>CM065735.1:42279010-42286510 GCA_033310375.1 Conus canariensis
ATTCAATCTTTTCATAGTTCGCAGTGTCTCAATGACCTCTCTTTCCCTTCCTACACATCTCCAGCCAGCATCTGTTCAAGCTTGGTTTCGTACACACACACACACACACACACACACACACACACACACACACACACACACACACACAGACTCACACACACACGCACACACACACACACACACACACAGACAGACTCACACACACACGCACGCACGATCGCACGCACGCACGCGCACACACACACACACACGCGAGAGAGAGAGAGAGAGAGAGAGAGAGAGAGAGAGAGAGAGAGTACAAATTTCTAAGTGTGACAAAATGACATTCGCCACGAAGGCAGAAAACGTTCATCACCACTGTCACCACTGTCACTCCGACGCCCTGAAAGAAAGAATCGACCAGCGGCGAAAGACTTGGTGTTGGAGCTGCTGTCAGGAAACCTTAAGTAGACGCCATCTTCCGCATGTCGTTCAGCTTTTTCTGCAGCATCATGTGTGTAGACCTTAGTCCAACAGGTGCTTGGATCGTCCCAGTCCAGCACTTCGTGTGTGTCAGAGATTTCACTTGCTGTTCTAACATGATTTTCTTTTGTTCCGACTCAAAGAACATCCAAGATGACAGATGGAATATCTGATGACCCTTCTTCATTATCTTGGAGCACTGGCACTTCTTAATGTTGGTTTCTCAGTGGGAGATATTCACCGTCTTGCTGCTGAAGCACCTTTACCTTGTGATTTTTACTTTGCCATTTGATGGGATGGAAGCCTCTTTATTTTCGGACTTCGTCTCAGGGCTTTCTCATTTCTTCTCTTTGGGCAGGAAGAAACTCTACGGAGAGCTTGACAGTAGAAGGTACATCTCGATAGATCCCCGTCTCGGTAGATCCCCATCTGGGTAGATCCCCGTCTCGATAGATCCCCCACTGCATGTGGACGAATTTCCGTCTCGATAGATCCCCGTCTCGGTAGATCCCCATCTGGGTAGATCCCCGTCTCGATAGATCCCCCACTACATGTGGACGAATTTCCGTCTCGATAGATCCCAGTCTCGGTAGATCCCCATCTCGGTAGATCTCCATCTCGACAGATCCCCGTCTCGGTAGATCAAAAAACAGTAACGGGGATCTATCGAGACGGGGATCTATCGAGACGGGCATCCATCGAGACGGGGATCTATCGAGACGGGGATCCATCGAGACGGGGACCTATCGAGTGCCGCCCTTCAGAGAAGACCCCCGCCCCCCCTCCCTCCCGCCCCTGGACAAGTGTTTTGTCCTTGAACTTCTTGCACTCTTAGGGGACCAGGCCACATCCAGGTCATGACTTCCAGATCCCTTCTGCTGCTGATGATTATATTTTCCTAGAGCTGCCGGGATTCAAACTCACAACTCTTTCACGGGTGAGCGTCTCAAGGCGCAACTTTTTAGACAAAAGTATTAGCCACCTCACTATTGGACGCCTGTTCCCCATTGGGAAAATTCAAGCTTGATGAAGGTCATTTTTGCTCCTCAACCAGATCCAGCTGGAACTCTTTTGAGCTGCCTCTACCTTGTGCCTTCAGGGCTCTGGACCTCTTCCTACCAGATATTCTGAGCTGTTTCTTGAGATCATAGACTGATGAGCCTACAAATCCCCTGCCGTGTACAATGTCGTTGCCGGAGGTTCTGGAGCCGTAGTGTCACCTCTGGCAGAGCTAATGGCATGTGCGATTTCTTTATGCACTTGGTTGTATCTCTGGGTGTCGCTGTGACGTGACAACTGCCAGCCACACCGTCCTCTCCACCCTATTTCCCTTTCTACTCCCCCCCCCCCACCCCCTTTCTCTCTTTCTTTGTCTTACAAACTGCAATTAGGGTTATAAGGGGTGTGCATCATTTTTCAGTTTCTGCCTTCACCCTTTAACCCCCTCCTCCTCCCACATTCTTCCCTTGGTCTGTCTGACCGATGTTTGATGTGGGTTGACCCAATGTTAGGTGCATGGCGCTGACGACAAAGGAGCTGAGAACTTTGACCTACTAAAGCAGGAGTCTCAACTCTCCACCCCCTTCCTTCCTTTTCTGATCTGATCAGGCAACAGCTGATTGTGGAGGGGTGGGGGTGGGGGGAGATAGGATTCCCTCATTCTTCCCCTTTATTTCAGGGAAGCCGCTAAATTTCCCCCACTCCCTTCCCTTCCACCTCACCCTGGTTGCAGGAGCATCGCTCGATCTGCCTGCACGTGTCTCAAAGATGCGGACGCTGTAGTTCGTTCACTAGTTTAAATGCCGACGAACATCAACATCAGAGAGATGGACGTCCCTGATCTCAAATATATTACCGCACACTGGAGGTGGCAGAGAATTACCGTCTCACTCCAGATCAACCTCCCCCTCCCCCAACACCCCCACCTCCATTCCTTGGATTACTAACACACACTCCCCGCCCCCTTCTTGTCTCTAATGATGCTATTGGCTGTCATGTTTCTCAGACAGCTTGTCAATCAATCAGACAGGCATCAGAGACCTGATGTGTAGTGTAGCACATTGGGGAGATCAGTCTCCACACCTCACTGCTCCATCAAAGGATGCAAGACTGATCACAGTCACTGACACACACTGGTGTGTGCCAGACAGGGGAACGGTCATCTCTCCTTCCCTTAGATCCTGTGTCAGGTTTCACTGATCAACCCAGAAAACCTATCCTGGGTTCCTGGTCTTCCCAGGCATCCTACGCTTCCTGCAACTGGCCCAGCAGCGGATCAAGATTCCACGTGGCCACGCAGACCCAAAACAGATCAGCCTGCCTGAAGAGAAGGTGGACCAGTCACCAGCAACTGGAGAGAGATCTACACTCCTCTCCAACTCCAGTTAAGTTCTGATATACCAAGTGGACTACAACTCAGTAACAAGAACATCCCCTCTCTTTATGATGAGATAAAGTGGGAAAAAGTCAGCCGAAACAAAGACTGATGTGACTGAAGTTATGTTGAGTTGTATAATTATTTTACTCTTGTGTACACAAGTACGGTTGGTGTATGAAATTGCACATAACTTGGGTCAGTTCATTGTTGTTCATACATTGTTTCATGTTTGAGCTCATCTCTAATTCTGTCTGTCACTCGGAGCTAGAAGCACTTTTGAGAGTACAATCCTAAGAAGAATTATTCCTGAGCCCTGAGCCACTCTTAAGTACTTTCAACAGTCCCAAGAAAAATAGAAATTTCTTTCGATGACTATACTGGAAAGTTACTCCTTTCATACCTAGTAGGAGAGGGGGTGGAGGTGAACTTTTAATCTACAAACTACTCTATAGTTCTAGCAGAGAAAACATCCAGAGGCCTTCCCGTGGAGCACCACGCCTGCACTCCCAAAACTCGTCGTCTCAGTCCCTTCCTTGGGTTAGCTCTGCTTTCTCAAAACTCAGGACATGTTAAACTGTTTGTTTGCCACGACAGTGGATATGTTAAACTGTTTGCTATGACAGTGGACATGTTAAACTGTTTGTTTGTCACGACAGTGGACATGTTAAACTGTCTGTTTGCTATGACAGTGGACATGTTAAACTGTTTGTCACGACAGTGGACATGTTAAACTGTTTGTTTGCCATGACAGTAGACATGTTAAACTGTTTGTTTGCCATGACAGTGGATATGTTAAACTGTTTGTTTGCCATGACAGTGGACATGTTAAACTGTTTGTTTGCCATGACAGTGGACATGTTAAACTGTTTGTTTGCCACGACAGTAGACATGTTAAACTGTTTGTTTGCCATGACAGTGGATATGTTAAACTGTTTGTTTGCCATGACAGTGGACATGTTAAACTGTTTGTTTGCCACGACAGTAGACATGTTAAACTGTTTGTTTGCCACGACAGTAGACATGTTAAACTGTTTGTTTGCCACGACAGTGGATATGTTAAACTGTTTGTTTGCCACGACAGTGGACATGTTAAACTGTTTGTTTGTCACGACAGTGGACATGATAAACTGTCTGTTTGCTATGACAGTGGACATGTTAAACTGTTTGTCACGACAGTGGACATGTTAAACTGTTTGTTTGCCATGACAGTAGACATGTTAAACTGTTTGTTTGCCATGACAGTGGATATGTTTAAACTGTTTGTTTGCCATGACAGTGGACATGTTAAACTGTTTGTTTGCCATGACAGTAGACATGTTAAACTGTTTGTTTGCCACGACAGTAGACATGTTAAACTGTTTGTTTGCCATGACAGTGGATATGTTAAACTGTTTGTTTGCCATGACAGTTAAGTCACAATGTGTTAAACTGTTTGTTTGCCACGACAGTAGACATGTTAAACTGTTTGTTTGCCACGACAGTGGACATGTTAAACTGTTTGTTTGCCACGACAGTGGACATGTTAAACTGTTTGTTTGCCACGACAGTGGACATGTTAAACTGTTTGTTTGCCACGACAGTGGACATGTTAAACTGTTTGTTTGCCACGACAGTGGATATGTTAAACTGTTTGTTTGCCACGACAGTGGACATGTTAAACTGTTTGTTTGCCACGACAGTGGACATGCTGGGTCATCTGTTTCCCCCATTTCCTCAGGGCTGAATCCAAGGGCAGGAGGTCAATTACAGATCTGAGGATTAAACTGACTTAAGGAGGTGCCATGTGCCATATGAGATTTCACATATTTTGAATGCGTGTTCCCAAATCTTCAACTGCCATTGTTGGCCATGCTGGACTGCCCACTGGATTCTCCTGACATCTTCTTCCTTGAGCTCCTCCATGACCATGTCTCCTCTATGACCATGTGTCCTCTATGACCATGTCTCCTCTATGACCATGTGTCCTCTATGACCATGTGTCCTCTATTACCATGTCTCTCTTTGTTTTCCCTTCTGCCTTTGACTGCTACTTCAGTTGTGTTGACCCCAGTCCCTGTCTGATGGCCTGAACATGACTTGGTAGTTCACTGATCTTAAAGTTTTCCTGCACACTTCTGGAAATTTCCATGTTCTACAGCCTTTAGCTCGGGGTGGCTTAATCTTACATCCTCGTCTATAGAGTTTAGTAACCCTACTTCATTCACTTTTTGTTCCTTACGTCTGGATTTTAGAGGAAGCTTCGGCTTTATTTTGTGGCAGTAGGGTGCTTCATCATTGAGAACAGGTGAGACACTAAGCCATTTCCTTGTGTATTATTTGATTGGAACCTCCATTGGTTCCATTGTGTTAGTGCTGATATTGTTTACCAGCATAGGCCAGTAAAGCTTTGGGGTCAGCATGAACTGCAAATATCAATCCCTGTATTTGCCAGGCAGCCCGCACTAGTGTATTACCTGCAGACTTTTCTGCTACCACCTGTTTGGTTTCCTTTACCTTCTTTGTGTCTTTTGGTGAGTCATCACACCACCTTCCAAGACTCTTGACTAGTTCCTGACTTACTGTTGGAATGGCTTCATTGGTTACAGTGAACGTGACTGTTTTTAGCTACGTTTCCTTTGCACAGGGAGGGCTTCATGATTTCTTGGTTTTAAAATTCATCCTTGATGGAGCGATTAACTTGTTTGACTACTTCAGTATTTTGTGTGTTTCGTCTTCCTTTGTGGAAAGTGCTGTTGTATCATTCATGAAGGGGGCATTTGCTCTTCATTCCTGAGGTCTGTTGAACCTATACAACTCATGGCAGCTTTCAAGATGGCCTCCATTGCCAATATAAACAGAATTGAAAAAAATGCATAACCCAGTCATATGCTGCCAGCTTCCAGACTGGTCCAATCTGTTGTGTATTCGTTAGTGAAGAACCTCATTGAGAAGTCATGGAAGTACTTTCTGATCATTTCTTTTATTTTCTTGTGACGTGAAACCCTTGGATTGAACTATCTTGTGGGGAACTGATCCTTGCAGATTTGCCTGATCGAGCCACACTTCTTCCCGTTTCTCTGCCTTATGCTCTTTGGGTTGCTTCACAAATGGCAGTGGTATTTTCTATAGAGCCAGACTCGCCTAGAGAGATAGCAGGCCAACCATTATCTCCACTGCAGCTATGGAGAGGTTTTCATGCTGCCCTTGATGACTGGAAAGCTGTCATGTTGTACCTTTTTTTTTAGGCGGTTTGTGTTGGTTCTAGCCAGCATTCAGCTGATCCTACAGATCAGTCGCATCGATGACCTGTTCAGCACAGGCAGAGCTACGATTTGTTTGCATTATTTCACCCAATTAATGTTTTACATACTGTTTCAATCATGTATTTTGTGTGTGTGTTTGCATTTTCAGCAGCACTGCCATCCGTTTCAAGTCTTCTTGTCATTATTCTACTTAGCATCACCAACAATCACACACACACACACACACACACACACACACACACACACACACACACACACACACACACACACCCCGACATATTAGGAAGGACACCGTCAATTGATAGATTAATGGTTCATCAGATGGCCAGATTCGTAAGCAACTTTTCGTGTCTTTTCATGACTGCAGATTTCCTGGATGCCTGTCCAAACAGCCCTGTCCTCAAGTTCACTGACAGACATAGACATTGTGTTGGTAGACTGCTGGCTATCCTCCTACTATTAGACATTGTGTTGGTAGACTGCTGGCTATCCTCCTCACTACTATCCCTGTGTTTACCACTGTGTTCACTGACAGACACAGACATTTGTGTTGGTAGAACTGCTGGCTGTCCTCCTCACTACTATCTAAATCCTTGTGTTTAACCACTGTGTTTAACTGACAGACACAGACATTGTGTTGGTAGACTGCTGGCTATCCTCCTCACTACTATCCCTGTGTTTACCACTGTGTTCACTGACAGACACAGACATTGTGTTGGTAGACTGCTTGCTATCCTCCACACTACTATCCCTGTGTTTACCACTGTGTTCACTGACAGACACAGACATTGTGTTGGTAGACTGCTGGCTATCTTCCTCACTACTATCCTGTGTTTACCACCGCGTTCACTGACAGACACAGACATTGTGTTGGTAGACTGCTGGCTATCCTCCTCACTACTATCCCTGTGTTTACCACTGTGTTCACTGAAAGACATAGACATTGTGCTGGTAGACTGCTGGCTATCCTCCTCACTACTATCCCTGTGTTTACCACTGTGTTCACTGAAAGACATAGACATTGTGTTGGTAGACTGCTGGCTATCCTCCTCACTACTATCCCTGTGTTTACCACTGTGTTCACTGACAGACACAGACATTGTGTTGGTAGACAGCTGGCTATCCTTCACACTACTATCCCTGTGTTTGCCACTGTGTTCACTGACAGACACAGACACTGTGTTGGTAGACTGCTGGCTATCCTCCACACTACTATCCCTGTGTTTACCACTGTGTTCACTGACAGACACAGACATTGTGTTGGTAGACAGCTGGCTATCGTCCTCACTACTATCCCTATGTTTTACCACTGTGTTCACTGACAGACACAGACATTGTGTTAGTAGACAGCTGGCTATCATTCTCACTACTATCCCTATGTTTACCACTGTGTTCACTGACAGACACAGGCATTGTGTT
>CM065735.1:42291510-42301510 GCA_033310375.1 Conus canariensis
TATGTCCACTCCGCAAGTGCGTAAAGATCTTTTATTCTCTATCATGATTATAACTTTATAGTCGTCATTTATATTGCGGTGGGGGGGGTTTCAGCGAATTTCATTTTAGTCGCAGTTTTGGGAGTTAGAAAAGATTCCAACGACAACCTCCATTTATCTGCTTTCTTTGGCTAATATACAGATCTGTGTCGCAGCGAGATTTGTAGCCAACTACGCATTTTCAGTGACGATTTTGTTTGTTTGTTTGTTTCTTTCTTTCTTTTTCACTCTGCGTATCGGTAGCCATCATAACCAAAAATATGCTTTCAGGCTTTCGGTGTGGGGACTGTAATACGAAGATCCGTGTCCTTCAAATGAGACTATAAACCGAGGTTCCGTGTGTGAACGCACGCATAACATCTTGCACACACGTAAAATCCCATCACCAACTTTCGGAAGAGTAGGCCAGTTTGGCCGTTGGTATGGATGACACGTTACACATAGCATGCACCCTGCGTGAGAAATGGAAAGAATGAAGGAAGTAAGAAAAATGAGTGATCGATATTGAACGATACTGACTGGATGACACGGGAAACGACTGAATGAAGCGCCAGCTGGCAGCTCTTCAGTCGGCACTACCCAGGTAGGCAGCCCGTTGTGTAAACGAGTGTTGATTGTAAAGCGCTTAGAGCTTGGTCTCTAGCCGAGAATAGGCGCTATATAAGTATTCATTATTATTATTATTATTATGTCTCAAGAACAACGAAGAAACTTCGAAAAACTGAGAGTGAAGAGAAGAAGAAGAAGAAGAAAAACCGACTTGACAACGATGTCAGAAAGTATGCGAAAAATTGTGTCGTGTTTCATGCAGTTAAACAGCCACACTGGAACGCAAATTGTGTTGTGTTTCATGCAGTTAAACAGTCACACTGGAACGCAAATTGTGTTGTGTTTCATGCAGTTAAACAGTCACACTGGAACACAAATTGTGTTGTGTTTCATGCAGTTAAACGGCCACAATGGAACACAAATTGTGTTGTGTTTCATGCAGTTAAACAGTCACACTGGAACACAAATTGTGTTGTGTTTCATGCAGTTAAACAGTCACACTGGAACACAAAATGTGTTGTGTTTCATGCAGTTAAACGGCCACAATGGAACGCATATAGCACATTGAGGGGAAAAACATCGACATGAGAAAATGACGACCTATGCTGTTGCTGGGAGGGGGGGAGGGAGGGGGGGGGGGAGAATCGAAGCGACTGTAACTTGCAGAAATAAGGCGGGAAACTAGTGAACATTTTGGAGAAGGCAAAACAGGCGAGGACAAAGCGGGACCTAGTTCCTACGCAGCATACCCCAACCGTGGTCCCCCCCCCCCCCCCCCCCCCCCCCCCCCGCGAAATACGGGGGCCACGCCCCAACCCCTTCTTTCCCTGCCTTTAATTCCCTTCCATTTTCTCAACCTCCTCCCTCCTGTCTCCAACTCCCCTATTCCCCGCCCCTACCAGTCACTAGGAAATTTATCGAATTCGGTGAATGGTGTCACCCGAATATATAAGCTACACACAAAAAGTTAAGGATCACTTTCACAAACATTCATAACTGTCAAAATAAGAAAGTCAATGCGTTGAAGTTTGGCCAACATTTAATTCCATTCTTTAGTGATAACGATACACAATTGCCTTCAATCTCGAGCAATCGTTTGGTGTGTACATTTGATTAAAGTGGGTACGTATCCAAATTTGATTTCCCAAAGTCATTGAAATCACAAGACAGGGCATACTGATGCTCCCAAAAGCTCAGTAATGCGTGTAACCACCATGGCTGTTCTGGCACTCGACGCAGCGAGTCCTCATCGAGTTGACCAGGTTGGTGAAGATCCTCTGTGGAAGCGCCTGCCACTCAGCCTGCAGCATCTGGTAGAGGTGTTGGGCATCCCTGGGAGGGGGGTGGCTCCTCACTTTGCGATCCAGCTCATCCCAGAGGTTCTCAATCGGGTTGAGATCGGGACTGCATGCTGGCCACTCCATTCTGTTGACTCCAGACTGCTGCAGGAAGTCGTTGACCACCCTTGCCCTGTGGGGGCGAGCATTGTCATCCTGGTAGACAGCCCTCGGTCCCATCTGCTGCAGTGTAGGCACAGCCAGCGGTCGAAGGATCTCATCCTGGTATCGGATGCCAGTCAGGTTACCCTGTACATGATACAAGGGTGTTCTGTGGTGAAGGCTGAAGGCCCCCCAGACCATTACAGAACCTCCACCAAAGGCCACCTTTTCTTGGACAGTGGCGTCAGTAAAGCGTTGCCCTGGGCGCCTCCAGACCCTCAGTCGGCCGTCGTTGTGGTGAAGGGTGAAGCGTGATTCATCACTGAACAGGACCTGGGACCATTGCTGACGTGTCCACCTCACGTGACGTGCGCAGAAGGCGCGGCGTGCTGCCCTATGGGCTGGAGTTAAGCGTGGCCGTACTGCTGGGCGACGAGAACGGAGATTAAACCCATGTAGGCGGTTCCGTATGGTCTGCTGGCTGATGTTGATGTTAGTAGCCACCCTAAACTGCCTTTGAATTATGCTGGAAGAGGCTGTTCTTGTCTGCAGGGCTTGTCGTTCAATGAGACGATCGTCACGTGGGGTTGTCTTCTTCAGTCGACCAGATCTGTGTCTTTCATGGACAATCCCAGTGGCTGTGAAGCGTTGAATCAGTCGGACAATGACCGAGATGGACACATGAAGTCGCCTGGCCACTTCTCGCTTGGGAACACCATCTTGGAACCATGCAAACAGCTCGTCCCCTATCCAACTCGCTTAATTTTCGTCGTGGAGGCATTGTCAGATCAGGCCTACTACTGGTGGAATGTCTTCTTATATAGCCAAGCGAGCGACAGCATCTCACACATAAACAGCAGTGCTTGCACGTGCATAATGGTTTTTCCATCTGGCAAGTGCAATGTGTTCAGGCAGAACGGTCCAAAACAAGGTCATTTTTCGCAAGTTTCCGCTTTTCCGTTTGCGGCCCAGCTCAGTAGTAGAGAATCCCGTGCAATTTTCGCACTAACACAACATCGCCCACTTACAGCTGAACAAGAATTCATGACAATTTGGCTGGACTAAGAAATAAATAACAGTAGCGAACTGAGTTTATTACGCACCTGTTTTCACATACCGATCCTTAACTTTTTGTGCGTAGTATATATACTCACACTGTTCCATATCTTTTGATCTCCCTTGCATCCTTGAATGGATCCTCAAGCATAGGCTCAAAGATTGTCCCCTACATTTTATACTGTTTGCATAATGCTTTTAGTTTTTCAGCAATTATTTTCCTCTCCACGCTTTCGTTTAGTTCCATTTACTACCCTTCGCTGGCTGCTTTGGGGGTGCTGTTGGATTCTTTTTTGAACCCTTGGTGGTTAGAACACCACAGAATTATGGACTGTGGTGGGTCTCTATTTTGACACCAAGAGCACAGACACAATCAGCCGTGTCTCCCTGATGAGTCTGGCCCAGCAGACGAAAGGCCTAGGAGCAGGCAATACAAAATAGTTCTGCCTTCCAGAAGTATTACGATGGTTCCCTCAGGCAGCTAGAGAAGAGTTTCTCATATTTGTGCTATATTCATCCCATTTTCTTCATCTTCAATTTTCTTTTTTCTAAAATTGTAATCTTTGACAAGTCATTACTATAATGACCGAAGAATTGTTAGCCTGCACTTGTTTTTCCTCACTTCTTAATTGTTCAGCATTATATATATATATATATATATAATATAAATGGATACAGATGGAAAGCAAAGACGAAGTTCAAGTTAAAACACTCCAAATTTTGATTCAGATTCTTTTCGTTCCAAATCCTCTTCATCTTCGAGGAAACCAAGATAAATATTCATTGTCCTTAATGATTCAGTAAAAGACAAAGGTTTTTTTTTGTTAATCCAGTTCAGCCGCCATAATTTTCAGTGTCCAGGGTTTTTTTTCCATGCAGCAAAAATGACAACGTCCTCCGTTAGCTATGGAGAACGGTCGGGGCGATTATTACTGTCAAGAATGCGTTCGCGCCTCTGAGTACAATACAATCTGTTTTCTTCTCCATTATTTATGACGTTCAGGAATCTGATCTTCCCCCACACACTCCTGCTCCGGCGGCCTGATAGTCATCACACTCGTCTGCTGATACTCATCACATCAAGGTCCCTCGTTTCCTTACCGAGACCTTCGGAGAGCATTCTCTCTCTCTCTCTCTCTCTCTCTCTCTTCAGGCGTCATATGCTTGGAACAAACTTCCTCACTCTGTGGCATCTGCAGTTCTCTTTCATGAGTACTCCAAGTCATCTTTCAAGACTACATTTTTCACTAACTCGAAGGGTTATTCCTTGTTTCGCCTTACGATGTTGTGTGTGTGTGTGTGTGTCTGCCCGCGTGCTTGCGCGTTTACGTGCGTACGCGCACGCGCATGTGCAGGCGTGTCTGTGTTGGAAGGAGGGGGGAAGGGGGAGCATGCGGAAATCACTGTGTTTGTGCGTACGTGCGAGCGTCCGAACGTGTGTGTGTGTGTGTGCGCGTGCGCGCGCGCTGTGAACTTTGTAAGAGCATAGAGCCATCTAAAGATTAAGCGCCATAAATATCAATTACAATTAACATTTGTGTTATAAGATCTTTTTGTGGTAAAGGCGCCTTTGCACACTCTTGTGGACACAGGGAAGGAGAGAAAACTGCCAAGTGAACTGCTACTCCGGATTCTACTGAGGGCCTGGAAGGAAGAATCCAAGCCATGAGAACTGGCATCCCACTGACAAAGCTGGAGGAACCTGGTGATCATGACTGTCTTCAGTGTGACGTCCCAGTGACTTGTCTTGGAGTTAAAGGAGAACATGGTGATCATGATTGTCTTCAGTGTGACGTCCCAGTGACTTGTCATGGAGTTAAAGGAGAACATGGTGATCATGATTGTCTTCAGTGTGACGTCCCTGTGACTTGTCATGGAGTTAAAGGAGAACCTGGTGATCACGATTGTCTTCAGTGTGACGTCCCTGTGACTTGTCATGGAGTTGAAGGAGAACCTGGTGATCACGATTGTCTTCAGTGTGACGTCCCTGTGACTTGTCATGGAGTTAAAGGAGAACATGGTGATCACGATTGTCTTCAGTGTGACGTCCCTGTGACTTGTCATGGAGTTAAAGGAGAACCTGGTGATCACGATTGTCTTCAGTGTGACGTCCCTGTGACCTGTCATGGAGTTGAAGGAGAACCTGGTGATCATGATTGTCTTCAGTGTGACGTCCGTGTGACTTGTCAAGGAGTTAAAGGAGAACCTGGTGATCACGATTGTCTTCAGTGTGACGTCCCTGTGACTTGTCATGGAGTTAAAGGAGAACCTGGTGATCACGATTGTCTTCAGTGTGACGTCCCTGTGACTTGTCAAGGAGTTAAAGGAGAACCTGGTGATCACGATTGTCTTCAGTGTGACGTCCCAGTGACTTGTCACGGAGTTAAAGGACAAGAACATGATCTCGGACTCCAGTGTTCTCTGTTCCCCATTCCCATTGATCGCCACAAACACTATTGAAAAAGAGTTTCACTAGTAACGTCATGTTCAACCTGTTCGAGATCGTCCTGTTCTGCATCGTATGCGGGCTGAATCGTACTCCGTTTTTTTTCTTTCTTTAAATTTGTGTCTTTAAGCCACGATCCGAACTCCCTCTTTCCAATGATTTGTATATGTCCATGAGGGATGCCCCAAAGGTTTCCTTTCACCCCTTGCTTATTTTCAACACACACCACAAATTTCATACTGTTGGACAGAATCAACATCAAGGCAATCAGTTACAATCACTATCTGTCCTACTCATGTATTTCTAGATGACAGCAAACAGCGTGCAGATTTGATCAACCATAGTGTTTCTCGTGAATTTCCACTAGTTTTCTTTCTTTTTTTTCAGCTAGGTTCGCAGTCTTGTATGTTATATTGTTGTATAGCGTTTTGATAAACCTACTGCTTCCTAAAGATATTCGTCTATAATTATTAACAGTTCTGGGGTCTCCTTTCTTAACTCCTGTAATGACAGAGAACTGCTTCAGTCGACTCGTCATTCCTGGGGATACATTCTCTCTTCTTTGTTTTGAAACTTCGAATATTGTTACCGTCATTTGTCTCTGCAATGTACCAGAAAAATCTCAAAGCGTTACCATTTCTCTTAAATTTGGCAATGCCTTGAATAACTTATCTTGATGAAATAATCTAGTGATATGATCAGATTATTTCAGAGAGAGAGAGAGAGAGAGAGAGAGAGAGAGAGAGAGAGAGATGATTTCATCTGAAATACGAGCACCTGCACCACACACACACACACACACACACGCACACACACACACACACCATAGAGTACAGAACAATCTCTATTCCTTGTTTTGCGTCACGAGTGTGTGTGTGTGTGTGTGTGGTGTGTGCGTGTGCGTGTGTGTGTGTTGTGTGTGTGTGTGTGTGTGCGTGCTCACGTGCGTCTGTGTTGGCAGTAGGGAGGAAGGGGGCGCCGCGCATGCGGAAATCATTGCGTTTGTGCATATGGTTACATTTGTGCTAGCGTACGTGCTTATGTGCATGCATGCGTGCGTGCGTGCGTGCTTCCACGTGGAGCATCTCTCTAACAGTTTGCTTGGAGTTAACAATGGTCTATAAACTTGTATACTACATGCCACAACAAGGGGCTAAAGAAAGAAATACTTTAAACCTTGAACTTTTGATGACATGTGATCAAGATAGCTGCTGTAGTGCGTAATTTGAATTCTTCTTACCAGATCCACTGTGGGGATCCATGTCTCCCATACACACAGGATTCCAGTGGATCCTGTATGCAGATAATGGTAAGTAAGTAAATAAATAGATAGAGTGTTCATGCGTAAATGGTATAATCTCACTAAATGTAATGGAATTAGCTGTACATAAAATTATATCAAATCAGAAATGACTGCACGAATCGAACAGTTAATGGCCGTAATTGTCATGGAGAATCAATAAAACAAAAAACAAAAACAAAAAAACAAACAAACCCAGATCTCCGAGAAGTTTTCCTTTCAGACCTCCAAACAGACCACAATTAGGCCTGGAGGAACCTGGTGAACTGTTCTTCAGCGTGGCGCCCCAATCACTGCTGACTCCACACGACGTTAAGAGAGGAAAAAGAAGATGACGACGAAGAGAAGAAGAAAACAGGTCACGAACTATGAGCAACTGTTGACTCTAACATAGAAAAGCACACAATATCAACAACAGCCTTTCTTACCAAGAACAATCCGCGACTGGAACAGCCTGCCCCAGAGAGCGTCGTGGAGGCCAGAACCTATCGACACCTTTGTGTCAAGGGCCTCCAGACTCACTATATAGGCTTTTTTTCTTTTCTTTTTTTGTTGTTGTTGTTGTTGTGTGCTTGCTTCCAACCTCCTTTCACAGTGTCAGAATAATCAACTGGTTGATTGCGGTCGCTTCCCTGGAGGAGGAAGAACAAGAATTTACAAACTTCAAGGCGTCATGATTACTGACTTGAAAGTGGAATATTCATCGCTGTCTGTCAGGAAATGAGATTCATGACGTGACAATGAGTCATGTCCTCGTGAACACATTTGTTTATTTGTTTGTTGTTTTTTTTTTATAGCGCTGACGGCAGTCAGACGCCAGACGGTGACAGTCATAAGACAGAGAACCGCATTGTGACCCTACAACACTGTGAGCAGTGAACACTGTTAATGATGACAATTATATTGTTGGCTTCCGGCATTCTTTGCCTTTGCCTAGCAGTCTGATTTTTCCAGGCTGACAGACTATGAAGTGTGATGGCAGTTGAGACATAACTGTCTCCATGAGTCAAATTTATCTGTGAGTCATAGCGACTGCTGGTGATCAGATTTCGCCGTCTTGTCGGACCGAACTGCAAGAAGACTGCTGGCTCCGCGATTAAGACATCATTGTCGTCAGTAAGGGGCTTGGTAGGTGGAGAGGGGGGGGGGGGGGGTAGGGGGGACGGGTACTGCGTATGCTGGATTAGAACAGCAACCATTGAACATCCAGTGACCCGGCCGCAGTGTAGAATCTCTTCTGGTGGGTTGCCACGTGACGACTTCATATTGCTCCCTGTGATTTGCAGGTGCTGGGGCTATGGTGGGACAATGCAGGGTGTGGCTGTGGGCGGGGAGCTGGGATGAGCGGTGTGAGGGTCGTGTCACTGATGTGTCACAGAAGGTGGAAGAGGTTCACACACACACATGCACGCACACACACATAATATACACACACACAACCATACACACACGCGCACAGACGCACACACACACACACACACACACACATACACACACGCACGGACGCACACCACACACACACATGCACGCACGCACGCACGCACACGCACACACACACACACACCCACACCCACACACCCGGACATGAAGAATCAGCGACATGAGATTGTGAAATCGCTTTTTCTTCACACGAAATAGTAGTTATTACCGCGTTCTTTAAAGACGATCACTGTCGTCAGTCAAAAACAAAACTTGTCTTTTTAAACACCAGTTAGCTCCCATACGTTGAGACCTTCGGGCTGACTGGACGTGAAATGCACCATTCACATTGAAGTCGGTTTCCCTGAGACTCCCTCCCACAGGTTTGTTACACTGGTTGGTGAGCAACATTCTGTGTCACTGGAATGTCAGCGACAAATAATAATAATAATAATGAATACTTATATAGCGCCTATTCTCGGCTAGAGACCAAGCTCTAAGCGCTTTACAATCAACACTCGTTTACACAAATAACCCGATTGTTGCCATCCTAACAACGACGATGTCTGCTTACCCTACGCTCGCTATTATCCTTAATGATTACACATGTTTCCCGTGGAAAACAGCTGCTAAGGGCTTTAGGCGCAACGGTGCGCCTACTGGCTTGTCCACAACACGGGCTGTGAGAGCCACGGAGAGGTGACGAGGAATTCTTACCAAACCCGTTTGCAGCCAGCCATGCTAAACGGATTTCTCGACCTTTTATTCAACTTTCTGTCTCTTCAGTTGTTAGTGTCCACTTTATTAACAGATTTTTCATTTGGAGGGTTGTGGTGGGGGTAAAAAAAATGGCGTTGTGAAAACACACCACCAACAACGACAACAGCAACAACCCAGCTATGCTCCTTTGTGCTTTCAACAACATACGCCCACTCCTAGGGTATTCCTCCCAGACGGTAATTTTTTTCACTTTGTCAGTCGTTTCCCGTTTCCCTCGCGCGCGCTTGCTTGCCACGCAATGCTCTTGAATGGCTGCGCGGCCATTGAAAGGCAAGAAATCAGCCAATGGGAGAGAAGAGAATTTGAATAGCAGAGCGAAGTGGTGTGCGGAAGAAAATGAGGGAAGGGAGGGGAGGGAATGTGGGAAGTGGTGCGGATGACGGGAGTAGGATGGGTGGAGGTAGGGTGGAAGGGAAAGAGAGAGATGCTGGGTATTGTGTGTGTGGGGGAGGGGGGGGAAGGGGAGGTGCGTGCGTGTGTGCGTGCATGTGAGGAGAGAGAGAGAGAGAGAGAGAGAGAGAGAGAGCGTGAGTGAGTGTTCACGTGTGCTTGTGGGTTGACGCGAAAAATCGACCCACGGCGGTGTTGCTGGCACGGAAAGTTTGCCTGGGGGCACAGGCAGGAGCGGGGAGCACTTTAGGTCGATGAAATTAGTAGCACTGTCGGCACCGTCCACTTTTGTGTCACCGGGAAGTTTGGTCCCCAGACAATTTTCGAATTAGTCTCTCTCTCTCTCTCTCTCTCTTCCTCTTCCCCTCGCCGTGTGTGTGTGTGCGTGCGTGCGGTGTGTGTGTGTGTGTGTGTGTGTGTGTGTGTGTGTGTGCAAGAGAGGAGGAATACAAGTGTGCCAAACGCGTGTGTCCGTGGTCACACATGCACGCGCGCGCGCGCTCGCGCATGCGCGCACACACACACACAAACACAAACACAGCTATGTGACCGCCCCCCTAGCCTAACCTCACAACGGGCGGT
>CM065735.1:42306510-42309010 GCA_033310375.1 Conus canariensis
GAAGATTGCAAACGCCCACAGTCAGGTGACCAACACTACAGTGTGGACACTAGTTCACACGGAACCAAATACAAGAACTGACACCAGATCATCCAGAAAAAAAGAGGACCCGGACTTCATCTGGGACAACATCTAGAACAAGAAAGGACAGCCCCCCATCCGGAACCAAGCCCAAGAAGACTCCTTCCAACGACCAGACATCCGGCCGCCAAAACTAGTCTTCGATCTGGTGGGACACACTTTTCTAACAGGGCCTCAGGCTCACAGGACGCTTCACCTCACCCTCAGTGGCAGCTTCTCTCGGGCAAGTCTAGACTCAAACTGGTTCACAGTTTCTGAATAGTTTTGCTGCTGGACAAAAAACAGCAACAACAAAAACCAAAAAAACAAACAAACAAAGGAAAAAAAAAAAACAGAAAAAAAGAGAAAAAAAATGGACGTGGGTTAACGTCCTAGGCTGAGATAATTACCAGACCTATGATGAAATCAGCCCAGGGTAAGATATGAAGTCGGGTATAAATTATACCGACACCGCCGCGCGTAACGGAACCAGTCGCATGTGCACTGCCGCAGCTCGTGCAGTCAGTATTCGGTATCGCGCTGCTTGCTGTTGCCCGAATTGGTGAAGCCGTGTTGTATGGCAGCACAATGGCAGCATCTTTTCCCTTTTGTTTTCGTGGTATTTTTACTTGACGGAAGTGATTCATTTTGACATGTCATCCGATCCTCAAATCCAAGTGAAATTTTGACATATTCCGCCGAACGAAAGCAACAAAGAAATGACAAGACAAACAAGACGCTTTGACCTGTTTGGTCCTCTTCAGGCAAAACGAACAACATTCACGAAAATGAAAACGAAGAACAAACAATCACTACACCACATCCATTTTGGCGCCCCATTTGCGGAGACAAGTGATTGCTCGTTCTTCGTTTTCACTGTCTTGAAATGTTGTTTCTCTTGCCTGAAGAAGACCAAAGAGGTCGAAACGCGTCCTGGTTGTCTTGTAATTTGTGTGTTTCTTTGGTTTGGCGGAAGAGTGATGGTGTGGGTCAATGGTGGTGTGGGTCAGTGGTGGTGTGGGTCAATGATGGTGTGGGTCAATGATGGTGTGGGTCAGTGGTGGTGTGGGTCAGTGGTGGTGTGGGTCAATGATGGTGTGGGTCAGTGGTGGTGTGGGTCGGTGGTGGTGTGGGTCAATGATGGTGTGGGTCAGTGGTGGTGTGGGTCAATGATGGTGTGGGTCAATGGTGGTGTGGGTCGGTGGTGGTGTGGGTCAATGATGGTGTGGGTCAGTGGTGGTGTGGGTCAATGATGGTGTGGGTCAATGACGGTGTGGGTCAATGATGGTGTGGGTCAGTGGTGGTGTGGGTCAGTGGTGGTGTGGGTCAATGATGGTGTGGGTCAGTGGTGGTGTGGGTCAATGATGGTGTGGGTCAGTGGTGGTGTGGGTCAGTGGTGGTGTGGGTCAATGATGGTGGTGGGGTGTGGCAATGGTGGTGTGGGTCAATGATGGTGTGGGTCAATGACAGTGGTGGGGGGTCAGTGGTGGTGTGGAGGGTCAGGTGGGATGGTGGTGTGGGTCGCGATGTGGGTCAATGGTGGATGTGGGTCAATGGGTGGCGTGTGGTGGGTCAATGACAGATGTGGGTCAATTTGTATGGTGTATGATGTGTGGTCAATGTGGTGTGGGTCAATGGTGTGGTGTGGGGTCAGTGGTGGTGGGATGGTGTGGTCAATGATGGTGTGGGTCAATGTGGTGTGGGTCAAGGGGGTAGGTGTGTGGGTCAGTGGTGGTGTGGGTCAATGACGGTGTGGGTCAAGATGGCAAAGGTGTGGGTCAAGGTGTGGTCATGTGGGGGGTCAGTGGTGGTGTGGGTCAGTGGTGGTGTGGGTCAATGACGGTGTGGGTCAATGATGGTGTGGGTCAATGGTGGTGTGGGTCAGATGGTGTGGGTCAATGGTGGTGTGGGTCAGTGGTGGGGTGGGTCATGGGTGTGGGTCAATGACGGTGTGGGTCAATGATGGTGTGGGTCAATGGTGGTGTGGGTCATGGTGGTGTGGGTCAATGTGGTGTGGGTCAATGGTGGTGTGGGTCAGTGGTGGTGTGGGTCAATGATGGTGTGGGTCAATGGTGGTGTGGGTCGGGTCATCCCGGTCTGGTCCACCAGTGCCTTATCCCAGCTTCTTCCTTCTTCATGTGTTGACTGACCTGGTCACTGCTTTGTAGCCCCTGAGGATTATCACCAGACAGATTAGCAGATGTCAGCGGTGTGACGTGTACAGATTCATCAACACACAGTGTGACTAGGAGACCTCTCCTTCACGACATTGAAGCTGAACCTGCCCCACAATCGCAAAGACGGCCCACACACATTTCTGTTTGTCTCACCACTCGCCATGACAGCATGAACGAACCATACTTTGATTTGTCAAGAACAAATTTTCAAATATAACATTTTTGTTTTCTTCAGACCATTCAGTATCATGAAAAAACTTTTC
>CM065735.1:42319010-42321510 GCA_033310375.1 Conus canariensis
GATGACTTCATGTGTTATTTGAAGACGGTGAAGGGGATTTCTAAGTGATGACTTCATGTGTTGTGTGAAGATGATGTGTCAGAGATGATGAAGGGAGATTTCTAAGTGATGACTTCATGTGTTGTGTGAAGACGGTGTGTCAGAGATGGTGAAAGGGATTTCTAAGTGATGACTTCATATGGGTTTCTGCAGGCTGTTAAAAAAAAACACGCAATAAAGTAATACATGTGGTATAATGTTTATAAGAATATAGGTTTCTGGATTCTGGATTCTGGATTCGACATTAGAAAAGTAGTTAGACTCAGAGAATCAAAAACTTACTTGGAGAATATTTCGACAGGGTCGCCCTGTCTTCTTCAGCTCACTGTTGCTGTTGTGGCAGCGAGGCCTGGTGGGACGACTGTTGTGTGGGTGTGAACGGTTGTCAGGATCTGATTGTAGAAGGGTGGAAGTTCAAAACCTTGATCACTGTTCAGGCTGGGGCGTCTGGTCTTGATTTCGATGGTTTCTTTAACTTTTCTTTTTGTGAGGAAGGGCTCTGTAGATAAGATCTTGGTTTCTTGGGGGCTGAAACTGTGGCCTGTGGCTTGTAGGTGTTCGTGTATGGCAGAAGTAGATCGGTTTTGGTGTTCCTGTAGACGGGTGGTGAGTGGTCTTGCTGTCTCGCCAATGTAGGTATTGGCACAGTCTTGACACCCTACCTGGTACACTACACCACACCGCTTGAGGGGGTCCGTTTTGTCATTGACATGGGTCAGTTGCTGGCAGCTTTTAATCTGGACAGCGCTGTAGCTGTCTTGGCTGTACCGTACTATCTGGACAGCGCTGTAGCTGTCTTTGCTGCACCGTACTATCTGGACAGCGCTGTAGCTGTCTTTGCTGCACCGTACTATCTGGACAGCGCTGTAGCTGTCTTTGCTGCACCGTACTATCTGGACAGCGCTGTAGCTGTCTTTGCTGCACCGTACTATCTGGACAGCTATAGCTGTCTTTGCTGCACCGTACTATCTGGACAGCTATAGCTGTCTTTGCTGCACCGTACTATCTGGACAGCACTGTAGCTGTCTTTGCTGCACCGTACTATCTGGTCAGCGCTGTAGCTGTCTTTGCTGCACCGTACTATCTGGACAGCGCTGTGGCTGTCTTTACTGCACCGTGCTATCTGAACAGCGCTGTAGCTGTCTTTGCTGCACCGTACTATATGGACAGCACTGTAGCTGTCTTTACTGCACAGTGCTATATGGACAGCTCTCTAGCTGTCTTTGCTGCACTGTCTTTGCTGCACCGTACTATCTGGACAGCTATAGCTGTCTTTGCTGCACCGTACTATCTGGACAGCGCTGTAGCTGTCTTTGCTGCACCGTACTATCTAGTCAGCGCTGTAGCTGTCTTTGCTGCACCGTACTATCTGGACAGCGCTGTGGCTGTCTTTGCTGCACCGTGCTATCTGGACAGGGCTGTGGCTGTCTTTGCTGCACCGTACTATCTGGACAGCGCTGTAGCTGTCTTTGCTGCACCGTGCTATCTGGACAGCGCTGTAGCTATCTTTGCTGCACCGTGCTATCTGGACAGGGCTGTGGCTGTCTTTGCTGCACCGTACTATCTGGACAGCGTTGTGGCTGTCTTTGCTGCACCGTACTATCTGGACAGCGTTGTGGCTGTCTTTGCTGCACCGTACTATCTGGTCAGCGCTGTAGCTGTCTTTCCTGCACCGTGCTATATGGACAGCTCTCTAGCTGTCTTTGCTGCACTGTCTTTGCTGCACCGTACTATCTGGACAGCTATAGCTGTCTTTGCTGCACCGTACTATCTGGACAGTTCTCTAGCTGTCTTTGCTGCACCGTACTATCTGGACAGCGCTGAAGCTGTCTTTGCTGCACCGTACTATCTGGACAGCGCTGTAGCTGTCTTTGCTGCACCGTACTATCTGGACAGCGCTGTAGCTGTCTTTGCTGCACCGTACTATCTGGACAGCTATAGCTGTCTTTGCTGCACCGTACTATCTGGACAGCGCTGTAGCTGTCTTTGCTGCACCGTACTATCTGGACAGCTATAGCTGTCTTTGCTGCACCGTACTATCTGAACAGCGCTGTAGCTGTCTTTGCTGCACCGTACTATCTGGACAGCGCTGTAGCTGTCTTTGCTGCACCGTACTATCTGAACAGCGCTGTAGCTGTCTTTGCTGCACCGTACTATCTGGACAGCGCTGTAGCTGTCTTTGCTGCACCGTACTATCTGGACAGCGCTGTTGCTGTCTTTGCTGCACCGTGCTATCTGGACAGGGATGTGGCTGTCTTTGCTGCACCGTACTATCTGGACAGCGCTGTAGCTGTCTTTGCTGCACCGTGCTATCTGGACAGCGCTGTAGCTGTCTTTGCTGCACCGTACTATATGGACAGCACTGTAGCTGTCTTTACTGCACAGTGCTATATGGACAGCTCTCTAGCTGTCTTTGCTGCACTGTCTTGGCTGCACCGTACTATCTGGACAGCTATAGCTG
>CM065735.1:42323639-42333639 GCA_033310375.1 Conus canariensis
TTTCCTAAAACCTTCTTATTTTAAACTGAATGCAAAGGTGAATCTTTAGGGTAAATCAGATGTGTCGTACCATCCAGCATGTCTCTTTTGCTACTTCTAATTCCATGTCTTTGTAAAAATCTTCAGTAGGGATGTCGATTACAAAGGAATCTGTATCTGTGTACAGAACTCTGGACTCTGGATACAAGGGTTTAAAGTAGTCGTAAAAGAAATTCTAACATCAAAAGCTTCGACAGCTCTAAAACAGTAAACCCAATAAAAACAGGTTTGTCCAATTTGACTTTCTTTTTTTTTCATCATTATTCCAAAAAGCTGATCATGAAATTTTCTAAAGTCTTGATAATTTGGTTTTGACACCAGCTTAATTGCATCGTTCTCTCTGGTGACCAATCTGACATCTTTACGCTTGTGCGGGTTTTCCATAGTCTTTCCAAAACAGCTGTTGTTCATCAACTTGAAAAAGTCTTTTTCTGAAGCATCTGCGGATTTAGTTTCTGAGATCAGTGTTCTTCATGATGTATGGTTTCATGAACTGTTCTTGATCAATGCAATTATACGATGAACTGCTGTAACTTTAAACCATGTCTTAAATAAAATTGGAGAAGTCTGTAATGACAGACATAATTTTTTTTGTCACGAAGATTAGGCACAAGTTTAGGTGGTTCTGTCATTGACACTTTAGGGTTTCTGCTGCTAATGGATAGTCATTATGGTAATCATGAAGTTCATGAGGATATTCTAAATCAACTTCAAGAATAAAGCCTTGCAGTTGATCAGCTTCTAGACTCTGAAGCCATTTTAAAAACTTTTGAATGTCTTTTACACCTCCTGTGTACATTTTAAAGTTACGTAATGGAAGTGATTGACTCATAGCCCAACCATACAGATTGTTTGCATCTAAATACATAAGATAGTTAGAAGTTTTACTTGGATCATAGTTGTCCAAGTATTTGTTGTTTGCTTTACAGTAATGGTGCGACGCCATACTGATTCCCCCACGCAATCCGTTTTCAATTATCTGAAGCATTGGCAGGTCAGACAATAAATCAATTTGTACTCCAGTAAATTTTAAGAAAGCATCCCAACTCATCCCGGGCGCAGAAATGTAATGCGCAGGATCCAGGCTGTAATGTTTCATGCAGGTCTTCCTATAATTTTCAAAGACGTCCGCCAACAAACAGGTATCCGCCATTAAATAGGAATCATGATAGTCTCCCATTGTTTTAGAGTCTAATTTTTGCCACGCTTCTTGAGCATAAGAATAATCAGAATCACTGATGTCCTTTCCTCTAAGACTACTAAAGAACGTGCCTTTAGGCGGAAGGGCTGTCTCTTCAAACCTTTCCCAGCTGTTCATGTACTCATAAGGATAAACGCCCTTTCTAATCACCGTTGGGTCAAAATATTCTTCTGTTATTGGGCAGGACTTTAAGGACATAGCCAGTGACTCTAACCCCCCCCATCAGGTGTTGCATACAGTCATAAAAAGATAAATTATTTAAAGTGAAACACATGTACTTTTCTGATGACTGCGCAATGCATGACACCCTAAAATCGCTAGTTACTGCTTGCAATATAAGATGAGAGTCGTAACCTCGCAAGTTATGAAAGAATATAGGAAGTCTCCAAGTCCTAGGATCAAACTTTAGTTGAAGATTGCAATTGTTATGTGCTGCTCCTCTGAATTCTCCGCTAATGTGATCATGATCTCTTACTGTTGGGTTTTCTGGTGTTAGCTCTAAACCACAAATCCAACAGTGAGTGGCTGATTCATACTGTTCTTGGTCTTCGGGCGTCATCATGATTTCAGATAAATTCAGATTATTAGAACAAGCATTACGCACTTGCTGCATGCGCTGTAAAAATCTACTAGCCGCATTAGGTCCTCTATATAATTCTGGCTCTGAATGGGCGCCATCCGACCTGACAATGATGAAAGCAAACGAACAAATCTGATGATTACTCATTAAAACTGTTTTTGGAAGTTTCTGCGGGGTTGGCCCTTCATAAGGAACAATAAGCGATTCAAAGTCTGCGTAAACAACGTATGGAGACCTCTGGAGTTTTTGTAATTCTTAAAACTAACCTTACTGCCTTCTCTTGGCATAATTAGTTCTGTATTGCAGTCAACTGGACTAAGACAATGTTTTACATGTTCACTCGCTGCTTGAACAGACGGAATTCTTGTTAAACATTTTCTGCAGAATTCTTGTTTGCCATGATCTGTTGTAGTATGCGCCAATAATCTACTCATTGTTCGTATCAATGTGTAGTGCGGTAGCCCTGCCAGTGAAGACATCAGGAGTAAGTCTACATGATTTTTGTCTGGTTCACCAATCGACGGACTATTCTTAGACACTCTGATAGGCACCAAATTTGTTTCCTCAGACCATGTGTATACGTTAACAGTTATTGGGTGATTCTGTTCTTCAAACTGATCAATTTTGTCTAAGCTAACAGGAAAGGATATTCCACTGAAATTAAGATCATTGATGTAAGGTTGATAGTTAGATACTCTCTCTGCGTTTTTGCGGAGTACATGCAGCCTTGCAAGAACACACCACATAAAACATTTGTTGTTTGAATTCTTTATGTTCAGAACTGCTCTTTTTGCAACCAATGCTGGGGGCAGTGGAATGTAAGACTTGCCTACAATTGGCTCATACTTAGCCTGTCTTAATCTGATGTCTAGGACTTCACCCTCTGACCAACCAGAGCCTCTCATTTTAGCTGCTTCAGAGGCTTCATTAAACTGTGTAAGAAGTTGATCTGCCCAACCGGGTGTTAAGTCATTATAAGAAAGAATAGTCTGCTGTTTAGTTGAGACCCAGACTTCTAGATTTTCTTCGTTTATTGTTATATAGTCGATTAAAACAACTAACCTTACTTTAACTGGAGGGTTTATTGTTAGTTTACTTGGAACTTGAGAAATAGCATGTACAACGCTTGCCTGCACGTTTGTTGGATCAATAACTTCTAAAACGACCTCATTTAAAGCTTTTGACAAACGCTCTTCCTCTTCCATTGCATCTAACCAAGAGTCAAAACTGTCATATATCTTATCCATGTTGAGCTTCTTTTCTAACTCAACATATTTATTTAAATTAAAAAAAATACTTAATCAGAATCAATATCAACGGTCTTTTTGTGCTTGGACTCATAAACTAAAGTATAAACGCCCTTTGGGGTTGTTAATGTGAGCTGTTTAGAACAGAGTTTAATGTCTCGTTTACTTTTTTTAAACATTCCTTTTTTATCTGGTCGGTGTCTGGCTGTTGAGAAAAAGTTGCCCTTGCCTTTCTTTGAAGATCAAACTTTTGTCTTTTGTAGTCCTCAAAATCAGCCTGTAGACGACTAAATTCTTCATCCGTGATGTTTGAGTCAGCAAGTGCTTTATCAATTATCAGTTTGAAGGAACTAAGTTTAGCTGTTATTAGTTGAACCATAGCTGTGTGCTTTTGGAGTTTAGCTTTTATTTTTTTGCTGACAGCACTTACAGCCAATGAACACAGGCCAAGAGTTAAAGACAAACCGCCTAGAGGTAAAGCTGCCGGTGCACCTACGCCTGTTGCTAAGAGTCCTACACTTGTTCCTGCTGATAGAGCACTAGTGATCGATGCTCCAGTATTAACATATGTAACAGCATTAAAGACAGCAGAATACCTTCGTTTGGTTTTACTGTATTTTGAAAGGTCCTGCTCTAGTTGGGTTTGCATTTGTGTTATGTTTGTTAATCTGAAAGTTTTTATGTCTACAGCAACAGAGTTGCCTACTATCTCTTCTTTGGGCACTTTTGGATAAACCTGAACAGACATGCTTTTTTTTTAAAAATAAAAATAATTTAGTATTGGATATCTTTTAATCTGTTATCTTGAATATTCAGCTGCGCATCATATATTAAAAACAAATGTACATTAAGTGGTTTATCACTCTCTTTTTCTTTATCAATTTGAATGTTTATTACGTCTTTAACTGTTCTCCCACTCCCATGCAACTGATTATCCTCTGTTGACCTTAGGTCAATCCATAAACCGTATTTCGTTGTTAAATATTCATCAAGTCTAACACTGTGAAGGTGTAGATCTTTAGACACAAGGTCTACTGTTGGACTTCTAGACCTCCCACCTCCAAACAATTTTCTTATTTCATCAAAATGATGATAAGGTTTAAGCCCACTACCGTAGACTTGGTTAGGACTACCCTCAATTGAACATTGTACTTTCGTTATTTTAGGATTGATAAACTTTTCACTTTGTCTTTGGTATGGTTCTTTATCATCTTCACACAGCAATAAAATACCTTTAAGTGATCGTGCTGTGGCGCTAAAACTAAAATTCCATATAGTGTCTGCCCTGCTTTTGATATATTTTGAATGATGAATCACTCTTTCGTAATATATTGCTAATTTTGACTGATATTGTTGCTCAATCAGCCTTGCTAAGTTAGGGTTGCTAACAATGTCAAACTCTAACGAGATGTCGAAAATGCTGTACTTAGAATCAGTGTCTGTAGATTTAATGACACGTTTGTATTCATTAAAAGTTAGTTCATATGACAATCTGTCTTTTAATGCTCCTTGAAAGTATGGTGCATGCGCTTTTAACAACTCAAAATCTAAGGGTATGGAAAAGCGATTTCCATACGCATAACTTATAGCTTTATACTTGTTACCATTTTCAGCATCTGCGGCGCTTATTCTGTGTTTTAGTGCTTCGTTATTTTCGATTCCTTGAAACGCAAGATCGGCCCTTTCATTCGCGGTTAGCCATAGATCACAATAGATTAAAAATATGTCTGCATTGTGTAAAGAAAATATTTCTTGCCCCTCAAGTTTTATAGAAATTTTCTTAACGATTGCCCGTCCCAGATTCTGAACTACTGTCCTGTTTGCGTCTGTTGCTGATTCGAGTTCTATTTTAAAAGTAAGTCGGGCAGAGCCTGGTACAATCACTTCATCTGCTCCTAGGTCTGGAAATTTAACAGTAAGAATTTGATCTGAATCAATAGTAGATGGATTATTTGGAACAATAATATTCTGTTTATTTCCCTTCACGCCAAAGGGCTCTTTCAGTCTTCTATGCGGGTTAAGAATTGAGCCATATGCTTGTGACATTTTTTTTTTATAAAACAAAATAAAAAGTTAATATTTTTAAAACATGGAAGATTATGATGTTTATGATCCTGGAGACGACATGAGTGAAATGACTCCTTTAACACATCCATTACAATCATTGCGGCATGAATTAACAGAAAGTAAGGTCAAATCATTTTATCAAAGTTTAGGCCAAGAACCTCCCGAATTTATAGACCCTAATGATTTTGAAACAAAAGATGACCATTTGTTTTTTAAAAACGAGCAAGGACAACTTGTTCAGCTTACATCTAAACCAGACTCATCAAAGTTTTTAAAAAAGAGTACAATTAGACAAAGGCTCAGTGTGAGCGAACAAAATCGCCTTGGCATTACTAAACCAAAATTAGATAGGGAAGCAGTTGCTAAACTTCAAAACACACTACAAGAACTCCCAACAGATAACCAAATACAAAACATGGAACTTAAAGATTTAAGCCCAACAGCAAACAAAATAATAGAAGCAGAAACCAGTTTTTCAGAAGAAACAGTATTAAAAAAATATGCACGATCCGCCGCTACCTATGAGAGAAATAACGGCCCTTGATCATGCTTTGAGAAGCATCAGGGGTGAGTTAACAAACAATTTAGCAAAACTGGGTGAACTAGATGAGCATATAAAAAGAGAAAAAGAAAAACTAGTTGAGGCTGATGACCACAACTTAGGACCTGGTGTTAAAGAAAGAATAACACAAAGACTAAAAGATCTTGAACAAGAGAGATCAGCAAGACTAGAAGTGTTGTCTAATAACCGAGAACAATTACGAACACAAGTGAGCAGAATAAGAGAAACTATCCAAAGAATTTTGTATGAAGACACGACGCTAGCAGAACGAATAAGAACACTGTTTAGAGAGCAAGGTGTCACATTAGCAAGTGTTATAACAGCCTTAGGATTTGCAATAAGTACACTGGTGTTGGCTATTACAGGCGGTGGTGGGCAAGGGTTAGTGCCTCCGCCACCATCTCCTCCACCCGATAAATCATGGTAAAAAAACAACTTGATCATCTTGCGGGTTTATTAAAAAAATTAGCCAGTAAGGCAATAGACTCTTTACCTGGCATATTAGGGGGGATCGTTAGCTGGCTTTTGTCTACTGCAAGCAAAGTAGTTGGCTTTATGGCCGAGCACTTATGGACATTAGTTGTCTTAATAGTTGGGTTACTTTATAGTAAGATAAAGACCAAGTAATCCTAGGGCAGTTAATCCAATAACAAGTGCTGTCTTTTCATATTCATGGGGGTCGCTTTTATTCACCATGGGGATTGGATGGGGTTTTGAGGGGGGATTGGATGGGGTTTAGAGGGGGCCACGGGGATTGGGACTTCTTTTTTTATTGCTATTGCTGGCTTAGAATTTGTCGTTTTTTCCGACCTTCTCTTCTTTACCAGCCACAAGGATTTCATTATTATAGTTTATTATTGTTCCTATCTGAAGTCTGAGGTCAGAAGGCAGCATGTATAAACCAGTGCCAACAGCAAAGTCTACTTTCGATCTTGCGTATTGCAAAACATTTTGGTACCTTTTAATACTTGAAGGCAAATCAATTGCAGAATTAATAGAATTAATATAAAGATCACAGATAAAACAGGGAAAGTCGTGAAATGTGATAACCTGCACATTGTTTTGGAAATAAAATAATACGTTGTTTTAAAAAATGTCACGTGGACCAGAAGAATTAGGAGTTACATTAGCGCCTGAGAGGTGTGTAACTTTAGAATTAAAAGACCTTGCAGACGTTGAGGACTTTGAACAGAACGGTGAGATAGGCACTTTGTATGGTTTTGAGTACACTAAAGATGGTTATTATAAACGCAAAGAGGTTGACGACAACAAAAGGTTTCCTAAACTAGAACAACTACGCAATCTAGAAGCAAATAATGCGGGTCAGTATAAATATAAAATAGTTCGAAAAACTGACAACAAATGGCACTTAGAACCATATTTAGAATGGGACATAAAATTTGAATTCTTAAGCCCATTTACATTTTTTGACCGTCAAAAAAGTTTCAGAAAAGCATTGAACTCTGGCCCTTTACATGTAAGTCTTATGCCAGAGGACAACAGTCGGAAAGAGATCGAAATAAAGCCGTTTGGGGACAAACAGTACATCCTCCACAGAAGAGAATCGGTTTTAAAGAAAGCTTCTACAAAATTACAGTTTATTCCACGCACAAAATTAGGAGACACGTTCACAATGATATTTAAAATTTCTGTCTTAAAAGATGAGGCGAGAAATGGAGCTCTGGGCGTCAGTGACAATCTTATGAAAGGAATTCTTATTAGCTGGCAAAACTTAGACGTTGACAAACTTAAAGTTACTGTTGTTGTTCTTTACAATGGCGAGGATATTAAGGTCATAACAACAAGCAACAAAATTGATATTAGTCTAAATAGAAACGATCTTACAGAACTGAACTGGATTAATCTTACACATTTGGGCCTTATAGGGTTTTATTATACTGAACAAGTTTTGACAGAGAGTATGATAAAAACAATAACTGGATTAGATTAAATTCTGTTTTAAAACTATGGAGCAGACAACTTTGGTGTCAATGCCGATGTTAAACTTTATGACAAAAACCCCTCATTGTTCATTGATTTGTGGACAGACTGGTTGTGGAAAAACAATATTTGTCCTCGACCTATTACAAACAGTTTATAGTTATAATTTTGATCATATTGTAATTTTCTGTCCAACATTAAAGTGGAACAAAGCATATCACAACAGAAGGTTTATATGGACGGATGATGAAATCTATTTGATTGATCCCAGCAATAAACTGAGTGAGTGTTTAGAACACTTTTATAGACAGTTTGAAGGAACGCAGACATTATTTATTATAGATGATTGTTCGGCAGAAAGAGACATAGTTAGAAAAAGAAATACTTTATCAAAACTAGCTTTCAGTGGAAGACATGCTGGGATAAGTGTGTGGATTTTATGTCAAAAATATAACTCAGTTTTAAAAGACTTTAGAGAGCAATTAAAGACAGTGGTTTTATTCCACATGAAAGATAGAGACGCATTTGATGAATGTATGAAAGAAAATGATGTTATTGAAGACGATCAAGAAAAACGAAGGATTAAGCAAAAACTTAAGTCTCAAAAGTTTTCTAAATTAGTATTAAAAACAGATAATCCTACACATTATGTATGTTTGTAACATTTTTTTTAAGTCTTACTTAGCAGAGAACTATAACATCTTCGTTCTAGGGCAACCGCCCGAAACTGGTTGAGGGCGGTTGAGCTAGAACGAAGATTTTATAGTTCTCTGCAGTGCAACACACACACACACTCCCTGTCGGATGTAGCTGATTCATTCTGTCTCACAGCCACGCACATGGCACGCACGTGCTGTCCGTCACAGAGCCAGTTGCTGCTGCTAGCGCACGCCACCAGCGACATTCCAACGAACGGGAAAATACTGTTTACCGTGTTTACCGGCGTGCTCTCTCTCTCTCTCTCTCTCTCTCTCTCTCTCTCTCTCTCTGATAACTGATTGTAGTACTGCTTGTTCTTGTCTTGCCTTGTAACCACATCATGTAAATGTAAAGAAAAAAAAATGTTGATATTATTGATGCATTGTAGTTGTCTAATTATCATGCTTAGCAGCTTGTTGTATGTTCATATTTTACAAAAGGAATATAACTCTCTCTCTCTCTCTCTCTCTCTCTCTCTCTCTCTCTCTCTCTCTCTCTTCGATAGGAGGATCGCTTATTCTATGTCTGTGTGTACTGATTTTTTTTTTCTTCTTTGAAATCAAATATCTTTATTCTTGTTTGTTGTTTCAATCGCTTTGTTTCCCTTTAAAGTCATCTACGCCTTAAATGTTAATGGATGAACAACTCATCAACATTTTAATGCATTTATGAAGATATGTGTGTTTGTTACAATTTTTGTAAGTCTTAGTCGCTAGTCATGCTTAGTTAGTCCCTTAGCGGGGCAAGGGCCGGATGAAAAAAAGCATGTGTTGGTTATCTGTTACCCTTGGAAATAAAGATCATCATCATCATCATCATCATCATCATCTCTCTCTCTCTCTCTCTCTCTCTCTCTCTCTCTCTCTCTCTCTCTCTCTCTCTCTCTCTGTTTTAGTGTCCAAGGACAGTGCGGACAAAGGCACTGAGCCTGGTTCTCCTTGCTGTGGTATGCATTCATTCATCAGGTAGGGGACGACAAATTGTAGCCTATTTTCGGTTTATAAATTCTTTCTTTGCAGAGGATTCCATACTCAATGCATAAATCACAATACGCATATTTGTCATTAATCAACAGAAATGTCGAAAAGAACATCAAAGTGGTCTGTCTGGGACAGCTGTAATGATACGGTGCCGCTATGAGTGTAGTGGGTCCACACACCTGTTTTTGTCGTCTGTGTGTTGAGGGGAAGCAACACTGCTAGACGTAGAAACAATCTAACATCGAGGACAGCAAGAATTGTTTCCCTTTGTTTATTCGCCATGGCGCCGTGAGACATTAGAGTTACTGTTAACTGACTTATACAGGGAAATCCTCTCCTATCAAAACCTAGACTCTGAATGCTCATAACCTACGCAAAACAAACTTTCTTAAAAATCCCCGTGAATTTTCAAGCAGACCACAAGAGACTACGTTTTGTTTTTTTCAGGGGAAGCAACACTGCAAAAACTAGAAACAATTTTTCATCAAAGACAACAAGGATTGTTTCCCTTTGTAGAGTCGCTATGGCACCTCGGAAATTTATATTCTTAGCTGATCAAGTTGAACGTGGGAGTTGAAATTTTACGAAAAATGAAAAATGTGCTGTTTATGTGGTGCTAAAAAAAAAAAAAGAAGAAAAATAAAGAAGAAGAACAAGAAGAAGAAAAAAAAAAAACAGGAGCAG
>CM065735.1:42338639-42353639 GCA_033310375.1 Conus canariensis
TGTTTTCCGTAGTCAGTTATATTCATCTAATATCTCCCTCCCCCCCCCCCCCCCCTTGTCCGCGCACCTTGCACCCCAACCCTTCTTTCTTTCTCCCCCCCCCCCCCGCCCCCCGCCCCCTCCACCACGGCCTTCCTCTGTTCTTCTCTCCACTCTCTCCGGTTTGGTGTTAGTGTTCTGGGTTTCTGAGATTTACTAAGGAGATCATCATCATCATCATCATCGTCGTCGTCGTCGTCGTCGTTGTAATTCTTCTTCTGATTATCTTCCTCATCATGATGACATTATCATTATCATCGTTATCCTCATTATCATCGTCATCATTATCTTTTATCATAATAATTATTGTCATTATCATTATTATCATCATTATTTATATGACTATTATTATGACCATTACCATTACTATTGTTGTCAATATAATTCCTGTTGTTATAAAGTTTACTTTTCTCTCCGTTTTTTGTGTCTGTCTATCAAAACCTGCCTGTCTCTCTGTCCCCTCCCCCTCCCTTACCGCCCCCTCCCTCCCTCCCTCCCCTCATCCATTCGTACACGCTCACGCCCGGCATACACCCACGTAACACACACTTTCCCACTCACCCCTGCACTGATAACAGCATTTGCACACGACACTAAACCCATCGCTTCATCACTTCCCGTGGCTTTGGTCACAACGTGAGGAGCGGAACTCCAGGGAATAGGTGTTACCGTTATGGCTGTACAGGTCAGAGGTCGGGGGTTACCGCAAAGGTCAAGTATTACCTACACACTTTGACTGGATGAAAGTCGCCTTGGCTCTGTGAATTTTTTTTTTTTTTTTTTTGAATGTGAAAAAGACGATTTTATCCAGGAATTTGGGGTCAGCAAACTAGTTGCAAAGTGAGACGACTGCAGGCGGAAATCTAAACAAATCTTAAATAAATGTTAGCGAACCGCCCAGAGAAACGTGGACAAACGAGTCCCTTCCAACAGCCTCGTTCTCATTCAACGCCTTCCTTGCGCTGAACTCTGAAGCGATCAAACTTTAAGCCAAGTGAATGTTCGTTGTCCTATTTGTTTGTGTCTTGCCTGAAGAAAACCTAAGAGGTCGAAACGCGTAGTGTTTTGTCTTGTGACTCGTTCAATGCCACATGTCAGCAAGAATAGCAGAGTTATGCATGGCTTGTAGACTTCTCGTGTTTCTACGCCATTGGAAGAGCACACGGATTTGGGAGTGCAACGTCTAGCAGACAACAGGAAAATGAAGGGTCACGTGGATCGTGCTGCAACATGACCTCACGACCCTTCATTTCCTGTCGTCTGCCAGACTTTTCACTCCCAGATCCCTGTGCTCTACCCATGGCGTAGAAACACAAGCAGTCTACAAGCCAAGCATAATTATTCTGCTGGTGGCAGTTCACTACGAGGTGGCATAGCAGCAAAAAAAAAAACAAGTGAAAAGTGGCAGCTCTCCTTTGAGGGACACTGATGTGAGAGGTCAGTGTCAGGCGGCGCAGCGAACCCTCCAGTTGTCTGGGTGACGGCGGGTCTAGCCTGTGTTCCCATGGGATGGCTCCTGGAGATATCGGGCGATCTGTAACGGAGCGCTGTCTGACTACAAGTACCAAGGCCTGGAATACCATACTTTTGGGCCGAGAATGGAGGCACCCCTCACGGGGTTGGGCTGAAAAATTGCCCTCTCAGCCGTAGTCTGCATGGACTGCAGAATACAAGGGACTCTTGTAGCGCTCCAGCGACTTTTGTCCTGCTCCCTCTTTGAGGTGCCCAACACGGCACAGAACAATCACCACCCGAGCATGAAGAAGGCCGCCTGGTGGCCCTGAAGACAGGGAAAAAGAGGCGAAGTATATTGACGTCAATCGCTGGCCGACCAACAGCTGAATGTAAACCCAAGTTCACAAGGAATCAGAGCTGAGAGAGCGACAGACGACGGCCTCCACATGGAACCAGACCCACTACTGCCAACGACATCAACTGCCACAAAGTATGCAGACGTCAGTTTTCAAGTACATCCTGTGCTTAATATGACGTTAATCTTCCACTAACCGACTGGATCTGTCTTCCTCTCAGGCATAGTATGGGTCACTGATCCTGGACTGTGCGAGGAATATGCTTTGGTAATGGCTGATTTTCTGACAAAAGCCAGGTGCAGCTTTGAGTGTAATAGAGACTATACAGCCTAAACTATAACCGTGGACTCGGACCTCAAGTAACACATGCCATTCTACCACCACCACTACGCACCTCTGCAGGCCACACACCAAAAAGTAATGCGCCAAGGCCTTCCTTAAGGAGTCCAGTATTTATAGACTGGCGCAATTAGATTGTTGTGAGATTTTTCATTGTGTCTGAAAGTTGATTCTCCTCATTTTCTTTCATACAGTCATCAAGGTGCAAGCCAGGTGGTTCCAAGCAGACAGATTGAAATCCAAGGAATGGGACTGTGTGGGGGCCTCCACCTGGTGCAAAGGTGGAGTCACGGGTGAATGCAAAGACTTGAAATGTAACGTCAACTAGGGTAAGATCATGTATCTTGAAGGTGTATGCAATGCCATCAGTGAAAATTCCCCCAAACAAGGAAAACAAATGGGGGGGGGGGGGGGGGGGGGGGGTATTCTTTTGATCATTTATCAGTTTAACATTTAATACCGGCTCAAAATTATGGTGGGCCTCAAAACGCTTACATGGGCAATACCCACAGTGATTTAGTGCAAAATCCTAATTGTGGCGTGTGGCCCGCATAGATAACAGCATTTGCACACGACACTGAAGCCACCGCATCATGACTTACCGCTGCTTTGGTCACACAACGTGAAGAGCGGAACACCAGGAAGAAAGTGTGACCGTTATCGCTGAGGGTCAGTGACTGGGCAGGCCTGTGCCCTGGCCGTTATGTCACACTCGGATAGTTAGCTGGACGGCTGAGTGCATGCGGAGTGAACGGCTTGACTTTCGCTCCACCGCCATCCGCTGTGGCCATACGCCACAATTAGAAGTTGGCTCTAATCTTTTGATCATCGATGTAAGCGTTTTGAGGCCTAGCATAAGTTTGAGTCAGCGTTTGATATTAAACTGATGATTGATCGAAAGAACCCCCACCCCCCTACCAGTCATTTCACTTAAAAAAAAAAAAAATTCCACCGATGACATCATTCGCAGTCTTCAAATGTATTGTGACTATCCCCCTAGCTGACGCCATATTTCAGGTCTTCTCACTCACTCGTGATCCTATCTTTGCACTAGGTGGCTTCTCCTAAATAGTCTCATTCTTTTCATTTCAATCTGTCTGCTCGGAACCACCTGGATGGGCATAGGAAAGAAAAGAAGATAAATCAACTTTCAGACACAATGAAAATTCTCAAAACGATCTGATTGTGTCTGTCTATAAAAATACTCGACTCCTTAAGCAAGGCCTCGGCGCATTAATTTTTGGTGTGCAGCCTGTATCACGGGTGCTTTGACTCAGCAAATCAATACGACTTGCTCTAATTTGGGGGAGTGCTCAAGCTTGGAAAGTTCAGTTCTCTACTATGGTGGGAACTTGAGATCAGGCAGAGACTGATGTGCCAGCGGCTTTGACATTTCCTGCACTGACACGTTCCCCAGTATACGAGCTATTTAAGGTTTTCGCGTAGATGTATCAGATGAATTAATGTGATGCGATATTCCATACTTTGGTATCCTTTTTTTTTAAATCAAAAGACATGCACAGTTGACCAGATACTCGTTAAATTTGCCGCCTTATTGTAGTGTGGTAGTAATGATTGTAGCTGTACCTGTTGTTGTTGTTGTTGTTGTTGTGCTCCTTGTTGGCGGTGTAATAGTTATGTTGTAGTTCACACAGATTTTGATGTGATTACAATATAATGGTGTTGTTTACATTGATGTGATTATTGTCATTATGTTATCATATTTTGTTGTTATTATTATTGATATTATAATTGACACTGCTACTACTACTACTATCACCATCACCATCATCATCATCATTATCATTATTTATTTTTAAAAAGATTTTTTATTCCCCTTTTACAATGTTTTACATAGTGAAAAGAAAAGGAGAAAGACCCCCCCCCCCTCCTCCTCACCTACCCTCCCACGTACAAACACTCATCCGCTCCCTCCCTCCCCATCCACTCTCCCCCCCCCCCCCCCCCCCCCCCCCCCCGCGCTCCTCAACAAGCTGTTGACAAAATGTTGACCACACATTGCTTACACATGCATCTATCTTGTTACATGGTTACAATGTGATATACAATTAAACATCATTCAATAAGATATACATGGTACAATTATATTAAAGTTACATGCATGTCTGGGGAGTATAGAGCTTAGCCGGAGAAACCCATAAATACGTGTATTGCCTACATAAGGGAAGGAGAGACAGACAAAAAAATATTGTCAGACAGAACGAGTTGGACATTGAGGAGCCGAGAGAATGCAGACACTGTGAATTGTTTTCCAACAATTATAGTCATGAATTACGTCGATAGTTACAGTAATGAATGACGTTGACAGTTATGATGATGAATTACGTTGACAGTTATAGTAATGAGTTACGTTGACAGTTATAGTAATGAGTTACGTTGAAAGTTATAGTAATGAGTTACCTTGACAGTTATAGTAACGAGTTACATCGAAAAAGAGCCTCACCAGTATACAAACAGTGTCATCTGTCATGAAAAGAACGAAAAATAAAAGTACCAGCAACTGGCCCCTACTTATAAGGAAATGGAGTGAACGATATTGACTGAATGACACGGGAAACGACTGAATGAAGCGCCAGCAGGCAGGTCTTCAGTCGGCTCTGCCCAGGTCGGCAGCCCGTTGTGTAAACGAGAATGCGGATAGTAAAGCGCTTTAGAGCTTGGTCTTTAGCCGAGGATAGGCGCTATGTAAGTATTCATAGTAAAAATAATGATATAATAATAATTAATAATAATAATAATAAGGAAGTTGATTAAACCACTATGTAGAGGAGGCAAGTGATTCATATGTCAGCCATTTAGTATGGAAGTCCTTATAGTTCTTGTTTATTTACGCGTTATGTTTTTCAAACTTGTATAGAAATTTTTAATATTTTCAGAAACCCTGCTACTTGTAGAAGGCTGCCTTTCAGTTTACACGTGTACATATATTATTGTTTTGCCAAAAGAGTAATGAAGTAGAAAATACAGTCAATAGCGATTGTTGCATCAAATCCTTAGAGATCAAGTGATTCTGTTAGATGTATTTTCTGGACATTAGTACATTTCTCTGTTATCAATTCAGTAAAAGTTTCCCAGAAACGCTGAGCATACTTACACCTCCAAAACATATGGTCAATACTACCTTTACACAGCCCACAAAAACTGCACTTGTCATTAACGACTCCAATTTCTTGTAAAATAATATTTGTTCCTAAACATCCGTGTAATATTCTGAGTTGGAACCATTTGAGCTTTATGTCCGCTGTTTTAGGATGATGTAGGATACATGACTCCCAGTCATGGGTTTGAGACAATTTCAAATCTCATTTCTTGCAACATGGAACTCTCCAGTTATGATCAATCAATGTTTCATGGTACATCTTTGAACCCTTATAAATGGCAAACCATTTCTTTTAGCAGAGAGGAGAACTGATATACTGATTGTTGTCGATCTTTATTCCAGATGTCTTTATATAATTGAACACTGCAAACTTATACCCACCAAAAGGCAGAAATTCAATATTGACATTATATTTTTTTCTGTAAAACTTCTGCGTGAAAGAAACTGTCTATCGTCATAAAATTTGCTAGATAGTAAACATTTTTATTTAAAAATATTTTGGAGACAATGTATTTTTTCCCCTACATTAATACATTTTTATTACAGCGTATTGGTTCAGCTTGTAGTTCAGCAGAATTCTGGCGCACACATTTGTAACAGAAATGTTTACAAACTTCAAAAACGTCTGCCCATAATCGTTTTTTTTTTTTAAATTTTGAAACAATCTCTGGACCACGTTTATCGATCAAAGACCATGTGAAAAGTTACTGAGTAGAATTCCCCCCCCCCCCCCCCCCATTTATGCTCTGATCTTTCCATTCTACGGATCCAAGAGAGTTTCAAAGATGTGACACAATCTTTTTTTTTTTTTTTTAACTCGGGAAGATCAACACATCCATTTTTTTTTTTTACACTTTTATGCGCAGTTTTTTGACTGATTTTGTCTGCTTTTTTATTCCACACAAATTCATATCAGATTTGTTGGCATTGTTGAAAAAACAACAACAACAACATCATCTGGTGGATTTGACAAAAGCCGCCAGAGATGGATTAGTTTTGAGAGGATCACAGATTTTAAGATAGCGATTCTACCAAAGGGGTTATCTAGTGTTTTAGCCGTATTTTAAACAAGTATTTGATGTCAGCTAGCTTTTCTGCTTAATTTTTCCCACACGTTTTTTTTCAAATCGTTGGCGAACCAGATACCTAGTGTTCAAAATCTTGAAGGATTCCAGTCTGTTTCTGGATGTCCCATGAAGGAACTTCGCTATTTTTCATGCTTCCTAACCAAATTGCGCTTGTTTTACCCAAATTCATATGAAGACCTGACACATCATCAAATTTAAGAAGAGCTTCAAGACAAGTTTCAAAACATTATCTATCACCCGCAATTAAAAACACTGTGTCATCCGCATACTGTAAAAGCTTATCTTCGGTGGCATTTAGCTTAATTCCCTGAATGCCTTGATTTTCCCTCACCATGCTGGCTAGCATCTCAGCACAAAGTACGAACAAACAGGGAGAAATTGGGTATCCTTGTCGACAACCTTGTTTGATTTTAAACCAGTTTAAAGATTGGCCGTTCACAACAAAGCAAGACCTTCTATTTCATTATGTTTATACATTTACATATGTCTTTCTGGAAACCAGATGATGTTAGTACTTTAAATATAAAATTCCATTTAATCGAATCGAGTGTCTTTTCGAAGTCTGTATCTAAGAACAGGCCAGGCAGAGTATAGTTATCTGAATAGGATATAATGTCAAACATCAATCTCAGATCATCACCTATACATCTGTTTAGATAAATGCCGTTTGATCTTCACTTATAATGTTAGGCAATACCCGTTTTATTCTCTTTGCAATACAAGATGATCCTATCTTATAAACTACATTCAACAATGAAAGTGGTCTCCAGTTTGTATGTTGTTGTTGATGATGATGATCATTATATTTCTGTTGTTTCCAATGTTGTAGCTCTTACTGCTGTTGCTGTTGTTGCTGATATTGTCACTGTAACTGTTGCTGACCTCTTTCTGGTTTTCTTGTCTTACGCAGCAGGCACTTAATCCTGCATACACACACTCCACACATTGCGGATGCCTTGACTAATTAACTGAACAATTTTATTTATTGACCAACAACAACTGAGGACATTCTTAAACAACTGATGTAATTAGTCTGTTCAAAATGATTTCTTGTAGCTCCAAGATTCAAATGATTTACAATCCACTTAACACCTACATATTTTCCCCTGCGTTCTGCAACACGGCAGATGTTTAAATAATCAAACAGTAACAAAGTGGTCAGGAGAAACACATCTGACTTTTCCCTGAACATCAAACAAATACCACACATCGAGTCAAACATCGGAACTGAGTTAGGAAAAAGCCTAGATGTCACGGAAGATAAACTGGATCTAGTGGAATATCACAGTTACCATCTTAACCCCCCTCCATTCACCCACCGCTCAGCCCCTTCCCACCACCCCCTCCCCTCCCCTAACACGCCGACTATCGAAAGCGTCAGTTTTGTAGGCAACTGGCCGACCACATGGGACCTTTCAAGGCTGTTTTCACATCATAAAAAACCAACTTCTGCAAGAACAAACAAAGCACCACCACCACCATCATCATCATCATCATCACCACCACCACCACCACCACCACCCACATCCAAAAACAATTTAACACAGAATTACACAGTTTTACAATACATTAATTTGAGCATTTTGACCCTGAAATCCTTAAAAGCAGATATTGTTTCTCACAGGGACGAATGTGCAAGCCATTCTACATAAAACTGTCAATCAAAGTGTTGAAAAAAATCGTTGAAAAATGAGAGAGAGAGAGAGAGAGAGAGAGAGAGAGAGAGAGAGAGAGAGAGAGAGAGAGAGAGAAAACTTCTTGGTGAGCAGCACTGCAAAACAGGCGTCTTGTCTCAAACATGACAGAGAAATTTACAGCGTCACTGAATCATTCACCTAGAATGGTTATCATGGACAGAATAGTGAAAAAAAAATCAGTCGTAATGTGCAGATTTACTCACTTGTTAAGGGCCGCTCGATAAAATCTCCTGCTGCCGTTGTCGTTCCTGCCGCTAGGGTGGCGCCCCCTGGCGATGACATAGAGCTCCGAAATGAGAGACAGGTAGAGGAGCAGCACCAGAGCGCCCTCTACAGACAGTACTGCTCGGGAACCGCTCTTAGTGGTCTCATCCCCACAGCGCATGCTCTGTGACCTGCCTGACCCCCCAGGGGGCCGCCATTAGCATACACCGTGAGGGCGGGAATGACGTATTGAGGCCACGGGAACAGGAAGTCCTCTGCTGTTGTTTGTTTGTTTCTTTCTTTCCTTCGTTGGTTCTTCCGCATAAACTTGTACTGGTGAATAGATCGTGGCTGCCACTTGTTCTGAAATACTGACAATTTGAATGTTCTAATCCGTCCTTATCGCTTATATCTTGAGAGTAATTAAGTCGCTGAACAACATTGAAATATTGACGTTTCTGATGTGTTGATAGAACAGGTAAGATAGTCTATAGCGCGGATGTTAGAGTTTAAAAGAAAATTTGTTTGTTTTACGTTTTAAGATTACCTCTGGGGCAGATTTTAGAACTCAATAAACCTGGACAATCTTGCGCCAAGGTATAACGAACTCATATCAACAAATTACCAATTCCAGTAGAAAATCAAAGCCAGCCGAAAACTTTGCGCGTGTTCTCCTCTGGCAGAGTCATACCTGAATACTGTACCTTGAAGGTATTTATATACTTATCATTGGAGATCAGGCTATCACTTTATGCAGGGAGAGAAAACCCACTGTTCTCGTGCGTGGAGCAATACCGCACATTCGGCCAACACATGAATTGGTTCCTGTTTTGGAAGGCTGGCAATGTGGACATGAAACAAAACTCGTGCAAGCCGTGTCTTTGACTGAAATCAGTTGCGACTCAGCGAACTAACATCTTAGTGTAGCACTGATGGCAGAGTCCCAGACCCTGGAATCGTGAGTAGGGAGTCTACAGCTCTTGTGGCACCAGCACGTGTACTGCAGAACCTGAACAGCAGCTGTCTTTAGCTCCGGCGGAACAGCTGACCCGACAGTCTCACTGAGGCTGGACCTCTGTCTGTCTGTCTGTCTGTCCGTATCTCTATTGCTCTCTGATCAACAAAACCTCGGTCCTCTACAGAGGCGGTCGTCTTCTGTTAAAACTATAGCACACAAAGGGTCACACTGGAAACAAGTGGCGTCGGAAACAGCGATGAGGTAAACACCCGTGCGTAGTACAAGCTGTTTGACGGAAATTAAGTAATTAACTACTAATGGCCTTGCAAGCAGAGGGCCAGAGTCCTGTTCAACTTGTTTGGAAGACAGGCCGACGTTACAGCACTTCTTCATCAATGCGTCGGCAGTGGGTTTCCTTGTGGTTCGACGTCCTGCGTTTTAAGCCATGTTCTTATCGTGTCTAACCAATCCATGCACAGCGCGACAGGCACCGCTCCCAAAGTCTCTGGCAGGTCTCTGGAACCTGCAGGATGAACGGAATCAGATGTACGACTTCAGTTTGAAAAACAGAGATACATTGGGAAAGTTGAATACCTTAAACTATTAAACTGAGCTTTACAGAGCAGTAAACCACAAGAAGTCAGACTCTGAGAGAGAGAGAGAGAGAGAGAGAGAGAGAGAGAGAGAGAGAGAGAGAGAGAGAGAGAGAGAGAGAGAGATATTATTCAGTCAGGGAGAAAATAAACTCAAAATCGGCTTGTGTACATCTTGGTCAAAAATAAAAAACAAAATTTAGGAAGCAAATCACACACACACACACACACACACACACACACACACACACACACACACACACACACACATATAAACGCTCATATTCACAGAACAGTATAGAATAAATTGTCCGTTGACATATTCCAACTAAAACACGCATAACAACAATATCATCCTCATCATTATCAACAACAACAACAACAACAACATCAAAGTAACAGCAATGGTATAGAGCGACAGAAATAATGGAAATAAACAACAACAACAACAACAATTCGACACAATTACATGAACAGCAACACGATCAACAACAAAAACATCATCAACAACAACAACAACAACAACAGCAACAACAACAACAACAACGGAAGCAGCAGCAGCAGCAGCAGCAGCAACAATAGCAGCAGCAACAACAACACCAACGGCACAAACAAAAGCACTAACAACAAGAAGAACAACAAAATCAACAACGACAGCATTAACACTGACAACAGAAAAACAAGTCTTCAGAGACCCCAAACAGCATCATCCACAGCGACATAAGACGTTATAACAGCAGCGGAACTTTGATATTAGTTTCACCAAGGAGATGTCACTGTGTGCGAACCAGTCCTTATAGTCCACACCACGTCTGTCAAACCTTGAGACCCACAATGCGCAGGGATTGCATCTGACTACATGAAGAAAGATAGAAAGAAGAAAAAAGAAATTAAAACGAAAGAAAAGAGGAGAGAAGACAGATAAGGAGAAAAAAGAAAGAGAGAAAGAAAGAAAGAAAGCAATGACGAAAAGGAAGGAAAGAAGGAAGGAAGGAAGGAAGGAAAGAAAAAAAGAAGGAAAGATGAAAGGAAAGAAAAAAAAAACAAAAGGGAAAGAACGAGAGATAGAAAGAAGGAAAGAACGAAGGAAATAAAGGAGGACAAAAAAAGAAGGAAGGACAGAAGGAAGGAAGGAAAGACGGAGGAAGGAAAGAAGAAAGGAAAGAAAAAAAAAGGAAAGAACGAGAGAAAAAAAGAAAGAAAGGAAGACAGAAAGAAGACAAGATACAAAGAAAGAGAGAGAGAGAGAAAGAAAGAAAGGAGTACTAAAAAGAAGGAAAGAAGGAAGGAAGGAAAGAAGGAAGGAAGGAAAGACAGAAGAAAAGAAAGAAGAAAGGGGAAAAAAAGACAAACAACAAAAAGGAAAGAACGAGAGAAAGAAAGAAAAAAAAGAAATGGAGAAAGAAAAAGCGAAAGAAAGAAAGAAAGGACAAAAAGGAAGAACAGAAGGAAGGAAGGAAAGAAAGAAAGAAAAAAAAACACAACAAAGAAAGAACGAGAAAAAAGAAACAAAACAAACAAACAAACAAACAAACAAACAAAAAAAAAAAAAGAAAGAAAGGGAGAAAGAAAGGAAGACAGATAGAAGATAAGAAAGAAAAAAAAAGGAAAAACGGAGGACAAAATGGAAGGAAAGAAGAAAGGAAGCAAGGAAGGAAAGAAGAAGTAAGAAAAAACAAAAAAACAGAAAGGAAAGAAAGAAAGAAAGAAGGAAAGAAAGAAAGAAAGAAAGATAGAAGGAAAGAAAGATAGAAGGAAAGATAGAAGGAAAGAAAGAAAGAAAGAAAGAAGGAAAGAAAGAAGGAAAGATAGAAGGAAAGAAAGAAGGAAAGAAGAAAGAAGGAAAGATAGAAGGAAAGAAAGAAGAAGAAGAAGAAGCGCAAACTGACTTGACGGAACTAACGAAGTACAGTGTCATTTTGCCACACCAACCGGTGTCAGTTCGACCTTTCTGTCTCTCGTGGAACAACATTGACCTGGTTTTTTGTTGTTGTTTTTTTTTATCGCAGATGAATGGGATTCTTTTTTTTTTTTTTTTTTTTCTTTTCCCAACAGAAACACGCTGAAGCAGAGATTGAGATGTTCAAACTTACTTTCTCTTTGGAATATATTACGAACACACACACACACACACACACACACACACACACACACACACACACACACACGGGACACACACACATAGACACACACACAGACATACACACGTATATATATATATATATATATATATATATATATATAAAGGCTGTGCAATTTCCCCAACTTTGTCAACTTCCTTGTGACTGCTAAATATCAAGATTTTCATCCCGCCCCAGTCTGGAAACAATGTGCCTCTTGGAAGTCTCAAAAAAAAAAAAAAAAAAAAAAAAAAAAAAAACAACCACGTTAATGTCACTCGTCACCAGGATCTAGAAATTCTGTGCCATTATCAAGGTCCGCTTCTCTGCCACACTGGTCAGACAAGAATGGCATAGGGGCAAACTAGACACCGGGGCAAAAATGGCACTGGGGCGACATGGAAAAGGGCGACTTACAGTTGGGCGAATGAAGACGTTCCTACCATACAAGCTCTTCAGTGACAGCACACAAACATCATCCCCCAGGACGTGGAGGAGGAAGAACAGAAACTGGAACAGCAACTACTGACTACCACGGCAGTCACACACACACACACACACACCAGCAGAACAACAACAATAGCACCACCGTGAACGTTGCCAGAGTCGGTTTGAAAGGCAGCAGGAGCAGCAGCAAGAGATCGAAGCAACAGCAGCAGCACCAGGATGAAACGTCCTGCACCCCCCTCTCTCTCCTCCTCTGTCTCTCTCTCTCTCTCTCTCCCTCTGTCTCTCTCTCTGTCTCAACCCTCTCTCTCTCTCTCTCTCTGATCGAAGCAACACTAGCAACACACAAGGATGGAACGTCCTGTTCCCTGTCTTTCTCTCTGTCTCTGTCTGAGTGTGTGTGTGTGTGTGTGAATGTGGTGTATGTGTGTGTGTGTGTGTGTGTGTGTGTGAGTGAGAGAGAGAGAGAGAGAGAGAGAGAGAGAGAGAGAGAGAGAGAATCATTGTGCGTGTGTGTGTGTGTGCGCGCGCATGCGTGCGTGCGTGCGTGTGTGTGTGTGTGTGTGCGCGCGCGCATACATATGTACGTGCGGAGTGTGTGTGTGTGTCTGTGTGTGCGTGTGTGTGTGTGTTGCGTGCGCGCGCGCGCGCGCCGACACGCGTCTGTTTGCGTGCCCCATACTTTGTGCCTATTTCCTCGACATTAATTGGAGGTATTAACTATTGACTTCATACACCAGAAAGACCCTGACGAGTCACAGACACAACTTGATTTGAACTGAACTGAACTGAACTGAAGTGAACTGAATTGAACTGAACTGCACGACAACAACATCCAACTTACCTGCCGCTATATCTCCCACAGCTTGATTCAACCTGCACTCAATCCAAACACCGTCATCTCACTCTCGATCGAAAACAACAACAGAGAGAAGACACATCGTCTCTCTCCCTCCCTCCCTCCCTCTCTCTCTCTCTCTCTCTCTCTCTCACATTTCCACAAGGTCCTCACAGGGAAGCCTTTCTGGTGATGCCCCTGCGTGTATCGCTGATCGTTTAGTCATTGCAGGGTCTGCCGTAGTAGTAGAACTTCAGTCACTGTCTAAAACCGGGGACTCTTCCACTGCGTCATTAGGTGGCTTGTGATTGACGAGCACACACACACACACAGCTCGCCTGGCGACAACGAGTTCGTATGCGTACGAGGATAAAAACCACCACACCCCGAGACAAAGGGGAAGGAGTGTACTTATCAAAAGAAGGTAGTGGTGCGAAGGGGAGGGGGGGGAGGGGGGGGGGCGAGGAAAGGGGGAAGGGACCGGGTGGATTGGGGGGGGTGGGGGCAAAGAAGAAAATTGATTCATTATTAGCGCAGCGTATATTCGGCCTTGACCTTCTTTGTGAAGGGTTGGAAATGGGAAAAGATGCGGGGGGGGGGGGGGGGGGGGGGGGGGGGGGGGGGGGGGGTGGGGGGGGGGGGGGGGGGGGGGGGGGGGGGGGGGGGGGGGGGGGGGGGGGGGGATGGGGGGAGGGGAAGGGGGGGGGCAGGGTGAGGGTGGTGGTGGTGATGATGGTGGTGGTGGTAGAGGTTTGATCCTCTCCGGAGAATGTGCGACACGTGTTCGGGTGTTCTTACTAATAGACACACACAGGCGCGCGTGCGCACGCGCACACACAGACACAGATGCAGACACAGACACAAACAGACACAGACACAGACAGACAGACAGACACACACACACACACACACACACGCGCGCGCGCGCGCACACACACACACACACACACACACACACACACATACACACACACGTATATTTTTGTCCAAGGTCACGGACAAGGGAGTGAAATCTATCCACCGTCTTCTTTGTTCTCTCCCTTTCTATTTGTACACTCGGACTGTTGCTACTATTGTTACTCTGACTCCTGAGGCCATTGTTTTACACAGCTATGCTATTAGTGTGGCATGTATTTTCAATTTTTTTCTTTTTTTTTTTTTTTTTTTTTTTCGGAGAGAGAGAAGAGAGAGAGAGAGAGAGAGAGAGAGAGAGAATTGTGTGTGTGTGTGTGTAAGAGTGCGCTTAATCAATGATTTTCTTTGTCATCTTGAGACCCCACCCACCCTCCTCTCTCTCTCTCTCTCTCTCTCTCTCCTCCTCTCTCTCTCTCTCTCTCTCTCTCTCTCTCTCTCTCTCACCCCGTTTGCCCTTCTCGTTCTCCCGTGAACTCTAAATATCAGAGTTCATGTCACTGAAATTGACAACAGTCTATGATTTCACATTCCTTCCTCCCCCCCCCCCTCTCTCTCTCCCTCTCTCTGCCTGCCTGTCTGTCTGTCTGTCTGTTTCTCTGTCTTCGTCTCTCTCTCTCTCTCTCTCTCTCTCTCTCTCTCTCTTTCTCTTTCTGTCTCTCTTTCTCTCTCTCTCTCTACCCATCTCTCTCTCTCTCTCTCTGCCTACCTGCCTGCCTGCCTGTCTGTCTGTCTATTTGTCCGGTCTGTCCGTCTATCTGTCTGTCTGCACTCTCTCTCTCTCTCTCTCTCTCTCTCTCTCTCTCTCTCTTTTCAAGATCTCACAAGCGCAT
>CM065735.1:42368639-42371139 GCA_033310375.1 Conus canariensis
CTTTTGTCCATGTCTTCCTACCACCTCCCCTCCACCCCCCACCCCCCCATCCCTCAGTGAACTTCTTCTTCCTGTCTCCTTCCTTTTGTCCATGTCTTCCTACCATCTCCCCTCCCCCCCCCCCCATACCTCAGTGAACTTCTTCTTCCTGTCTTCTCCCTTCTGTCCATGTCTTCCTACCATCTCCCCTCCACCCCCCCCATCCCTCAGTGAACTTCTTCTTCCTGTCTCCTTCCTTTTGTCCATGTCTTCCTACCATTTCCCCTCCAGCCCCCCCCCCCTCCCTCAGTGAACTTCTTCCTGTCTTCTCCCTTTTGTCCAAGTCTTCCTACCATCTCCCCCCCCCCCATCCTTCAGTGAATTTTTTTTTTTTTTTATCATTGAACTCTTTTCAGTTTCACAACCACAACATTCTTTACTGCGTTATTTGTCAGATGGCCAGTACTGGCGCTTGAGAAAGATTTTCTAAAAAGAACCCCGTAATATTGTAAGTTTATTCAAGGGTGTTGCGTGGCTTCAACTGTTTATCTCCCTTATCTCCCCATCTTGTTACATAAATGATGTTGTTTGCAGTCCAGCCGACCACGGTAAACCGGATGTCAGTTCTAATGAAACAACAGGTGAACGGTAAGGTCTTCCCCTTCCATAGGAAGGTCAAGAGAAATAGGCGAATCACGAGAGCCCGACTCACACGGTAACATTCATGAATTGAACATAGAACAGGGACGAAATCTATACAATCTAGTGTCTTTGTTTTCTTTCTTTCTGCGTACGCAGGCTGATACTCCTTGAGTTTTGTGTGTATGACTGTTTTTTTTTTATCCCGCCATTAAGGCAGCCATACTCCTTCTTCGGGGAAGGTGCATGCTATGTGTAACGTGTCATCCATACCAACAGGCCAAACTGGCCTTCTCTTCCGAAAGTTGGTGATGGGATTTTACGTGTGTGCAAGATGTGCGTGCGTTCACACACGGAACCTCGGTTTATTGTCTCATTCGAAGGACTGTATGGAAAATGGAGTCAGAATCAATGTTAACTCCGAAGGAAAAAACCCCCTGTGCCGAAATTCGAACCCGCAACCCCAGGATCACGAGTCCGGTGCTCTACAACTGAGCTATTCCGGCCCCCAGTCTAGTGTCTAAATCAGCTTCCTTCCATTTGACATTCACCTCTTGTTCGATATGAGTAGAGATAAATTTTGTCCTGAAAGGAGACAGTTCAATGAGGAAATCTTCCCGAATTGTGTTCCGCCATTAATTTTCAGGTCTCTCACGCAGCAAAGGTGATTATGTTCTCTGATTGGTAGATGGAGATATCGGCATTCTTAATCTCCGAGACAAGAACTCGGCGAGCCTGTTGCTTGGACAGAAAACCTCCTCCGGTTATTGGAAAATGCATTCAAGGAGAATGAGAATTTTCACCCTCGTCAGAGAATGTTACTATTCATGAAACATGCAGGAAATAAATCAGGACGGTCTATCTTTATCAAAGATGTCGTTTGGGAGCTCCTTCCTGGCAGACGACATTGATTTTGTCTGGAGCGAGGATGGGAGTGGATTGGAAACGAAATCAGACTTAGATTGGAAACACTTGGCTTTTCGTTTCATATATGTCTCTTACATTTCATCCGACGAGCAATTCGTCTTCATCCGTGTTCAGTTCGTCTGTACAAAGGTATTAGAATGAATGCGCGCATGTAAAATGCCATCATCAACGTTCGGGAAAGAAAGCCAGTCATGGATGACAGCTTTCACACAGCATGCGTCTTCCGTAACTATTGAAGAAAGAGGCGAAAGTCTGAGTGACTGACACTCCAATGAATGAGACGGGACACGAGCGATCGGCGCCATGGCGTAGCTCTTCGGTCGGCTCTACCCAGGTAGGCAGTCTGTTGCGTAAATGTGAACGTGAATTGTGAATCGCTTACAGCTTAGTTTCTAACTAATGATAGGCACTACATAATAATGATGATAATGATAATGATGATAGTAGTAATGATAATGATATCAATAGTATTAATAATAATAATAATAATGATTATAATATAATGATGATGATGATGATGATGGTGATGATATTGATAATAACCAATAGTAATAATGTTATTGATAATCATAATAATAACAAAAATAATATGAATAATCACAATCATAATGATGCTAGTAATTATGATGATGATGATGATATATACTACATACTATACTACTACTACTAGTACTACTACTACTGACAACAACAACAACAACAAACGATGATGATGATGATGATGATGATATATGATATACGACTGATGATGATGAAAGATGATGACAGACGATATGATGATGAGATGATGATGATGATGAGATGATGATGATGATGATATGATGATGATGATGATGATGATGAATGACGATGATGATGATGATGATGACGATGAGATGACGATGATGATGATGATGAGATGACGATGAGATGAGATGAGATGATGATGATGATGATGACGATGACGAGGGATGAT
>CM065735.1:42378639-42396139 GCA_033310375.1 Conus canariensis
CTCTTGACGACTTGACATCGACTGCTCCCTGTGGATTGCCAGTGCTGGGGCTGCGGCGGGGCCGACCGGGCTGTGGCTGTGGACGAGGTATCGGAATGAGCGGCGTGGGTGCACTGCCTCTGAGGTGGCGCAGAGGTTGGGACAGCAAAAACAAAACAAAACAAAAACAAAAACAAAAAACAAAAACAGAAACAAAAAACAAACAAACAAAAACAAAAAAAAACAATTGAGTGCTGGGAGCTAGCTTGTCAACCTGTGAGGTGCGCTGGCTTGCTGGTAGCTTCTTCAGGCAGTGTCATTCACTACATCAGGTTGGGTCAGATCATGTATGGTGGGCGATATCCACATTTACACTTCAGGCAGTGTCATTCACTACATCAGGTTGGGTCAGATCATGTATGGTGGGCAATATCCACATTTACACTTCAGGCAATTGTCTATCACCACATCAGGTTGGGTCAGATCGTGTATGGTGGGCAATACCCACATTTACACGTCAGGCTGCGTCCATCACCACATCAGGTTGGGTCAGATCGTGTATGGTGGGCAATACCCCCATTTACCCCTCTAAGACAAGATAATCTGTTGACGACAAGAAGCTTTCTGAATCATTTGTTGAGGTTCTTTCCGTCAAGAGGTTATCTTTCCTTGTGCGAGTAAACGTGGCCATTTCCATATGGTGCGGTACACCAGATGAAGGTGGTCCTTTTGTGGCTATGTGGCTACACACCAAAAATCAATGCGCCAAGACCTTGCTTGAGGAATCGAATATTTATAGATTGGCGCAATTATATTGCTTTGAGAATTTTCATTGTGTCTGAAAGTTGATTCTCCTCATTTTCTTTCATATGGCCATCAAGGTACAAGCCAGGTGGTTCCAAGCAGACAGATTGAAATCAAAGGAATGGGACTATTTGGGGGCTTCCAGATGGCGTGAAGATAGGGTCACGGGTGAGTGCAAAGGCCTGAAATGTGACGTCAACTAATGGGAAGGACATGTAGTAAAAGATTGTAGGTGATTTTATCGGAGAAAGTCACCAAAACAAGGGAAATCATTGGTGGGGAGTTGTTCTTTTAATCAATTATCAATTTAAACATAAATGCTGGCTTAAACTTATGGTAGGCCTCAGAACGCTCACATACATTACAGAGTGTTTTTGTGCAAAATCCTAGTTGTGGGGTGCGGCCCGTTCCTTTTTTTTCTTTAAAAAAATTTTTTTTTTTTTAATTCTTTAAATTTTTTTTTTTTTTTAGTCATGGCGAGAGAAAGGGGCAGGGAGGTTACCGTGAATAGTAGACAAAGTGTTTTGGGCAGATTGTTTCCCTTTCTGACCATCGCTGAGATAGGAAAGGAGCGCACCTGCTGGATGACTGCAACACATTCTGTGACATGACAGTATGGCGGGCATAACGCAAGAGACCAGTCCGAAGCCGTAACTACTGATGGCGGGTGGAAAAACGCTAACGACGGTGCAAGAATCAGAAAACGGATATCAGTTTTTGACCGTTATTTCTTTACTGACGAATAGTTGCCTTGTTTGTTTCAAAGGCAAGGTAAGGCAAGGTCATGTTACTCACAGCCCAGCCGACCGCCAAGGGCCATATCAGGGCTGTCACCGCGTTGAAGTCAACTCACAAGTCATTAAGAAAGAAAGAAAAAAAAACTTCATTCACACAACCTTTGAAAATACACCTTTCGTTTGTTTTGATGACGGAGCGGATTTTAATTAAACATAACGAATGGGAATCTGAATCCACTTTGGTGAGATGTTATGTGAAGGGCTGTGAAACTGCAGCTTCAGTTCTCATGAGATGGTGGGCGTTCTGTCTTTTATGGATACAGAAATGAGAAGTTATCGTAGTTCACATGAGAATGTCCATCGGTTAAAAAAAACATACAGATTTGCTGGGTGAATGAAAGTTGATACAGTAAAAAAAAAAAAAAAAAAAAAAGGGGGGGGGGGGGGGGATGGGAGGATGGAAGACCCACAAAAGAAGGAAAAAAAAACCTTGAAAAAAGATGTGACAAAAAAATTGGAAGTTGGAGGACAAAAAAGAAGTCAGCAAGAAAATGTCCATTAGTAACAATACGACATACAAACTTGCATGGTGCGTGAGAAGAGAGAGAGAGAGAGAGAGAGAGAGAGAGAGAGAGAGAGAGAGAGAGAGAGAGAGAGAGAGAGAGAGAGAGAGAAGACCGCCCTTACAACAACAAAAAATCATAATAAATAAGAAAAAAAAAAAAAAGAAAAAACCCAAATAAACAAAAGACAAAAGCAAAAAAAGCACAGGCTGAGATGGTGGAGGGATTTAAAAAAAAAAACAAAAAACTATCGCTATATTCTTTACATTCTGAGCGCAGTTTATCACTGACGGTTCTTCCAAAGTGTTATATTTTTAGGGGTTCGGATTAGGGTTAAGGCCAGATAAGGCCCGGTGTAGGGTGTGTTACAGTAAGGGTTAGGGCCGTACATTATAGTGTCGATGACCCTCCGGGTGTCCTGTGACAGTACTCTCCAGCCATGCCACGTACACCCTGCCATTAAAGCGGCGACCATAGTAAGCCCGTGCTTTGCACGGCCCGGCTGAAAAATCCGGCCCGGCTCAACTCCTCTGTGGCGTCATCAGTGACGGCTGCAGGTGGCCATAGTGGAGCCGGGCCGATCCGGAATTTTCAACCGGTCGTTCCGCCGTTGGTGCAAACCGTCCGTTTCACGGTTCTCCGGGTAAGGGAAAGAACTGCGCTCTTGACTTTTCACTGAGGTATTCTCTCTTGGCAACATGGACGACGAGAAACTCATCAATGCTGTTAGGACCAGAAGATTTATTTACACAAAAAGCGATAGAAAAAAAAAAATTCCAACAGAGGTGCTGTGTTGGTTGTCTGGGATAGTATGGCAAATGAGGTTGGAGGAAATGATAAGTGCGAGTACATTGCTCTCCTTTTGAACGAATTGCTCTCTCTCTCTCTCTCTCTCTCTCTCTCTCTCTCTCTCTCTCTCTCACGCACACGCACGCACGCACGCACGCACGCACACACACACACACACCCACACCCACACACACACACACACACACACACACACTGAGGGGACGGCTACCGGCTACAGCACCAGATTACCTATGGCCACTTTCACGAATCCGTTCTGCCGGGCGGGACACGGCCGTCAACACCACGGCCCACTATGGGCAGAGCCTGAGCCACGGTCGTACACTGATGCAGTGCGAACTCACACATGGGAGGTACCAGGGTTAGCTGACTAGCTAAGTAACAGCATGACTCAGAGAGAATATATTTCTTCTTTGTCATAATTCCAGTTACCATATCCGATATTACATTGATGACGATTATTTTTGTACCCATAGTCAGCTTCATGATTGTCGCAATCATAATTATTGTAAAAATAGCAGCCACACATAAGCCGTGAATTCGATATTTAGTAACCTTGTATAGGCACGCGCGCACATGTGTGAGCATGTGTGTGTGTAAGCGCGCGCGTGTGTGTGTTTGTGTGTGTATGTAAGTGTGTGTGTGTGTGTGTGTGTGTGTGTGTGTGTGTGTGTGTGTGTGTGTGTGTGTGTTCCTGTGCGTGCGTGTGTGGAAATGCAGGTGCTTGTGTATGTTCGGGCATATGTGTTTTCTTCTGCATGTATGAGAGAGAGAGAGAGAGAGAGAGAGAGAGAGAGAGAGAGAGAGAGAGAGAGAGAGAGGAGAGAGAGAGAGGAGAGCGCGCGAGCGAGCGAGAGAGAGAACAAAACGTTTCGTTGGCTCAGAATGATACAACATTAACAAACAAACAAACAAACAACAAGAACGACCCCCCCCACCCCCCCCCCCCCCCCCCAAAAAAAAAAAAAAAAAAAAAGAAAAAGAAAAAAAAACAAGAAAAAAGAAAACCGACCCCAACTAATTTTGAGAAAATTGTTTTAATAAAAACTTCCAACTGCAGAGACTGTCATGGACGAAATGCTTTGATACAACGTCAAATGTAACAATACAACACTTCATCGAGCTATGTAACTTTGTTAGAATTTTCCGGTTTTTAACCTCTAACAATTCAGTATGTCACATTTTTTGCGTACTCATGAAATGTAAGAACTGTAACATTTCACTTGTGCTAAGAACAAATAAGATGTAACCAAGTACCAGTTCAGTCCAGTGGAAGAGAAGGCTGGGTGCAGAGAGTGGTGCTGACCGATCCACACTCCAAAGGCACCAGCAGACAATCCTCTTCAGACTGAGGACCGGCCACTGCAGATGCTGAGCACCTTAACCGCCTGAAGATCACCTACACTGACCAGTGTCCATGCGGCACTGGACCCAGACCCTGAACATGTCCTCCTGCGCTGTCTACTCACGCAGCTCTCGACCAACCTGCCGGGGAGCGAGTTAAGGCGCAGCTTTGGGAGCCCGTTCTGACCTGGAGAGACGCGGGCTTTCATGGCGCCGGTTACAAGTCTGACGTTCCAGCTTCAATCGAACGCAGAAGAAGAAGAAGAAGTAACCAAGCGTAACATTTATTTCGCAGAGAATGCTGTATAGGTTTTTTTTTTCCCCCGGTGCAGACAGGTCTTAAAGTAAATGAATGTTTGGGAACAGCAACATGTTCAACAAACAAAGACACAATGTTGATAACCTGCGTAAAACAACTAATGATTTATTTGTGCGTCGAGGACGAAGAACGTAACCAATGTCACATTTTTTGTGTGAAGAATGCTGCTTCGGCGTTGTCCAGTGTAAAAAGTTCTAAAAAGAAATACACCTAGTATGCCTATTTAGGGGCATTACCGTTTCGAAAGAAACAAAATTACCAGGCGGTAACCTTGGAGAAAAAAAATGATGAGAAATGACTATCCCAAAGGAGGCATAACCATAAACCATCTGGCGACAAGATTGCTGTTATCTAAAAGGACATTAAAATGCAAAGGACAGGCATTAGCACTGCACTGGTATGCTGCTGACGATTTGGAATGCATGGGCATGGCGTGACTACTCATCAGCTATAACAGATCAAAGTCTCTGTAGTCATCGATCAATAAACCAGAAGAAATCAACAGTCGTGACGAACAACGTAACAACTGGTCATACATCATTTACAAATGATGTAAGAACTGTTACAATTTTCATGCTTCGAGTAGGATACAAAAAATACATTTGTTATCTTTTTGTCCCAGCTGATGCATTGTTGTCTTTTTCGTGGAATTTTGTTTCATTGTTCTATTTTTACGTTGCATCAAAGTTTCACATCTTCTGCCTGCCAGAGGAGAGAGAGAGAGAGAGAGAGAGAGAGAGAGAGAGAATGAGAGGGGAGAGAGAAGATGGAGAATTACAAAAAGATGTGTATCTTTGGAACAAGAAAATTTGCCTTTGCATTCCTTCATCAAAATTGAAGGCTTCAGTGAACTAAAAGACAATTAGTATTCTTTTCTGTAGATGTCCACGGTCAACACTTGACCTTCTGACACCAGTATGAGTCAATGATTTGAACAGACACTGTTGAATTCACATACTACACAGAAAAGAAGAGTAATCGTAAGTTATAGAAAAAAAAAGCAGAAAGTGCATGAGCACCACGAAGCTAGAAATGTCTTGAAGCAAAATCATATACGTAAATAACCACATTATGCCAAACATGGATTTTCCCACAATCACCTTTCAAACTCATGGGACATATGAAAACACCACAAAGCAGAAAAAGCCGTCAGAATAAGACCAGTAAGTACAGAAATTGGAATGGTTCCTAAGTGAACAGAGTTCAAAATGATCCTTACGTTTGTGGCTTTTGAAAATGGTCAGGCTTTGGAATGATTTTGAAATAGTTAATGATGATTCTTAAATGCAAAGAGTTTGAAATTATCCATTGATAAATCTTAAATTGATTCTTAATTGGATGCATACTGAATTGACTTAGTAATGACCAAACATGGAACTCACTCTGCAATGCTTGCAGTTTGACACGATCTGTTGGTGGACAGGTTTTAATGAATAGTTTAAAAGAGTGATTTTATAGACATAATTTGGAAAAAATTCTTGAATAGGCAGAATCTGAAACTTTCGCAGTGGACAGAGTTTGAAATCATTTCTTAATGAACAGAGTTTGGATCCAAATATTCTTGAATGGGCAGAATTTGAAAACGTTTCCCAGCGCACAAAATCACAATCCCACTCTTCATATTTCAATTTTTTTGCCACGTGGCCATTTTCAAGAGAAGAGAAAAACAACAACAACAACAACAATAACACAACAACAACAAAACAATACAAGTACGTAATGTCCATCTTTGACAACTGGACAGATAAAAGAAATGACGTCATAAATACATTGCATAAGGCAAGGCCAGGCATCATAATGTGTCATGTCATCAACAAAATATAGGTGATTTTCTGTACGGGTTTCTTCCCTTTGGAGGACTATTGCTTTTATTTCCCAGTGGACTGAGAATGAAATCATTCTTTGTTGGGATGATTTATAGTTGCACAGAGTTTGAAATGATTTTTTTTGGACAGCCTTTAGAATTGTTCTTGAGAGGACAAACTTTCAAATGATTCTTAATTGGGTAGCGTTCGAAACAACGTTTGCATTGAAAGAGTTTGGAACGATTCTTTTGCGGACTGATTCTGAAATGAATGTTCAGTAGAAAGAATTTGAAATGATTTTTCATAGACAGAATTTACATGGATGGTTTCACACAGATTCTTAAATGGAAAGAGTTTGGAACCATTCGCAGATCGTCAGGTTCAGAATGATTCTTGGGTGGACACCATCAGTTTGGAATTTTTCTCTAATTCTCAGAATTTGAAATGACTCAAAACGCGCACAAATTTTACAGAATAGAACATATGCTTTTTTTTTTTTAAGGAATGTACTGATTACGAAAGCAAATTGTTTAAGGAAGGATTTTCAAGACACAAGCATATATCGAAAGACACTAAAAAATATATAAATACTTCACAAAACATAACAGCATGATATTTCTTAAATGACTCAGAACGAGGACTGGTTAAGGAAAAACTGAAAAAAGAAACAACCTTCACAACTGAAGACACGTATCAACATTTCAGATAAACACAAAACTTGGAAATATGAATCAAGCGCACAAACGAAAAACAAAGTGCAGGGGCTAAGTTGTAACATCGTTGTACAATCATAGTGATGTTTTCCGTAAACAAGAACAAGTTGTCTTCTGTTGGCACAATAATCATTTTACATGCTTAGAGACGCATGTGAAACAATATGAACAGATGAGATTCAGAAACCAAACTAGAACCCTGCTGTTTTATGTTGAAATTAATTTATCCGTACTGCTAGCTCTACTGTCTGAGGCAGACAATGGAAATGGCATGGGACAAAAAGTTTAACCGAATTTTATCACACGAACAATTATGTGATTGATCATAGGTTGAAGAACAACGACTGTTTTAGCTACAGATCGTGATCGAACCGGATGAAATGAACGCTGCGAAAGTAATGATGATGTGATTTGAGGATCAGGTTATGCATACATCTGGGATAGAGATAGGGAGCTGGCTGGCTTAAGGGTTAAAGTGATGAGTCTTTTCTACACCTGAGAGTCCAGGGTTCAATCCCCACTGGAGACAGCTAGGGATAGAGATGTTCTCTTCGTAGTCTCTCCCCTACCTGTACACGCGCCAGGTTTTGGCATATACTTCGGGAGTGACTTTCAAAACCGATGTCCTGAGCGTGAACATATGTAATAAACACAACAAAACTAACATCTTTCACGCCAGCATGAAAATCCCGTTCATTTAATTAAGCACGAACCACACAGCACGTTACCGTTGATGGTGTATGAACAATAATGATGGTACAATGTGTTAGACAAGACTTCCTTTCCTGACCCTTCGCCTTGAGAGAGTACGTTGACTCTGGCTTGCAGCAAAAAAGCAAGTAGATTATTTGAACAGGAGAGAAGCTGAATCCCAGACAAAGGTGTGCACTACTGTCTTCCATTTCTGCTCATGTACGTCAGTGTATTTGCATAGCTCTCAGGCTCAGTGATTCACCGCATTCTGCCAACTTTCTTGCGATGGTGACCAACACCAGCAAATTACGCCTGTTGCGTGCATGACATGCCTCACCCATCCCCCCCTCCCTCCTTCCCTTTCCTGAAGAGTTGGTCATTGAGCACTGGTAGGATGGATGACACTAAAAAAAAATGAAACAACGAACAAAGAAACAACATTGAACTAAAATACAACAGAGTCAATGCACATCAGAGTTATGTTTTGACACCATACCCTGAGCCATTGTCTCATGGGTATTTCGTGGCTTCTATTTTTCATCTACCATACCCGAGCACGTTATGCGCTACCTTTGGTAGTAGGACTTGAAACGGTCCAGTGTGGTTAACAATCACGAAATGGTAAACCTCAAAACTCAAGCCGAGTAATGAAGAAGAAGAAGAAGAAGAAGAAGAAGAAGAAGAAGAAGAAGACGACGAGAAAATCATACAGACGGAAAGCAAGCCGACAGGCACACAAACACAAAAACAAGATTCGGCCGCGGTGCAGCATCTCCTTCCATGAGTTGCCTGATGACGATTAAATCTTCATCGCTTTCTGTGAACTGCAGTACTGGAGCAGCGACAGGAAAAACCTGAGTGTGACAACGCATGGAATAGACGAGTGGGAAGATCAGCATTCTCTTCTCACAACAACTTTCGTCTGTTTTGTTCATCAAATGATTTTAAGCCAGATCGTCTCGTGTAGGGTAGAGGGACAGGAGCAAATCTGACATGGGACCTGTAATCGGCCAGACTACATGCAGTCATGTTTACACTGTTAGCGGTGGGCCTGTTTTCCGGCAACGAATGCCGTCTCCCTGATACGCAGATTCTGGCAAGTCCCGAGTCTTTCAACTGCTTCCAAAGACAGAAAGTGGCTATCCTTGACGGGTGGATTAATACCGGTCCAACTTGTACGTCCTAACGCCACCTGAGAGAGAAGAAGAAGAAGAAGAAGGAGAAGAAGAAGAAGGAGAAGAAAAGAAGGAGGAGGAGGAGGAGGAAGGGGAAGGGGAAGGGGAAGGGGAGGAGGAAGAGGAGGAGGAGGACGAGGAGGAGGCTGTTGCTGAACATTGGATGGTTTGATTCCTAACGTTCGTTGGGTGGGGGGTAAACTGGTGACTTGTTTGATTTACTGGCTGGTTGGTTGGTTGTTGGTTGGAGCTTTTGGTTTATATTGATGTGTGTGTGTGTGTGTGTGTGTGTGTGTGTGTGTGTGTGTGTGTGTGTGTGTGGTGTGTGTGTGTAATGACAACAGCAACATTAATGAAAGCAATAACTCTGAACAATCGTGTATAATGACAATAGCAACACAATATCAAAAGAACAATACAGACAGTGATAAACTGGGCCAGATCATCAAGGCACAGAGAGTAGTGGTACACACACACACACACACACACACACACACACACACACACACACACACACACACACACACAACACACCACACACAACATATCATTGTACTCTGCATGATGTACAAGGACAGAGTTTCGATGAATAATAATGTTATTGATGATGATGATGATGATTGATGATGATGATGTTGATGATTGATGTTGATGATTGATGAGTGTATTGAGATATTGATGAGTAATAAAAACACTAATATAATGATGATAGTATAGTAGTTATTGTCGTGTAGTAGCAGTAGTTGTTGTTAGTAGTATAGCTTTAGTATAGTGTAGTATATAGCACTACACTAATGTACTGATGATAAATGAATAATGATAATGACAATAATAATGTAAAACAAAATAATAATGTAATAGTAATGATAACAATAAAATGATGAATAAATAATAATATAATAACAATAATGATAATAGTAGTGTGGTGTTAATGCAATATATATATGTTGATGATATCTAATAATAATGCTAACAATGATATAGTATAATGTAATAATGATTCTGGGCCTTCATGCCTTTCTCTCGTCTAGATTTTTCTCAGCCTACGGTGAGTTGGTTATGTCAAGGTCATGGATGCTAGAGCATGTCATAGTCACCGGTTTCAGCAGTTTCACGGGTTCCGCAAATTCACGCGAAGTTTGCGACAAAACAATAATTGTCATCAGTGAGAGTGGCAAGTGGGGGTGTGGGGTGGTGAGGGTGTGCTGGGGGTAGGGGAAAAGCTCAATAGGTGGTGTCCTGCGTATGTTGGATCAGAACACGCACCACTGAAAACCATTGTCTTAAGTCAGCAGCGGTGCAGTGTCTCCTCGGGTGGGTTGCCTAATGACGACTCAATAGCAACTGCTTTGTGTGGACTGCAAAGGCCAGGACACGACGGCAATATCCACATTTTTCTTCGAAAGAGAAGATAATCTACTGACGGAAAGAAGCTTTCTAATTTATTCTTTGAGTTTCTTCCTGATAATACATCATCAGCTCTCATGGTAAAATACGTCATGCTCACATGATCGGACTGGGTGTAGCTGTGGTAGTAGTGGCAGTAAATGAGAAGCAGCGTGGCAGTAGTATCACTGATACCACTGAAAGCACACGGAATATGACATCACCGCATTGTAAATTTCAAGACAAAATCATAACAAGATTCTGAATTTCTTTTTTTTTCTTTTTTTTTTTTTTTGCAAAAACGTTTTGGATGAATTTTGGCTCTCTCAAAGGTATGGAAAGTGATAACAATCCACATGCTGACGTGATACTTTTTTGTGTGCGACAGACAGCCAGCCAGGCAGACAGGCAATGATAACCTGAACCTATTTTCTCCTGAAGGCATAGCGAGAGCAGGCGTGCGTAAGCGACACACACCAATGCAAAGTCTGTGGAATGTTAATGTCAGATCTTGATAACAACAACAAAAAACAATGTAATAATAATAACAACAACAACAACAATCATATTGATAATAATAATAGTAATAATAATGATAATAATAATGATGATAACAACAATGATGATGGTGATGATGATGAAGATGATGCTGCTGCTGCTGATGATAACATAGACAGACAGATGATGATATTGATAATAATTATAGACAGAGAGACAAACGGTGGCAGACCAGGCGCTTACTGTCCCCAAGGCAGAGAAGAGAGAGAGAGAGAGAGAGAAGAGAGAGAGAGAGAGAGAGAGAGAGAGAGAGAGGGGGGGAGGGAGGGGGGAGGGAGGGGGGTGCCTAGGGGCGGGTCATCATTGTAGGCTCTGTGGAATGTCCATGGTCAGGGCTTGTACAATCCACGGGTCTGATTTGGATCCCTCCCGAAACTCCTCCTTGGTCAACAGGTTGTCGTTGTTCTGCAAAAACATCATCGTCATCGTCATCGTCATCATCATCATCATCATCATCATCATCATCATATCATCATCATCATCTTCATCTTCATCATCATATCATCATTATTACCATCATTCTTCATCTTCGTCTTCTTCCTCCTCCTCATGATCATGATCATCATCATGATCATCACGATCATCATCTTCATCATCATCATGAATAACATCAGTGGCAGTCGCATTAAAAATAATGAAATCACTAGCTCAGTAGATGGTTGTCCTGCGTGTGTTGGATCATACCAGGCACCACTGAACATCACCATAACGACTCGGCAGCTGCGTATCTTCTAGTAGGTTGCCTCGCGACGCCCTGATGTTGATCGCTCCCCATGGACTGAGGCTCAGGGGACGTGACGGGGCAAACCTTGGTGCGGCTGTCTATGGGGAATCCGGAATGATCGGCATTGGAATCGTGCCACTGGTGAGGCGAAAAAGATACAGATGAAAAAAAAAAAAGAAAAAAGTAAAAAAAACAAAAAACAAAAAAAAACAAAAAAACTGGACAAAAAGACCCCAGCATCATCAAGGGTCATGGTTCATTTCTGGAATTTTTTTTGGTCACCCACTGTATGTCTGCACAAGACTCCTGACTTCAGCACCACATCTTGATTTTAGCACCAGACTTCACTGTCCTCCAGCCCATATAAACCAGCATCCCATCCCCTCTCTCCAGCCTCCCCATCTCGTTCTACCCCCACCCCGATTCCCTTCCCGAGGTCCACTGACCAGGTCCATCTGCCTGAAGATCTTGGTGACCCGTTTATCAGGCGTGTCCTCGTCCTTGGGCAGGTCCATCAGGTTGCCCACCATGCTGTAGATGGCGTCCACGATCTCCACCATCTCATGCTTGGTGATGAACCCGTCGTTGTCCAGGTCGTACAAGCTGAAGGCCCCTGTCGTAGAGACAATGGTAGTAGTAGTAGTAGTAGTAGTAGTAGTAGTAGTAGTAGTAGTAGTAGTAGTAGTAGTATAGTAGTAGTAGTAGCAGTTGTGGTAATAGTAGTGGTAATAATAGTAGTAGTAGCAGCAGCAGCAGTAGTAGTAGTAGCACTAGTAGTAGTAGTTATAGTATGATGATGATGACGATGATGATGATGATGATGGTCATTGGATGATGATGATGATGATGATGATGATGATGATGATGATGATGAAGATGATGATGATGATGACTATGGTGGTGGTGGTGGTGGTGGTGGTGGTGGTGATGATGATGATGATGATGATGATGACGATGATCATGATGATGGTGGTGATGATGATGATGACGACTACCTGTCGAAGACCATTCTACAAGGTACACGGGCGGCTGACACGTAATTGGTCCTCACTCCCTGTCCTTGACCATTCTACTGGGTACAGTAGAGGGTGTACATGCATCTCGCCCTGACTGACCATTCTACTGGGTACAGTAGAGGGTGGACATACATCTCGCCCTGATTGACCATTCTACTGGGTACAATAGAGGCTGGACATGCATCTCGCCCTGACTGCCAGTCCAAGACCATTTTACAGTGTTCAGTGGAGGGTGGATATCTATATTCCCGCCTTCCCCCCCCCCCCCCCTCCCCCTCCCTGCCCGACTCCCTGTCCAAGACCATTTTATAGGATACAGCGGAGGGTTGACATGTATCTCGCAATGACTCCCTGTTCAAGCATATTCTATGATGTATAGTAGAGGGTGGACATGTATCGCGCCATGAATCCATGTTCAAGCATATTGTATGACGTGTAGTGGAGGGTGGACATGTATCTCACTATGACTCCCCGTTCAAGCATATTGTATGATGTATAGTGGAGGGTGGACATGTGTCTCGCTATGACTCCCTGTTCAAGCATATTCTATGATGCATAGTGGAGGGTGGACATGTATCTCACCAGGACTCCCTGTTCAGGCATATTCTATGATGTATAGTGGAGGGTGGACATGTATCTCACCAGGACTCCCTGTTCAGGCATATTCTATGATGCATAGTGGAGGGTGGACATGTATCTCGCAGACTCCCTGTTCAGGCATATTCTATGATGTATAGTGGAGGGTGGACATGTATCGCGCCATGAATCCATGTTCAGGCATATTCTAAGGGGAACAGTGGACGGAATGGGGTGGGGCAGAGCGAGAGCGGGTGGAGTGGGGGAAATAGTGGGGTGCTAGTTTGGATGGGGTGGCGACGATGAAGATGACCTCATTATATCCTTACATTAAAAATGATACAAATGAAAATAACACCATCATCATCAACAAGAACAACAACAACAACAACAATAATAATAATAGTAATGATAATAATAATGATAACAACAACAACAATAATGATAATGATAATAGTAATAATAATAATAATAACAACAGCAACAACAATAATAATAATGATAATGATATAATAATAATAATAATGATACTAATAATAATAACAATAACAATGATTATAATATAATGATAATAATAATAACAATAATAATAATAATAATAATAATAATTTGGAGATTTATGTAATGCAGTTCCCCATTCCATGAGCAGGCTCACCGCGCTTTGCAATAGACAAATGTACGAAGAATAAAGTGAATAAACTCAATGAAATTGATAGTTCATTACACACACGATTGATAGTACATTACAGACATATCATATCCATACTCACTACTCTATGAAAATCTAAAAATCAAGACTGTGAGTCATGATCAAGTGGACCATCAAAAAACGTGTAACAACATGCTTGTACTATAAAACCACATAACTGTCAACGGGGCAGGTAGATCAGTATATAAACCAACCAGTTCAAAACGCCCCGAAAAGACGACCCAAAGCATGCATTCAAAACTCTCCATGCCGGACATGTTGAAGTTAAAGGGGTTCTCACCCACTTTTACAAATCTATTTTGACCAAATACACGGTTTTGGTATGTGGTCGTATTGCGAAACCCAGCCCCGAATCAGCCGCCTGTGCTCTCATCTTGCAGTGAGAGCAGCATTTCCTGCGGATTGGGTAAGCGAGAGGCTGAAACAGGAACGAGAGCCTCGATTTCGATAAAAGGGGGGGGGGGGGGGGGGGGGGGGGGGGGGGGGGGAGTTCCCGATTGATGACGTCGAAAAGCCAAGTCGCTCTTGGTGTTCGGCTGAAGTGAGATGGGGCGAATGTGTGCTGTGTCTAGTTGCGGAATTTCATCAGGAAATAAGCAAAGAGTAAGCGTTCATGCTTTTCCAGGTGCTTCCAGCCAGTTTAGGTGATTGTGGATAAATTTTGTCACCACAACGAGGAAAGATTTTGTTCTTCGCGACAGTTATCATGGCATTTGCGGTCGTCACTTCGAAGAGCACAGTTTCAAAGACCAACACACCTGGAAGGTAAAGGTGGAAGCTGGAATTCGGGTTCGAAGACAGCTGAAAGAGGATGCTGTGCCAACTATTATAACAGAAAAATGTATTAAAGCACTCTCTGTTCATTCGCCAGCTGCAAGTGCAAGCCTCAAACGCAACAGTGACACGGATTCTGTCAGGAGCAAGAGAGCCAAACTCAGAGACGTAAAGAAGGTAAGGTTTGTGGAATGGGTGGTTGATCTTGTTGTGTTTCATTTCATTCTCAGTGTATGGTTGGTTGTAAAGATAGTTGTTGGTTTTTGTTGAGTGTTGGCAACAAACTGAAACATACATTGTTACGGTCATAGTGGCAGTCAGTCAGTCACACTGCCTGCTGCCACTGAAACTGTTGCATGCTTGTGATTGATTTTTTTTCCCTGCTGTTACTGTTCCCAACAAAACTGAAGTTACGATTCTTATTAACAAGAAAGTGTCCATGTCCACACATAACAACTTGTTGGACTCCAGTGAATAATAGTTTGGGTTTGTATTTTTCAGGACATTGCTGAACATCAGACACCCCTGCAAGTTCAAGTTTCCGCCCAACAACCATACGCTTTAGTAAGTGAATTATTTATCAGTATTTGGATACAGGATGGTGACTTAGTGTGCATTTTAAGATATATGCAGGTGTGGTATGTCTGTATGCTATAAACTGCCCTGGTGAGTAAGAGAATAATGAGCTTAGATCTGCAGCTTAGATCTGATGTACGGCACGTCACGCATCAGTTTTTACAATAACAGCCAGAATCTTTGACTGCAATATATTGTAAAAGACGCCTCAGATTCTAAGTGTCATTGTGGAACTTCAGAATTTAAGTGTAGAGAGTGAGATTGAAAAAAAAAAAAAAAAAAAAGGAGGGGGGGGGGGGGGGGGGGAGGAACTGAAAGTGAACAGCTATTGAAAAGATTTCTACACCAGGGAAGAGAATTAGTGTGATGATGCAGTAGCTGACAAACTCCTGTTTAAAGGAAAAGGCATTATCTGATAGATCTAAACAACTGAAGGAAAATGTGGTTTATCACATAATCATTCTAAAGTTATTTACATACTACGGTAATGTGTGTGTGTGTGTGTGTGTGTGTGTGTGTGTGTGTGTGTGTGTGTGTGCTAACAGATGTATGTATGTGCATGTTTATATCATGTACTATCTGTGTCGTGCGTATGTGTGTACATGTACATAATATGGTCAACCTGTAAAATGTCGAACTGCCTGGAAAGAAACACAAGCGTCTGATGGCGAGGGAGGTGGTACTGTACAAGGAGCTGTAGGTTCAAACTGGTACGGCTGAACTCCATACACTTCAGTGAACATTTCACGTTCGATGTCCTCTTCGTTGTAACTTGACTCGTAGCTGGGAGCATCTGCCATTATCGCCGGAAAATAGTTGAGTTTTACGTCCTCATAGCGAAAGCTTTTAGGGACATGTCTTTCATTCACGGTAGTCTTGGCATTTATACGTCACTTGCGGAATCCCCGACTCTCGTCTTTTTCCGTACTGTGCTCGGCAATCTCCGTGGCGAGTCACGATTTGGCTACTTGCACGACCCGAAACACGGATAGAAGTGAGTTCCAGAAGAAAAGTAACACGTACATCGAAACACGCTCGATCATACTTTTGAACAAGCCAAACATGCTATTTAGGGGTGAGGACCCCTTTAAGCATGAGCAGTTTTCGGTTTCTCTGGCAAAAGATGAATGTTTTCAAAGCCGGAGGTAAGTTTTCCTACCCACCCCCTCCACCCCCTCCCTCCCCACTCCCCTGCCTCCCTCCCCGCTCTTCCCCCTCTCCCCACTTTCCTGAACATTCTGGATGCGCAGTGACATTTGCGGGTCCCTCTTTCTAATGCCCCTAATGGACGACGTTTTCTCAAGGGAGAGAACTTATCCCCCCCCCCCCCCATGCCCTTCGAATGATTGACATCCAGTGAGTGTACGACTGAGACCGACAACAGGCCCTGGTACTGTTTTCAAACAAAGGTTAATTTCACAGTAGGGTGACGGCAGGTGGAAATTGACACAAAGAAAAAAATATTGTTTCGCACGATCCATTTTGCGACCAATTTAAAGAGATAAGCGATTGTTCGTTCTTCGTTTTCTTTGTCTTGAATGTTGTTTATCTTGTCAAAAGAAGAACAAAGAGGTCGAAACACGTCGTGTTTTGTCTTGTGATTTGTTTGTCATTTTCGTTCGGCGGAACAATACTTTTTCTTTTTAGTTTGTTTTGAACAAGCAATCGCAGCAATCTCTTCACTGTAAATTTCACTTGTTTAATTTCAAAGTGTGTGAAACTGCCATATTACGGCTGAATTGAACGACATATTGACCATCATATGTCTTCGGTACATATGTACAATGACAACAATGTGAGCTGACATGGTAACAGGAATAACTTATCGAGTGCTTTGTGCATTTATAATCACAGAATGTGTGTTTTCTTGGAGAATAGAGTTTATTTCTTTGTCGGTTTTAGTTTAATTGATTAAGTCATTCATTCTAGTTAATTGATGAAGTCATTCATTTTAGTTAATTGATGAAGTCATTCATTTTGTTCTTGATATAACGAAAACACCCTATTTTCTTTTAAACACAAAACAAAACGAAACAAAAACCAAAACAAACCTGTATACTTTCCTTGAGTTCCGTTAGTGCTTGAATGTGTAAGTGAGAGAAGGACAGAGTCTCATCATGTGGGTTTGAAAGGAAATCTTGAATGAAGCAGGGAACAATAAACAGTCAATAACAAACAAGTAGGGTAACTCTTGTTCCCTCATAATGAAATGATTTACAGGCCCATAACTCCGAACGACATC
>CM065735.1:42401139-42403639 GCA_033310375.1 Conus canariensis
CTTTTCATCACTCAAAATTATCCTTAGATCTTTTCATCACTCAAAATTATCCTTAGGTCTTTTCATCACTCAAAATTATCCTTAGGTCTTTTCATCACTCAAATTATCCTTAGATCTTTTCATCACTCAAAATTATCCTTAGGTCTTTTCATCACTCAAAATTATCCTTGATCTTTTCATCACTCAAAATTATCCTTAGGTCTTTTCATCACTCAAAATTATCCTGAGCTCCTGCCATCACTCAAAATCATCCTTTTTCATCAGCCCTAATTGTCCTTTTTCAAGATGATCACGTCCAATTTGGCAATCAACCAGAAAACGAGCTACGTCGAAACAAGAATTAAAGTGACGATGAGGTGAGAACAGTACTTAAAAAGAAAAGTCACTGTTCCACCGAACGAAAAAGACAAACTGATTACAAGACAAAAGTAATTATTATGGTTACGAGAAAAAAAAGATTTTTTTTTTTAACGAAAACGGCAATTCTTCACTTTCTGACGCTAACAGGCTGCCACTATGATGGGTCCAAGGGATTCGTAGGAATGCAAGAGCAGATTAGGGTGACGAGGTGGGGGGTGGGGGGTGGGGGGTGTTGGTAAAGAGAAAACAGGGATGGAGGAGATGACAGGGGGAGGGGCAGTAAGGTTGGAGGGGAGGCCAGCCTGGGAGGAAGCTCCGCTGTGGGAAGGGTGGGGGTGGAAGAGGGAGAGAGAGGGGGCGGGGGAGGGGTGGGGGTGGGGGGGGGGGGGGGGGGGAGAGACGGACAAGAGGATGAAAGCGTTGACAGGCAAGTGGCTTGAGTGGGATTTACCATGATCGCATTAATATAAAACAGCCCGTCCTAGGCTACGAGCTCTGTCTTTTTTCCGTCTGTCTGTCTGTCTGTCTGTCTGTCTGTGTCTGTCTACTGTCGTCTCTCGTCCTCCTCCTTTTCGTATGTCTCTTCTCTCTTTCTTTCCATGTGTGTGTGTGTGTGTGTGTGTGTGTGTGTGTGTTGGTGTGGTGTGTGTGTGTGTGTGTGTGACGCGTATGCCGTGTGTGTGTGTGTGTGTGTGTGTGTGTGTGTGTGTGTGTGTGTGTGTGGGGTGTGTGACTCTGTGTGTGTGTGTGACTCTGTGTGTGTGTGTGTGTGTGTGTGTGTGTGTGTGTGTGTGTGTTGTGTGTGTGTGTGGACTCTGTGTGTGTGTGTGTGTGTGTGTGTGTGTGTGTGTGTGTGTGTGTGTGCGTATGCCCGTGTGTGTGTGTGTGTGTGTGTGTGTGTGTGTGTGTGTGTGTGTGTTGTGTGTGTATGTGTGTGAAAGTGCACACATGCGTTTGTCGTTGTGTGTGTGGTTTTTTTTTTTTTTATCATCGTATGGTTTATACCTAAGACGAGTTCCATTTTGAAAAGACAAAGTAGCGAGCAAGCGCGCGTATCTGTAGCGTGGATGTGGATGAAACCACGGACTGAGGCTCGATGAGTAAATTAATACGGACACGGGAAATAACTCCTTCAATTTATTCAAAGTATTACTTCCCCTGGTAGAGGAAACGCCGCCACGCTGTCTTTACATTTCCGGTACGATCAATGCGAAGTTACCACAGACCACGAATACTATGATTTTTTTTTCTTACTGAACATTTTTTCTATTATGCAAAATATTTTCATGTAAGCTTTTGTGATAAGGAAGAGTGATTATCTGACTTTTAATTTCTATTGAAAAAAAAAAAAAAGAAAGGAAAGGACACGGGACTTAAATCCTTTAACAATTACTTCCCCTGACTGTTCTCACTCTCAAATGGCGCACCCAAGACCCGTTTGACTTTGGTAGGGCCTAAATGTCCCCCCCCTTTCGAGTCTCCTTCTACTTCCTACTGTTGTCGGCTGACTCGATGATTTATTTTCTGGGTGGGTGATCCCAGTTGATTTATTGATTTCTGGTTTGGTCATTACTTGGACTGAGTTGTTTCTGGTTTGTCATCCATGTTTACTGGTTTACTTCCGGTTGGTCTCATCTATGTCGACTGTTTCATTTTTTAGTGTGCTTATTTATGTTGACTGGTTTATTTCTGATTCGTGCACTCATTTTCAAGTTTGCTGATCCATGTTGATTGATTTATTTCTAGTTTTTGTTTATTTGTGTTTATTGATTTATTACAATTTTGTTCATCTACGGTGACTTATTTGTTTCCAAATTGTTCATCTACGTTGATATTTTAGGGTTTGAACATTTTATACAAGTGTTTGGATATTTTACAAGATTTGAATATCTTATTCAAGTGTTGCTACCAACAGAACAAGAAGTACAAAAACAACCAACAACAAGCGTTTGTAAAACAGAACATTTCATATTTGATAAAACCTCACTTTTTTTTCATTTCCATAACATTATAAACCGCCCCAATTAAAATACACAATTCTAAGAGGCAGATTTGCAAGTTTAAGGGCATGGGAAATCATCCTTCTCCAGTGAAAGCTCTGTGGGAGAGTTAGTGTTCCTCCAAAGGGAGGTCAGCAGGA
>CM065735.1:42428639-42431139 GCA_033310375.1 Conus canariensis
ACTCGGATTATCTCCAAGCTTTCTTTTTTTTTTTTTTTTATTTCTGCGCTCTTGTAATCCGGAACCTTCTTCAGCGCCTGGCCCCTACTCTCTGCACCTCTCTTTCGCCCAGCCTCCAACACTCCCACCGCTCCCCACCCAGCCCAGCTCTACCGTCACACCTTTACAGCTGCAGGGATAATCCTGCCTAATCCGGGGATTCAGGACGGATTAAGGACTCCAGGCTGGCTGTGAGTTAGCAATGGATTGCTATTAGCGCGGGTTTATATACAGATCACAGACACGTCACCCAGGGGCACGGAACAAGGGCCGGCATCGCTTCACTGCGCCTCAGCGTCCGTTAAGAGAAACATTGAGTTCGCCCGATTGCACTTTCCCCTGGGCGAAGTCTCTCGTTGGTGGACGGCTTGTCCAGATAACCATTAGTTCTCTTTTGAGCCGCCAATCCAATCAAGCGGTCAGGTCAGTGAAGGACCGGACAAAACCAATCGCTGACCTCCTCAGGTCTGTGTGAGAACAGACAAGCGGGAGCTGATCCAGGCCCTTGAGGTGCCCTTCTTGCCTGTGCCCAGGGCGGTTATTGTTGGAGATTGGCGGCTATGTTAGGATTACCGTACAACCACCAGCTCTGGACAATGGAAGACGATCTTCTCTCTGTGATCCGGTTGCCTTGACCTGTTCTTGTGGCCACTCTTTCAGAATGTAACGTGCATTAGGCTTCAAAGACTTTGATTAGGAAATGGTCTGCCAGATTCTAACGTCAGCGTTCAGCATGGGTCTGTGATTGCCTTGCCAGATTTGTGGTATTAAAAAAGTGTTAACTTTCCGGCAGTTACAGGTAGGGTTTCGTCACTATTTGCCTTGCTGACAGCTCCACACCTTGTTAGTGTTCGCGTTCATGTGAACTATTTTTACTGAGGAACATTTACCATCACTTCTGTTTTGTTGGCAGTGCTGGTTTTGAACATCTCCTCTCCCGTTGAATATGCTTTACTTTGGAACAGTTCTTCTCCTGTGGTGTTTTCCTCCCTCTCTGTAGTTCCTCTGAACAGTTCTGAACTGTTTGGGCAGCTCTTTCTTTCAACGGAACTTAGTGGTTAAACTATAGTGCAGTTCCTCTCATGTTGAACACACTATCAGTAGTTAAACAGTTCCTTGTTCGTTGACTGTATTTTGCCCTGGTTTTCAAACCTTAAAGAGTCGCTCCTACTTTGAATCTTTCATCGATGTTAAACAGGGAGAAAGTCTCTGTGTCCTGGAGTGGTCCCCGTGTCTGTGAATAGTCCCTGTGTCTGTGTCCTGACACTGAGGGATGCCAGGCGTGTACAGCCGATGGCGGGTGTCCGCCAGTTCTACGCCGCTTGCGCCCACCTGAAGACAAAAAGCGCGGCGAGTTTGAGATTTCAGGGTGAATATGGAATGATGCCCACGTCAGCTGAAGAAAGGGAGGGTGAAGACTTAGAGAAGACTTCATGGTGAATATAGAATGATGCCCACTATGGCGATTTCGAGAAGACCAGTGTGAATATAGAATGATACCCACGTCACTGAAGACAGGAAGGTTGAAGACTTAGAGAAGACTTCAGGGTGAATATAGAATGATGCTCACTATCACGATTTACAGATTTCCGGGTGAATATAGGAGGATGCCCCCTTGGCTGAAGACAGGAAGGATGATGACTTACAGAAGACTTCAGGGTGAATACAGAGTCGTACCCACCTCAGCTGAAGAAATGAAATATGACTGTAAGACGGCTAAAGGCTTAACGTACATTGATGATCACATCAGTTGAAGAGAGGAAGGATGATACCATTAAGAAGACTTTATCGTGAACCTAGAATGATGGTCACATCAGATTTACAGAACCTTCAAGGTGAATCTACAATGCTAGACCATCCTAGCTGAAGACAGGAATGATGATGATTTTCGAAAACGTTTTAAAATATACGTTGAGTATATGTCCGCTGAACACGCGACTCCTCTACAATAAATCGTGAGATAATTAATTAACACGCTGGACAATGTATATGTATCAAAGGCGAACTAACGCGCGAGTCCATGGATAAGACGTCCACCTCCAGAATGACAAAGGACGGTCAAGATTCCAAGTCAATGATTGGAACTATGTAGAGGAGATTTTCCTTTTCTTTTTTCTTCATCTCCTTCCACTAGATTTGACCGGTGGTCTGGGTGCTTGTCTTTCGGATAAGGTATTGAAGTGAGGTCCAATGTGCACTTAAACTTCTTTGCCGTCCCATTGTCTGTGCAAACCCATTGGCATGACCCCGCGTCGCTCAGTCCGGATCCCTGACCACAGGCACTCCCTAGCTCGTCTCGCCACAGTCCGGGCACCAGCAATCCTCAGGGAGCTGTCAATGTCGATTGTCATGAGGCAACCCACCAGTGTAGAACACTGCACCACCGCCGAATCATTTCACTGACGCATGATCTGATCCAACATATGCAGGACAGGGGCCTGAATAGCTCAGTGGTAGAGAG
>CM065735.1:42448639-42458639 GCA_033310375.1 Conus canariensis
GAGGAGGAGGAGGAGGAGGAGAAGGAGAAGAACTAGGAGGTGGTGCTAAAGAGGAGGAGGAGGAGGAGGAGAAGGAGAAGAACTAGGAGGTGGTGCTAAAGAGGAGGAGGAGGAGGAGGAGGAGAAGGAGAAGAACTAGGAGGTGGTGCTAAAGAGGAGGAGGAGGAGGAGGAGGAGGAGGAGACTAGGAGGTGGTGCTAAAGAGGAGGAGAGAGGGAATGGAGGGGGAGGAGGAGGAGGAGGAGGAGGAGAACTAGGAGGTGGTGCTAAAGAGGAGGAGGAGGAGGAGGGGAGAACTAGGAGGTGGTGCTAAAGAGGAGGAGGAGGAGGAGGAGGAGGGAGAACTAGGAGGTGGTGCTAAAGAGGAGGAGGAGGAGGAGGAGGAAGAACTAGGAGGTGGTGCTAAAGAGGAGGAGGAGGAGGAGGAGGAGGAGAACTAGGAGGTGGTGCTAAAGAGGAGGAGGAGGAGGAGGAGGAGGAGGAGGAGGAGGAGGAGAACTAGGAGGTGGTGCTAAAGAGAGGGAGGAGGAGGAGAGGGAGTTAGAGGAGGAGGAGGAGAGAGGAGAACTAGGAGGTGGTGCTAAAGAGGAGGAGGAGGAGGAGGAGGAGGGAAGAACTAGGAGGTGGTGCTAAGAGGAGAGAGGGGAGGAGAGAACTGGAGGTGGTGTAAGAGGAGGAGGAGGAGGAGGAGAGGAGAGAACTAGGAGGTGGTGCTAAAGAAGAGGAGGAGGAGGAGGAGGAGAACTAGGAGGTGGTGCTAAAGAGGAGGAGGAGGAGGAGGAGAAGGAGAAGAACTAGGAGGTGGTGCTAAAGAGAAGGTAGGGGAGGAGGAGGGGAGGTAGAGGAGGAGGAGGAGGAGGAGGAGGAGGAGAACTAGGAGGTGGTGCTAAAGAGGAGGAGGAGGAGGAGGAGGAGGAGGAGAAGGAGAAGAACTAGGAGGTGGTGCTAAAGAGGAGGAGGAGGAGGAGGAGGAGGTGGAGGAGGAGGAGGAGGAGAACTAGGAGGTGGTGCTAAAGAGGAGGAGGAGGGGAGAGAGGATAGGGGGCAAGGAGGAGGAGAGGAGAGTGGAGGAGGAGGAGGAGGAAACTAGGGGTGTCTAAAGAGGAGGAGGAGGAGGAGGAGGAGAGGAGGAGAACTAGGAGGTGGTGCTAAAGAGGAGGAGGAGGAGGAGGAGAAGGATAAGAACTAGGAGGTGGTGCTAAAGAGGAGGAGGAGGAGGAGGAGGAGAACAAGAACAAGAAGAAGAAAAAGAAGAGGGATCAGTAGCAGCAAGAGGAGCAGGAAGAAGAAGAGGAGCAAATGTAGAAGAAGAGGTAAAAATCGTACAACAAATCAACAAATCAAAACCCGAAAACTACACAAGAAAGAACCACTAATCTCCTGTGTGAACTGCATTTCTGTGGCTGAGGCTTACACTAAATTTTCTCCCGGATTAAAAGCCAAACAGGAAGGGAACAAGATCATCGTACTGGGGGAAAAATGGCAGAGACTGGAATGCGCGCACGCACGCACGCACGCAATACACACACACACGCACACACACACACACACACACACACACACACACACACACACACACACACACACACACACACACTCACACACTCTTTGTCTCGGTCTCGGTCTCTCTCTCTCTCTCTCTCTTCCTCTCTACGACACACACACTCGTGCACACGCGCGCTCACGCGCACGTGCACACACACACGTGCATATGCGCGCGCGCGCGCGCGCGACAACACACACACACCACACACACAAGACGCACACGCATACCTACACACATTTTCTCTCTTTCTCTCCAGTTAATTGTACACCAAGTGCAGACAGGCACATGAATCTAGTTTCTTTTCCTCGCTTACTCTTCTGGTACCTTTTGCCTATCCCACACTTCTCAGCTGTCTTGTCATCCCCCACACTTCACAGCACCTTGTCATCCCCACTTCACGCCTGATCCTGTCATCCCCACACTTCACAGCCTGATCTTTGTCATGCCCAACAGTTGGCCCAAGCCTGCCTCCTGAGATAACCCAGTCTGACGCATATCCCCTCCCCGTTCCCTTCCTCCCCCCCCCCCTCTCCCGCGCCCTCAAGCCACTTCCCGTCCTCCCCCTCCCCCCTCCCACTCCCTCTCCTTTCTCGCTGTCCCACAGGCACTTCTTTCAGAGCTGAACGTCAAACAGCAGATCGGATGTCATCAGAGTTGATCGCGTCATGGTGCACAACGTCACGATCTCCGAGTATGGCACACGGGAAGTGTCAAAAGTTCACAATTTACGGTTTAAAAAAAAAAAAGAAATAACAACGTCAACAGCAACAACAACAAATCAACAACAACAAACCAACAGCAACAATAACAACAACAATAACAAGAATAACAAATCAATAACAAAACAATATCAACAGCAACCACCACCACCACCACCACCACCACCACCAAACAACAACAACAACAACGTCAATAATGACAACAACGTCATGGTCAATAACAAAAAGAAAGACAACAGCAACAACGACAGTGACAACAGCAACCCCCACCACCACCGCCACTACAACCACCACAACAAGAACAACAGCTTCAATAATGACAACAATGTCAGAGTCAACAAGAACAAAAACAAGAACAACGAAAACAACAACAGTAACTGGTACATATCCTGGCAGGAGACGGGTGATTAAGACGTGAGCGCGTCAGATTTTCATATGAAAATGATTTTTTCCCCCTTGGTTTCGACGTTGTTGAGACACTGAACAATGAGTTGAACGAAAGACAACTTGATGAGTCTTTCAAGCCATGAGCAACGTCTTCTTCTGCGTACGCAGGTTGATACTCCTGCAGACACCTCCTGTATACAAAGGCAAGGATTAATGCCATCTACCCAACAAAGGGAGTGGAGTGTTGTATGACCGTTTCTTATCCCGCCATTAAGGCAGCCATACTCCATCTTCGGGGAAGGTGCATGCTATGTGTAACGTGTCATCCATACCAACGGCCAAACTGGCCTTCTCTTCCGAAAATTGGTGACGGGATTTTACATTTTACGTATGTGCAAGATGTTACGCGTGCGTTCACACAAGGAACCTCGGTTTATAGTCTCATTCGAAGGACTGCATGGGAAATGGAATCAGAACTAATGTTAACTCCGAGGGAAAAATCTCCCTGTACCAAAACGGCCCGGCGGAGATTCGAACCTGCAACCCCAAGATTACGAGTCCGGCGCTACAGCACTGAGCTATTCCGGCCCCCCTCAAGCCATGAGCAACGAAAACAGTTAATTGTGGTAGTTCTTTGCGGCTACCGACATAGTGTGCCTTTTCAGAGCGGGCTGTTAAAAGCCAAAGTCCGTGCAATGCTAACGTCAGACAAGGTCACTTAATCCTTTGGGTAAGAAATCTTTGTTGTCATGCGTCACGGTAAACTGTTTTGAAGGCGATCGATCCCAACCACCACAAAAGTTAAAACGCAGATAAGGGATCAAAACGAAGCGACGACATTTAAGTGACAAAGACGTTTTCAACACCAAAATATAGTAATACATGATCATTACTATCTTGGGTAGGCGAAATGATGTTTTCACGAAGAACGGCGCCCTCCAACGAACTTTTCGAGTCCACGGTGTTTTCATAATGTTCAACACACTCCCCTCACTAGCTCATTCACGGACAGAGGTTAAAAGTTCTGGAGTAGATTTTCTGACGCTGCAGGGGGAAGATAGAGGAGGGAGAAGGGTGGGGGTGGGGGGGTCTTTGGTTTTTGTGTCCCCCTCCTCTCTCTCCCAACCTTCTTCCCTCCCCTGTGCCACTGCCTCTATCATCACCGTCCCCTGTCTTAACCTTGAAAACTCGTGTCCATTAACCCCCCCCCCCCCTTCCCCCCCCCCCCCTCAGCTCCTATTTATTTATCTCTTCTCCTCTCTGTTTGTTTGTCGGTTTACTTGGCTATCTATCTATATCTTATTTTTGACCTCCCTGGCGAAATGGGTAAACGTACACACCGTGAATCAAAGAATAAACATACATACACACTCACGCCAACTCACGTCATTCTGAGATAAACTATACATACATGTTTACATTCTCTCTCTCTCTCTCTCTCTCTCTCTCTCTCTCTCTCTCTCTCTCTCTCTCTCTCTCTCTCTTTCTCCTATTTCCTTTCCCCCATCTCTTTCTTCAAAACCACACACACACACACACACACACACACACACACACACACACACATAGAAACACACTACACACACACACTCCCACAATCGCACACACATACACATACACGCGCCACACACACACACACACACACACACACACACACACACACACACACACACACACAGGCCTGTCTATCCATGTCTCACTCTCTTTCTTTCTGTGTTGGTCTATCCGTCGCAGCGTCTATTCAGTCTGTACGTCTGTTGGTCCAGATCTGTCTGTCTGTTTGACTTACATTCTTTATGTCCAGATCGTTGTGCTGTTACCTCGCTTTCTTTATTGTCTGCAACGTTGGCCGGTAACCCACTGCGCCGACTCTACCAGGCACAGGGCACCAGGGTGCGTCCCACCATAGCGCCGCATCGACAGTGCACAGGGCACCAGGGTGTGTCCCCCCCCCCCCCCCCCCAATAGCGCCAGCATCGGCAGTGTACAGGGCACCAGGTGCGTCCCACCATAGCGCCGGCATATGCGCATCGACAGTGCACAGGGCACCAGGGTGCGTCCCACCATAGCGCCGACATCGGCAGTGCACAGGGCACCAGGGTGCGTCCCACCATAGCGCCGGCATCGAGCAGTGCACAGGGCACCAGGGTGCGTCCCACCATAGCGCCGCATATCGTCGACAGTGCACAGGGCACCAGGGTGCGTCCCACCATAGCGCCAGGCATCGGCAGTGCACAGGGCACCAGGGTGCGTCCCACCATAGCGCCGGCATATGCGCATCGACAGTGCACAGGGCACCAGGGTGCGTCCCACCATAGCGCCGACATCGGCAGTGCACAGGGCACCAGGGTGCGTCCCACCATAGCGCCGGACATCGGCAGTGCACAGGGCACCAGGGTGCGTCCCACCATAGCGCCGACATCGGCAGTGCACAGGGCACCAGGGTGCGTCCCCCCATAGCGCCGACATCGGCAGTGCACAGGGCACCAGGGTGCGTCCCACCATAGCGCCGACATCGGCAGTGCACAGGGCACCAGGGTGCGTCCCCCCATAGCGCCGACATCGGCAGTGCACAGGGCACCAGGGTGTGTCCCCCCATAGCGCCGGTATCGGCAGTGCACAGGGCACCAGGGTGTGTCCCCCCATAGCGCCGACATCGGCAGTGCACAGGGCACCAGGGCGTGTCCCCCCCATAGCGCCGACATCGGCAGTGCACAGGGCACCAGGGTGTGTCCCCCCCATAGCGCCGGTATCGGCAGTGCACAGGGCACCAGGGTGTGTCCCCCCATAGCGCCGGCATCAGGGATCAGTCGATGTACAGGGCCAACATATTCATAAAAAAACAGAACTTTGAAAAATAAAAGCACCCCCCCCCCCCAAATAACAAAATAGAACTTGAAAAAATAAAGGAACACCACCACCACCAACTCCCCCCCCCAAAAAAAAAAAAAAAAAAAAAAAAAAAAGTAATACAAAATCTGAAAAAAATATGATCATCAAAAGTTTCTTTTTGATCTGTATCTTTATCGTTTTATATCTAGCTTTCTATTCCTGTTTTCACTAGCTGTTTTTTTTTTATTTTTATTTTTTTTAAATACCCTCCTGTTTTGTCAATCCGTTTTATCGAGAATGGAGATAACTCTCACCATACTTCCTGTTCTGTATGAGTAGACTGCCCACCTACCGCTCTCCCTTTGGCAGTGTGCTTTTTTGTTAGGTCTTGCCCACACTGGATATTGATAGTCACTGAAAGGCTTCGCTTTGTATAGTCGTGTCTGTGGGAATCTGCGTTCGGCGGTGGAGTGGCCACTTTCATCCTCCTGCTTTTTACCCCCTCCACCAATCCAGTAGTTGCTCCACCAATCCGGTAGTTTGCAAATTAAACGAGTGCCGAAAGACTAGGATCAAGTTTATCTCCCTTTTCAAGATTAATATCTTAGATACTGGGACCCCCACAGGGGCTGAGGAGAGGCTCCGTCAGCATTTTGATATCCCTGCCTTCCGGACATTCTGTAGAGAGGCTCCATCAGCATTTTGATATCCCTGCCTTCCGGACATTCTGTAGAGAGGCTCCGTCAGCATTTTGATATCCCTGCCTCCGGACATTCTGTAGAGAGGCTCCGTCAGCATTTTGATATCCCTGCCTTCCGGACATTCTGTAGAGAGGCTCCGTCAGCATTTTGATATCCCTGCCTTCCGGACATTCTGTAGAGAGGCTCTGTCAGCATTTTGATATCCCTGCCTCCCGGACATTCTGTAGAGAGGCTCTGTCAGCATTTTGATATCCCTGCCTTCCGGACATTCTGTAGAGAGGCTCCGTCAGCATTTTGATATCCCTGCCTTCCGGACATTCTGTAGAGAGGCTCCGTCAGCATTTTGATATCCCTGCCTTCCGGACATTCTGTAGAGAGGCTCGTCAGCATTTTGATATCCCTGCCTCCCGGACATTCTGTAGAGAGGCTCTGTCAGCATTTTGATATCCCTGCCTTCCGGACATTCTGTAGAGAGGCTCCGTCAGCATTTTGATATCCCTGCCTCCCGGACATTCTGTAGAGAGGCTCTGTCAGCATTTTGATATCCCTGCCTCCCGGACATTCTGTAGAGAGGCTCCGTCAGCATTTTGATATCCCTGCCTTCCGGACATTCTGTAGAGAGGCTCCGTCAGCATTTTGATATCCCTGCCTTCGGACATTCTGTAGAGAGGCTCTGTCAGCATTTTGATATCCCTGCCTCCCGGACATTCTGTAGAGAGGCTCTGTCAGCATTTTGATATCCCTGCCTTCCGGACATTCTGTAGAGAGGCTCCGTCAGCATTTTGATATCCCTGCCTTCCGGACATTCTGTAGAGAGGCTCCGTCAGCATTTTGATATCCCTGCCTTCCGGACATTCTGTAGAGAGGCTCTGTCAGCATTTTGATATCCCTGCCTCCCGGACATTCTGTAGAGAGGCTCTGTCAGCATTTTGATATCCCTGCCTTCCGGACATTCTGTAGAGAGGCTCCGTCAGCATTTTGATATCCCTGCCTCCCGGACATTCTGTAGAGAGGCTCTGTCAGCATTTTGATATCCCTGCCTCCCGGACATTCTGTAGAGAGGCTCTGTCAGCATTTTGATATCCCTGCCTCCCGGACATTCTGTGTCAGTAATGGCCTCTTTTCTGTCACTGTTTTTTTTTTATTGATTTTTTGTTATTTTATTGATTTTTTGTTATTTTATTGATTTTTTGTTATTTTATTGATTTTGTTTTGTTATTTCATTGCTTTTTTGTTATCTTATTGCTTTTTCGAGTCTTAGTGCCCCAATCTGTTGGTTTTCTTGTGTTTTTTTTTTTTCCAGAGTCTGTTTTTCAGAGTCTTTTACTCTTTTTTTTTCGGTGGTCACAGTCTATAACATGGCAGTTCCTTGTGTTGTGATCTGGGAACTTGATGAAAGGATTGTACACGCTGTCCACACTGGGAACGAACCCTTCGCTCTGTAGTGTCGGTTAGCCAGTATGGCCTTATAATGTTTTTTTTTTGGTTGTAAATTTGAATATTTTTCACTATTATTTTCACTTTTTTCTTTTCTTTTCTTTACTTTTTTCTTTTCTTTTCTTTTCTTTTTTTTTTTTTTTTTTTAGACGACTGGTACTTAAAGAAATTAAGCGGACTCGTTGGCGCTCTTCGCACGACCTAACAATGACAGTTCAGACACCATGTCATTAATTGAAGCGTGCTTTAACGGGTTATCTTTGTTGCTGGTTTCTTTGCCAGGATGGGCCCTCTATTCGCTACGTGCAGAGAGACCTTGACGAGGCCTGGTGTCGTTAGGTTAGTTACGAAAACTGAAACATTCGGAATGGCCTCGGCCTTCGGATACTTCGGCGTCTCTCGGGTGAGACTGCGACATGCCAAAAAAAAACAGACAGCCAATCGGTCAGCTTCACGGTAATTTTGAATAAAAAAAAAGACGTTACATCACGATGAATTTTCATTTTGACTTCTGGTCCATCAAATCAAGTTTTCTGTTGTAACTTGTAGCGCAGTGCAGTTATCAATCAAAGACAACAGGCATTTTGTGTTTCGAGGATGAAGTGACTTTCCAACGGAAAGAAACGAAATCAGACAATGGGATCTTCAGACATTCTCTTCCTTCCCCCGCGGCTGCTGTGGTCGGCGGAGCTATACAGTGAAGCAATACATTGATGTAAGGAACAGTCTCAGGACTTTGCTGTAGCAATAAATTGATATAAGGAACAGTCTCAGGACTTGGATGTAGCAATAAATTGATGTGAGGAACAGTCTCAGGACTTGGATGTAGCAATAAATCGAGGTAAGGAACAAGTCTCAGGACTTTGATGTAGTGCGCACTCCGTTGGGGGGTGTTCAGAACTGCGTGGTGGGCGAGTTGTGCCATACTGGCCGCGTTGGCATGCAGGCCGGGGCCAGCGTGGCATTGTATGACACTGCATGGGTCTCCTGCTGCTGTGAGTTTACCCGGCAATAGATGGAACCAGGTGACTGCAGGCTTGACCCCCATATGTTACCATCTCTGGCATTCAAGATGAAAGCTTTCAGAAGTTAAAACACATGGTGGCTGTCGGACTGAGAGCTTGCCTGTTACAGAGGCGGCGGTGAAGAGAACAACAGTTTGGTCATTGATGCAGGCCAGTTGTGCGCTAAAGCGAATGTTTTGTGCATGGAAGTTGGACTTTTGTGTGCACGACTTGGTGTTATCTTCTCACATAAATGAGATTTACCGAAGCATGCAATGCATTCTTTTTTTTTCACGGTAATGACTGGGCACTTTTTGTTTCTCTACGCAATGTTTATCAGCATGGATCTTTTCAACGTGCGCAAATATGAAAAGATGTGTGTGTGTGTGTGTGTGTGTGTGTGTGTGTGTGTGTGTGTGTGTGTGTGTGTGGTGAGTGTGTGTGGTGTGGTGAGTGTGTGTGTGTGTGTGTGTGTGTGTGTGTTGTGTGTGTGTGTGTGTGTGTGTCGTTGCGTGCGTGCGTGCGTGCGTACGCGCGCCGTATGTGTGGTGTGTGTGTGTGTGTGTGTGTGTGTGTGTGTGTGTGTGTGTGTGTGTGTGTGTGTGTGTTTGCGAGCGCGCGCGCATGAGTCCAGCTTTTTATGAATGACCTCATCTGCCAACATTTGAATTCAGCAGAGTTTTTGTTTCGTATTCTGTGCGGAAATTCTTTTCTGTTGTTCCTGCCACCTTTCCTCTTCCTCTTCTCTTTTTGTCTTCAACCCCAGTTGACACGTGGGAATGGAATATGGCCACGTTTGGCCCACCTTTGGCCCGCGTTTGGCCCACGTTTGGCCCACCCCAGAAGCAGGGCCATGGCGCGGTATGGCCCGTCACGGAAAAGTCAATGTAAACGCAGTTGTTCAGGCCACTGGCAGGCAGACTCGGTTACAAAAAAAAAAAAAAAAAAAAAAAAAATGGCAGTGTACACGGCCCTACTGTCTTTGTTCCCATATCCACACACTGTTTCCTCCCTCCCTCCCACCTCACCTCCCTACCGTCCCCTCCCTCTCTAAATCACAGTCTGCAATCGCAACCATCTAGTTTCCTCGTTATGGAAAGACCTCGGAAGGCCTCCCATATTCTGTGCCACCTTGGTGACATTGCACCCACGCCGCTCTTTCCCATCCCCCGTCCACGGCCACAGCCAGGCCCGGCCCGCCGCACCCCGGCACCGGCAATCCACAGGGTGCTAGCAGTCAATGTCAAGTCATCAAGAGGCAACCCACCGGAGGAGACACAGCACTGCTGCCGAGTCACTTCGGTGGTGTTCAGTGGCGCCTGTTCTGATCCAACGTATGCAGGACACCACCTACTAAGCCCCCTACTGACGACA
>CM065735.1:42468639-42471139 GCA_033310375.1 Conus canariensis
ACAGACAGGCAGAGAGAGAGAGAGAGAGAGAGAGAGAGAGAGAACAGAGACAGAGACAGAGACAGAGAGAGGGACAGAAAGAGAGAGAGACAGAACGAGACAGAGACAAGAGAACACAGCAGAGGGGAGAGGAGGAGAGAGGAGAGAGGAGAGAGAGAGAGAGAGAGAGAGAGAAGAGAAGGCAGACAGAAGACAAGGACAGACACAGACAGACAGACAGACAGACAGACAGACACACACCACACACACACACACATGCGCGCGCGTGTGTGCGCAGGAAATGAGAGGAGAGAGAGAGAGAGAGAGAGAGAGAGAGAGAGAGAGAGAGAGGGGGGGGGTTGAAACAGAACAAAAGTAAAGGGTTGCATTTGAATGGAAATATATTGGAATAGACTGAAACAGTGGCATGAGGAGAGAGAGAGAGAGAGAAGAGAGAGAGAGAGAGAGAGAGAGAGAGAGAGAGAGACAGACAGAACAGACAGACAGACAGAGACAGAGACAGAAGAGCGAGAGAGGAATTAACACAACACTCTTCTTCTCAATCAAACCGCCAAAGGTTCTCTTTCTTGGGTACAGCCTCCCCCTTCACTGATCCAATGTTGATATCAAAGGGTGCCCATGAAAAGAGAGAAGAAAGGGTGCAGATGTCGACAGTTTAATATGACACTGTGTGAATAGAGGCTCTGCCGTAAGGAATCGTTTCATAAGCTGTCTCCCTTTGCCCCACTTCATGTAGCAGCGTTGAGAATTAATATCCATGAAATCCCACTTAATCCCTTCAAACAGATTGCAGCATAATCGAAGCCGTGAAGCCTCAATCTTTTGGCCTCTACGAATTTCGCTGGGCGAGATTCGATTCCCACTCAGACGGGCATGACATGAAACAGTTCGGATGTTCCGAGGTAAACACAGTTGTAACTATGTTCTTTAGTTGTTAGTGTATGTCCTCTCTCTCTCTCTCTCCCCTTCTCTCTCTCTCTCTCTCTCTCTCTCTCTCTCTCTCTCTCTCTCTCTCTGCGGAAAAAAAGACAAATAGTTCCTTCAGGAAATATTCTATCAAGGAGATAAAATCAACAAAATTGAAAAAAAAAAAAAGAATTGATGGAGTGAGTGTAGTGGCGTTTACTTTCGTTTCATAAGAGTCCATATCATTCTGTGAGGTAATAATAATTCCCCGTGACAGCCAGTGATAGTTGTGCATTGTCAGCTGAACGATAGCAGAGATAGACTGGACAAAGATAGTTGACAGTCTGCATTGGAACGGCGCTCCAAGCCTGCGAAGTTGCCTAGCTCAGTTGTGGAGCTGTAGCTTGTCTTGGGTGGGTGAGGTCGAACTCTGTCTCTGTCTGTCTGTCTGTCTGTCTGTCTGTCTGTCTCTCTCTCTCTCTCTCTCTCTCTCTCTCTCTCTCTCTCTCTCTCTCTCGGGGTACTTCACAAGGTTTAGGTCGGGAGAGAGCGAGAGCGCGATTCTTGTAGCCATGATATGTAGGTGCTGGCAGGAACTGCTGTGCTGTCTTGGCAGTGTGAAGTCGGTCGTGCATTGCTCTGCTGAAGGTAGCATTGGGGGGGTGGGGGTGGGGGTGGGGGTTGTTGAAATAATGAGGAATGATGGGACACGTAAGACTTGTCTGAAGTAGAGCTTTACATTCACCCTGTGTCCTCTCTTCCTCCACCAGTGTAGTCTTAGAACAGACCTCAAACCTGTCCCGATGCCAATGCTGTGTCACAGAATGACACCAGGTGTGCTCCAAGGATCCCTTTCCAGCTCTCAGCTGTCAGCACAGCGTTCACCTGACCGACTCCAGATTTCGACCCGTCCTGATTGTTTAGAGCAGCAGCGTGGCTCATGCGTGGATAACACAGATCGCTAACGTCAGTATTTGCATTCAGTGTCGATCTGTCCACACGGGGTAGGGGTGGGGAGGGGTGTGTGTGTGATTGTTTCGGTGCTGATGGATGAGAACATGATGATGTGGTGGAGGTCTGTTGTGTAGATCCCTGTCAGTGAGTCTGCGATGCAATGTGTCACCATTTACGGACCTGTCACCATTTACTGGCCTGTCACCATTTACTGGTCTGTCACCATTTACAGATCAGTCATCATTTACAGACCTGTCACTATGTACAGGCTTCTACCATTTACAGGCATGTCATCATTTACAGACCTGTCACTATTTACAGGCATGTCACTATTTACAGACCTGTCACTATTTACAGGCATGTCACCATTTACAGACCTGTCACTATTTACAGGCATGACACCATTAACACACCTGTCACTATTTACAGGCATGTCACCATTTACAGACCTGTCACCATTTACAGGCATGTCCACCATTTACAGACCTGTTACCATTTACAATCATATAACTATTTACAAGCATGTCACCATCTCCAGGCATGTCACCATTTACAGACCTGTCAGCATTTACAGACCTCTGTCACTATTTACAAGCATGTCACTACGCACACGCATGTCACCATCTGAGGCATGTCACCA
>CM065735.1:42481139-42486507 GCA_033310375.1 Conus canariensis
AGCAGACGGCCACCCAGCTAGCTGAATACGGCCCCTTGCAGAGGCGGCCGTCGTCGTTCCGAGGGACGTTTCCGATACGTACGGAGGAACAACCTGCGCATTACGGGGTGCAGGAAGGGGAGAGCGGGGCCGTCGAGCGGGGTACAGTGCGGGAGAAGGTGCTTTCTCTGTTAAACCCGGAAACTGAACGTCGGGGGTGAAGAGAGAAGACTTTGAGGCAGTGCATAGGGTCGGCTCCAAACAGGGTTCCAGTCTTCAAAAACTTGCGCGGGTTTTATTGTTCGTTTTGTCTCCCGTCGGGTTAGGGACTCCGTGCTCTACGCGCGCAAGAAGTGAAAGGAACCGGGGTCACTATGGTGGAAGATCTGACCCACGCCCCTATCAGCTGCTATGTTCAGTGGGAACGAGAGGGACATTTGCCAGCAGGGTGGACGAAGAAGGGTGCATGGTGGTGAAGACGGTGACCGGGACGAATCCGACTGTGAAATCCTTGCCGATTTAGGGAACGCGTTAGATTTGTTTCTTTTTCTTTTGTGTGTCACGCCGTCACTTCCCTTTGCTTTGTCATTGTGTCGCCTGCTCGAACGTAAGTAGACCAAATTAATTTAACCCGCGGCGATTGTTTTCTGTTCAAAATCGTAAGTTGAAGGGTTGAGAATTCTTAAAGGTTTGTAATTTAGAAGCCCCTTGATGTATTTCTGTATTGTGACCTTTCTTGTAATGACCTTGGCGGTTTTTTGTTTTGTTTTGTTTTTCCCCCACTTGACTTTGTTTGTTTACTTCTGGGGGTGAAGGCTTTTGGATTGGCAATCGGGGGAGCAGTCCTTGCGTTTTTAAGGGGGAGTTGGGGGGCAAAAGTAAGGAAAGAAAACGCAGTTTGTGGTACTTTTTTTTTGTTGTTGTTGTTGTTGTTTTTTTTTTTCTTTCCTTCCATATGTTGTATTAGGTCTTTGCTCACAGATAATGTGATTGTACGAAGGGATAGTAAGTATTTTCACGGGATATAAGTATTTGTCACGTGTTAGTTTATACAAGATGACTATAACATGTTGTTCGACGGGGGTTTTTTTTTTTTGTTGTTTTTTTTTTTTTTTTTCCCCATCGCGCTAGATATTGTAGTTGTAGTGTAGTAGGCTTCCATGCCGTTTGGAGTAGGGTGGTGGACCCTTTATAACAGGTGGTGTGTGTGTGTGTGTTGTGTGTGTGGTGTGTTTAGTCTTATGTCATTGCTTTGTAGTTGGTTTTATGTTTTTACATTACCTTTTCATTTTCTTCATTCAAGGGGTGGGGTGTGTGTGTGAGAGTGAGTTTTTAACTGGGTCATGTACATTTATTTGTGCATTTATAAGATGTTGATATTAATGATGGGTGTGAAAACTGGGTTATTATTACATTTTGGAAGGTTGAGGCTGAGGTATTCTAAGGGGTTGAAATTTTCCCCCCGCCAGCGGGGTTTTTAAAGATGGCTGGTGGTAGGAAAAAATCAAAAAAAGGGTGGCTTTTCTTTTAAAAATAGTTTGGGTTATAAGAAATTTTATAAAAACCCCAAAAGGGGTTTACCTGTTTTAAAGTTCAGTTCTTAAATAAAATAAAAAGCCAAAATTTAAAATTTTTTTACGAGTCAAAGAAATTTGATTAGTAAGCAGCTAAAATACAACAAGGAACAAAAACAAGTGTAAAATTTTAAAAAAAAATTTCTTCATTAACCCGTCAGGGGGTTGGGAAAAAAACAAAAAGGAAGAGTCTTTCATATTTGGGAAAAAAAATTATTCATCTACGTCTCAAAAACAAAACTTTAAAAACAAATGGAAAAAATAACAATCAAAGGGGATATACTTGTTTTTTCTTCATTACCCAAAAAAGCCAGGGGAATAGCATGCAATTTAAAAAAAACCTTTTAATTTAAGACAATAAAGTTTAATCAGTAAAAGGTAATTTTATTATTTTTCCTTTACAACTAGGAAAAAGAACTTTATTATAAGTGATATGGCCCCCCAAAAAAAAAGACCCATTTTTATGAAGATTTAAAGAATAAAAAGATACAAAAACAACAATTTATAATAGTTGGGACTTTAATTTTTCCTTAAAAGGGGGAAAAAATTTTTTGGTTTTAACTTAAAACTTTTTAAAAAAACCCCCAAAAGTAAAAAAGGGGGGGAGAAGAAATGATGTAGGCTTTTTTTAAACAATATAGGGAAAAGGAAAAATCCGGACGTAGGAGATTACAGGAGAAGCCAAACCCCCTTTAAAGCAAAGAAAAATGTTTTCTTTCTACATCGGTTACCTAAGGACTTTGATGATACAATAAATTCCGGCTAAGAACTGATTTTCCCTTAATAACTCAAAAAATTTAAAATTTTGGGAAAAAATGTCAAAAAAAAAACTTTTTGGAAGTTTAATACCCCCCTATTAAAGAAAAAAAAAAAAAGTTGATAAAATTTAATGAAGAAATAAAAAACAAATAAAAAAATATACAAAAACCCCCGGAAGAACCCCAACCAAACTAAAGATAAAAAAACCAGAAAAAAAAATTTAAAGAATCTGATCCCCTTTTTGGCTTTGCTGATGAAAATTAGAAAAAAAAAAATTTCATTTTCAACAAAAAAAAAAGGGGAAAACAAAGCGAAAGAAAAAAATTGACCATGACAAAAAAAAATTTTAAAAAAAGAACACAAAAAAAGAACAAGGCCCGGGAAAGGGGACTTGAAAATACAATAGGGGTTACTTTTTTTAAAAGAAAAATCATGAATGGGGTACTATAAGATCAAAGCAAGAGGGGTAGCAGAAGGAAAAAAAAATTTAAAAAAGATTTCTGTAATCTTAAAAAAAAATAATTTGTTAGAAAGCAAATAAAAAAAACTGATAAACATAAAGGGGGAAAAAAAAGAACATACAGATGGAAAAAAAAGAAAATTAAAGATTCTTGAAAAATTAATAAAAAAAAAGTTTGGAACAACTCAATTTTTAAGATTTATTTAAAGAGGTACCAAAAAAAAACAATGGAAAAAGTAATCTTTAGAAGAAAATAACACGGGGGAACAGGGGGGGGTTTTTAAAAAAAAAAAAGGAGGGAAAAACCCCCCAAAAAAAGGGGGGTTGGAGCGAGTTTTTTAAGTTCTTTGGAAAAACTTTTTGGGGCTTTTTTTAAAAAACCCCCTTTTTGAAGGGGGTTTTTTAAAAGGGAGAGCTTTTAATTACAAAAAAAGGGTAAATTATCTGTATACCAAAACCGGGGTAAACCCAAAAACACATTAAAACTGGGGGCCTTTTTTTCCTTTTTTTAAATTTTTTTTTAAAAAGGGGGAAAAAACATGCAAGCAAATTTTTTAAAAAAAAATCCCCCAACGGGTAAATTAAAAAAGATCAACCCGGGGTTTATTCCAAACAGTTTAAAGGGAAAAAAATTTAGACTCATTTATAATAATCAATCAACTGAACCACAACAAAAACCCCGGGAAAGTTAAAAAAATCTAATTTAAAAAAGCGTTTGACTCTTTAAATTTGGGAAATTTTTTTGGGTTCAAAGTTTAAAAGCCTTTGGACTTGCAAGGTTTTTTGCAGATGGATTAGTGTTTTTTAAAAATTTTAAAAACAATATTTTTTCCCAAAGGGGACAAAGCACACCATTTTTAAAAATGAAAAGAGGGTTCGTTCCAAAGGGGACCCAATGTCACCAACATTTTTGTACTAGTGCAGAAATATTTCTATTAGTCAAGAAAAAAAAAACAAAAAGGAAAACCAAATAGGTAAGGATATAAAAAAACACAGTTTGCGAGATACTCAACTAATGATTGGAGACAAAATTTTCCCTTTTAAAAGGGCAACTAAAAATTTTTTTGAAAGTTTGGTTTTTAAAAACTTGGGGGGCTGTTTCTGAAAAAAAAAAAACGCAGATCATTGGGGGGAGAAAAAAAAATAGCAAAATAAAATAATAAAAAACCCCCAAAAAAATAAAATAATCTAAAAATTCAAAATCTAGGAATTAGGTTTCTAATGATCTAAAAAACATGAAAAAAAGAAACTACAAAAAAAAAGATGTTTAAAATGAAACATTATTAAAAAACCCGGCAAAAAAAAATTTCCCCCCTTGGGGGGAAAAACGCGTACCAAACGCTAATTTTGTCCAAAATTTAAAACCCTCTCTGGCTTCTTTTGCCAAACCCTCCGGAGATATAAAAAAATTACAAAACTATTTTTTTGGGGGTTTTTGGGAAAAGAAGCAAGACAAATTAGCCCTAAAACACTGAAAGGTTTAAAAAGGGTGGAGGACGAAAAATACCGATGACAACTTTTTTTCCTCACTAAATAAATGGGTTTAAACAAAATTTTAAAAACTACCCCTATGGAAAAAATTTTTTGGGGGCATAATTTGTTTATTGAAAACATTTTTGAGACTCTCCAAACTATCGTGTATAAGAAATAAAGAAAAAAAGTTTTGGCAACTGTATTCACTCCATAGACAATTTTTTTTAAAGGGAAAACCAGAAAAAACCCCCCCCCGGAAAAATTTTCTAGCCCAACCAATTTTTATAATGAAAAATTAAATGGGAAAAAAAAAAGTTAAAAATTTTAAAAAGGGGGGGATAAAAAAAAATAAACAGAATTTCGATTTAAAAAAAAAATAAAAAAGAAATACTCACATTTAAAGAAACGATCAAGATACAAATAAGATTTTAAAAATTTTATAACGGGATGTTTTGCATCAATAAAAAAATTTTTTTAAGAAAAGTTGGACTTTCTATTTAAAATCGCAATATTTCAGACAAACGCACTTTGGGAAGGGTATGCTTATATCAAAAGGCACCCAGATATATTTAAAAAAAATTTAAACAAAAGGGGGAAACCGGGGAAAAAAAATGCCCTCACAAAATGGTTAAAAAGCTCAACCAAGGGGGGTACTTGGAAAAAGTTGTTTCTCAAAGATCAGAATTTTAAAAAAAAAAAACTTAATGGTTTTTTGTAAGAAAAGTCATGAAATTTTTAAAGGAAACTTTAAAGTAGTTTGAAAGAAATAGGAGTTGTACAAAAAAAAAAAAATTTCAATTTCTGCAGTAATGAAAAGTACTTTTAAAAGCTGCTTTTGGAATGCAAATTTTTCATAAAATTTGGGAAAAAACTAAAAATCTGGGAAAAGGGGAAAAATTTAAATGTAGATAACTTATATTTCACAGAAAGATGTAATTTTTGGTCAGACTTTAAATTCAACGCATACTTTTGGGTTTTTTTTGAAATCTTTGGCAAAAATTAATATACAGATGCAAGATAACAAAAAGGGCCCCCTCCTCACTTTTTTATTCTAAAAAACTCAAGGGCCCCGGGTTTAAATAAAAATAGACAACAGTGAACTCTGAACTTCAAAAACTCGAAA
>CM065735.1:42486607-42504107 GCA_033310375.1 Conus canariensis
GATCTGATGGAAGACCTTTTAGTGGGAAGGAGAGCGCTAGGCTAAACGATAACGAATAAAAATGAACATAACACTGAAAGCGTTCCCCGCAAACCTATAACAGAATAAAGTAAGCGCTTGCAGTCACAAGTGAGGAGAAGCTCCTTGTTAGAGAAGAGATCTGTTGTACCTGAAGAGACTGTGAACAATGAACTGTACCAGAGGAGACTGTGAACAATGAACTGTACCAGAGGAACTGTGAACAATTAACTGTACCTGAAGAGGCTGTGAACAATGAACTGTACCAGAGGAGACTGTGAACAATGAACTGTACCAGAGGACACTGTGAACAATGAACTGTACCTGAGGAGACTGTGAACAATTAACTGTACCTGAAGAGGCTGTGAACAATGAACTGTACCAGAGGAGACTGTGAACAATGAACTGTACCAGAGGAGACTGTGAACAATGAACTGTACCAGAGGAGATTGTGAACAATGAACTGTACCATAGGGGACTGTGAACAATGAACTGTACCTGAGGAGACTGTGAACAATGAACTGTACCTGAGGAGACTGTGAACAATGAACTGTACCTGAGGAGACTGTGAACAATGAACTGTACCTGAGGAGACTGTGAACAATGAACTGTACCTGAGGAGACTGTGAACAATGAACATGATGCTTTTGGTAGTGGCGCAGGAATGACCTGTATAAATTTCCCTTTTTTCACAAAGTAACAGACAAAGGAAACCTTCATCAGCTTCTTCATTCAAGGACCCGTGTGTTCGTCCTAGTTCAGACAGAAACAAGGAAAAAGAAGAAGAAAAAAAAAAGAGACAGGGAACAGACAGCGAAAACAGTGATCGGAAAATGACATCACAGAACACTTTAGAGGAGATTAAACGCAAATGCGTAAACCTGGAAACAAAAGACGACATCAGGGATCTGAGAGACAGAAAGAAAAGAAAAGCAGGTGGTGTCCTCCATATGTTGGATCAGAACAGGCGCCCTGAACACCACGGAAGTGACTCGGCAGCAGCGCAGTGTCTCCTCCGGGGGGTTTTGCCTCTTGACGACTTGACATGGACTGCTCCCTACGGATCGCCAGTGACGGGGCTGCGGCGGGCTGGACTGGGTTAGGCTGTGGCTGTGGACAGGGGCGTCGGAATGAGCGGCATGAGTGCAATGCCACTGAGGTGGCACAGATGATGGGACAAGCCAAAAAAGAAGGGAAAAAAACAGTAGAAAAACTGCCACGCAGGATTCCTGAATGGACAAACTAGATTGAGACGTATTCGAGTTAAAAACCCAAGCGATGCTTTAAGTTTTAAAGTGGCAAGCCAGAGAAGAAAGCAATGATCTGTGTGGACAGGCAGATCAATGTATACGATGGTAGACAGTGTGATAAAGAGAGAACTGAATGACCGTGAATGGCACGACCGTCAGTTCAGTGTTAGAGTGTATGGTGTACCAGAAACACAGGGCTGCAAGTGAACCATGCAAGACTGTTCAACACTGTGGACATCCTCAGCAGCAACACAGGGGTGCAAGTACACCATGCTAGACTGTTCAACATTGTGGACATCTTCAGCAGCAACACAGGGCTGCAAGTACACCATGCAAGACTGTTCAACACTGTGGACATCTTCAGCAGCAACACAGGGCTGCAAGTAAACCATGCAAGACTGTTCAACATTGTGGACATCTTCAGCAGCAACACAGGGGTGCAAGTAAACCATGCAAGACTGTTCAACACTGTGGACATCTTCAGCAGCAAGGTGCGGGTCAAGGTGTCACCTGATGATACCGAAATTGTCCACTGCGTCGGCAATCTGGAGAGAGAGAGAGAGAGAGAGAGAGGAGAGAGAGAGAGAGAGAGAGAGAGAGAGAAGAGAGAGAGAGTGTGTGCGTGCGTGTGTGTGTGTGTGTGTGTGTGTGTGTGTGTGTGTGTGTGTGTGTGTGTGAATGAACGTGTGTGTGTGTGTTTGAGTGAGTGAGTGAGTGAGTGTGTGTGTGTGTGTGTGTGTGTGTGTGTGTGTGTGTGTGTGTGTGTGTGTGTGTGTGTGTGTGTGCAAACCATATGCAAACCATAAACAATCATTCAACAAAGAAAAATATAAAGACCAAACAGAACTGAGTAAATATATCTGGAAACTTAAAGACAAAAACACAGACTACAACATATCTTGGAAAATCTTAAAAACAGCAGCACCATACAACAACACTTCAAAAAGATGTAATCTATGCCTAACAGAGAAATACATCATACTATGTAAACCACAATTAGCAACTTTAAATATCAGAACAGAAATGGTTAACAATTGCAGACACAGATGGAAGTTCCTAACAGTGAACAAAAATACCTGAAACACATGTAGCACGGGGAAAAACAGCAGCAAGCTATATATACACACAACACTGGCAATACAAGCTCACTACACCCTGACGACCGCACTGACAGCGCGAAACAGATCTGTAGGTTTTAAGCTTGATTTTAACTTGCTTTTAATACAGCAAATGCCGCTCCCACTCCGGTCGAGCACTCTTTTTAATATAACGCTGATCCTCAGTACTACCCTCATATATTATATATATATATATATATATATATATATGTGTGTGTGTGTGTGTGTGTGTGTGTGTGTGTGTGTGTGTGTGTGTGTGTGTGCGCGCGTGTGTGTGTGTGTATGTGTGTGTGTGTGTGTGTGTGTGTGTGTGTGTGTGTGTGTGTGTGTGTTTGAGTGAGTGAGTAAGTGAGTGAGTGTGTGTGTGTGTGTGTGTGTGTGTGTGTGTGTGTGTGTGTGTGTGTGTGTGTGTGTGTCTGTCGGTATCTGTCTGTGTGTGTGTGTGTGTGTGAGGAGAGAAGGAGGGGGGAGGGAGGGGGACGGCGGAAGGTGGAGGATCCCAGCAAGTTCTGTCCTCGCCACGTTCTGCAGGAGACAGGGGGGACAGGGACTCACCGTGAGGCGCCAGTCAGAACACTGATGGGGTGTCTTTACCTTTTTCCCCCAAATATCACACAGGCGTGCAACAGAGTGAGAAGTTATCTCCCTTACCGTTTGCTATTTGTTTCACCAAATTGCGAGCATAGATGTCGACAGACGCTTTAGAATCTTGCGCGCGATACTACTAAAAAAAAAAAAAAAGGGTGGGGGGGGGGGGGGGGGGGGGGGTCAATTGAATAAGACGAAAAGGTTATGCTGAAAATGTTTCAGCTTCTGTATGCCAATAATACGGGTCATTTGTGCAGAAACAGCTCTTAGTTCATGGAAAGCATTGGATGTTTTGTCCGATTATTGTGGAAATGATATTTCCATCTGTATTCCATTAGGACAAAAATTCTTGTTTTTTCTAAATGAAAACTAGGAAATGTTCCCAAAGTTAAATACAGAGGACACAATTTTGAAGTGACTTTCGGTTTTCAATATTTGATCATTCATTTTGATTATAAGTTAATGATAACGTCTTAGGAGCAATGCAACAATTAATGTCACCATTATACATAGATTAAATCATTTGACCGAACGATTACTCCTATATTCATGTACTGCAGTAAAACATGGTGTTCATCTATTACCTTAACTTCAGTACGAAAAAGTAGTGGAAAACGTAGGTAAATACACACCACGCCACAGGGTTTGTGATAAATTCGGACAGTTCTATCTTGAAATACCAGCAAAATGTAGAATTTTGTGTTCTGGGGTTACAGGACTAAATTGTTACATGTTTTAGACATTCTCCAGTACAATGTTTCTGTCGCCGGTAAAATGGTAGGTTATTCAAACGATCCACAGAACGTTCAGCTACTATGACAGCATCGTTCTGTCATGGAAAAAAAATGATATTAATTAACATAGCTAAAAGAACGGACCAATAGTTAGAGACAACTTTAACATAAAGACACTGAGAAGGTGCTCTCAAAAGCTATGAAATGGCATGCACAAGAATGTTAACACGGTAATGTGGACTTCATAGAGATGTTATCTTTTAGTTTTTCAGTTTCTCCACTTCCACATGCTTTTCCGCTCTATTGTACTATTGCTCTTTTTCTCTATGTGTGTGGGTTTTTTATTTTATTTTATTTTTTTTTTTACCTTCGGTTAGAATTTGAATGATCTTAGCTTTGAACGTGTTCATCTGATTGTTGATTGTCACGTATTGTTACGATGAATGCATATGTGTTGTTTCAGTTCTTCAGGTTTGTTGTTTCAATATGATAATTAAAAACTATCTATAATTGCTGATGAAGTTACTGTCTGTTCTTAGCTGTCTATGTGCGCGGGCATGCGCGCACGTGCGCTGACACAAACACGCACGTGCATACACACACACACACACACACACACACACACACACACACAGTGAGAGAGAGAGAGAGAGAGAGAGAGAGAGAGAGAGAGAGAGAGAGAGAGAGAGAGACCAACGATCACAGCACACAGGTCTAAAATCGTGAGAGATGTGTAAGTGTGTCTGATCACAAACTCACCAACTTTCTTTTTTTTTTCAGTGATGAGCACACATTTCATCGGATGTCTGTGCTCTACTCATCATCAATGTCATCGTCGTTGTCGTCATAATCAACATCGTTATCATCATCATCATCATCATCATCATCATCATCATCGTCGTCGTCGTCGTCGTCGTCATCATCAACAACAACAACATTGTAGGCTACACAACACTATGGCCTCTCACTCCTGTCAACAGTGTGCTGTGTGAAAAGCCCACCGAACGAAAGGCGCCATCTGGTCATTCTGACACGACGCCAATACAGAGAGTAAACCTGTCATTGAAACGAGCTCTGGTCACCGTAGACTGCTGTTCATGCAAGATACCGTAAGATGTGTTTATTACAGCGATTTTGATCGACTTATGGTTTTGTTTCTAAAGTGTTTCTTCAGCTGGTCAGTCGTAATGTACTGTGTAATTTACATGAAATGAAACAGTCTTACAATACAGAAAGTAGTTCGTAGATTTTTCTGTTCTCATTATAAAAGAAATAGTTCAGTAGAAAGCTTTAGATCGACTAAATTAGTGTTATCACTGTTCATCAATAGACGGCCTGCTTCAAATTACTGATAGTGGCAGCTCTCGCATTCGTTTTAATACTGCCTCCACTGCACTACTACAACTAGATTACATCGTCATCATTTACAGTTGAATCTGTCTTCACTACTGGCTTTGTTCTGGCCCTACAGACAAAGCCCCCAAACTGGACAATTATATTGTGAAACTCCGCTCTGAACTTGGCCCCTGTAAGACAATACAGGTAGAAGTTGATGGCACAGTTGGAGTACCACATGATGTGGCCCGCTGCACGGAGGACGTCGATTTGGCCTGTCTGAACGGGGTCATCCCAGTCAACATAGGGCGTTGTGACCAAATAGACTGAAATCGGGGTGTTCAGGAGAATAAACGAAACACCTGCAGCAACCAATGTCACGGTCAATGAAGACGCTTTCCGTTGTCTGAAATCCTGGGTGGCTTGTTGTACCGGAAGACGTGTGCCAGTTCTGACCGATCTGACCAGTGTCCAGAGAAGAACACCATTGCTGAGCATCAACAAGATAAAAGGCACAAGGCAAGCTGAAAAGATGATCATCCACCGCCAAATGACATTAAAAAACCACGAGTATACTTCTGACACAGCATCATAACAGCAGATGAACGGGCAAGACCCTATGTCAAAGCCATACAGATAATGACAATTGCCCAAAATGATGACAATTGTCAATACAGCAGCCGCAGCTCGTGACATCCCCTTCGTCCACACAGCATTGACACGAAGAGGCCACAGCACAGAAGCTGCTCTGAGCATGGTGAGTGCCACAAGCATCCATGGAGATAAAGCTCCTGTCGTGTGCACCGTCATCTTGTGCACTTTACACTGCCAGGACCCGAGGCTATTGATGAAGGGATTGTCGAAGCTTCCACTGATCCAGTCACACAGGGGATTGGTGATCAGCACCAGCTGGTCAGACCAGGCCAGAAGCTGAAAGAACACACTGGAGGGGGATGCAGGGAGACGAAGCATGATCAGAGTGATCATGAAATTTCCAAAAAATCCAAACACGCACACAGTCGGATTGCCGATTTGCCAGATCAGGGTGGAGGCCTTTTTAAACGGTTCATATTGTTCACTCCAAACGTCCTCTGTGAGACGGTCTGTTGTCTCCATTATAGCACTGGCCATTAGGAATGCTGAAACCTGAAGGCATATCAGGGTTCAGTTCAGTTTTTTGGTGTTAGCGTTTGTTATGCTAACTTGTCCTCTTAGTGAGGGATGCTACATGTTGACGGTTCTCATCGAAGCTGATTAAATGTTCGTTGTTGTGTTCCTGTGTTGTCAAAGCAAGAAACGAACAAAAAACTGAAAAACAAACAAGAACGCAGCGGACAATACATGAGGATGCGTAGATAAACAATCTAACAAGACATTTTCTTCCTCCCTCTCTCTCTCTCTCTCTCTCCATGTAGATAGATAGATAGATAGATAGATAGATAGATAGATAGATAGATAGATAGATAGATAGACAGACAGATAGATAGATAGACACACATATATAGATAGATACACATACATCCATACATATATACATACATACATGCATGTATACATACATACATACATACATGCATGCATACATACATACATACATACATACATGCATGCATACATACATACATACATACATCCATACATCCATCCATCCATACATACATACATGCATACATACATACATACATGCATACATACATATATACATACATACATGCATGTATACATACATACATACATACATACATACATACATATATACATACATACATGCATGTATACATACATACATACATACATACATACTAGTCGTCCCCCCCCCCCATCCCTTAGCGTTCCGCCACGTTCCCCTCACCCATCCTGTCCCTCCTCCCCCAGCCTCTCCCCTTTCCGGCCCCCTCCTCTCTTCCCCCCTACCCCTCTCTCTCATTCTTTGTGTGATCTTTTTGCTAATGACGCATCCCTCCGTTCAAGTGCAGCGAACTTACTGACATTCCAAACATCATGGCAAACTTAAAACGATGTCCCAGTATGGAGTCATTATCATCATATAATACATCATCCTAAGAAGACAGAAAGCGTGGTGGTTATTTCAAGATAAAAACACAACCAGAGACTCTAACTCCCAGTCTCATGCCAGAAGGCAAACACCATGAAACAAGAGCACGAACATAGAGTCCTGAAAGTGATATTAGGAACTGAAGTGGCAGTCTCATATTGAACTCCTCCTTTACAAAAAAAAAAGAAAAAAAAAAGGCTCGAACACTTCCTGCTTAAATAACTGACGACTTAGGCTACGTGCATAGTGGACCCGGACCCGGCCAAGCATTACAAGGCTGTGCCCCATCCAGTTGTCCGGGTCCTTGGAAGTGCGCATAGCAGACCCAGAAGGAGCCGGCTGCCTTCAATGTGGATTCTTTTAGTTTTTGTAGAAAATATATCCGTGAAGGGCACTTTTTGTTAATATGAACAGAATTGGATCTCAAGTTGAAGATTCATTAAAAACTTGGTTTATTTTGTTAAAAAAAGAAAATGATTTTATTACTTACCATTTTCTCCCACTTCTTGTGCTGTGTAGTCCCAAGCAGCAGAGAGAATATCTCTATTGGTATGATTCTTGTCACTTTCTGTGGACATAAATGATCAGAGCCTCGCGGCAGCGATGCCATTTTCGCCGTCCATGTTGGAAAGAAAGATGAATAGTTTAAAAAACAAACAAACAGAGGATGAGTTCGGTCCCTTCAACTGTGACAGCCGGGGTAAGTACGGTTTGCACGACCGGCAAAATCACGGCTCTCATCACACGGGTCGGGCCGGGTGCACTATGCATGGCTTTGGCCGTCGCCTATCAACTTGGAAAAGAGATGAACCAGACCAGGGTTTTTTCTCTTATGGATGGGTGGCGCACTGCCGGGTCCGAGTCCACTATACACACAGCCTTACACAGCCACAGACGCTCATCTTTTTCCCCACGCTCACTGCCTTTCTCTTCTCAGTTTTGCATTCAGTCTTGGACTGCGAAGCAAAGAGTCATCACCAAAAACTGAATTCTGTCATATTCTTCCATGCTGGCCACAGACAAAAAAGCTAAATCAAAGATACTACAATTGTTGACACAGCTAGACTTCAACAAAATGTATCTATGTACAAAATTCACGATGGCTGATTAGATATCACGATGAGACAGCCACGATCCATATTTAAGAGAATGTCTTTACTGTTTGACGATGTACCAGTGTATTACTCATCTGTACGTTCCGAATATTCGCTCTCTCTCTCTCTGATCTTCTCTCTCTGCTCTTTCTTCTCTTCTCTTCTCTCTCTCTGTGTTGGTGTATAAGCTTATGTATGATATTACTGTTTCAACAAACATAGTGTGTGTGTGTGTGTGTGTGTGTTGTGTGTGTGTGTGTTGTGTGTGGTGTGGGTGTGTGTGTGTGAATGGTTGCAGAGGGAGGGTGCACGTGTATGCGCATGTGCGCGGTGCGTGCATGTGTGCGTCCTTGTTTGCTCTCGGCACGTGTGGTGTGTGTGTGTGTGGTGTGTGTGTTGTGTGGTGTGTGTGTGTGTGTGTGTGTGTTTTGTGATAAGATGTGTGTACATACATGTACCATAAATGACTAATTTTGATGGCGAGCTGTTTCTCCCAAGCTTCTATGAAGTGTGGTGTAAACAGAAAATGGATGGGTGTATGACAAAGAGTACACTTTTCTTTTTCCCCTGTATCCATTGTCTGCATGGCTGACTGCCACGTGTCATGCAAACTACAAATACTACGCAACAATGGTCTCTTTATCCTATTGTATTTGTTTAGTTGCTTAGAATCAAAGTTTCTTCATTGCTTTCACGAGAAGAATAGGGTGGCGGTCTTTTCCAAAGTTTCGACACGAGTTGTGTTTGGCTGGAATGTTCGTGTGGATGTTTCTGTTATAACACGCGTCACAAAGAAACGATCATAACGACATAATGGCTACCAGACTAAACAGGTCACTAGGCTACTCACTGTGTGTGTAGCTTTCGTTGGCAATCCGGCTGACTTCTTCAGCGCAACTGCTGTGTTGAGAACTGGATTCAGTGCGCACCACTGTGAGCGAACTCACGACAATGCGACTGAATGAGTGAGGAGTACACCGATGGCAGGTAGTGTCGGCCCTGGTCGCGGTTAAGGGTGGGGTTCCTGGCGGCGATGTGGACTGCCTCCTTTACTCCCCTCTGGAACCATCTTGCTTCTCTGTCGAGCACTTGCACGTTGTCCTTTTCAAATTGATGTTGGGTGTGGGTCAGATGTTCACCCACTGGAGAGTACTCACGTTTGTGTTCCTTTAGTCTCCTGTGCAGGTTGCGCTCAGTTTCACCAAAGTAACTATGGTCACAGTCCTGGCAGTCTATCTTGTATATCACCCCTGATTTGTCCAATTTGTCTGTTTTGTCCTTGGGGTGGACTAACTGGCTTCTGATGGTGTTGGTGGGCTTGGCGTGGACACTGACTCCCAACTTTCGGATCTTCCTGCTGAGAGCTTTAGTGATGCCGCTGACATACGGCATGGAGACGTGCCCTCTCGAAGGGGTTTGACGTTCAGTGGAGGGGTGGGGTATAATTTTCTTGTCCCCCAGGATATCCCAGGCCCACTTCTGGTATCCCGATATACTTAACACTTTCTTGATGTGCTGCACTACTTCTTCCCTAGCGGTGTCAGTAGAGCAGATGGTCTTCGCTCGGTCAGTGAGGGTGCAAATAACTCCCAGCTTGTGTTCCAGTGGCTGGTGACTGTCAAATTGCAAATACTGGTCTGTGTGGGTCGGCTTTCTGTCGGACAGAGAAGGCGAGGCCTGTCTCTGTCCGGGTGATGCAGGTGTCCAACATCACGATGCTGCCGTTCTCTTCTACCTCGTAAGTGAACTTGATGGTAGGGTGCCGGTTACTGAGATGGGTCGTGAAGTCTTCGACCGCCGATCTTTTTAGCACAGTCATGGTGTCGTCCATGTAGCGGCCCGGTAGTGAAGAGGGGTGTGGAACGATACCAAGGCTTTCTCCTTGAAGTCTTCCATAAAGAAGTTAGCTACAATAGGACTCACAGGAGACCCCATGGCTGCACCCTCGGTCTGTTGGTAGAACTGTCCTTCAAAGGTGAAGTAGGTGATGTTGAGGCAGCAAGATAGCAGGATCACAGATGTGTTCCACTGACAGGTTGGTGTGTTGCTGAAGGCTGCTGTCGTCCTGTAACCTCCCTCTGATTATGTCAATACTGTCCTTAACAGGACACTGGTGAACAGTGCTGTGACGTCATAGGACACCAAAATCTCATCAGGCTGTGGTACAAACATTGACAACTTCTTCACCAGGTCTGCACTGCTGGCAATGGAATGTTCTGTCTTTCCTCCAAAGGCGAGAGGATGTCTGCAATGAAGCGGGCCATATCATACATTAGGGATCCCCTAGATGCAACAATGGGACGGAGGGGTACATCTCTCTTGTGCACTTTAGGCAGTGCGTAGAACTTGGGCACATCCATGGCTGAGGGGTAAAATCTGCGGTACTGTTCTAAAGAGAGTTCTCCTGACTTCTGTAGGCCTTGCAGTCAGGCGTGCAGTATACTTGCTGGTGGGATCTTTGTTGAGCTGTTGGTAGGTCTTCTTGTCTTCTAATAAATTATGGGCCTTCTCATAGTACTGTCCCTTGGGTAGGATGACTGTGGCACGGCCTTTGTCGGCTTGGAGGATCGTAATGGAATCCTTCTTCTTCAGTTCTTGTAGTGCGAGTCTTTCATCCCTAGAAATGTTAGATTTGGGAGGTTTGCTCTGTTTGAGAATGTTCACACACTCTGATCGTAGGTGTGTGGCCTCTTCTGTCTGAGGACCGATCTGACGACACGCAGTTTCAATGCTGGTAATGTATTCCGTGATAGGAAGTTTGCCTGGAGTAACCGCGAAATTGAGCCCCTTTCTCAACACTGACCGTTCTGCTTCAGTCAAACTTTGATCAGATAAATTCACCACCCACCTATTTTTCAGTTCTTGCGTTTCTTGATCACTGACAGAAGTAATGGGCACGCAATCGTCTTGTTTCGGTTTAGCCTGCAACCCGCAAACTTCTTTCTCTGGCGCATGCACACTTCGTCCCACTCACGTCTGACAGTACAGTCGAACCAAGTGACCGTCTCCGCCATGATAGTATCGGGTACGCAAGTACTGAGTTCATACTTTAAAGTAGCGATCGTGTTGTTGATTATCACCAAATATGATCGTAATGACATATATTTTTTTCTGAATTATTAATAGATGAATCGATATTTTGCACCTAACCTTTTGCATCGTACTTTTATATAGATGAACAGACAGATGGATACATTGATACATATACGCATACATACATGTGCACACACATGTATGCATGCATGAATACATACATACATATATGCATACATACACAGAGAGATAAACAGATAAATATATAATAGAGAGAAACATTGACAGATGTATAGATAAATGCATAGATAGATGGATGTATTTGCATTTGATCGAAACTCTCTCTCTCTCTCTCTCTCTCTCTCTCTCTCTCTCTCTCTCTCTCTCTCTCTCCTCCCGCTTTTCTCTCATCATAGTGTGAACGTGTGAATTTGACCTGGGGCAGAAACCTACAAATTGTCTAAAGCTCAGTATGCGCCACACTGATGCTAGGAGAAGACCATAGGTGATAATGTGAGAATTACGTAAGTCACTTGAAATGGTTCAGTCTTTTGTCCTGTTAAAATAAACTTGTATGCACTGATGTAACTCTTCCAGCTTGGCTAAAGACGAGCTCTTCCTGGTCAGGTGCACAGGAATGCATATGGTCACCTGCACCCGACCACAGGTCCAGCATCAATCTTGGTCTAAAACAGGTACATTTTATTTGTATTTTGTGCTTAAATCATATGTATATGGCAAGTATTTTGACGCTGCTTCTTTCGCCTATCATGTGCTGTTTTGAGTTATCAAATTTCCAATATGTTGGTGAGAGATTTTACTTTTTGTTTCTCCAATGAGCCAGTGAAGTAACCTTACAGTGAAGAAACTTTTAGAGCAAACCATTGCTGACGATCTTAGCAAATAACTTAAAACGTATAATCATAAACGTCATATGGATTTGTATGGTGACATGACAGAAAATATACTTATCTATGACACACTCAAGTTGCAGTCATGATCTATATTTTAAACGAAATACATATTATCGAAGCAAGAAAATGCACATAAAGTAGGCCTAATAAAAGACCTCTTCTGCCCGTATTTTTTCAAGGAACCATGTGTCACAGAGTTTTTCAAACACCATGGAAATATGCTACGTTTAGAATGAACATGTATTTCTGTAGATGTATGCCCTGTTAATATGCTGGTCCAGTTAGAATATTTTGAGTAAAGCTGTGTTGATCTTCTAACCCAACCCACACATGTCCGATTGGGATGGTCACAAAGCCAGTCGAACTGTCAGGGCTGAAATGGTTAAAAGCGACCAACCGCAGGAGATTAGCTCCGATAGGGGATTTAGTCTGATGATGCTAATGTGACTCGGATGATGTCGCTTAGCATGTCATGCATTTAGCAAATTGTGTTTAGCATTGGTGAAATATATTCAGTTGTAGAACTTTTGCACTTTTGCCCCCACACTGAAACTATTATTATAATTTGTTTCTTCTTCTTTTTTTTCATTGTTTCCTACCCCCACCCCCAAGCTCATTTCACCACCATCCCTCCACTTCCCTCCCTTTGCTTTCCAAACTTTACACCTTCACCCCTCACTCATCCCCTACCTTTTCTCTATGCCTTTCTATAATTTCCCCTCCATCCCCCATCCCTCAGTGAACTTTTTCCGGTGGAGTCTTTTTCCAGTGAAGTTTTTTTTTCAGTGAACTCTTTTTCCAGTGAACTCTTATTCCAGTGAACTCTTTTCCAGTTAATTTTTTTTTTCAGTTCCACAGCCACAGAATTCTATGCTGTTTTGTTTGTCAGTCGGCCAGTGCTGCTTGAAAAAGGTTTCTATAATAAACCGAAATATTGCAACTAATTCATGGGTGTTGTGTGGCTTCAGCTTTTTATCTTCCTGACCAGTCTAGAGGCCATCACAGCTGTCCAGTTCAACACACATTTCCCATAAAGTGGCCATGGCGTTAGTGTGTATCTGAATATAATCCGTAAAGACTGTTGAATGTGAGCGATTGTCAGCTATTCAGTTTAGCTAATGTTTAGAACCTGCGATTGCCTTGCGTCGTCAGATGAAGGACTCGGGCGATTGATAAACCACCTTTCATCGACTTAACGTTATGTTCTCTTGCATTTGATGTGTTCAGCTGGAAATATTTTTTAAAGATCATGTCCAGATCGATTCACATTCTACAGCGCACCCCACTTATAGTAAACTCTTTCCTTTACTCTAATAGGTTTTTCTTATAAGGCGAGTTTACTATAAGCAGGATATACTGTACTTTACTTTTTCAACTTTGCAGGTATTTAAAGTTATGGAGGTTGATCTATGAGGAGCTGATGCAGTTGATCGGACAGCAAGGAATCAAGTCAGATATGGTGTGTATCATGAATTAGGATCTTCTTCTTCTTCGTTCACTCAGACAGGGACCCCAGATGCACTGACGAAGGCTGCTGTACGGCGGAGGACCCTCCAGAGATCCATCAAGCTTTTCCCTCATCGGCGTGTTGGCAGGCCAGGTCTCTGCCCTAAGCTTTTCATGTGTGGGACAGTCCTGCAGGAAGTGTTCCACTGTCATCGGGGCTGTACCACATGGCAACTTGAAGACTCGCCAGTGTGGAATTTTGTGAACATGTGATGAGTGTCCTGTCCTCAATCTCACAATGCTCACTTGGTCTGATCTGGGCAGCAGGTAGTATGCATCCCTCTTGTTCAAGTCTGGGTGCTGCTCAAGCCATCTTCTTGTTGGCTTCTCCTTGATAATACTTTTAATATTTTTTTTTTCTTTTTTTTTTTTTTTTCTTTTTTTTTTTTGGGGGGGGGGGGGGGGGTCAAAATGGTTAATACAGACATTACTGCCGAAACAGTTAGTAGAATTCATATTGGCAGAGCGATCGTTAGTCCTGTGTCTGGCACTGTTGATATTTAGTAGCTTTAGCTTTTTTTTTTTTTTAACTTTTTTTTTTTTTTTAATTTGCATTCAGTAACATGAAACACAAACATAAAAAGGAAAAAAACAAATGGGGATTGTCCATCCACAGTCGAGAAATAATTGTTTTAACAGCCAGAGGTAAGAGAGAGAGAGAGAGAGAGAGAGAGAGAGAGAGAGAGAGAGAGAGAGAGAGAGAGAGAGTGGTGGATGGATGTTATCAATGGCGTTTTCATTCAATGTTCTATGTAGAGAAACATCTTAAAGAGGCCTCGAATACATCAACAATATAGGTAACATTGGCACGCAAAAGACTGTTCAAAATTCAACTTAGGACTGTGGCAAATCGCAATCGGATAAATCATACAAAAGTAAAATACATTTAAGAACCCTCTATCAATGGTTTATATATCATCCATTTTACACAAAAATCTGAATATTTAGAGATAAGTAAGGCATTGTATTTTTCAATTTTGTATCGCCACTCTAGTTTCTTCAAAAATACAGTTGTTCGTGGATGGTTTCCATTCAGTTTGCATGAATATATATATAATACTTTGCAAATAGTACAATGAAGTAAAGGACACTGTCCACAATAACGTTTTTATCAAATCCTAAAAGCACCAGCGATTCAGTCAGTCTTAGGTTTTCTGCATTGGCACATTTTTCTCTAATCAAATCTGTAAGTACATTCCAAAAGAATTTGACATAATTGCATTTCCAAAACATATGGTCAATAGTATCTTTATTTGTACCACAAAAACTGCATTTGTCATTATTACGAACTCCCATTTCTTTTAAAGTAACATTTGTACCTAAACATCTGTGCAATAGCTTCAGCTGAAACCATTTTAGTTTAATATCGTTTATTTTGCTGGTATATAGAAAGCATGATTTCCAGTCATGATGTACCATCAGTTTCGAATCCCATTTGTCGCAGCATTTTGGTCGAACATTATTTTCAATAAGTATATCGTAATAAAGCTTTGAACCTTTGTCAATAGCAAATACCTTCTTCAAACAGCAAGTTGTATCGGTATGTTTATTGTTCTTTACAGAAATACTACATTGTTTAATGTAGTCGATTATTGCAGATTTATACCCAGCAAAGGTGACAAAATCAACATTAATATTATATTTCTCTTTGAAACGCGTATAAGAAAGAAACTGACCTTTATCATCAAAAAAGTCCGCAAGACAATGTACATTCTTGTTACCAAGTTTTCTAGAGATAACGTATGAGTTTCCAACTTGGATTCTATTATTATAGCAAATCGGTTCAGCTAAAATTTCAGCGGAATTTCCTGGTATGCATTTGTAGTAAAAAATTTTATAGGCTTCAATGACGTCTGACCAAAACTGGTTATATTTCGTAAACCTGGAAACAAATTCTGGACCATATTTATTAATAAGCGGCCATTGAGGAAAATTAGCTAGTAGAATATGTTTCCACTTGTGGGTTGTTTTTTCAGTTTTACGAAACCACGACAGTTTTAAAGAGGTAACAAATGTTTTTAATTCAGGGATACCGATGCCTCCAAGTTTTACACTCTTATGCGCCGTTTTCCGGTTAATTTTGTCTGGTTTCTTACCCCAGACAAATTCATAACACATCTTTTGTAATGTTCGAAAAAACACATCAGGTGGATTTGGCAGAAGTAACCAAAGATGTATCAGTTTTGAAAGTATGAGAGATTTTAAAATTGCTACTCTACCAAGAGGCGTTAGTTGACGTTTAACCCATACTTTGAACAGATGTTTTATATCTGCCAATTTGTCCGGATAATTTATGTTTACACAGTCTTTTAAATCATTAGTAAACCATATTCCTAATACACGAAATTTTAGTGGGTTCCAGTCCATTCCTAAATGATTCATATATCTAACTTCAGAATTCTTCTTACTTCCTAACCAAATTGCACTTGTTTTGCTAGAGTTTATGTGGAGACCTGAAACAGATCCAAACTTAAACAGAACATCTACGCAAATTTCAAAAGATTTTCTATCACCTGCCAGCAAAAATTGTGTCATCCGCATATTGTGAAAGTTTATGTTCAACATCATTCATCATTATTCCCTGGATATTTGTGTTTTCTCTTATCATTATAGCTAATATTTCTACACAGAGTATGAATAGATATGGGGATATAGGGTGTCCTTGTCTACAACCTCTTTTAATTTCGAACCAACTTGAAACCTGACCATTTACAACAACACAAGATTTAATATTCTTATAGAATGTATCTATCCATCTGCAAATGTCTTTCTGAAAACCAAATTTCTTTAATACCTTCGACATAAAACCCCAGTTAATCGAGTCAAAAGCTTTCTCAAAATCTATATTTAATAACAATCCAGGTAACTTATTTTGATCTAAGTAAGCTATTGTGTCATATATCAATCTTAAGTTATCACCAATGTATCTGTTCCTAATGAAACCCGTCTGGTCTTCATTAATAAGTCTTGGCAGTACATTTTTTATGCGATTTGCAACACATGATGATCCAATTTTATACACTACATTTAAAAGTGAAATTGGTCTCCAGTTTTTTATATACTGTCTTGGCTTGTCTCCTTTGGGAATACATATAATAATCCCTTCTTTTTGCACACTAGACAGTTCTCCTCTTTTAAAACTAGCATTCAACGCTCTAATAACAAATAATCCAATTTTTTTCCAAAAAACTTTAAAGAATTCCGTCGAAAATCCATCAGAGCCTGGGCTTTTGTTATTTTTCATATTCTTTAAGACATCAGTAGCTTCTTCAAGAGTAATTTCTCCCTCCAACTCGTTTGCTTCTGTTTCATTTAGACATGGTGTATTGTTTACTAGATCCATTATTTCACTATCTTCTACTTCGGATTCTGCGTAAAGTAATTTATAAAAGTTCTGAACTTCTAGAAGAATGTCTTTCTGGGTTGTTAAAACATTATCTTGCTGATCCGTGATCCTAGCCATATTTTTATTTACAAAGTGACGTTTCTCAAGATTACAAAAATAGTCGCTTACTTTCTCACCCTCAGCTATCCACCTAGCTCTTGATCGTAGCAAAACACCTTCCATTCGTTTTTCTCTAATATGTTTTAATTGTTCTTTTTTTGTTGCTATAGCTCTAATATCGTCCTCGCTTATAGACTTTGTTGTTTCTAATCTTCGAATGTCAGACTCTAGTCGATTTTCCTCTTCCTGTATTTTCTTCTTTTTCATTGTTGCAAATGAAATCGTCTTTGATCTTAACTTCATAAGAAGGAAATCTAGAAAAGTATCATCGTGAACAGAAAAACGTAGTTCTTCATCAGGTATATCATTAATATTTGCATTTATCGCATATTCATCTATAACAGATCTT
>CM065735.1:42510343-42517843 GCA_033310375.1 Conus canariensis
CCACACTTAGGGTCCCAGATTTTGGCTGCTCAAACAGTGTTCTGGCAAACTGGAAGGGGTCTCTGAAGAAGCGCTCTTGTGTCTTCTTCTTTTTGCTCTTCCTCTTCCTCGCAGATTCCGCTTTGCTGAGGGCGCTGTGTTTTTCTTTCAGGTCTTTCCACAGTTTTTCCAAGCTTGTTTTTCAGCTGGCAGTGCGGTCTTCATTTGCATCTTGAGGTTTTTCTTTTGGACCCTGATCTTGTCCATCTTTTCTTGGCGTCTGGATTTCTTTGAAGGTGTTTTTTCTTTGGGTAGTTTTGCTCCATAGGCGTCTCTACATGTGGCATACACAATGTCCCCATATGTGGCTAGTTTGTGTTCCAGGGTGCTTTTCCCTATCAGTGCATCGAGTCTTTGGACGATTTTTGCATCCAGTTTCTCCCAATCTTCAGTTTCGTTTGCTCGTGGCAGGTTGAGTTTCAGGCGCCTGGCATCGAGGGCCTGTGCAAATTCCTCATCCGAACCAACAGCGTGGATGTCCTTGGCACTGTGGTTTAAATCCTGGCCTTGGTCTTCCGACGTCTTATCTGCTGATGCAGTGCGCTGCTGCTCATTGAGATGAGTCTTCACACATCCCATCCTTGTTCTGTGGATCTTCATGCCACGGGTGGTAGCGAAACGCTTTCCACAGACACATGGATATTCCATTTGGTCCATGTTCATAGTCCGTTTGGGATTTGCAGTCATGATTGGTTGAGCACTGATGGATTCATCATTCTCTCCCCCTTTCGGTGAATCCTGGGAGCATCTTTTCCTTTTATTCTTAGAGCCACATGTTGAAGGCAAAGTGGGGAGCCAGCCCACAGAGCCCTTGGTTCTGGTCTTTCCCAGTGTCCTCCGGTCTTTCCCGGACGTCCTCCGGCCTATTCCCGGAAGTCAATGGTTTACCCATGCATCAGTAGAAAGAAACTCGTGGAGAGCGTGGCAGCAGAGAGTCCTCAGAAGAGAAGCCCCCTTCAAGCAAGTGTTTCAGCCCCTATCTCCTGACACTCCAGGGGGGTTGGGCCACACCCGGTTCATGACTCCGGATGTCCCTCTGCTGCCCCTTTTTTTTTTTGAATGCTATTGTTCGTCTGAAGGGGTGGTGCTTGGTGAGATTTCCGTGTGCATCCTCTTCTTTGCCGTCCAGTGTGTCTTACCCATACATGTATAAACACACCCAGATAGACACTTTGTGACTCTCTCTCTCTCTCTCTCTCTCTCTCTCTCTCTTTGTGGTGTGTGTGTGTGTGTGTGTGTGTGTGTGTTGTGTGTATCGTTAATATGTTTTCTGTTTGTGTGCGCCTTCAGTTAAGGGCCTTGGCCCAAACTGATTAAACTTTCGCTTTCACATTAACATTCTCTCTCTCTCTCTCTCTCTCTCTCTCTCTCTCTCTCTCTCCTCTCCTCTCTCTCTCTCTCTCTCGTTGTGTGTGGGGGGGGGGGGGAGCGGGGAGGCAGGGAAAGAAGGGAGGAAGCATTCACACGCTGCGCGATGTGTGTAGTCTGACCTATAAAGCTTTGGGTTGGGTTGGACTCCGTCAAGTCTGGCTTGGACAGATCTGAAGAGAGAGGGCGGCCAGTTCAGCCACATAAAGCTTTCACACGCTCTCTCTCTTCTCTCTCTCTCTCCTCTCTCTCTCTCTCTCTCTCTCTCTCTTCTCTCTCTCTCTCTCTCTCTCTCTCTCTCTCTCTCTCTCTCTCTCTGACTGAGTAACTGTGCATGTGTGTGTGTGTCTTACGCCATGCCGTTCCAAACACCCAGTCCAGTCTGACTTGGGGCGGCACGGTCAACTGTTCAGAGGGGAGCTGAGGAGAAGCAGTTTGCAAGTCTTGAAATTTCTTGTAGGCTGCTCTGTTGGGACTCCTAGGAGTTGTGTCAACACGCCGTAGAGCGATATCCGCCCCTCTTGGGTTTACAGCTGGGCATTGTTATGGTAAACATTATTATTATTATTATTACCATTATTATTATTATTATCATCATCATCATCATCATTATGAATACTTATATAGCGCCTATCCTCGGTTAGAGACCAAGCTCTAAGCGCTTTACAATCCACACTCGTTTACACAACGGGCTGCCTACCTGGGTAGTGCCGATTGAAGAGCTGCCAGCTGGCGCTTCATTCAGCCGTTCCCCTAGCAAACAATACTCGCCCATTCTGTGTTCACAGCTAAGTAGTGCTATTGTAAACACTCTCGTCAGACAATGCCTACCCATTCTGTGTTTAGAGCGAGTTAGTGTCACTGTAAACATTCTCGACAGATAAAAACCCACCCATTCATGCACACACACACACACACACACACACACACACACACACACACACACACACACACACACACACACTATTACAGCGAGGCAGAATCAATGCCATCACTTTGACAAACACTACCCGCTAATTCTGTGTCTTCAGCGAGGCAGAGTCAATGTCAACACTGAAGAACTGAACTTGGCAGTGATCACGACCTTCTCGTGATGGGCATTGAAACAGATTTGAAGAAAAGGAGAGATAAAAAAAAAGGCCCGTCTGGAATAAGGTCTGGACAACCTGAAACATCTTGCCTCCGCTGAAAAATGTCCTCGTGACCATAAGAGGAAAAGTCGTCCCACCACTACTCTTTGAAGAAGATCTCAACATACTCATGAACGATGTCGACCAAGTCATGACTGACACAGCAACAGAGGTGCCAGGAATAAGCTGATGGAAATCCAGGTCATGGGTCACAGCCAATATCTTAGAGATGTGTGACCCAAGAATGAGCTGAAAAGTGCACAAGGAAAGTGAGAAGGGAAGAGGGAGGGAAACGACACTATAAACAAGGGGACCAGTCAAGAAAGGAAAAATACAGATGCAAGCTACATCAATCATAGTGATGACATAGAGAGAAAAAAGCTAGACAACAACAACACAAAGCAAGTGTTTAAGATCGTCAAAATCTTGACCAATCAGAAACAAAATCAACATCATTTTGGAGAAACACGACAAGTCTCGTCAGGAAAAAAAAATCGACCGAGTACTGCTTTGACCTCTACAACAAACAGCAAAGAAAGTCCAAATCCACTTACAGTGGAAGATGAATTAGATGTGGATAACTGTCCGGCACTGCGTGAGGAACCTGGCAGCAGTGAAGTCACTGGAATGTGGTCAGGCTGCAGGCATTGGCAAGATCTCTGCAGAATTCCTGAAACATGGCAGAGAGGCAGGCGCTTAACGATATCCTAACTATAATCTACATCAACGTCTGGCTTACCGGCGAATGGCTCACTCCATGGACTCAACATCTGAGTGTCATCCTTCCAGGAAAGGAAATCCTTCAAACAGCAAAACTATTACACTATCACTGACTAGCATGCCTCAAAATAATGATCATTCTCGATATATCGTAACTGCAACAAGATATCATTATTGCTGATAAACAGGTTTCATTCCACAAAAGCAAAAATACCATGCAAAAGGGCTTCAACACACGTACCCTCTGTGGAAAAGCGCCTCCAATACCAGGGCGAGTTGAACCATGTCTTCGTAGACTTCAAGACACGTCTGGCAGGAAGCACTAAGGGCCACAATAAAGATAATTAACATCAGGCAGAAGTCAGTGAATAACACCCAACAACTTTACCTACAGAAACCAGTGCAGTCCTCACACAGGGTGCTATTGAAGAGTGGTTCCAAACTTCAGTTGGAGATCGTCAGGGCTGCCATCAATATCGTACAATTTTGAACACAGTCATGGGCGCGCTATGTCTCTTGTATTTAAAGATAATGTGAGCACAGTCAGCACTGGAGGAAGAACCATCACCAACAACTGCTTCAGCAGGTTAGACTGATGGTCAGACAGGCAATGAACAAGAAGTCGCCAAGCTTGTTAAAAGACTGGATGAAGCATCGACAAGATCTGGCTTGTAAATCAGAGCCAAGAAGATCCAGTTGATGGCCATCCACAACAAAACCAACAACTCTGACATCACTGTCCTTGGACAGAAGCTAGGAAGTTTGTGACAGTTCACTTACCTGGGATCAGCCATTCAAAAATAAGGGATCCCTACCTGTCTGGGTCACACTGGCATCTCCGGGTTATCTTTTCCTTATCTGCCTTTCAGCTGACTCTGGGGGTATGGCGGTAGGGTACAGTGACGGCGAGAGACCCACTAACCCCAAGGGAAGGTCCTGTTGACAGTGGAAAAGACTGCATACCCACGATCCGCCTCAGAGGGCACGTAACACCATGTGGCCAAACCCTGGAGTTCTACTGTTTTCACCTGTCAGCGAAACAGCAACGATTTCTACTGCAGGATGCGCGCGGCGGTTCGCTTGGTTGTAGTGTCTTATGCCGGTAGGTTCTACGTTGAAATACGGGCTTGTGCGCTTTTATGGCGGTTCTGTTGTGTCGCGTTTTATGGTAACACAGTGGCATCTGCCAGATAGCAGTTATGTCCCTTGACGTCTTCATGAAATGCACTGTACGTGTCTGCACCCTGTGTGAACACAGAGCAGGCTTCCAAAGGTAGTGCAGGATTGCTCCTGGCTGTTGGGTTTGACAGCTGAAAACAGCCCTTCTCCGGTTCCACCGGCATCTTCAGATGCATCCTTTTCCTGGGATCCATCATAAACAATAAGAGATCCCTACCTCTTTGGGCAGTAAAGACATCGTCAGTACTCTCCAGACAAAAACATATGTAATGGCAATAGCATTTCCGTGACACACAAGAAAAGGCTCCTGCATTCAGTTCCCAAATCTAAACAATGAACTGTCGGCTGTTGCTCTTTCTCTGTCTCCCATCCACATGGCTGGAAAGAGGTTTTCCTTTTTCCTCGTCAAAGCCAACACTAGCTCTTTCAAATTATATTCACACCTTCCATTTTCTTGTCTGATGGTTTCCCTTTTCCTGTTCACCCCCCCCCCCCCCCACACACACACACACACACCCCATCTCCCATCCTCCAGCCCCATTTTGTTTGTGTACCCAAGTGTTTGTTTTTATATATAGTATACATGCATACCAATGAGGTACGGAAGTGTTTTGTTCGGCACAAGATGAAATACCATATGATGTTGAGGAGGATGATCATTATCATCATCGTCATCATCATCATCATCATCGTCTTCGTCGTAATCGTCGTCGTCGTAATATTCATTATGATTACTATTGTTTTACATTCGTTCCTGCCATATGGCTTTGCTATTGTTCTGAAGGTTGGACACGTTCGTTACTTTGGTGTGGTCTGTATTCTAACACCGACGAACACACATGACAAGGAGACACGAACAGAGCGTCAGTCCAGTCCAATCATATCTGTCCTAACTGACAATACACTGACCAGCCATCAAGTCCAGCTGATGAGTTGGTTTCCATCCAACTGCTGTTCGCTACTTTCCAGAGACGGGTAGGTTTTGTATCGTTTTGGACTTGTCCTTTCTACCGAACAACGCCCAGAACGTCTCTCTGTACCTGGACCCCATCTTATAATACACACAGATGCTGAAAGTGGAGTTGATGTTGATGAAGGCTTCTGCCAGCCAGAGGCAGCTGAAGTAGAAGTTCTGCTGCCGCCCCCCAGCCGTCATTTCTGGCATGAAGAGACAGACGATGCGCAGCAAGGTGGTGGGGAACACACACAGGATGAACAGCACCGAACTTCCGATCAGCATCTTGGTGAGAGCCACCTCCCTGGGGGAGAGGGATGACGACGTTTCGGAACGCCACGCCACAGCCTGACGAAGTTTGACGGTAGTGACACTCATCGCTATCACCACCACTACCATCACAGCCCCAGTGAGAGCCGTGCCAAAGAAAATGCTGTCGAGAAAATCAATGATCTGCTTATTCCTGGAATAAAAGGGACCAGCCACCATCGACTTGAAGGCGATGCCCAGGACTGGATCATGGAGACAGCCGATTTTGTATCGGAAGGTGACGATGAAGAACAGACCCGGCAATGTGACATAGACAACGACAATGATGACGGCCATAGTCCTGGTGCGCATCAGAGTCTGGAATTTGAGGGGGTTCAGGACGCAGAAGCTTCTCTCACAGGCAATGACGGCTGTGAGGACAAACGAGACAAAGACAGCGCCAAGAAGAGAGTTCAAGTTATAGTTGGTGATGAACGTGGCGATGGGACCGTAGTCACCAAACGGTACTGTGATGTGTTCACCATGCAGAACTATGGCGGACACCAGATACAGCTCATCAGCCAGGGACAGAAAGAACAGACACAGATTCACACGATCCCGGAGACTCTGTTTGTAGAAAACGGCCATGTTGATGACGTTAGCGGGCGCACCAAACAGGAACAAGAACGACAACAAGCTGTTTTTGGCTTTCCGGAAGTAGGGCTCCACGTCTGCGTCAAACACGTTATCGGGGTTGTCCAAGGAAATATTCCATCTGGCTAATCTGATTTCCATACATCCCTCCAGAACTGATATCGTTCTGTTCTCGATGTCGGAATCGTTGTCGGTGGATACTCTGCTTCCAGGGGCTAGCCCACGCCATCTCCGCTTCCATCTGGAACGGAAAAGTTCAACGTGGCATCAGCACTACGCGATGTTATAACACCTGCCGAAATCATGGTACGTCCAGTGTGCTGAAGCCTGTTGTCAGTTTGTCATGTGTTGCTGGAAGCGCCAGGGAAATAGGAAAAGACAAGACGGTCAGAAATTCAGTGTGGCACTATCAGGTCCAAGGGCTGAGGAACAAAACTACATTAATCTTCACGCAGGTATACTTTAGTGAAACTGAAACGAAAAAAGTGTAGAAGAAAAGAACACCCGAAGGTGCTGGGAGGACCCAGAGAAGCACTGTCTTCACCCGCTTTAGAGCAGTCTGTACCACCCTTGGAGGCCTGCGCTGTGTGACGATGGGTACAGGCACGCGCAGGACACTCCATTAAGATATCAAGGACAAACTGCTCCTGAACAGAGGTAAATCAGACTACAGGATGCAGCTCATAACAGCCTAAAGTAGCATCCCCATGGGTGTACCAGCCCGTATTTCATGACTGCAGAGCCCACAGGCAAAAACACCACCCTCCAGCTGCCAGCACACCCCACAGACCAATCACCCTGCCCACGGACAGATGAAGACAGTGCCACTCCAGACACAGCCAAGCTTTCGCCATACGGTCTTATGTGCCCTCAAGAGAATCCAAAGTTGTAGTCTTCCCACTGTCAACAGGACTTTCCTGTGTCAGGGTCTTTCACACCGTCATGGACCTTTCTCCAGGTCAGCCTAGTTAAGGCAAGAAGAAAAGAAACACCGAAGGTGCTGGGAGGACCAGAAGCACTGTCTTCACCCGCCTTTAGAGCAGTCTGTACCACCCTTGGAGGCCTGCGCTGTGTTGACGATGGTACAGCACGCGCAGGACACTCCATTAAGATATCAAGGACATAACTGCTCCTGAACAGAGGTAAATCAGACTACAGATGCAGCTCATAACAGCCTAAAGTAGCATCCCATGGTGTACCAGCCCG
>CM065735.1:42525343-42540343 GCA_033310375.1 Conus canariensis
AAACAATGATGTACTGGTCCAGCCTTAACAATAACAGAAACAATGATGTACTGGTCCAGCCTTAACAATAACAGAAACAATGATGTACTGATCCAGCCTTAACAATAACAGAAACGATGATGTACTGGTCCAGCCTTAACAATAATGGAATAATGATGATGTCCTGGTCCAGCCTTAACAATAATGGAATAATAATGTCCTGGTCCAGCCTTAACAATAACAGAAACAATGATGTACTGATCCAGCCTTAACAATAACAGAAATAATGATGTCCTGGTCCAGCCTTAACAATAATGGAATAATAATGATGTCCTGGTCCAGCCATAGCAATAACTGGAATAATAATGATGTCCTGGTCCAGCCTTAAGAATAACAGAAATGATAATGATGTCCTGGTCCAGCCTTAACAATAACAGAAATAATGATGTCTTGGTCCAGCCTTAACAATAACAGAAATAATGATGTCCTGGTCCAGCCTTAACAATAATGGAATAATAATGATGTCCTGGTCTGGCCTTAACAATGACTAGAATAATAATTGTGGTCTGGTCCAGCCTTGATAATAATTAAAATAATAATGATAACCTGGTCGAGCCTTAACAATGACTGGAATACTGGAATAATAATGATGTCCTGGTGCAGCCTTAACAATAACTGGAATAATAATGGTGTCTTGATCCAGCCTGAACAAGAACTGGAATAATAATGATGTCCTGGGTCATCCTTAACAACGAGTGAAATAATAACGGTGCCCTGGTCCAGCCTTAACAATAATAGAATAATAATGTTATCCTGTCCAGCCTTAACAATAATGGAATAATAATGATGTCCTGGTCCAGCCTTAACAATAACTGGAATAATAATGATGTCCTGGTCCAGCCTTAACAATAATGGAATAATAATGATGTCCTGGATCAGCCTTAACAATAACTGGAATAATAATGATGTCCTGGATCAGCCTTAACATTGACTGGAATAATAATGGTGTCCTGGTCCAGCCTTAACAATAATGGAATAATAATGATGTCCTGGATCAGCCTTAACATTGACTGGAATAATAATGATGTCCTGGTCCAGCTTTCACAATGACTGGAATAATAATGATGTCCTGGTCCAGCTTAACAATAATGGAATAATAATGATGTCCTGGTCCAGCCTTAACAATAACTGGAATAATAATGATGTGCTGGTCCAGCCTTAACAGTAACTGGAATAATAATGATGTCCTGGATCAGCCTTAACAATAACTGGAATAATAATGATGTCCTGGTCCAGCCTTAACAATGACTGGAATAATAATGATGTCCTGGACCAGCCTTAACAATAACTGGAATAATAATGATGTCCTGGTCCAGCCTTAACAATAATGGAATAATAATGATGTCCTGGATCAGCCTTAACATTGACTGGAATAATAATGGTGTCCTGGTCCAGCCTTAACAATGACTGGAATAATAATGATGTCCTGGTCCAGCCTTAACAATAATGGAATAATAATGATGCCCTCGATCAGCCTTAACAATCCCTAGAATAATAATGATGTCCTGGATCAGTCTTAACAACGACTGGAATAATAATGATGTCCTGGATCAGCCTTAACAATAACTGGAATAATTATGATGTCCTGGACCAACCTTAACAATAACTGGAATAATAATGGTGTCCTGGTCCAGCCTTAACAATAACTGGAATAATAATGATGTCCTGGTCCAGCCTTAACAATAACTGGATTAATAATGATGTCCTGGTCCAGCCTTAACAATAACTGGAAAAATAATGATGTCCTGGATCAGCCTTAACAATAATGGATTGATAATGATGTCCTGGTCCAGCCTTAACAATGACTGGAATAATAATGATGTCCTGGATCAGCCTTAACAATAACTGGAATAATAATGATGTCCTGGACCAGCCTTAACAATGACTGGAATAATAATGATGTCCTGGACCAGCCTTAACAATGACTGGAATAATAATGATGTCCTGGTCCAGCCTTAACAATAATGGAATAATAATAAATAATAATAATAATGAATACTTATATAGCGCCTATTCTCGGCTCTAAGCGCTTTACAAGCGACACTCGTTTACACAACGGGCTGCCTACCTGGGTAGTGCCGACTGAAGAGCTGCCAGCTGGCGCTTCATTCAGTCGTTTCCCGTGTCATCCAGTCAGTATCGTTCAATATCGATCACTCATTTTCCTTACTTCCTTCATTCTTTCCATTTCTCACGCAGGGTGCATGCTATGTGTAACGTGTCATCCATACCAACGGCCAAACTGGCCTACTCTTCCGAAAGTTGGTGATGGGATTTTACGTGTGTGCAAGATGTTATGCGTGCGTTCACACATGGAACCTCGGTTTATAGTCTCATTCGAAGGACTGTATGGGAAATGGAGTCAGAACCAATGTTAACTCCGAGGGAAAAATCCCCCTGTACCGAAACGCCCCCGGCGGAGGTTCGAACCCGCAACCCCAGGATCACCAAGATTACGAGTCCGGCGCTCTACCAACTGAGCTATTCCGGCTCCTGGTGATGATGTCCTGGTCCAGCCTTGACAATAACTGGAATAATAATGGTGTCCTGGTCCAGCCTTAACAATGACTGGAATAATAATGATGTCCTGATCCAACCTTAACAATAACTGGAATAATAATGATGTCCTGGTCCAACCTTAAAAATAACTGGAATAATAATGGTGTCCTGGACCAGCCATATGATTAACTGGAATAATAATGGTATCCTGGTCCTGGTCTGGGCCTTGACCCTTTACCCTAGGCTGTTCATATCGACACCTTGTGTTCCAGGTAAAAGGGACAATTTGCCGATTGAACACACCTGGAGTGGAGCACAAGGGGCTGTGCAAAGGTAAGCACCTTTCATGAAGATCTAATGGGCAGCAAGTGTCTGTTGCAGGGGACAGCGTTTCTGTTGCCAGTGTTGATGGTGAAGATCACCTTATGGTAATAGTGTTGATGGTGAAGATCACCTTATGATAATAGTGTTGATGGTGAAGATCACCTTATGATAATAGTGTTGATGGTGAAAATCACCTTATGATAATAGTGTTGATGGTGAAGATCACCTTATGATAATAGTGTTGATGGTGAAAATCACCTTATGATAATAGTGTTGATGGTGACTATGAAGCTGGTGATAAATGAAAAAAGAATGCGTACAACACACACACACACACACACACACACACATGAGCGTGCGCGCACGCACACGCACACACACACACACACACACACACACACACACACCCCACACACACACACACACACACACACACACACACACGCACAAGCTTGCAGACGTGCATACACACATATACATGCACTCGCTCTCACACACATACACATGTACACACACAAACGGACAAATGTACATGCACGTGCAGAGACACCATACTCACGTAAACACACAGATACACACACACACACACACACACACACACACACACACACACACACACACACACACACACACACACACATGTATGCGCACGCACATAGACAGACTGACAGATGGGCAGACACACGGGGAGAGAGAGAGAGAGAGAGAGTGCGCGTAGCGTGTGTGTGTGGTGCGCAGGCATGTGCGCATGCCTGTGCGTGTGAGCATTTGTGTGTAACTGAACATTTTATCATTAGTGTCAGCTATCAGAGAGCTAGCAGGACCTGTGGGAATGGCCAGTCTGACAAATGTCAATTAGAGTAATCGAATCTTGTTTAGATCATGACCCTTTCTTCCTCTCCTTCTTTCCTCTCTTCTCTCTTCTTTTGTGTGGGGTTCTCTCTCTCTCTCTCTCTCTCTCTCTCTCGTTCGTTGTGTGTGTGTTGTGTGTGTGTGTTGTGTGTTCACAATAAATGAACACACCTCCAGCACAGCACAGACCTACCAAAACATTCAGTATGTCATTTCTGCTCAAGACTGCAGCTACCCCCTTTTCAGTTCAGCTCAGTCCAATTTTTCACTTTTTGTAATTCTTTTATTTTTTGTGATAGGTAGTGTTCCCTTCTTGTTCTCTCTCTCTCTCTCTCTCTCTCTCTCTCTCTCACTCCTCTCTCTCTCTCTCTCTCTCTCTCCTCTCTCTCTCTCTCTCTCTCTCTCTTTGTTCACAATATATGACCACAGCTCCACACACGGAGACCTACCGAAACATTCAGTATATCATTTCTGCTCAAGACTGCAGCTACCCCCTTTTTCAATTCAGCTCAGTCCAGTTTTTCACTTTTTGTAAATCTTTTATTTTTTTGTGATATGGGCAGTGCTCTCCCCTCTCTCCTCTCTCTCTCTCTCTCTCTCTCTCTCTCTCTCTCTCTCTCTCTCTCCTTCTCTCTCTTCTCTCTCCTCTCTCTCTCTCTCTCTCTGATTGTTCACAACATTTCCTTACTTGGCTATTCAGTTTACCTCTTTCGTTCTATATTTTTCCCCTTCTTTCCTGGCGCTGCAAACATGATCTTGTTCCCCCTTAACACAAAGACTGTACAGGTCAGCGGCAAGACAAATATGTCTGCAACACCTTGAGCATCTCTCTCTCTCTCTCTCCTCTCTCTCTCTCTCTCTCTCTCTCTCTCTCTCTCTCCTCTCTCTCTCTCTCTCTCTCTCTCTCTCTCTCTGGCGTCGGTTGCCTGCCTTTTTGATCATCTGAAATATTCCTATCATTTTGCCCCACTTATCGTAAAACAGTTGTTCTTTCAGTCGACGCCGATCGGGCTGTGTGACCTCATTTGACCTGTGGACCTGTGAGTAAGGTTCATGGGACACACCTCGATTGGCGACTCTCCGCTCCAGCACAGCTGTGTGTTCACTGCTAGAGGGACATGTGCCCGTTTTCCTCTGTGTCAGCCCCTCTACCTGTCAGGCAGACTGGCTTAGGTGAGTTTGTATGTTTGGAGAATGGCCTTTAAAACCCAGAATTAATAATTATTCCCACGTGTTCAAAAAAATTTTCATCCCCAAATTTTCAAATTGTTAATATCCATTGCAATTCCCTGACGTCTCTCTCCTCAGATTTTCAGGAGAGAGGGGGGGGGGGAGAGAAGTGGGGGGGGGAGGGAGAGAGAAGGAAAATGATAATCGTATATCATCTTTGGACAGATACGTACGAGAGAGAGAGAGAGAGAGAGAGAGAGAGAGGAGAGAGAGAGAGAGAGAGAGAGAGAGAAGGAAAATGATAATCGTATAATCATCTTGGAAGAACAGAACGAAAGATGGAGAGAGAGAGAGAGAGAGAGAGAGAGAGAGAGAGAGAGAGAGAGAGAGAGAGGAGAGAGGAAAAATGATAGTAGTATATCATCTTTGGACAGATACGAACGTGACTATATTTTTTCAACCCCATCAGCATCAGCACAGGTATGATCGACACTGGTTGAGCACCTTCCTTTCCAGCCTACCCCCCCCCCCCCCCCCCCGACCTCACCTGGACCATCTTCTGACAGAGGTTCTCCTCTGCACGTTTGGTCACCCTGGGTGTACCGGCACTGGAGAATCAAAGCGGATCCGCATATTTACCCTGTGATGAGGATGATGGTTAAGACTCATAGGACTGTCGCTTCAGAAGAAGGTGAATGAGGAGGTTTGACATGGTGAACGTTGGAAGCCTTCCACAGACTGGATGCTGTGACTCTGGTTTCCTGTGAACCTCTCCTGTGATATTCCCTGTGTGCAGAGAGAAGGCCATTTATTAGGACCTCTCCTGTGATATTCCCTGTGTGCAGAGAGAAAGCCTTTTATTAGGACCTCCCCTGTGATATATTCCCTGTGTACAGAGAGAAGGCCTTTTATTAGGACCTCTCCTATGATATATTCCCTGTGTGCAGAGAGAAAGCCTTTTATTAGGACCTCTCCTGTGATATATTCCCTGTGTGCAGAGAGAAAGCCTTTTATTAGGACCTCTCCTGTGATTATTCCCTGTGTGCAGAGAGAAGGCCTTTTATTAGGACCTCTCCTATGATATATTCCCTGTGTGCAGAGAGAAAGCCTTTTATTAGGACCTCTCCTGTGATATTCCCTGTGTGCAGAGAGAAGGCCTTTTATTAGGAAGACAGGCATCGTAGACGTGACTTCTTAGGGTCCCATCTGTTTCTCTTTCTGGAGTGGTAAAAAAAAGTCATTTCTTGTTATTGGTTATGGGTTGCTTTCTGGAACTCGGGTTTTTTTTTTGTTTGTTTGTTTGTTTTTTTTGTTGTTTTTTTGTTATGTTTTGTTTTGGGTTGGGGTTTTTTTTTGCAAGAAACATTTTTGACTTGGGATTTTTTTGTGTGTGAGAATCTTATGGAAAGGTCTTCGTGTAGCTGAGTTGTAGGCTGGGTGCGAGTGAATTCTGTGTATATTGGGGGGGGGGAGGGGGGGTCTGTGGAAATTTGTCCCTACCCCGCCCCTTTCCAGGATTTGGGATTTTCCCATATTTTGGAAGAAAATTTATCGTGGCTCCCGTCGGGAAGGGGAATTACAAGAGTCGAGGTAGGTGTTACGTAATTGTAATAAAGTGCTTTTCCCACTGGGAAGCCTTTTACTTTCTTCTGGAAGAACGTTCGGCTCTAGGCATATCCCCCCATTTTAAGTGAACATTTCGGTTGTACTTGTGGTTGAACGAAATACGCTGCGTGCTTGGTGAGGTTTGCCTTTTTTTTTTATTCTGCTTGGTCATTTTCCTGCCTACGATTTAAAGCATTCTTTGGGCTCGCCCCCCACTCCTCCCCCTTCCACTCGCCAAGACAAATGTCGTCCGATGCAGAAGATGGAAATCAATCGTCTTTTAGTCAAAGAAAATTTAGTTTCCGCAAATGCTATTCTACCATTGGCCATTTGAGGACTTCATTAACAAACAACAATCGATGGAATCAATTGCCTTTTAGTTAAAGAAAAGACAGTGTCCGCAAATGCTATTCTACCATCGACCATTTGGTCTGTCGAGAACCCCCCCCCCCCCCTTCTCTAGGACTTCATTAACAAACAACAATCTGCTTTCAACTGACGAAAGCATACGAGAGCAGGCAAGAATCTGGTATTCTCCCGGATCTTTATGATCCAGTTTTTTTAGGTAATCTCTCTCTCTCTCTCTCTCTCTCTCTCTCTCTCTCTCTCTCTCTCTCTCTCTCTCTCTCTCTCTCTCTCTCTCTCTCTCTCTCTCTCTCTCTTGTTACCTTGCTGATCGTCAGTTCCAAGTCCAACTTGGCGCCATGCCGTCTGAAATCCACGAGCAGGAGCTGGGTGTACCTCAGGGAGTATTCTCTCTGCTCTCTCAGGCATACAAATGAATGAGATTGTCAGTTCTGTAAACCAAGGTTCCAATTCCTTTCTGTTGATGATTTTGCACTGTACGTGACTAGAGCAGCTGGCGTACAACGTCCGTCCCAATTTTGAAAGCGCAAGATCTGACGGTGCCGTGACGAAAATGGTTTTAATTTTGCGGCAACTTTAAAAAGTCACAGCCAGCATTTGAAAACTTCTTGATCCAAAGCAGTGAACATTCTGAGAGTTATGACAAACACGAATTGGTGCGATGGTAGAAAAAAAAAACTTCTTCTCCATATTTACAGGGTTCTGATCTGGTCCAAACTGAACTATGGCTGTGTTGTCTAAAGCTCTTCAAGACCTTGGATCTCATTCATCATTAAGGCTTCGATTCTGGGGACATTCCGAACTACCCCTGTATACAGTCTGCATGCAGAGGTAGGAGAACAATTACTGTCCAATCGTTGGCTGAAACTCTTTGAACTATTGTTTGAACCTCTTCTCTGAACCCCCAAACCCTGCTCATGACTGAGTTTTGATCTGACGTTCCTCAAGACGTTTGAACATTCCATTCTTGGGACTTCATATTCTTCCCCATTTGAACGGTGCGGACAAAAAACCTTGGAGTCATTTTTGATTCGTTCAAACTTCCTGACGACCCACTATGGACTTTCCCCATCCTGGAGATCCACTTGGATCTGGCCTTAAATCCACCAGTTCTCTGGCATATAAAAATATGATTTTGTCGAACTTCGTTCTAAATTTCCATCCTTTCAAAGGCATTTTTTGATGGCTCCAAATCTGCAGAGGGAGTTGCTTCTGCTGCTAGAGCTCAACGTCTCCATCTGAAGATTTTGATAAATACATTCCCACTGACAGGTCCATCCCCGCTGCTGAGCTCACAGCATGGTCCTGGCTCTTGAAATGATGTCTAAATCAAAACATAAAGGCTTCTTCATCCTTTCAGATTCCCTTTCTGCCTTGGAGGCCATTGATGACCGTAACCTCAAGCACCCTCAACTGCTTAATTTGTTTGAACTGTACAGCTCTCTGAAAGCTGATGGACACAGCATAGTTTGTGTTCGGGTTCCTGATCATGACGGCATTCAAGGAACTGAGGTGATTGATCAACTTGCCAGGAATGTCACGAAGGGCTGAGCACATTCTCTGACCTCTCAATGACATGAAACCCAGAGCTCAGACTCACGTCAAAGACTGCTGGCAAGGGGAATGGAACTCGCAAGCAGATAAAAAAAACCTTCGAAATCCGTCCACAGGTGAAAAGAGTTTTTACCACGTGCCAGTGGTTACCGTAAAGGAGAAACAGTTTGGTGCCGATTATACATGGGTTACTTCTTTTACACCCACACCTAGCTTTTAAAAAGTGAAGAAACTCCATTGCGCATTCCATGTGATTTGCTGCTTTCTGCAAAACATGTTTATGTAAAGTGTTGGAACTTACAGGATGTTTGAAATAAAAACACTACATGAGACGACATGAAAACCTTGTTAAGAGAGATCCCACCTGATGCGATTTTTTGTGTGTGTGTTTGTTTCTGAAAGAGACAAACATTTTCAGTTGATCTAGGATTTTATGGAATAAAGATTTTTAAGCAATTCTAACGTGTTTTTAGAGCATCTGCCAATATATTGAGTTTTTCTCTTTAAACATCTATGTGGAGGGTTGACTTCAAGGGAGCGAGAGCCCTGATACGGCCCTTTACGATCAGATAGGCTGTAAGCAACATGGGCTAAATTGAATGGACGTAGTGCAATTCCCGTGTGACACCCTCCAGGATTTGTCAGTCCCCCTAGTCCCCCAGACAGTGAGTGGTCTTTATCTGAGGCCATTTCCCTAGTTGCTGTGTTTTGTGAATTGATTGTGTGGCCAGGTAACAGTGCGAAAACACGTGAGGACGAAAACATTTGATTAAACTTATATTGTGTGTAGATTTGTGCCGTCAAACCCGTGTTTTTGAATGCTATTGTTCATCTGAATGGGTGGTGCTTGGTGAGATTTCCGTGTGTATCCTCTTCTTTTCCGTCTTATGTGTTTATCCATACATGTATAAATGCACCAGATAGACACTTTGTGACTCTCTGTCTGTCTGTCTGTCTGTCTGTCTGTCTGTCTCTCTCTCTCTCTCTCTCTCTCTCTTGTGTGTGTGTGTTGTGTGTGGTGGTGTGGTGTGTGTGGTGTGTGTTGTGTGTGTGTGTTGTGTCGTTAATAGTTTTTGTTTCTGTACGCCTTGAGTTAAGGGTCTTGGCCCAAACTGATTAACTTCGCTTTCACATTAGCATTCTCTCTCTTCTCTCTCTCTCATCTCTCTCTCTCTTCTCTCTCTTCTCTCCTCTCCTCTCTTTTATCTATCTATCTATCTATCTCCATCTGTGTGTGTGGGGGGGGGGGGAGCGGGGAGCAGCGAAGAATGGGAGGAAGCATTCACACCTGCGCGATGTGTGTAGTCTGACCTATAAAGCTTTGGGTTGGGTTGGACTCCGTCAAGTCTGGCTTGGACAGATCTGAAGAGGGCAGCCAGTTCAGCCACATAAAGCTTTCACACGTCTCCTCTCTCTCCTCTCCTCTCTCTCTCTCTCTCTCTCCTCTCTCTCTCTCTCTCTCTCTCTTCTCTCTCTCTCTCTCTCTCTCTCTTGCTTTGAGCTGAGTAACTGTGCATGTGTGTTGTGTCTTACGCCATGCGGTTCCAAACACCAGTCCAGTCTGATTGGGGCGCACGGTCAACTGTTCAGAGGGGAGCTGAGGAGAAGCAGTTTGCAAGTCTAGAAATTTCTTGTAGATGCTCTGTTGTGACTCCTAGGAGTTGTGTCAACACGCCGTAAGCGATATCCGCCCCTCTTGGGTTTACAGCTGGGCATTGTTATGGTAAACATTATTATTATTAACCATTATTATTATTATTATTATTATCATCATCATCATCATTATGAATACTTATATAGCCCTATCCTTGGTTAGAGACCAAGCTCCTAAGCGCTTTACAATCCACACTCGTTTACACAACGGGCTGCCTACCTGGGTAGTGCCGATTGAAGAGCTGCCAGCTGGCGCTTCATTCAGCCGTTCCCTAGCAAACAATACTCGCCCATTCTGTGTTCACAGCTAAGTAGTGCTATTGTAAACACTCTCGTCAGACAATGCCTACCATTCTGTGTTTGAGGGAGTTAGTGTCATGTAAACATTCTCGACAGATAAAACCCACCCATTCATGCACACACACACACACACACCACACACACACACACACTATTACAGCAAGGCAGAATCAATGCCATCACTTTGACAAACACTACCGCTAATTCTGTGTCTTCAGCGAGGCGAGTCAATGTCAACACTGAAGAACTGAACTTGGCATGATCACAACCTTCTCGTGATGGGCATTGAAACAGATTTGAAGAAAAGGAGAGATTTAAAAAGGCCCGTCTGGAATAAGGTTTGGACAACTTGAAACATCTTGCCTCCGCTGAAAATGTCCTCGTGACCATAAGAGGAAAAGTCGTCCCACCACTACTCTTTGAAGAAGATCTCAACATACTCATGAACGATGTCGACAAAGTCATGACTGACACAGCAACAGAGGTGCCAGGAATAAGCTGATGGAAATCCAGGTCATGGGTCACAGCCAATATCTTAGAGATGTGTGACCCAAGAATGAGCTGAAAAGTGCACAAGGAAAGTGAGAAGGGAGAGGGAGGGAAGCGACACTATAAAAAGGGAACCAGTCAAGAAAGGAAAAATACAGATGCAAGCTACATCAATCATAGTGATGACATAGAGAGAGAAAAAAACTAGACAACAACAACACAAAGCAAGTGTTTAAGATCGTCAAAATCTTGACCAATCAGAAACAAAGTCAACATCATTCTGGAGAACATGACAAGTCTCGCTCAGGAACATAAAAATCGACCGAGTATTGCTTTGACCTCTACAACAAACAGCAAAGAAAGTCCAAATCCACTAACACTGGAAGATGAATTAGATGTGGATAACTGTCCGGCACTGCGTGAGGAACCTAGCAGCAGTGACGTCACTGGAATGTGGTCAGGCTGCAGGCAAGTGGCAAGATCTCTACAGAATTCCTGAAACATGGCAGAGAGGCAGGCGCTTAAAGATATCCTAACTATAATCTACATCAACGTCTGGCTTACTGGCGAGTGGCTCACTCCATGGACTCAACATCTGAGTGTCATCCTTCCAGAGAAAGGAAATCCTTCAAACAGCAAGAACTATTACACTATCACTGACTAGACATGCCTATAAAATAATAATCATTCTCGATAATCGTAACTGCAACAAGATATCATTATTGCTGAAAAACAGATTTCATTCCACAAAAGCAAAAATACTATTCAAAAGGGATTCAACACACGTACCCTCTGTGGAAAAGCGCCTCAATACCAGAACGAGTTGAACCATGTCTTCGTAGACTTCAAGACACGTCTGGCAGGAAGCGCTAAGGGCCACAATAAAGATACTTAACATCAGGCAGAAGTCAGTGAATAACACCCAACAACTTTACCTACAGAAACCAGTGCAGTCCTCACACAGGGTGCTATTGAAGAGTGGTTCCAAACTTCAGTTGGAGATCGTCAGGGCTGCCATCAATATCGTACAATTTTGAACACAGTCATGGGCGCGCTATGTCTCTTGTATTTAAAGATAATGTGAGCACAGTCAGCACTGGAGGAAGAACCATCACCAACAACTGCTTCAGCAGGTTAGACTGATGGTCAGACAGGCAATGAACAAGAAGTCGCCAAGCTTGTTAAAAGACTGGATGAAGCATCGACAAGATCTGGCTTGTAAATCAGAGCCAAGAAGATCCAGTTGATGGCCATCCACAACAAAACCAACAACTCTGACATCACTGTCCTTGGACAGAAGCTAGGAAGTTTGTGACAGTTCACTTACCTGGGATCAGCCATTCAAAAATAAGGGATCCCTACCTGTCTGGGTCACACTGGCATCTCCGGGTTATCTTTTCCTTATCTGCCTTTCAGCTGACTCTGGGGGTATGGCGGTAGGGTACAGTGACGGCGAGAGACCCACTAACCCCAAGGGAAGGTCCTGTTGACAGTGGAAAAGACTGCATACCCACGTTCCGCCTCAGAGGGCACGTAACACCATGTGGCCAAACCCTGGAGTTCTACTGTTTTCACCTGTCAGCGAAACAGCAACGATTTCTACTGCAGGATGCGCGCGGCGGTTCGCTCGGTTGTAGTGTCTTATGCCGGTAGGTTCTACGTTGAAATACGGGCTTGTGCGCTTTTATGGCGGTTCTGTTGTGTCGCGTTTTATGGTAACACAGTGGCATCTGCCAGATAGCAGTTATGTCCCTTGACGTCTTCATGAAATGCACTGTACGTGTCTGCACCCTGTGTGAACACAGAGCAGGCTTCCAAAGGTAGTGCAGGATTGCTCCTGGCTGTTGGGTTTGACAGCTGAAAACAGCCCTTCTCCGGTTCCACCGGCATCTTCAGATGCATCCTTTTCCTGGGATCCATCATAAACAATAAGAGATCCCTACCTCTTTGGGCAGTAAAGACATCGTCAGTACTCTCCAGACAAAAACATATGTAATGGCAATAGCATTTCCGTGATACACAAGAAAAGGCTCCTGCATTCAGTTCCCAAATCTAAACAATGAACTGTCGGCTGTTGCTCTTTCTCTGTCTCCCATCCACATGGCTGGAAAGAGGTTTTCCTTTTTCCTTCGTCAAAGCCAACACTAGCTCTTTCAAATTATATTCACACCTTCCATTTTCTTGTCTGATGGTTTCCCTTTTCCTGTTCACCCCTCCCCCCCCTCCACACACACACACACACACACACACACACACCCCATCTCCCATCCTCCAGCCCCATTTTGTTTGTGTACCCAAGTGTTTGTTTTTATATATAGTAACATGCATACCAATGAGGTACGGAAGTGTTTTGTTCTGCACAAGATGAAATACCATATGATGTTGAGGAGGATGATCATTATCATCATCGTCATCATCATCATCATCATCACATCATCGTCTTCGTCGTAATCGTCGTCGTCGTAATATTCATTATGATTACTATTGTTTTACATTCGTTCCTGCCATATGGCTTTGCTATTGTTCTGAAGGTTGGACACGTTCGTTACTTTGGTGTGGTCTGTATTCTAACACCGACGAACACACATGACAAGGAGACACGAACAGAACGTCAGTCCAGTCCAATCATATCTGTCCTAACTGACAATACACTGACCAGCCATCAAGTCCAGCTGATGAGTTGGTTTCCATCCAACTGCTGTTCGCTACTTTCCAGAGACGGGTAGGTTTTGCATCGTTTTGGACTTGTCCTTTCTACCGAACAACGCCCAGAACGTCTCTCTGTACCTGGACCCCATCTTATAATACACACAGATGCTGAAAGTGGAGTTGATGTTGATGAAGGCTTCTGCCAGCCAGAGGCAGCTGAAGTAGAAGTTCTGCTGCCGCCCCCCAGCCGTCATTTCTGGCATGAAGAGACAGACGATGCGCAGCAAGGTGGTGGGGAACACACACAGGATGAACAGCACCGAACTCCCGATCAGCATCTTGGTGAGAGCCACCTCCCTGGGGGAGAGGGATGACGACGTTTCGGAACGCCACGCCACAGCCTGACGAAGTTTGACGGTAGTGACACTCGTCGCTATCACCACCACTACCATCACAGCCCCAGTGAGAGCCGTGCCAAAGAAAATGCTGTCGAGAAAATCAATGATCTGCTTATTCCTGGAATAAAAGGGACCAGCCACCATCGACTTGAAGGCGATGCCCAGGACGGGATCATGGAGACAGCCGATTTTGTATCGGAAGGTGACGATGAAGAACAGACCCGGCAATGTGACATAGACAACGACAATGATGACGGCCATAGTCCTGGTGCGCATCAGAGTCTGGAATTTGAGGGGGTTCAGGACGCAGAAGCTTCTCTCACAGGCAATGACGGCTGTGAGGACAAACGAGACAAAGACAGCGCCAAGAAGAGAGTTCAAGTTATAGTTGGTGATGAACGTGGCGATGGGACCGTAGTCACCAAACGGTACTGTGATGTGTTCACCATGCAGAACTATGGCGGACACCAGATACAGCTCATCAGCCAGGGACAGAAAGAACAGACACAGATTCACACGATCCCGGAGACTCTGTTTGTAGAAAACGGCCATGTTGATGACGTTAGCGGGCGCACCAAACAGGAACAAGAACGACAACAAGCTGTTTTTGGCTTTCCGGAAGTAGGGCTCCACGTCTGCGTCAAACACGTTATCGGGGTTGTCCCAAGGGAAATATTCCATCTGGCTTAATCTGATTTCCATACATCCCTCCAGAACTGATATCGTTCTGTTCTCGATGTCGGAATCGTTGTCGGTGGATACTCTGCTTCCAGGGGCTAGCCCATGCCCATCTCCGCTTCCATCTGGAACGGAAAAGTTCAACGTGGCATCAGCACTACGCGATGTTATAACACCTGCCGAAATCATGGTACGTCCAGTGTGCTGAAGCCTGTTGTCAGTTTGTCAATGTGTTGCTGGAAGCGCCAAGGAAATAGGAAAAGACAGGACGGTGAGAAATGCAGTGTGGCACTATCAGGTCCAAGGGCTGAGGAACAAAACTACATTAATCTTCAGGCAGGTATACTTTAGTGAAACTGAAACGAAAAAAGTGTAGAAGAAAAAGAAACACCCGAAGGTGCTGGGGAGGACCCAGAGAAGCACT
>CM065735.1:42547843-42550343 GCA_033310375.1 Conus canariensis
ACACACACACACACACACACACACACACACACACACACACACACACACAACGCACGCACGCACGCACCACACACACACACACACACACACACACACACACACACACAGAGGCGCACACATCACCTCAAACCACCATCACATATGCAATATTATCACAACACTTAAATAAACACTCCAACTGTGAAACAGAACGCTCCAAGATAAGCTCAAAGTTAAGTATAAAAAAGGAAGAAAACAAAAACAATAGCACCATTCAAAAGATCAATAATATTGCAAAATGTATGATTACGTAAACTGTAAAAGCAACCTGCAGAGTTAAATATGAATCAGGAATAAAAGATTTACTGCTAAGTAAGATGTTTGAAGTAGGGTGAGAGAGAGAGAGAGAGAGAGAGAGAGAGAGGAGAGAGAGAGAGAGAGAGACCAAAGGGAGATAATTCATAGGGGTGTGCAAATTGAAAACAGACTTGTATATACATACACATATACATACACACATATAAATACAACACACACACACACACACACACACACACACACACACACACACACACACACACACACACACACACACACACACACACACACACACACACATATATATATATATATATTTATATTTATATAATCTAACAATACAACATGACATTCAAACAATAAATGTTTCGCACCATGCCATGATATCACAGAAAAGTATGATTATTTAAACAGTAAAAAGACAATTAAGTCATGTATAATTGAAGGATAAAAAAAAGAATTATAATAAAGATAGCTTGGAAGGAGTGGTCCTTCACATTAGCAGAAAAAAGCACACTTACACACACACACACACACACACACACACACACACACACACACACACAACCCCACACACACACTCACACACACTCACACACTACACACACACACACACACACACACACACACACACACACACACACACACACACACACACACACACACTGTATAAGCATTTGAACAGAAAACATAACATTCCCTAACAGACATGTAGTAAGGAATAAATAAGAACCAAAATTTCAATGCCATGCAATGACATCACTAAATGTATAATTATTAAAACAGTAAAAGAAGACAATCAAAGTCAAATCATATAATTCATATAATTCATGGATAAAAAAGTAAAAGATAGCTTCAAGGGGTGGTCCATCAAATTCACACACACACACACACACACACACACACACACACACACACACACACACACACACACACCACACACACACACACACCAGCACCACACACACACACACACACACACACACACACACACACACACACACATCACACACCACACACACACACACACACACTACACACACAACACAACACTGTAAAACAGGACTTAAATATGTAGGGGGGGGTGTGAGGGGGGAGGCAACATACACACCCACGCACACACGCATGCATACACGCACATACCCCCCTCTCCCCCCCCCCCCCCCCCCCACACACACACACACTGTCACCCACCACACACACACCCACACCACACACACACACACACAAGAGAGAGAGAGAGAGAGAGAGAGAGAGAGAGAGAGAGAGAGAGAGAGAGAGAGAGAGAGGCACACACGCAAGCGCGCCACAGGGGTCAGTATTTAAACCGAAAAAATAAGACACGCATTCTCTCTTCTCTCATTGACTCTCTCATTGAAGAGGCGTACGGCAGATGGCAGGAAGGAGTTCCTCAGTCGGTTGGTTCGGGCACTGAAACTCCTCAGGACCCGGGAAGAGTCTCTCCTGGGCTCTTGGGATGCCAGCACCTCGTGGAGTGGGTGGTGGTTGTCTGCTCGGATCTTGCCAAGCTTCTTAGTGGCCACACCTTGGAACCACGCGCTCACGGGTACCAGCTCTTCCCCCACGATGGAGGCTGCCTTGCTGACTACTTTCTCCAGCCGGTCCATGTCTGTCGTCTTGGCACTACTGTGGTAACACAGTTGGTTGAAGGCCAACACACTTTGAATGGTCGACTGGTAGTATAACCGGAAGATCTGTGGGCTGACACGGAACTGTCGCAGCTTTCTCAGGAAGAAAAATCTCTGGTTTGCCTTCTTGCACACCGCATCTGCATTGGGAGACCAGTCTAGTTGGTTGTCGATGATAGTACCTAAGTACTTGTAGTACTCGACGATCTCGACTGGCTCACCATTGATGACGAGGGGCTCGGTGCTGGGCTTGTTCTTCCTGAAGTCCACGACGATCTCCTTGGTCTTAGACACATTCAGCTCCAGATGATTCGTGCTGCACCAATCAGCCAGTTCATCCACGGCGTGCCTGTACACTGTTTCGTCGTTATTGAGGATGAAGCCAGTCAGCGAAGTGTCGTCTGCAAACTTGATCAGCAGAGTAGAATCATCCTTGTTGCGACAGTCGGCAGTGTACAGGGTGAAGAGAGCAGGAAACAGCACGCAGCCCTGGGGAGCGCCAGTGTTGGTGGTCACTATATTAATAACTGCATAATCTATATAAAGGTTTTGAG
>CM065735.1:42555343-42562843 GCA_033310375.1 Conus canariensis
ATCAACCTGCACTTTCAAATTTCAAATACTCTGCTCTTGTCAATTTCCTCCTTTCAAACACCGTTTCCTCAACAATCTCACTCTTTCAAACGCTGTCCCGTCGTGAATCTCCCTCTTGCAAATACCCTCCCCTTGATAAACTTGCTCTTTCAAACATCCTTCCCTCATCAGTATCCCTCTTTCAAAAAAAAAAAAAAAAAAAAAAGAAAGAAAACCTTCCACTCATTAAAGTCCCTTTTTCCAAATACCTTCCCTTCAACATCTCTCTTTCAAATACCCTTCCCTCAACAAGCTAGTTCTTTGAAATACCCTCCCTTCGTCAGTCTCTCTTTTTCAAATGCCCTCCCCTCAACAACCTAGTTCTTTGAAATACCCTCCCCTCGTCAACCTCCCTTTTTCAAATACCCTCCCCTCAACAACCTAGTTCTTTGAAATACCCTCCCCTCGTCAACCTCCCTTTTTCAAATACCCTCCCCTCAACAACCTAGTTCTTTGAAATACTCTCCCCTCGTCAATCTCCCTCTTTCAAATACCTTCCCCTCAACATCTCTCTTTCAAACACCCTCCTCTCAACAACCTAGTTCTTTGAAATACCTCCCCTCGTCAATCTCCCTCTTTCAAATACCCCCCCCCCCCCCCCTTCAATAACTTGCTGTTTCAAATACCCTTCCCTCCTCAGCCTCCCTGATTCAAATACCCTCTTTTCAAAAATCTTCGCTTTTTTTTTCAAATACCCTCCGTTCATGCACCTCCTCCCCTCTCACCCCCTCCCCCTCCCCCTACCCCCACCCCGTTCCTTTTTTGTTGGGAGACGGAATAGCTCAGTGGTAGAGCGCCGGACTTGTAACCTTGGTGATCCTGGGGTTGCGGGTTCGAATCTCCACCGGGCCGTTTTGGTGCAGGGGGATTTTTCCCTCGGAGTTAACATTGGTTCTGAATGCCTTTCCCATATAGTCCTTCGAGTGAGACTATAAACCGAGGTTCCGTGTGTGAACGCACGCATAACATCTTGCACACACGTCAAATCCCATCACCGACTTTCGGAAGAGAAGGCCAGTTTGGCCGTTGGTATGGATGACACGTTACACATAGCATGTACCCTGCGTGAGAAATGGAAAGAATACAGGAGGTAAGGAGACTGAGTGAACGATAGTGACTGAATGACACGGGAAACGGCTGAATGAAGCGCCAGCTGGCAGCTCCTAAGTCGGCACTACCCAGGTAGGCAGCTCTTTGTGTAAACGTTCAGCCGAGAATAGGTGCTATATAAGTATTCATAGTAATAATAATAATCATGACAGGCACCGCCTGATCTGGTCAACGATTTCGATGCCCTCCTGACCTACTTACTGAAGGACATGACCTCTGACCTGGCCAAGGTCAGGTCCATCTTCGTGTGGCTGTCCGACCAGCCGGTGGTCACCACCAAGTTCCCAAAAATTGTCAAGCCGGACACACCCCGAGCCTGGCTCAAGAGGATTCAGCTGGACCGCTCCTACTACGCGGAACTCTTTGCCATCCTGTGTCGGTAGGATGAATTGTGATTCCTCACTCGTCTTGGAAATTTCTTTTTTTTTTTTTTTTTAAATTTTTGTAATGATTTTAAGTTATTCCACTGGTTCACATGGACAAACAAACAGATAAAAAAAAATTAATTACAAGACAAAACACGACGCGTTTCGACCTCGTAGGTCTTCTTTCAGTTTCCAGCGCCCATCTTGCCGCCGAATTCGAGAAGATATGTGATCACTCGTTCTTCGTGTTCATTGTACTGATTGTTGGTTATCTGACCTGAAGAAGACCTAAGAGGTCGAAACGCGTCGTGTTTTGTCTTGTAATTTGTACGTCCAGGTGAAGCGGCGGAGTTAGTTAATTTTTCTTTTTCATTTGTTTCAATTTCCGCCTGCAGTCACTTCACCTTGAAACTGACTCGTCTTGGAAAGCCAGTAAATCAGAAATCGCCTGGGTTTATTAGAACACATCGTTTTAAAAGATAAAGAGAGGCCTGATATGAGTTTTGTCATCAATTGATCATTTTTCATTAGAGGCAACAACGTTGCTTAGGTCGAATAAAGTCGATATTAGATAAGCGTTCAGAAATATCCCTTAATCGCTTGTTTCTAGTTTGTTGTTCTATGAGAGAGCAAACAATCAATCTGTAGAAAAAGTGTCTCCGTTGGTAAATGAGAGTGTAGAGAACAGAGTGACGTGTTTGCCTCTCTCTAAGATTCATGACACATACTGATAAACGCTTAGTGCCAGAGTCTAGTTCCAGAGTGTCCTCGTCTTGAGTTCAGTTCTGTCTCTGATTGCATGATACATCTAAATCGGTCATCCTCAAATTGACACTACCAGTGGGACATATTTTGTTTGTTAGTTTGTTGTAATAGATGCACACCAAAAAAATATTTAAAAAAAAAACAGAAAAAAAGAAACGTTGTCAGTTAAAATCAGGCTTTGTCCTCAGATGGGTATGGGCACAAACATCTTTCGGAATTGAAGAAGGGAGAATCCTTATTGAAAATGAATCTCAGCATGCGTGATACGTATGTTATTTGAAAGAAAAAAAAACAAGCCATCATTATCACACTCTTCGTCCAAACACAACAAGACATCCGGTGGTATGGAGAAAAAAAATGTCACATCAGAGGAAACATATCCAGCGCAGCAAAAAAAAAAAAAAAAAATGCAGCCGGCAAAAATCCAGAAAACGGCAGCGAAAGGTTAGAACAGGCGGCGAAAATACAGACGGCGAAAGACGAGGTCGCCGTAAAAATGATAGTAATGTGACATGAAGATTAGGCTAGGTGCGGTTGTAGCTGGGAGGAAGGTACCCAGAGCAAAAGGAGGATAGGATAGAGAGATGTCACAGAGGATGGACACGGATTTTTTTAAGAAAATTAAAAGAAAATCCAGTGTTTTAACATTTGATTCAGAATGTGATACACTTACCATGGAATAGTTTTGATGTATTTCAAAGTTCAGTATTCATATTTTTTGTTTACAATTTCATTGCAAGTCATTACTCCTTGTATTAAAAGGAAAGAGAAAAAAAAATGTGTGAAATATGGAAAACAGTGCTTTCAAATTTTAAATATTTCAATTATATATCATATAGTGGAACAGGTTAAGCGCATGCCAAACTTCTGTTCATTTACTTCACTGACGTGACTGCAAACACATTATCCTTTGTACAACGAAGACGAACGAAACGTTTCCAGTCTTCTTGTAGCTCCTTAGTCGGACAAGATACCCACCAACCTAGGACATGCATTCCCCGTTGCAGAAAAGCCAAGGTACCCTGCGTCATCATCGAGGGAAGCAGCAAAGGAGCGGGCTTTGAAGTCGGCCAGACAGAATCGCTGCGAGTCACCAACCGTTGGAACGCGGTGCATGTGCAGGGGGAGTGGCAGCTGGTGAACCCTCCCTGGGCCTTTGTGACCACGGACGGGGTGGACGATGGACAATGGGTGGTGATAGAAGAAGACGGGGAGCGCACGAACCAAGTGTGAGTTTTGACCCTCCCCCCCCCCCTCCCCCCTCCCCCCTCCCCCCCCCCCTCCCCCTCCAAAAAAAAAAAAAAAAGAAAAAAAAATGGTGGGGCCGGAATACCCAGTGGTAGAGCGCCGGACTCGTAATCTTAGTGATCCTGGGGTTGCGGGTTCGAATCTCCGCGCCGGGTCGTTTCGGTAAAGGGGGATTTTTTTTTTCCCTCGGAGTTAACATTATTGGTTCTGACTCCATTTCCCATACAGGCCTTCGAATGAGACTATAAACCGAGGTTCCGTGTATGTGAACACACGCATAACATCTTGCACACACGTAAAATCCTATCACCAACTTCCGGAAAAGAAGGCCAGTTTGGCCGTTGGTATGGATGACACGTTACACACAACATGCACCTTCCCAGAAGTTGGAGTATGGCTGCCTTAATGGCGGGATGAAAAAAAAAAACAAACGGTCATACACACAAAACTCCACTCCCTGTGTTGGGTAGATGGGATTAATCCTTGCCTATCTATACAGGGAGTGTCCGCAGGAGTGTCAGCCTGCGTACGCAGGGGGGGAGGGGGGGGGGGGGGGGGGGGTGAATAAGTGTGAGTTTTGGATTTTAAAAAATTAAAAAGAAAAAAAAAAAGAAAGTGTGAGTTTTGGTGATGAAGACTGAAGATCTGCAACACCCTTCCCTCGCTCACAAGACTCCTCACCCTCCTTTTTCTCCCTGCATCCTCCTCTCTCTGCATCCCTCCCACCCCACCCCCACCCCCACCCCCCACCCCATCCTTTCCCTCATCTCCCTTTTCTTCCCACTCCGTGGGAATGCCAAGAGCTCCTTCATTATCCTCGCTTACTGGACGTTCTGCTCTAGAAGTTTTCTCCGTCGTTTTACGCTTTTGAATTTCTTGGGGGTTTGGGGGGGGGGTTTAATGATTTTTTTTTACGACCGTCCTCTGTTTTTTCCCCCCACCATTAAAGTCCATTCACATACTTCGTTCTACAAAGTACACACTTTTTTTTTCTACCAGTGTATAACGTGCCAGCAATTCTGATAGGATCTGGTGACTTGGCACAGACACAAAATGTCTATCCCGTGGTGTTTATTTGATATACACTGACAGTCCAATCCATTCCACAGTGTTTGGTGAACACTGATAACTTCTCCACCCCACAGTGTGTATTCGAGATCATAGCCATTTTTTGATATGTATTTTCAAATGGCGTCGTGAAGTTTTTAATAGGTTGTCGGGTTTTTTTTTCTTCCAGACCTTGGGGAAGTAAAAATTCAGTGGAATTTCTTACAACTCTAGCATGCCCTAATTTGATATAGGCCTACCGTCACGGAAGCAGATACAGAATCGTAAGCATGAAGGGCTATGTGTGATCTGCAGGGGCCATAATTACATTGAAACTGAAAGGCCTCTGTGGAACCCGCGAGGTTATACATTATTACACTGAAACTGAAAAGGGCCCTGTGTAATGGACGGGGCTATAATTAGGCTGAAACTGAAAGAGCTAGCCGTGTGTTATCAGTTAGGGCTTTGATTACACCGAAACTGAACAGGATAGCGTGTAATCCGCAGGGCTGTAATTTCACTGAAAATGAAAAAAATTCGCGTGTGATTTGGAGGCTATCATTACACTGAAACTGAAAAGGGCAGTTTTTAATTTGTTGGGCTATGATTACATTGAAACTGAAAAAAAAGCCATGTGTGATCTGTATGGCAATCATTACACTGAAACCCAAAAGGGACGTATGTAATATGTGGGGGCTATCAATACACTAAAACTGAAAAGAGACGTGTGTGATATGTGGGGTAATCATTACACTGGAACTGAAAAGGGCCGTGTGATTTGTGGGGTTATAATTACACTGAAACTGAAAAGAGACGTGTGTGATCTGTGGGGTTATAATTACACTGAAACTGAAAAGAGACGCGTGTGATTTGTGGGGTGATAATTGCATTGAAACTGAAAAGGGGGGTATGTAATATGTGGGGGCTATTAATACACTAAAACTGCAACAACAACAAAAAAAACAGGAAAAACGTGTGTGATCTGTGGGGCTATAATTATAAGGAAAGTGAAAATGGCCCTATGTGATCAGCAGGGCTATAATTACACTGAAACTGAAAAGGACTATGTATGACTTACAGGGATGTGATTACACAGAAACTGGAAGGGCTCTATGTGATGATGAGGGCAATAATTACATTGAAAGTGAAAATGGCTGTGTGTGATCTGTGGGGCTATAATTATGATAACAAAACAGAAAAGGACCGTGTGTATTCTGCGAGGATAGAATTACACTAAACTGAAAAGAGTCTTGTTTTAATTACGAGGCTATAATTACACTGAAACTGAAAATTGCCGTGTGTGATCTGCGTAGATATAATTACACTGAAACTGAAAAGGGCCGTGTGTTGATCTGCGGGGCTATAATAACACTGAAACTTAAAGACCCCAGTTTAATCAGCTGGGCTATTATTACACTGAAACTGAAAACGTCCATACGTGAGCTGTGGGCCTAGGATTATACTAAAACTGTAAGGGCTCTGTATGATCATGAGAGTAATAACTACATTGAAAGTGAAAATGGCTGTGTGTGATCTGTGGGGCTACAATTATAACAGAACTGAAAAGGACCGTGTGTAATCTGCGAGGATGGAATTACACTAAACTGATTAGAGGCTTGTTTTAATTACGAGGCTATGATTACACTGAAACTGAAAATTGCCGTGTGTGATCTGCGTGGATTAATTACACTGAAACCGAAAAGGGCCGTGTTTGATCTGCGGGGCTATAATTACACTGAAACTGAAACGGGACGTGTGTGAGCCGTGGGGCTATAATTACACTGAAATTTAGATACCCCTGTTTAATCAGCAGGGCTATTTTTACACTGAAACTGAAAACGGCCATGCGTGAACTATGGGCCTTTAATTACACTGAAAATAAAAGGACCATCTATGATCAGCAGGGTAATAATTACACTGAAAGTGAAAAAGGTCGTGGGTGATCTGCCAGGATAAAATTACACCAAAACTGGAAAGAGTCATGTGTGATATGCAGGGCTATAGTTACACTGAAACTGAAAAAAAAAAAACGTGTATGATCTCCGGGGCTGTAATTACGCTGAAACCGAGAAGGGTAATGCTTGACCTGCAGGGTTATAGTTACACAGAAAGTCAAAAGGTCTCGTGTGAGATCAACAGGACTGAAACTGAAACTTAGAGACCCCTGAGTTGTTGCCGTTATTAATCCTAAGAAATCATTTTCGACTGAAAGAAGCAATTCCATCCATCCATTTCGTCACGTGTCTTTGACTGCACATGACACACCGTGAAAGGAATGCAGGCTTCGTTCAATGTCTGTCTCCCAGAGAGGTCTCCAGAAAGGAAGTGACGCAGGAGCTGGACGAGTTCTGGTTCCTGACCGACCCAGATGACTTCAACGTTTTCTTCCACCCTGTCAGCCAGCGCTGGCAGCTTCTGGAGCTGCCGTGGACGGACGAAGACTTTCTGAACACGCCCAGACTTGCTGAGGTTGGTTGGGGGGGGGGGGGGGTGGAGGGTGAGGGGGGTGAATGCTGAGACGGGGCTGTTGGGAGTGAGTTGATCACGAGCATCTTTAGTTTTAAATAAATTTATTTCCTATTCGCACAACGGTCTATGGCAGGTTCTCAGAGACTTCAACATTGATGAGAGGCTCGTCCACGTCATCCAGGCCCTCTACGAACACCCCAGCAACACAGTACTTCTCAATAGCCAGCAGGGCCAGTTCTTCCCGACCACAGTCGGAGTCAGGCAAGGGTGCCTACTATCTCCAGTCCTTTCTAACATCTTTCTGGAGAGAATCATGCAAGAGACCCTCGAAGAACACCACACCTCCATCAGCATTGGCGGCAGGCCGGTCTCCAACCTTCATTTCGCAGACGATATCGACCTCATGGAGGGCAGCAACACCGAGCTCCAGGATCTTACAAACAGACTTGTCACGAGA
>CM065735.1:42567843-42575343 GCA_033310375.1 Conus canariensis
TATATGTAATTTCATGCCTACAATATTTCATCAGTTACATGCCCACAATTTTTCATCGGTTACATACCCACAATATTTCAACAGTTACATACCCACAATATTTCATCGGTTACATGCCCACAGTATTTCATCGGTTGATATTCTCCTTTGAAAGGAAATGCTATCAATAACTTCATAAATCTAAGCTAGTCCAACGTTAGTGCACAATTAATAGAGGTAAATAGTTATTTTAATTTCATATTTCGCCTGACTTATCCCCCCCCCCCCCCCCCCCCCCCCCCCCTCCAGTATCTTTTTGTAAATTTCGCTTCTTTTGCACCTGGTTCTGAATAAAGATGAAGGAACCACTCCTTTTTGTTTAAAAAAAAAAAGAAAGAAACCTTGAACATTGATTCAACGCTATGTTACTATATCATTTACGTTTAATACGCACTTTCAATTATCAAACGAAGTCGCTGATTTGTTGCTGCTCTTCACCGTCCTAGAAAGATCGAAAGGAATGGAAATAACGTGAACTTGACAACAGCAGACTTTGAGAAATCGTGATAATCGCCTCGGAGAGAAGAACCACTGTAACTCTTTCGTGACGACTTTGAGAAATCGTAATAACTGCCTCGGAGAGAGAAGAACCACAGTAACCCTTTCGTGACGACTTTGAGAAATCGTAATAACTGCCTCGGAGAGAGAGGAACCACAGTAACCCTTTCGTGACGCCTTGGCCACGCGCCGCTTGTGCCTCGTGCAGGAGAAGGTGCAGGTGGACCGCTACGTGGTGGTGACCAGCAAAAAGGGAGAGAAATCCATCGTGACCAGGCTGCCCCAGCCAGGCGTGTACCGCATACAGGTAGCCGGCATCCTCAACGGTGACCTCACCCCCTTGGGCGAGTTCCGCATCGAGTGCAAGGACGTCAAAAAAGAGGTGAGGTGGAGCTTTTTTTTTTTCCTTTTTTTTTGAAGGATAATGATTGATTATGATAATGATTATAACGATAACAATGATGATGATGATGATGATGATGATGATGATGATGATGATGATGATGATATCAGACATTTGCTTGATTGAAGTTTTTGAGTCCTATGATGATGATGATGATATCAGACATTTGCTTGATTGAAGTTTTTGAGTCCTATGATGATGATGATGATGATGATATCAGACATTTGCTTGATTGAAGTTTTTGAGTCCTAGTCATATTTCTTCATTAGATTAGACATCCATGCATGCATACATACATACATACATACATACATACATACATACATACATACATACATACATACATACATACATACATACATACATACATACATACATACATACATACATACATACATACATACATACGTTTTCATGGGCTCCACTCAACATGCACTCATATACGTATACTAGACATACATAGTTTTCATACACACACGCGCGCACACGCGCGCGCACGCACGCACGCACGCACGCACACAAACACACACACACACACACACACACACACACACACACACACACACACACACACACACACACACACACACACACACCACAAGTCGACCAGCTTTCACGAATTTCCAAGGCCCATAACAAAGCAGCTCCCACATCACAACCACTCTTCTCCCAGCCGGTAACTGAGTGTGTGTGTGTGTGTGTGTGTGTGTGTGTGTGTGTGTGTGTGTGTGTGTGTGTGTGTGTGTGTGTGTGTGTGTGGTCCAGCCCCCTCCCTTCCCGGAGCGGTGCCGGGAGATCGGGTACACGGAGGAGGCGGAGGAGGTGGGGCTGGAGAACCCGTCGGTACAGGAGGGCATCGTGATCGCCCGGGAGGGTGACAAGCAGGACTTCAGCTTCCAGTTCGCCAAGAACAAACCGCAGCCCCGGACATACGGGCCACTGTCACCCATAATACCTTGTAGGTAGTGTGTAGTGTGTGTGTAGTGTGTGTGTGTAGTGTGTGTGTGTGTGTGTGTGTGTGTGTGTGTGTGTGTGTGTGTGTGTGTGTGTGTGTGTGTGTGTGTGTAGTGTGTGTGTGTGTGTGTGTGTGTGTGTGTGTGTGTGTGTGTGTGTGTGTGTGTGTGTGTGTGTGTGTGTGTGTGTGTGTAGTGTGAGTTTGGTAGTGTGCGTGTGATGTGTGTGTGTGTGCGTGTGTTTGTGTGCGCGTGCGCGTGCCCTATAGAGACATGTGTGCGCGCATGCTCATATATATATACACACATACACACACCCGATTGAGCACGCACAAGCACACACACACACACACACACACACACACACACACACACACGCATGCACGCACGCACGCATGCACACACGCACGTATGCACGCACGCACACACACAGGGAGAGACAGACAGACATACGCACATACGCACAAGCACACACACACACACACACACACACACACACACACACACACACACACACACACACACACACACACAGAAAGAGAAAGAGAAAGAGAGACAGACAGACAGACGGACAGACAGACAGACAGAGACAGAGACAGAGAGTACAGTTTCCAATTCTTTTGAAAGCATTCTTTAAAAATTAAAGGAAGAAAAAAAAGTCACGCAACAAGGCGACTCCGCTTTGAACGATCCTCCTGAATGTCCTATTTTCCACAGAAAGAACAGTTTCCAATTGCGATCTGTTGATTCCTTGTGATTGCTTGGATCCTTGGGTTCTTCTGTGGGATCCTGTGGTTGTTCAGTGGGATCCTGGGGATCTTCACAGGAATCCTGTGGTTGTTCAGTGGGATCCTGGGGATCTTCAGTGGAATCCCGTGGTTGTTCAGAGGGATCCTGGGGTTCATCAGTGGGATCCTGGGGTTCTTCTTTGGGATCCTGGGGTTGTTCAGTGGAATCCTCTGGTTGTTCAGAGGGATCCTGGGGATCTTCTGTGGAATCCTGTGGTTGCTCGGAGGGATCCTGGGGATCTTCTGTGGAATCCTGTGGTTGCTCAGAGGGATCCTGGGGATCTTCTGTGGAATCCTGTGGTTGTTCAATGGGATCCTGGGGATCTTCAGTGGAATCCTGTGGTTGTTCGGTGGGATCCTGGGGTTGTTCGATGGGATCCTGTGATTGTTCAGAAGGATCCAGGTAGCCCTCAAACGGAGCCTTTTGTTACAACTCGTTTTGAACATCATTGTTAAAAAAAAAAAAAAAAACTGGATGAAAGACAGAAGCTAAATATTCAAATTGGGGCAAAGAGCTATTGGCCCTGTCTGTTTGGTAGATTTGTCTCCATTTGGGGTTTTTTTTTTTCGTTTTTAATGTCTTTTTTTTATTTTCAATTGTAGTTTTCCCTCCACCATTGTCCACCTGTATTCCTTGCTTCCAGAGAAGTGGCCTTATCATGGGTCCTAGAATATTACAGGTCCTCAGAGAAGTGTTCTTAGGTTGGTCCTTTACTCTAGAACCCATAACAAATACTGTCACCTCCTTGCAGTCCCCAAAGAAGCGCTTTTGCTTTGGTTCTTTGTTCGAGGTCTCCGGAGAAGTGCTCTTTCCTTGGTCCTTTATTTACTGGTCTCGACGGACGTTTTTATTACAGGTCTCCAACGAAATGTCCGCTCCTCGTGCCTTCGTTTTAGGCCCCTCAAAGAAGTGGTTTTACCTTATTCTTTCTTACACGTCCCCAGAAGAGCGTTTTTTGTTTTTTTTATCCAGGCTGTCGGTTCCAGATTCCCAGATTCCCTCCGTGGTCCTTCGTTCCTCATCCTCAAAGAAATGCTCTTAACTTGGTCACGATCTGCCTGAATTCCATCTCCCCAGAGAAGTGTTTCATATTGGTCCCAATCTGCCTGAATTCCCAATGTCCCCGGAAGAGTTCTTGATCTTGGTTAGTTCAATTCCCCAGAGAAGTGTTTCATCTTGGTCCCAATCTGCCTGAATTCCCAATATCCTCAGAAGAGTTCTTGATCTTGGTGGTCCCAGTCTGTCTAAATTGAATGTTCCGAGACAAGTGTTTCAACTTGGTCCCAATCTGCCTTAATTCCCAATGTCCCCAGAGAAGACTTTCAGTTTGGTCCCATTCTGCCTTAATTCTATGTCCCCAGAGAATGTTTCATCTTGGTCCCGATCTGCCTTAATTCCAATGTCCCCAGAGAAGTATTTCATCCTGGTCCCAATCTGCCTGAATTACCAATGTCCCCAGAGAATTTTTCATCTGGGTCCCAATCTGCCTGAATTCCCAATGTTCCCAGAGAAGTGTTTCATCCTTGTCCCAATCTGCCTGAATTTCCAATGTCCCCAGGGAAGTGTTTCATCTTGGTCCCAATCTGCCCGAATTTCCAATGTCCCAAGAGAAGTGTTTCATCTTGGTCCCAATCTGCTTTAATTCCCAATTTCCCCAGAGAATTGTTTCATCTTGGTCCCAAACTACCCTCAATTCAAAGTCCCGAGAGAAGTGTTTCTTCCTGGTCCCAATCTGCCTGAATTCCCGCTGTCCCCTGAAGAGTTCTTCACCTTGGTCCCAATCTGCCTTAATTCCCAATGTCCTCAGAAGAGTTCTTGATCTTGGTGGTCCCATCTGCCTTAATTCCCAAAGTCCCCTGAAGAGTTCTTGATCTTGGCTTCAATCTGACTTAATTCAATGTCCACAGAGAATCGTCTTGGTCCCAGACTGCCTTAATTCCCAATGTCCTCAGTAGAGTTCTTGATCTTGGTGGTCCCATCTGCCTTAATTCCCAAAGTCCCCTGAAGAGTTCTTGATCTTGGCTCCAATCTGACTTAATTCAATGTCCACAGAGAATCGTCTTGGTCCCAGTCTGCCTTAATTCCCAATGTCCTCAGAAGAGTTCTTGATCTTGGTGGTCCCAATCTGCCTTAATTCCCAAAGTCCCCTGAAGAGTTCTTGATCTTGGCTCCAATCTGGCTTAATTCAATGTCCACAGAGAATCGTCTTGGTCCCAATCTGTCTTAATTCCCAATGTCCTCAGAAGCGTTCTTGATCTTGGTGGTCCCAATCCGTCTTAATTGAATGTTCCGAGAAAAGAATTTCAACTTGGTCCCAATCTGCCTTAATTTCCAGTGTCCTCAGAAGAGTTCTTGATCTTGGTGGTCCCAGTCTGTCTTAATTGAATGTTCCGAGAAAAGTGTTTCAACTTAATCCCAATCTGCCTTAATTCCCAATGTCCTCAGGAAAGTGTTTCATCTTGGTCCCAATCTGCTTTAATTCCCAGTGTCCCCAGAGAAGTGTTTCATCTTGGTCCCAATCTGCCCTCAATTCAAAGTCCCGAGAGAAGGGTTTCTTCCTGGTCCCAGTCTGCCTTAATTCCCAATGTCCTCAGAAGAGTTCTTGATCTTGGTGCTCCCAATCTGCCTGAATTCCCACTGTCCCCTGAAGAGTTCTTGATCTTGGCTCCAATCTGACTTAATTCAATGTCCACAGAGAATCGTCTTGGTCCCAATCTGCCTGAATTCCCACTGTCCCCTGAAGAGTTCCTGATCTTGGCTCCAATCTGACTTAATTCAATGTCCACAGAGAATCGTCTTGGTCCCAATCTGCCTTAATTCCCAATGTCCCCAGAAGCGTTCTTGATCTTGGTGGTCCCAATCTGCCTAATTCCCAATGTCCCCTGAAGAGTTCCTGATCTTGGCTCCAGTCTGACTTAATTCAATGTTCACAGAGAATCGTCTTGGTCCCAATCTGCCTTAATTCCCAAAGTCCCCTGAAGAGTTTTTCATCTTGGTCCCAATCTGCCTTAATTCAGTTTCCCAGAAAAGTGTTTCAGCTTGGTCCCAATCTGCCTCAATTCCAATGTTCCCAGAAGAGTTCTTGATTCTGATGGTTCCAATCTGCCTTAATTTCCAATGTTCCCAGAAAAGTGCTTGATCTTGGTGGTCCCAGTCTGCCTGAATTCCCACTGTCCCCTGAAGAGTTCTTCATCTTGGTCCCAATCTAACTCAATTCCAGGTCCCCAGACAAGCTCCGCGGTTGCTCTCAGGTCAAACGTACGGAGGATGAGGTCACCGTCTCTGTGACGTTTCCCAAGGACAAAGCCAACAAGGAGTTCGGTGTGTGCATTGACGTCCTTAAGGCTGCTGACGAGGACGACCAATCAGGAGAAGAGCTGGATTATTGTAACGTCATCAACTACATCGTGACGCGGGACACGACGCTAGCTTGCCCGGACCAGAAAGCCATCATCCAGGTGACTGACTATTGCGACGGGTGGAGAGGGAAGGGAAGTGGAAAGACGGAGGGGCAGGAGAGATCGGGAGGAGCTGGGTAAGGGGGGGGGGGGAGAGAAGGAGAGCGTGAGAAGTGTGGAAGGCGGGGGTGTGGGGAGATGTCTCATTCTTTCCCTTTTTCTTTTTTTTTTCCTTTGTCGTTGTCGTATTTCTTCTTCTTCTTCTTCTTCTTCTTCTTCTTCTTCTTCTTCTTCTTCTTCTTCTTCTTCTTCCAGCCCTGATATGGCCCTTTGCGGTCAGCTGGGCTATAGGCCTAAGCAACATTACCTTTTTTTTTTTTTTTTTTGCTGTCCCAACTTCTGCGCCACCTCAGAGGCAGTGCACCCACGCCGCTCATTCCGACACCGCGTCCACAGCCACAGCCCGGTCGGCCCCGCCGCAGCCCCGGCACCGGCAATCCACAGGGAGCAGTCAATATCAAGTCGTCAAGAGGCGACCCACCGGAGGAGACACTGCACTGCTGCCGAGTCACTTCGGTGGTGTTCAGTGGCGCCTGTTCTGATCTAACATACGCAGGACACCACCTACTAAGCCCCTTACTGACGACAATAATTGCTTAGTCGCGGAGCCAGCGTGAGTGAGCTCTCCTTCCGGAGGGCGCCACCACGTCTGTCCAACGACAGCCCCCATGGACTTGCCGATACCGGTGGCCACGACGGAACCAAACCAAGGCCACAGACGTGGGACAGGACATCGAAATTGAGGTCACCATGAGAGCAGAGCATGAAGGGCCACAGAATTTGAGACCTTTTTTATGCTGATCAATGAGAATGAGGATGATTAAGATGATGCTACGGATTTCCATTTCGGTCTGAGACTACATGACAGATCTGTACTCTACGCTTCCTTTCATAATATATCCCGGCGTCAACCAGGCCCGAGAGATACAGGCTCCTGCAGTGTTGGTCAGGAAATTTGAGCAACACTCTCAGAAACGCATCCATTAAGTGGATGAAGCTCGACTGTGTGGTCCCAGTCTTCCCAACTGAGTCCGCAGCAAACTCAACTCTGGGTAGGAGCCGGTCGGGGCAGAAAAAACCCACATGATTCTGATGGGATTCGAACCCACGACCTCCCAGCCGGGCGTCCGCGACGCTAACCACTTCGCCGAGGCGGCTGGTTAAGCAACATTACCTTACCTTACCTCTCTTTTTTCTGTTCTTGTCATTGATTTTCGTTATTTTATTTTGTTGTTTTGTTTCTTTAATTGGTTGTTTTGTTTTGGTGGTGGTGGTGGTGGTGGTGGTGGTGGTGGTGGTGGTGGTGTTCTTCTTTCACCATCACTCATTCTTCTCCTTGTCTGTCTGCCTGTGTGCACCT
>CM065735.1:42595343-42607843 GCA_033310375.1 Conus canariensis
TCCTGCCGTGACGAATGTTGCGGGTGCTTTTGGAGTTCTGATTTTCGCTTTTGTGGTGTTGGTACTAGCCCAGACTACTTGTACAATGGTACTAGCCCAGACTACTTGTACAATCTCTTTGAGCACTTGGTTGTGCCTCCATGTGTACCTTCCTTGAGCCAGGGCTACTTTACATGAGCTTAGGACATGCTCCACTGTTTGTTTTTCATGGGAGAGGGGGCATGCAGGATCGTCTGTTTTTCCCACTTCACCAGGTTTGCATTTGAGGGCAGAAGGTCATATGCAGCTCTGAGAATGAAGCTGATCCTGAGAGGGGCCATGTGCCAAATGTCATTCCAAGTGAGACTTCTTTGGAGTGCATTCTCCCACGTTGTCCATTGCCCTTGCTGGCTCTGCTGGACTGCTTTTTGGAGTCTTTTTTTTTGGTCTTCTTCTTTTCTCATCTCCTGAATCATCATGTCTCTTTTGGCTTTTCCTTTGGCCTTTGACCACCATTCAGTTTTGGTCACCCCCAGTCCTTGTCTGTTGGTCTGTGTGTGTCCTGTTATTTCTCTGATCTTGAGACTTTCTTTTGCAGAATCCATCGCCTCTTGAACTTTCCATTTTCTGCCTGTCTTCAGCTGGGGCTTGATTGCTTCTACCACCTTGTCTCCTGAGTCCTCCAGCAAACTTTGAAGTCTGATCTTTCCTGCTTTGTATTCTTCCAGGATGGATTTCAGTGGTAGTTTCAGCTTTGCTTGGCGACAATACAGCACTATGTCAGTGAGACAGGGTGGGACACCAAGCCATTTCCTTGTGAACTTGTTGATTTTGGCTTCCATTGCCTCCACTGTGCTGGTGCAGATGTTGTATATCATCAGAGGCCATAGGAGCTTTGGTATCAGCATGAACTGCAGACACCAGACCTTGTATTTGCCAGGGAGCCCACACTGGTCAATGGTTTCCAAGCCTTCTTCCGACATCTGTTTGGTTTCTTTTGCTCTTTGCGTGTCTTTCAGCGTATCATCATACCATCTTCCAAGGCTCTTGACTGGCTCTTCTGTGACTGTTGGAATGGCCTGGTTGGCAACACTGAAGACCACAGATTCGGCCACTTTTCCTTTCCTCAGTGAGAGACTCCATGATTTCTTTGGCTTGAACTTAATTCTGGATGAGGCAACTATGTCGTCCAGCCTCTCCAGCACATGACGTGTCTCGTCTTCTCTGGATGAAATCACTGTAGTGTCATCCATGAAGGCCTTGAGAGGGGACATCTTGTATCCATCGCCAAGGTCTGTTTGTCTTGCGTTGCTTGTTGCTGCTTTCAAGATGACTTCCATTGCCAACACGAACAGTATTGGGGAAATTGCACAGCCCATTGCAATGCCCACTTCCAAGTTGATCCAATCTGTTGTGTACTCCTTGGTAGAGAACCGCATTGAGAAGCCATTGAAGTACTTCTTGAGCATGTCGCGAATGTTCTTTGGCACATGGTACACCTCAAGAGCCAACTGTATCATCTCATGGGGTACAGATCCATATGCGTTTGCCAGATCAAGCCACACTACGTCCAGGTCTCTCTTTTCTGTTTTTGCTCTTTGGATTGCGTCCCAGATCATTGTGGCGTGTTCTACACAGCCAGCTACGCCTGGGATGCTACCTTTCTGGACTGACACATCCAAGTACTTGTTTTCCATGAGGTACTTGGTCAGCCTTGCTGCCATGACAGAGAAGAAGATTTTCCCTTCGACGTTCAGTAGTGATATTGGCCTGAACTGGCTGATGTCACTTGTGTTTTGTTCTTTGGGGATGTACACACCATCTGCCGTCATCCACTGGCCGCTGATCTTCTGGTTTCTCCAAGCTGATCGCAGCAGCCTGTGGAGCCACTCCAGCACCTTGGGACATTTCTTGTATAGCTGGTAAGGTATTCCGTTTGGCCCTGGTGATGATTTGGCTCTGGCTTTGTCGACCACCTTCTTGATTTCCGCCAACGTTGGAGGTTGTCATTGAACTGTTCCTCAAGGTTGGTTGGCCACACCAGACCTTGAATGTCGAGTGGTGCTTTGCTCTGTGAGTCAGAGTATGTTTTCCTCAGATGCTGCACAAGAACTCCTTTGTGCACACTTAGGGTCCCAGATTTTGGCTGCTCAAACAGTGTTCTGGGCAAACTGGAAGGGGTCTCTGAAGAAGCGCTCTTGTGTCTTCTTCTTTTTGCTCTTCCTCTTCCTCGCAGATTCCACTTTGCTGAGGGCGCTGTGTTTTGCTTTCAGGTTCTTCCAGAGTTTTTCCAAGCCTTGTTTTTCAGCTGGCAGTGCGGTCTTCATTTGTTTCTTGAGGTTTTTCTTTTGGACCCTGATCTTGTCCATCTCTTCTTGGCGTCTGGATTTCTTTGGAGGTGTTTTCTCTTTGGGTAGTTTTGCTCCATAGGCGTCTCTACATGTGGCATACACAATGTCCCCATATGTGGCTAGTTTGTGTTCCAGGGTGCTTTTCCCTATCAGTGCATCGAGTCTTTGGACGATTTTTGCATCCAGTTTCTCCCAATCTTCAGTTTCGTTTGCTCGTGGCAGGTTGAGTTTCAGGCGCCTGGCATCTGAGGGCCTGTGCAAATTCCTCATCCGAACCAACAGCGTAGATGTCCTTGGCACTGTGGTTTAAATCCTGGCCTTGGTCTTCCGACAATATAAACCATTTCGAGTTCTAAAAATAGTATCATAGCGTGGTGGCTGATTTTTTGGGTTGGACGAAGAAGAAGTACCCAGAATCCTCTAGCTTCTCTCTGAAGTGCTCCCAATTCGCATTCTGTAATAATCTATATCCTTCTAGAAGAGACAGAGTAATTTTGAAACTACAGGCTGTAGTAGTAATTGAATTCACAACCTCTTTGTGGCAAGCAACTTCGTGAGCACAGATAGAATGGCTCACGTGACTTCCTGTTTTAATGAGAATGAATTTCAAATGTGTTAAAACAACAACAGTGCTATCATCATCACGGCCACTACCACCACCAATATACTATTCCTAATACTACTACTGCAGCTGCTATTACTTTAAAACAAATCCTTGCATCTGTTGCAGAACATTGGGATTAAAACAAAATGTAAAAAAAAAAAGATATTCCCATATGATTGAAGAATGTGATAATTTGAATTGTTGTGACAGAGTATCATTCCACCTTTGATCTAAGACACATCACAATCGTGAAAGCAATACCCAACAGGTCGAAAGAAAAAAAGAAGTATCGGGCAATAACTTGAGATTTGTTAAGTACGATTCAGACTTATCGTGTTTGTAACAGCCTATATCTCACTACAACGGGGTTTCAAGTGTATATAATGCTTCGCTAGAGATATGGATTCTTTACATGGTTATTTCCATACTTTAACCATTGCAGTCTTCTTTACATATAAATAAAGTTTCATAAAGCATTTTTGAAAACATTCCATAGAATTTAAAGTTATCACCTGATCAATTGTGCTTTGTGGGCTTTTAGGATTATCTCCCAGTGTCTACCACATGTTTTGTCCCGTTTTCATGAGTACTCGGACGAGTTTTTGTGCTTGTGAAATGATACTTCACAGTTTTCATCTAATCATGGAATGGTATTCTACACTCTTTTGGTTTCAGTTTCACTAAAGTATACCTGCGTGAAGATTAATGTAGTTTTGTTCCTCGGACTCGGACCTGATAGTACTATGCTGTCACAGATTCTCCCAGAACAATTCCCCTGTTCTCTGTTCTTGAAATTTCTGACCGTCTTGTCTTTTCCTATTTCCTTGGCGCTTCCAGCAACGACATTGACAAACTGACAACAGGCTTCAGCACACTGGACGTACCATGATTTCGGCAGGTGTTATAACATCGCGTAGTGCTGATGCCACGTTGAACTTTTCCGTTCCAGATGGAAGCGGAGATGAGCATGGGGTAACCCCCGGAAGCAGCGTATCCACTGACAACGATTCCAACATCGAGAACAGAACGATATCAGTTCTGGAAGGATGTATGGAAATCAGGTTAAGCCAGATGGAATATTTTCCTTGGGACAACCCCGACAATGTGTTTGACGCAGACGTGGAGATCTACTTCCGGAAAGCCAAAAACAGCTTGTTGTCGTTCTTGTTCCTGTTTGGTGCGCCCGCTAACGTCATCAACATGGCCGTTTTCTACAAACAGAGTCTCCGGGATCGTGTGAATCTGTGTCTGTTCTTTCTGTCCCTGGCTGATGAGCTGTATCTGGTGTCCGCCATAGTTCTGCATGGTGAACACATCACAGTACCGTTTGGTGACTACGGTCCCATCGCCACGTTCATCACCAGCTATAACTTGAACTTTCTTCTTGGCGCTGTCTTTGTCTCCTTTGTCCTCACAGCCGTCATTGCCTGTGAGAGAAGCTTCTGCGTCCTGAACCCCCTCAAATTCCAGACTCTAATGCGCACCAGGACTATGGCCGTCATCATTGTCGTTGTCTATGTCACATTGCTGGGTCTGTTTTTCATCGTCACCTTCCGATACAAAATCGGCTGTCTCCATGATCCCGTCCTGGGCATCGCCTTCAAGTCGATGGTGGCTGGTCCCTTTTATTCCAGGAATAAGCAGTTCATTGATTTTCTCGACAGCATTTTCTTTGGCACGGCTCTCACTGGGGCTGTGATGGTAGTGGTGGTGATAGCGACGAGTGTCACTACCGTCAAACTTCGTCAGGCTGTGGCGTGGCGTTCCGAAACGTCGTCATCCCTCTCCCCCAGGGAGGTGGCTCTCACCAAGATGCTGATCGGGAGTTCGGTGCTGTTCACCCTGTGTGTGTTCCCTACCACCTTGCTGCGCATCGTCTGTCTCTTCATGCCAGAGATGACGGCTGGGGGGCGCCAGCAGAACTTCTACTTCAGCTGCCTCTGGCTAACGGAAGCCTCCATCATCATCAACTCCAGTTTCAACATCTGTGTGTATTATAAGATGGGGTCCAGGTACAGAGAGACGTTCTGGGCGTTGTTCGGTAGAAAGGACAAGTCCAAAACGATGCAAAACCTACCCGTCTCTGGAAAGTAGCGAACAGCAGTTGGATGGAAATCAACTCATCAGCTGGGGTGATGGCTGGTCAGTGTCTTGTCAGTTAGGACAGATATGATGGACTGGACTGACGTTCTGTTCATGTCTCCTTGTCATGTGTGTTCGTCGGTGTTGGAATAAAGACCACACCAAAGCAACGAATGTGTCCAGCCTTCAAAACAATAGCAAAGCCACGAGGCAGTAATGAATTAAAACAGCAATAACAGTAATCATAATGATGATGAAGATGGCAACGACGACGACGACGACGATGATGATGACGACGACGACGACGACGATGATGATGACGACGACGACGACGATGATGATGTGATGATGATGACGATGATGATGATATCGTCATAATCACCATTATACGGCATTTTATCTTGCGCAGAACAAAGCACTTTCGTAACTCATTCGCACACATGCATGCTATATATGAAAACGAAGACTTGTGTACACAAAGAAAATGGCGGTTGCGGATGGGGGTTGGGGTGGGGTGGGGGTGGTTGAACAGAGAAAAGGAAAACCATCCGACACGAAAAAGGAAAGTGTGACGCTGCATTTCAAAGACCTGGTGCTGGCTTTCGACGAGGAAAAAGAGGAAACTTTTCCAGCCATGTGGATGGGAGACAGAGAAAGGGCAGTGGCCAACAAACAGTTCATTGTTTGAATTTGGGAACTGAATGCAGGAGCCTAGTCTTGTGTATCATGGAAATGCTATTACCATTACATATATTATTGTGTCTGGAGAGTACTGTTAATGTCTTTGCTGCACTGAGGGGATTTTTGGTATGGATCCCTTATTGTTTATGATGGATCCCAGGAAAAAAAATACTAACAAAGATGCCGGTGGAACCTAGAGAAATGCTGTCCTGTTGCCAAACCAACCAGCCAGACCAATCCTGCACCACCTTTGGAAACCTGCTCTATTTTCACATAGGGTGCAGACACTTACAGTGCGTTTTATTAAGACGTCAAGAGACACAGCTGCTCTCTGGCATATGCCGCTGTGTTGCCATAGAACGCAACACAACAGAACCTCCATAGATCCATCCATGGGTGCGCAAGCCCATATTTCATTGCAAAACCCACCGGTAAAAAAACACTGAAACCAAGCGAACTGCTGCGCGCAACCTGCACTCCAAATCGTTGCTGTTTCGGTGACAGGCGAATAACAGTACAACTCCAGATATTACATGCCCTCTGAAGCGGATGCTGGGTTGCAGTCTTTTCCGCTGTCACCAGGACCCTCCCTGTGGTGAGTGGGTCTCTCACTGTCACTGTGCCTACCCCCAGAGACAGCTAAAAGGCAGACAAGGACAAAATAATCCAGAGATGCCAGTGTGACCTAAAGAGGTAGAGATCTCTTATTTTTTAATGGCTGATCCCAGGTAAGTGAACTATCAAAAACTTCCTAGCTTCTGTCCAGGACAGTATGTCAGAGTTGTTGGTTTTGTTGTGGATGGCCATCAACTGGATCTTCTTGGCTCTGATTTACAAGCCAGATCTTGTCGATGCTTCATCCAGTCTTTTAACATGCTTGGCGACTTCTTGTTCATTGCCTGTCTGACCATCAATGTAACCTGCTGAAGCGTTGTTGGTGATGGTTCTTCCTCCAGTGCTGACTGTGCTCACATTAACGCATGAGACAAAACGCACCTATGAATGTGTTAAAAAAATGTACGACATTGAAGGCAGCCCTGACGAACTCCAACTGAAGTTTGGAACCACTCTTCAATAGACCCTGTGTGAGGACTGCACTGGTTTCTGTAGGTAAAGTTGTTGGGTGTTATTCACTGACTTCTGCCTGATGTTAAGTATCTTTATTGTGGCCTTTAGAGCTTCCTATCAGACGTTCCTTGAAGTCTACGAAGACATGGTTCATTTCGCTCTGGTATTGGAGTCGCTTTTCCACAGAGGGTATGCATGTTGAAGCCCTTTTGCATGGTATTTTTGCTTTTGTGGAATGAAACCCGTTTTTCAGCAATAATGATATCCTTTTGCAATTATGATCTGTCGAGAATGATTATCATTTTGTAAGCATGTCTGGTCAGTTATAGTGTAATAGTTCTTGCTGTTTGAAGGATTTCCTTTCCCTGGAAGGATGACAATTAGATATTGAGTCCATAGAGTGAGCCATTCGCCAGTAAGCCAGACGTTGTTCTATATGCTAGTTAGGATATTTTCAAGTGCCTGCCTCTCTGCCACGTTTCAGGCATTCTGCAGAGGTCTTGCCAATGCCTGCAGCCTGACCACATTTCAGTGACTTCACTGCTGCAGGTTCCTCACGCAGTGCTGGAAAGCTATCCTCATTTGATGACTCTCGCACTCTTAGTGAACACGGATCTTGTTTGCTATTTGTTGTAGAGTTCAAAGCGAGACTCAGTCAATCTTTTTATTTTATTTTATTTCCTGTGCGAGGCTATTACCGTGTTCGTTCAGAAAGGTCTTGATTTTTTTCTGTTTGGTCGTCTTTTGCGATCCGAAGATTTTTCTTTGTGTCGTTGTTCTCTAGGGTTTTTTTTCTCTTAGTCTTCACTATTGTTGATACAGCATTCCTCTACACTTTGTTTTCATTTCTTGACTGGTCCCTTTGCTTATAGTGTCGTATACCCCCCCCCCCCCCCCCCCCCCCCCCTTCCCTTCTACTTTTCTTGTGCGCTTGTTAGCTAATTCTTGCTTCACACATCTCCAAGATACTGGCTGTGACCCATGACCTGGATTTCCATCAGCTTATTCCTGGCATCTCTGTTGCTGTGTCAGTCATTACCTGGTTGACATCGTTTATGAATACGTTGAGATCTTCTTCAAGCAGTAGTAGTGGGGCGAATTTTCCTCCTCTAGACACCTGAGAGTTCTTCGGCAACCGTCAAGAGTTTTCAAGTTGTCGAGATCTAATTTGAACAGGAAATTTTCCACTCTCTTGTTTCCTTCAGATGTCTGTTAATGTCATCATCAGAAAGTCGTGATCACTGCCAAGATCAGCTACTGTACACGTCCTGGTTTTGTCTGTGTTTACACCAGACCTCTTCCCGTTCTTTCCAAGAACATAGTCTGTGTGTACGTCAGGATGCTAACTGAAAGTGTTAGCAGGAACCTAGTCATATCCAAGGCGAATTCTAGCCAGTGTAGTCCCCTATCGTTGGTGGCCTTGTTTCAGTAGGGACCGAGAAATTCCTCTACTCTTCCTCCACATCGAACCAACCTTGGCATTCCTGTCACCATTAAGGCTGAGGATGTCTTTCCTGTCAACCTTGTTGATGACTGTTCGAAGATGAGAGTAGAATTCTTCAGTCCAGTGATCATCACAGTCTGATGTGGGGGCAATACCTGCGCTATCCTCATACTGAATGGTTTGTCTCGCAGGTGGATGGTCATTAGCCTGCTGAAAACAGGGCAACGTGTGTGTGTGTGTGCGTGTGTGTGTGTGTGTGTGTGTGTGTGTGTGTGTGTGCGTGTGCGTGTGTGTGTGTGTGTGTGTGTGTGTGTGTGTGTGTTACGTGTGCGTGGGTGGGTGGCAATATGCACCCTTGTTTGTAGATGCATGGTACTTATTGCAATATTCATCTTTTTATTGGTTTCATTTATGTTTTCTTTAACCTTTTATGTATTTGTAAGCGCTTAGGGCTTATGATGTAAGATTAAGCGCCATAAATAATCATTATTATCATTATTATTATTACTATTTCCACTACGACGTTCTTGAAGTTCGTGATGACCAAAGACCCTTTTCCATGTACATGTTTGTCTTCTTTTCCATTTTGGCACACGACATGCCTCTGTGCTGTCTGTGCTTCTGCGTTGTTCTTTCATCGACTTGTGCAGAGGCAGAGAATGTGCTAGAGTCTACTGCCCTTTTCATGAGCCAGTTCTTTCAGTTTGTCGATCTGCCTGAGTTTTTTCACGTTTCAAGTGGCCAATGTGACGATCTTTCTTCTACGTATCCTCTGCAAATCATAAATGAAATGTCAGCGAACCGCCAAGAGAAACGTAGACAAACGAATCACAAGACAAAACACGACGCGTTTCGACCTCTTAGGTCTTCTTCAGGCAAGATACAAAGCAATTAGGACAGCGAAAATGAAGATAAGTGATTGAAGATAAGTGATTGCTCGTTCATGTTCGTTGTCCTAATTGTATTGTATCTTGCCTGAAGAAGACCTAAGAGGTCGAAACGCGTTGTGTTTTGTCTTGTGATTCGTTTGTCCACGTTTTCCTTTGCGGTTCGCTAACATTTGTTTAGGATTTGTTCAGAATTCCGCCAGCAGTCGTCTCACTTTGCAACTGTATCCTCTGCAGTTCTTCACCAGATACACAATTTTTGCTTTTCTTTCAGGTGGAGTTCAATGGATGGCAGGGTCAATGTTAAGCCAGGCTTGCGACAGATCCAGTATGGTCTCTGGGTTTTCTTTTCTGTCGTGCGCTGTGTCTTGGGCGATTTGAATCTGATGGAGCCCGTCCTTCTCCAGGGCGGAGTTTTTCGTTTGGTTTACTCCCTACGTGCGAGAGGTCGTGAAGGGTCACATGCTCACCTGTAGCACAAGAGAATCTCTGACCTGGACTACAACTGACAAGTTTTGACTCATGCATTTCTTTTTCTCGTGGACAACGCGTTGTCGAAGGTACCACCAAGGCTCTTGGCCGAGTTGACATTATGCTTGGTTCGATTGCATTACCTGTGATACAAGAGAGTTTTGACGAGCATGGCATTTGTTTTGTCATCATTCAGCTGAGACTTATTCTGACTCATCCGTTTGTTTTTTTTATCATACAAACACGTCACATGTTCCTTGCAGACTTACTTGACTTTGTCCTCTTCGTTCCGATCGGAACACAGGGCCCGCACTGCAGATCTCCATCTCGCACTGTCTTGGGCAGTTCTCTTGGCTTCACCCCAGGTCATGTTGGTGAACTTGAGTTCTGCCTGTAGAGTTCTTCTCCAGGTGGTGACTGGTCGTCCCCTCTTCCGCTTCCCCTGTGGGCTCCAGTCCAAGGCGTGGCGTGGGATGTGGCCTGTCCTCTACGCAGGGTGTGTCCAACCGAACACCACTTCCTCATGTGGATACTCTTGGTGATTGGAGATTCACTCCGGCCATCTGATGCGCAGGATCTTGCGAAGACAGGTGTTGATGAAGACTTGCAACTTGCTGTCCAGGCTCTTTGTGCGTCTCCAAGTCTCCGAAGTGTACAATAACACGGACTTGACGTTGGTGTTGAACAGCCTTAGCTTGGTGTGCAGACTGAGGTTTTCGTTCCTCCACACTGGTCTGAGGGTGACAAAAGCATTGCGCGCCTTGCTGATCCTGGCCTTTACATCTTCATCAGTTCCCCCTGTCTTGCTGACAATGCTGCCCAGGTAGGTGAAGTGTTCAACCTCCTCTGTGGCCTGTCCATTGATGTTGATGGGTGCTTCCTGAGTGGCGTTGACCCGCAGATTCTTTGTTTTCCCCACGTTGATCTCCAGTCCTGTAGTCCTGGCGACGTTGCTCAGTCCTGTTCCTTGCAGAAGAGACAGATATTTCAGAGTTATTTTACTGAAGCCGAATGTCTGCTGCTCAGAAACGGTTCCTGATTATCTCCGCGAAGGAAGCGGTATGTAACATCAGAATTATGGAGATGAGCGGAGATGGGGGAGAGAACTTGAGGGAGAAGCTGTAGTGGCTCTGGTCGGGTAACTATGGACTATCATGACCTCAATTACCTGTCAAAAAAAAAAAAAAGAAAAAAGAGAAAGAAAGTTGGAGCAAAAGTCAAGAAATCGTTCCGCTATAACTTAATGATCCAAATGACAAAATTGTGCGTGGTTCGAATCGTTAGACATGCCTCTATACACCATAATGTCACTGTTCTACGAGTCACAAGGTCACAAGGTCACCGCTCTACAACCCACAAGGTCACCGCTCTACAATCCTCAAGGTCACCGCTTTACAATCCACAAGGTGTACATACCCGCTCTACAATCCACAAGGTCACCGTTCTACAATTCTCAAGGTCACCGCTCTACAATCCACAAGGTCACCGCTCTACAATACTCAAGGTCATCGCTCTACAATCCTCAACGTCACCGCTCTACAATCCTCAAGGTCACCGCTCTACAAGACACAAGACCACCGCTCTACAATCCACAAGGTCACCACTCTACAAGACACAAGGTCACCGCTCTACAAGACACAAGGTCACGTTCTACAAGACACAAGGTCACCGCTCTTTAAGTTACAAGGTCACCGCTCTACAAGCCACAAGGTCACTGCTCTACAGTCCACAAAGTCACCGCTCTACAATCCACAAGGTCACCGCTCTACAATGCACAAAGTCACCGCTCTACAATCCACAAGGTCACCACTCTACAATCCACAAGGTCACCGCTCTACAAGCCACAAGGTCACCGCTCTAGCAATCCACAAAGTCATCGCTGTACAATCCACAAGGTCACCGGTCTACAAACCACAAGGTCACCGCTCTACAATCCACAAGGTCACCGCTCTACAATCCTCAAGGTCACCACTCTACAATCCACAAGGTCACCGCTGTACAATCCACAAGGTCACCGCTGTACAATCCACAAGGTCACCGCTCTACAATCCTCAAGGTCACCGCTCTACAACCCACAAGGTCACCGCTCTACAACCCACAAGGTCACCGCTCTACAATCCCACAAGGTCACCGTTCTACAATCCTCAAGTTCACCGCTCTACAATCCTCAACGTCACCGCTCTACAATCCTCAAGGTCACCGCTCTACAATCCACAAGGTCACCGCTCTCAACAAGCGTACACACAAGGTCACTGATCTACAAGACACAAGGTCGCCGCTCTACAAGACACAAGGTCACCGCTCTACAAGCCACAAGTCACTGCTCTACAATCTATAAAGTCACTGCTCTACAATCCACAAGGTCACCGCTCTACAAACCACAAGGTCACCGCTCTACAATCCACATGGTCACCACTCTACAATCCTCAAGGTCACCACTCTACAATCCTCAAGGTCACTGATCTACAGTCCACAAGATCACTGATCTACAGACCATACTGCTCTACAAACCACAATATCACTGATCTACAGACCATACTGCTCTACAAACCACAATATCACTGATCTACAGACCATACTACACTACAAACCACAATATCACTGATCTATAGACCATACTGCTCTACAAACCACAATGTCAGTGATCTACAGACCATGAGGTCACCGCTCTACAAGCCACAATATCGCTGATCTACAGACCATACTGCTCTACAAACCACAATATCACTGATCTAAGACCATACTGCTCTACAAACCACAATGTCACTGATCTACAGACCATGAGGTCACCGCTCTACAAGCCACAATATCACTGATCTATAGACCATACTGCTCTACAAACCACAATGTCACTGATCTACAGACCATAAGGTCACCGCTCGACAAGACGTAAGGTCAGCACTCTGCGAGCCACAAGATCACTACTCTACCAA
>CM065735.1:42612843-42620343 GCA_033310375.1 Conus canariensis
ACGTAGTCCGGTTTAGACCAAATCGGAACTCTGTAAAGATGGAGAAGAGTTTTCTTATCACAGCACCAATTCGTATGTGCCACAACTCTCGGAATGTTCATAACTTTGCGACAAGAAGTTTGCAGATACTGGATGTGACTTTTAAAGTTAACGTTTTGATCGAAGACAACGCCCAGAAATCTGATTTCCTTCACAGCTGCAACTGTGAACTTAACCAGACGAATTTCAGGGTCAGCTAAGTGCCATCCAAAGTTGTGAAAGTGGATTGAGTTTTGGTGGCTAAAAAAAAAAAAAGTAAAACCATTTTTTCTCGACCCACCATCAGAAAAAAATCCATACATAGCTGAGTCAACGTTGTATGCCAGCACTCAAATTGCATAGAGAGCAAAGTCATCAACAGAGAGGACTCGGAAGCTTGGTTTACAGAATCGGCTTCTTAATGATTTTTTTTATGCTTAAGAGAACAGACAGGATTCTCCAATGGGGTACATCCAACTCTTGCTCGTAGATGTCAGACAGCATGCTGTCAACACAGACACGGACCTGCGGATCAGCAAAAAAAGTTTTTCTTTTAATAAAGAGAGGGATATTACCTCGAAAAACTAGATATGAAAATCCAAGAGAATATCATAGTGGTGTTGTAGGCCTTCCCCAGGAGGTCAAAACAGACAGCATCCACATGTTGTTTGTTAATGAAGGAATTGTAAATGGCGGTTTCAGGACAGATCACATGGTCAGTGGTCAGTGGTAGAATGGAACTTGTGAAAACTGCACTGTTGTTTGACCAAAAGGCTATTGGTGTCCAGCTTCCACATCAGATGACAGTTGCCCATCTTGAGGGCAGAGCTTAAAGAATACTTTTAACCTTTACCGGATGACGTTTTTGACTACACAGACCTGATTGTGCGGGTCGCCCAAGACCCACACATTTTGTCGAGGCTTTTCCGTGCTTATCCCTATTCAGATCACGCGGGTCTTGTGAGACCCATACCTGATAAAGAGCGGTTCATCAGCTTATTGCTCACACGATTGCGCGGGTCATGTTCGATCCATTGAAATGTATGGTTCCTGGGGGAACCGCGACTAATTACGCTGATAATTGATTGTGCCTATATATGAAATTTCAGTGACCAACGGCTATTAAGATCGTTGACAAACTCCTAAGATTGCGTGAACATAGCTCTATCCGTTCATAAGATATTATGTTTTTATTGAGTCACTGGGTCATGGAAGACCCAGGAAGCACGGCATAGGAAGAGAAATGACCAAGCAGAATTTTAAAACAGGGCAAACCTCGCCCAAACATGCAGGGTAATTCGTACAACGATTAACTACAAATGAAATGTTCACTGGAAACGGGGGAAAATTGCCTTAAGCCCAAAGTTTTCCCAGAGGAAAATGAAAGGCTTCCCAGTGAGAAAAGTACTTTCTTGCATAACACCCACCTCGACTCGTGTAATTCCCCTTCCAGATGGGAACCACTACAAGTTTGTTCCAAAACATGGGAATTCCAAAATCCTGATAAGGGCGGAGCTGGGAGCGGGGGGAGGGGGGGGGGGGCGGGGACGATTTTCTCGGAGCCCCTTTTACAATTCATCCACACCTGGCCCAAAGTAAACTACGAGAAGGCCTTCCTGCAAGATTCTTCTCTTCTCTCTTCTCTCTCTCTCTCTCTCTCCTCTCTCTCACACACACACACACACACACACACACACACACACACACACACACACACACACACACAAGACTGGTCACAAAAGTTTTCTTACCAGAAAACCCAAATTCCACAGTGCAACCCATAACATTAACAATAAATGACAAAAATTGGCGGACCCTAACAAATACAATAATAAATGACAACAAAAAAAAATTGGCGGGAGCCTAATGAATACGTCCATGAACCCCCGTCTCTTAAAGGCTTTTCAAGTCCAGATTTCCATCAAAGGCTTTCGCTCTGCATGCAGGGAATATCACAGGAGAGGTGCACATGAAATCAGAATCACACCATCCAGTCTGAGGAAGACATCAAATGCTCACCAAAGCCTAAACTCCTCATTCACTTTCTTCTGATGCAACACTTACACACACACACACACACCACACACACACACACACACACACACACACACACACACACACACAGAGATCTTAAACATCGCCATCACAGAGCAAAAACGCGGATCCACTCTGATCCTTCAACGCCAACCCATCCAGGGTAGCCAAGCGTGGAGAGAAGAACCTCCCTCTGTAGATGATGGTACAGCTGAAGTCAGGGGGGAGAGGACCGCTCCTGCAGCCAGGGAAGGAGACCGGAAAGGAAGGGGGCTCAACCAGCGTTGATTACACCTGTGCATAGTTGGAAAGCAGTCTGGACTGAAATGATATAATCGCGCTCAAACCTATCCAGAGACAATAAATCATTGCCACTCTCTCTCTCTCTCTCTCTCTCTCTCTCTCTCTCTTGAAGATCTGAAGGCAGAGACGTCAGAATCAGAAAACCTTGTACGTCATAACAACAAATCGTTTTTGTTGCAATGGATCTTAACGGTTTAAAAAAAAGATAGGATTAAAGATGAAAATAACGTAGGGAACAGAAATCTCGGGGTTTGAAGCCCATTCCTTCAAGGAATACGCTCACCTGAGCCTTCCTGACAGGTAGAGGGGCTGACACAGAGGAGAACGGGCACATGTCCCTCTAGCAGTGAACACACAGCTGTGCTGGAGCGGAGAGTCGCCAATCGAGGTGTGTGTCCCATGAACCTTACTCACGGGTCCACAGGTCAAATGAGGTCACAGCCCGATCGGCGTCGACTGAAAGAACAACTCGTTTACAATAAATGGGGCAAAACGATAGGAATCTTTTAGATGATCTAAAAGGCAGGCAGCCGACGCCAGAGAGAGAGAGAGAGAGAGAGAGAGAGAGAGAGAGAGAGAGAGAGAGAGAGAGAGAGGGAGGAGAGACAGAGAGAGCACTGACCATTATTACAAAAATAGAAGAAAAAAAGAATCACTGCCATCGTTTTCTTCTTAGCCTTGGGAGCTGAAATTCACGGTGACGTACCTTTGTTTCTGAGCTGCAGTCATGAACCGTAATGACACTGAATGTTCTGGTTAAACTGTGCTGCGCGCAGGCCGGGTTCATATATAGTGAACAGAGAGAGAGAGATAGAAAAGAGAGAGAGAGAGGGACAGAGAGAGAGAGAGAGAGAGAGAGAGAGAGGGGAGAGAGAGAGATTCATCAATGTAGTCAACTACTTCGATTAACAATATTTGACATTTGTCAGACTGACCATTAACATAGCGTTCTCTTAGCTCTCTGTAAGCTCACCAAGCTTGTGAAATTTTAAAGTACTTATACATGCGCGTGCACTAGCGTGCATGCAGGCATGTGTGTACACACACACCACACACACACACACACACACACACACACACACACACACACACACAACACACACACACACACAACACAAAACACACACACACACACACACACACACCACACACACACACACCCCACACCACACACACACAACACACACACCACACACACCACACACACACACACACACACCACACACACACACACACACACACACACACACACACACACACACACACCACAACCCAAAACACACACACACACACATCACACACACACACACACACACACACCACACACTCTCTCTCTCTCTCTCTCTCTCTCTCTCTCTCTCTCTCTCTCTCTCTCTCCATTCTCTATGCGCGTGCATGCATAATGTGGGTTTGCATGTGTGTGCGCGGACATGTGTGCATGTGTGTGAGCGTGTGTGTGCTCGTGCGTGTGCGCGTCTGCATGATTGTGTATGTGTGTGTGTGTGTGTGTGTGTCTGTGTCTGTCTGTCTGTCTGTCTGTCTGTCCGTCTGTCTGTCTGTCTGTCTGTCTGTCTGTGTGCGCGTGTGTGTCTGTGTGTGTGCGTACATGCGTGCGTGCGTGCGTGCGTATGAGCGTCCGTGCGTGTGAGCGTCCGTGCGTTTGTGTATGTGCGTGTGTGTGTGTGTGTGTGTGTGTGTGTGTGTGTGTGTGTGTGTGTGTGTGTGTGTGTGTCCGTGCGTGTGAGCGTCCGTGCGCTTGTGTATGTGTGTGTTTGTGTGTGTGTGTGTGTGTGTGTGTGTGTGTGTGTGTGTGTGTGCGTGCGTGTGTGTGTGTGTGTGTGTGTGTGTGTGTGTGTGTGTGTGTGTGTCCGTGCGAGCACGCTCTTCATGCATTCTTTTTCTCATCATTACCACTATAGGCACCATTATCGCCATTAACATCAAGGTGGTCTTCATCAGCAGCACTGTCGTCATAAGCACTGTCACCTGCAACAGACAGTTGCGCTCCATTAGACCCTCGTGAAAGATGCTCCCTTTGCACAACCCATTGTGCTCCATCCCAGGTGTGTTTAATCGGCAAACTGTGCCTTTCACCTGGAACACAAGGTGTCGATATGAACTGCCTAGGGTAAAGCCCGGACACTATAATTCCAGTTGTTTTCAAGGCTGGACCAGGACAACACTATTCCTGTTTTTGTTAAGGCTTGACCAGGACAATATCATTATTTTACTTATTGTTAAGACTGGACCAGGTCAACATTATTCTAGTTATTGTTAAAGCTGGACCAGGACAACATTATTATTCCAGTCATTGTTAAGGCTGGACCAGGACATCCTTATTATTCCAGTTATTGTTAAGGCTGGACAAGGACATCATTATTATTCCAGTTATTGTTAAGGCTGGACCAGGACATCATTATTATTTCAGTTGTTAAGGCTGGACAAGGACATCATTATTATTCCAGTTATTGTTAAGGCTGGAGAAGGGCACCATTATTCCTGTAATTGTGAAGGCTCAAACCTCGACACCATTTTTTCAGTTATCATTAAGGTTTGAGCTTGCACATCATTATTCTGTATACACTTCAGTTTGGGTTCTGGACAACAATGTTCCAGTTATTTAAAAGACTGCACCCTGACATCATTATTCCGGTTGTCATTAAAGTTTGATATTGACATTGTGATGGTGTGGAGGGTAAGGGGTGTGCAGGTGAAGACAGGCAGATGGTAATGCGTAGAAGCCAAGGGACAGCAGCCAGTCAAGAAGACACGGAGGACGAGGGGTAGTTTCTCTTTTATTTTCTTCTTCCACGCCAGTCGCTCACATCAGGGAACACTGCTCCATTCACACACACGCTCTACTTTTATAAAAAATGTACCGGGCCGCAGAGCCAGCAACACGGTGCCAGAGACGAAACGGGCCTCGCGAGGCCGGAACCAACAGAAATTTGTGTTTTCTATCGCAGCTTCAGTGTTGTCTGGCTCGCTGTCCGTTCAAACTATTAACACATATTTACTATCGATGAAAACCTCAGAACCCAAGGAATAAAATGCAGTAAGTCACATTTGACAATTTTGTTCCTGTACTAAATTATTGCTGATTAATGTCCCAGAGTGAAGCCACTTTTAACGCGTTTGCGTCATATTTTCGTCTATTTCAATAAAAAAAATACTGAAGAGCGTGAAATAATTTTACAATGAATGAATAGCTGGCATTTCGCTCTTTTCATACATATAAACTTCATTTTCCGAGACAGTGTCTAAGTGGAGAATTGTGTTATTAAAAATTACTAGAAAACACAGCTGACTTTTCACCTTGCCGGGCCGTCGGCGCCTACTTTTGACACAACTTTCAACTGAAATATACTCTGTTGAAATGGTCTGTTAAGTAATAAATCCTACACATTTTCAGTTGTATTCATAGCGGAAATGGAGTCATTAGCAAGATTTCGATCGGGAAGTCTGAATTTCGTAGAATGATAATTTGGATCAAAACTCCGACAATGAACGAAGAAGGCGACTTGCTCAAGGGAACCAGCGTCGTCAGTCATTTCGTATAGTCGCAAGCCTGTACGGAAAAGATCCTAAGCATGCGATATACGAAATGAGAGCTCATGGACATTACTTTTAACATGCATCTTCAGATTCTTCGGTTTTCCTCTTACTTTTTGTAAAATCAAGAATTATTCAATGTTCATTCGACAGACAATTGAAAATGGCGCCAAGATTGCTCGTGCAAAATACCAGTTTAGAGAAGATATGGGCTTCTCAGCCCAGTACGGTTGTAATGAATAAAATACATTAATTTTTGTGACTTCGGCGACGTACATACAACTATGTAGGTTCTGAGGTATTCATGATTTAAAGAATTTACACAATAAAAAAAATTGGATGCAACAAGGGAGGTAAAAGGGGAAGATAACTCTTGAACAAAGCATTTCATCCACGAAAGGTAACCAAAAGAAATATATACACTGTTAGCACCCGGCTACAACATTATTCGCTTATATATCTAAAGATGGAACCTGACACCTTAACCAGTTATGATTAAGGATTGAATCCTGAAAGCATTGTTCTGGTCATTATGAAATCAGAATCCTGACACAACTGTTCCAGATATGATTAAAGATGATGCCTGACAACATGATCCCACTTGTAACTCAGGATGAATCTGGACATCATCCTGGTCACATTATTCCAGTGGTGCTTACGGCTGAGTCCTGATATTATCCTAGTAATGATTAAGGGTGGATTTCGGCAGCATTACTCCAGTTATGATTCAGGATTTAGTCTGACAACATCTTTCCAGTTATGATTAAAGATGAATCCTTACATCATTTGTCCAGTTATGATTAAGGAGTCATCCTGAAAACATTATTTCTATTACGATTAAAGACTAAATCCTGACAATATTATTTCAGTTATGATTAAGGCTGAATTCTGACACCATTACTCCATTTACGATTAAGGATAAATCTTGATAACATCTTTCTAGCTATAATTAAGAAAGTATCCTAATATTACTCCACTTACGATAAAGGACTAATCCTGGCAACTTATTTCAGTTATGATTAAAGCTGAATACTGACACAGTTGTTCCAAACATGACTCTTGATGATTTAAGGATGGATTTTGTCAACGCTTTCCAGTTTTGCTTTAGGATGAATCCTAATAAAATGATTTCAATTATGATTAAGGCTGCATATCTGCACCAATATTCCAGCTATGATTACGGATGGATCCAGATGACGTAATTCATAGACGTTCGGTCCTGACAAGATTATTCAAATTATGATTCAGGATGAATCCTGACAAAATTATTCAAATTCTCATTATGACTGGATTCTGAACAGCATTATTCCAGTGATGGTTCAGGGTAGTTTCTGACAACATCCCAGTTATGATAAAAGAAGGGTTTTGACAATATTATTCCTCTTATAATTAGTTATGGATCCTAACATCATCATTCTTGTGATGAATGAGGATAGGTCCTGACAACATTACTCCAGCTGTGATCAAGAATGAATCCTGATAACATTACTCCAGTTGTGATCAAGAATGAATCCTGATAAACATTACTCCAGTTGTGATCAAGAGTGAATCCTGATAGCAATACTCCAGCTGTGATCAAGAATGAATCCTGAT
>CM065735.1:42625343-42667843 GCA_033310375.1 Conus canariensis
CTTAGCCTATCGGACACAAATGTAAAGTCTGAAACTATGGCTTTCACTGATAGTCCGTGCGCGAAACTGAAACTAGAAAAAAAGAAAAATACCGATCTTCTTACTTCCCTTGAAGTATTTGTCTCCCGTTCCTGATAGCAGACAAACTCTGTGACTCACTTCCGGTGTTTTCATTCCCGGCTGGAGTGCCAAAATACGGACTGAGAAATTTGTAATGAGGTTCGCTTTAGGACTGTATTATTCATCATCTGGGGGGGTAGCAGTGATGTATAAGAGTTTTGTTATGATCCTTAATGACTTGTCTTGAATTGGGGGTCATCGGCTCCTTTTCAAGGGTGATGTTGAATGGAATGTTGTAAGGTTATGAGGATAACTGCATTCTCTGGAATTTTCAACTCGACAACTGTTGCTGTGACCGTGACTCGGAATTGAAGCTTACGTCGAATTTACTTGCGATTTTCGGATTAGTTGCACATAAGTTTAGAATACGAATAGCTGTTTTAAGTCAAAGTTCATATTCCTTTTTGTCAAAGGCTAAATATGATCTGAGAATCCGTAGGGGATATTGAAGCGAAAGAAATCAAATGGAACTTGAACTTCTATATATACAAAATTAAAAGAACTTATTCTGTTCGGAACCAGAACTAGAGCTGACAACTAAGTAGACTTTAAGCAAGCCAGAGAACCTGAATTGAAATGTTGACAAATAGACAATTGTAAACGAAGTGACGTCAGAATAGTCCACATGATCATGATGACTGAGGACGTTTAATGGATGAAAATGAAGTGTATCAACTGAGACAGACAGTGCTTGATAATTATAACTTTAAACAATATTACACAATTGAATAGTCATATACATCCGCATTCATGTGTTATATGTTAAGACATGGACACTGAATATGTGGAAAGTAAAGTGATAGTTTGTTGCACATGATACATGCACAGACATGCTCTCTCCCTCTCTCTCTCTCTCTCTCTCTCTCTCCCTCCCTCCCTCTCTCTGAGCTCTCTCTGCCTATGTCTCTAGCACATGGTGACAAGCACAAACATAAAAATTCCTCTCTCTCTCTCTCTCTCTCTCTCTCTCTCCTCTCTCTCTCTCTCTCTGGCAATACACTGACAGTGTATTTGCAATTTTTGGAGATTTACATACAAAAGAAGAGGATGGGCACTTGGATGCTGTCTTGTTAAGATCTACTGTATTATTACTTGAGACTGAGAATTGCGTAACACTGTGCGTGCATGCAGCAGTGGGAATGTGTTTGTATATGTGTGAGAGAGAATGACGTCATGATTAGTGAAATATTGCTGAATTCAATAGCTGTGGTACATTAAAAAGAAAATAGTGCCATCATTATGACTTAAATTTTCCAACGAATTTGAAACAAAGATCTTGCATACTTTTCTGTTTTCAGAATATGAATTAACATGTAATTAGAAACCCAGACTTCTCATTCTCAAAGCAACGCTTCTGTGACATTGAATTTGAACAGCATCAGATTTTGAAGTGGACATAACTGAATAATGACTCGCATTCTGTCATGAGAACACACATCACTGAACTGTAATACATGAAACTAAGCATTGCTTGATGATGAACTGGATTCCCTTCTGACAAAAAGACGGACTGGGTCCATTCATACCCAACGTACTAGAACCTAACTGTTGGAAACTTCAAAAACAAAATGCCTGCGGAAAAAGGCCTTATAGTGTCGGAATCGGACATCATCAAAATGGTGCTGGAGTTTCTCCAGAACCGTCAGCTCAACATCTCCATGCTGTCGGTGGAGCGAGAGACAGGGATCATCAACGGGCAGTTTTCAGACGACCTCCTGTTCCTGCGACAGTTGATCCTGGATGGGCAGTGGGATGACGTCATTGAGTTCATTCAGCCGCTGCTGGGCATGGAGGGGTTCAATGGGCAGACCTTCCAATACATGATCACCAAACACAAGTACCTGGAGCTCCTGTGTATCAAAGCAGAGCCCAACATCATGCAGAACTATGAGGTCACTGTGGATGAGGTGAGGTCTGATGAAGGATTATGGGGGGAAGGAACAGTGAGCATTTCTGCTTGTGTGTGTGTGTGCGTGTGTGTGTACATGCATGCGTGCGTGCGTGTGTGTGTGTGCAGCTCAGTTTATAATGTGCAGTACTCGGAGCACCCCAAGTTGTTGTTCAGTAACATCAAAACAAATTGTGTGCAACACCAAACAGAAAGAGGTCTGGCCAGAGCTAATCAAATTTAGATTTGCACTCGTGAAATGTAAAATTTGTTGTAATGTAAAATGTGCTGGTTGTGCATCTCTAGATTGTTGAATGGGATACATTATTACATAAAATATATGTCTCCAACAATTAAGTCTAATCAAAAAGAGTTAGAATTAGTGAATATCAGCTGGAAACCTTCACACATCACTAGAGAGAAAACTGTCAATGAGGGAGAACAGTTTCCAAGAAGGAATTTAAAGAAAATCTGGACTTGTTTTGTTTTTTTTTTAAAAAAGACTGTAACGATTACTAGTAATACAAGTACCAGAATGATTGATCAGCAAATTTCATTGTGTGCAGACTTGAGCCTAGCTGAGGTGTCCTTTTCTTAAAATTTATTTTTCATTTTTGTTTTAAATATTTACATTCCCCCCCCCCCCCCCCCCCCCCCCCTTTCCTAATTGAGTGTTTCAGTAGATTCACAAAAAAGCAGAACTTTCAAGATCATAAAAGAAAAAAGTTGAGAAGTATATCATGCATATTTGTAACACAAATTGATATAGGCACTATTAATTTCTTTTATGATTATTGTAAAGTGCTTTCTGCTCCCTGACAAAGAGGAAGGTGCTCTGCACACACACACACACACACACACACACACACACACACACACACACACACACACACACACATACAGTGACACACACACTCACACACACACACACACCACACACACACACACACACACACACACACACACACACAGTCTTCTCAGTCAGTTATCTCCTGCAGCATCAGTGGGTTGTTTCTGATATTTGCCAGCTATATTCCTTGCCATACTCATTTGAGTCATTATAGTGGTGCTCCAGAACATCACCCCCCATGGTGGCAGTGCTGTTTATCATGCTTTGCTTTGCAATACTGAGACTAGTTAGAGACTACACAATCCTATGCTGCCAGATTCCTGCCTCTCCCTCCTCACCCCTCCATCTCCCCCTCCCTCCCCCAACCCAGCCCATCATATCCCTCCCTCCATGGCATTCCTGTCACCCATTCCCCACTCCACCCCCCCCCCCCCCCCCCCCCCCCCCTTTTCTCTTTTCCTTTCTCAGTTTCTGTATGCTTGTCAACTTTTTTGTGGCCCTTCCTCCCCCACCCTCATCTCCCCTCAGTTCTTCCCCTCCTTACCTCCCCTTCCCCCATTACTGCAGTTTTCTCACCCATTTCCTCTTTCTCCTGAACTCCATCTTTGTCTAGTAAGCATCACTGCATCGCTTGTCTTTGGATTTGCTACTGCTGGTAGGGCATGAGACTACACAGTCAATATGCAGCCACTTAAAAAAAGAAACAAAGAAAAACATCTTGAAGAATCATTTAAAGTAGACCTTTTCTAATTCTTTGCTGGATGAGGAGGGGGAGAAGGACTGTATTATATAACTCCATGATCAAAAACATTTCACAGTGAAATATGTATCATTCTCCCTAGTGGGAAGAGCTTATCACCATAGTATCACATGATCATCTTCTTCTTTTTTCTGTCTCTGTTTACGTTTTGAAGGATCAACACAGATTTTTTTTCCGTGTGCAGAAAAAACACTGGTCAGGAACAGCTCCCAAGTTGTCACCGATTTATTTATATGTGCCAAATCATGCATTCCACACAGAGGATTTTTTCATATGCAGAATAATGCCAGGAACAACTCCGAAGTTGCCATGGATTTAATTAGACATGTGCCAAATCATTCATTCCACACAGAGGATTTTTTCATATGCAGAATAATGCCAGGAGCAACTCCAAAGTTGCCATGGATTTAATTAGACATGTGCCAAATCATTCATTCCACACAGAGGATTTTTTCATATGCAGAATAATGCCAGGAGCAACTCCGAAGTTGCCATGGATTTAATTAGACATGTGCCAAATCATTCATTCCACACAGAGGATTTTTTCATATGCAGAATAACGCCAGGAGCAACTCCGAAGTTGCCATGGAATTAATTAGATATGTGTCAAATCATGCATTCCACACAGAGGATTTTTTCATACGCAGAATAATGCCAGGAACAACTCCGAAGTTGCCATGGATTTAATTAGATATGTGTCAAATAATGCATTCCACACAGAGGATTTTTTCATACGCAGAATAATGCCAGGAACAACTCCGAAGTTGCCATGGATTTAATTAAATATGTGTCAAATCATACATTCCACACAGAGGATTTTTTCATATGCAGAATAATGCCAGGAACAACTCCGAAGTTGCCATGGATTTATTTATATATGTGCCAAATCATGCATTCGATACAGAGGATTTTTTCATGTGCAGAATAATGCTAGGGCCCAGGTTGCCATGGGTTTATTTACGTGTGCTAAATTATAAATGCATTCCATGCTGAAAGGATTTCAATTTCTTACCGCCTCCTGACTCCAAAAGTTAGACCACCATATTTGTGGAGAGAAGGAGAGAGAAGAAAAGATGGTCCCATGTAAGACTTGACCCATAGCGTTCTCGCAGCTGATGCAAACTTGTATGTTACCTATTCTAGGCCATGTTTCTCACAGCCAAAGTCACATTGATGAGACTGAGCAGACTGACCGACTGTCTGGGGTTTTTTAGGGTTTTTTTTTTTTAAAATTTTTGTTTTCCCTCCTCTGGCAGGTGGTGCGGTGCCTGAACTGCCTGGAGGGTCTGTGCCCCACCAAGGAGGACTACAGCAACCTGTGCTTCCTCCTGTCCCTCCCCAAGCTCTCCGACCACGTCGACTACCAGAACTGGAACCCCAGCAACGCCCGCGTCCAGTGCTTCAAGGACGTGCTGCCCCTCATCGACAAGTTCCTCCCTGTGGAGAAGGTCGGTGGAAGCTCTAGAGGTGAACCTATCACGGGTGTTGCTTTTTTATTTATTTTTTTCTGAGAATTTACAAGAAGAAAAAAAATCATAGGGTGAGGATTTTTTTTTTTAAGGCAGAGATGGAATGTAACCAGCAGACCTGTTTACCCATACGATTTCAACGTACTTTGTACACATGTTTGGTAAAGATATGACGAATACGACAAATTAAAAAGAAATATGTAGAAAAAAATTCTAGAGACGTTCTTGAGCGGTAATTGAACTTGGGGAAGGTAACTGTGGCAGAGGCTTTGACCAAAGAGCAACAACTCTTGATAACTTCTGCCCACACAGTGACCTGGGCTATCAGCTCACTCTGCTTTGCAGTGTCCGTTTCCTTGATGACATACCCTGGTACACTGAAAAACCATGAGACAGCATGAGTGTGTGCTAAAGTATGCTGATGAATCAGGTTTGAAAGTAACTGGTATCAGAAAGAACCTGTTTTACCGTAGTCAGTGCCAGATCAGGTGGTTACTACTGGCAAGAAGTGTCTGCAATGTGATGGCAGGTGAAATCAAAATGAAGGACCCTCCCCTCTCCTGCCTGCTTTTACAGAAATGTGGAATTGTGTACACACTCATTGTAGAAAATTCGTTCAGTTTCGCTGAAAAGTACACCAGAAGCAGTTTTAGGGTAAACAGGTCTGAAGCAGTGGTTTTCTTTCTTTTTTGTTGTTTTTAAGGCAAAAGTTTGGAACCATGTTGACTGCTAACCAAAGATCAATGCTGGTAGTATAACATTGGCAAAGATACTGATGATTCTTATTATAATGTTATATTTAACAGTATTACGCTACAGGTCAACATAATCTTCTTTTTCCCAACAAAACAGATTTGTATTTCAAGCATGCACATGCTGGAGTGAATTTCTGTACCTGAGTGTAGACAAGATCTGATAAACAACATGATGAGAGCACAGTCACATACATTTATATAACCACTCCCCAACCTCTGTCCAACTTGCATGTAGCTGAACATACAAATTACATCTACAGCAACACGCAAGCAAATTCAGTGATGCCCTTGTAAAAAAAAATGAATACAATAAAAGATTGTGTAAAAACCATTTATATCACAGGAATGACTAAAGAAATGCCCAGGAGAGGAGGGGTGACTGCAGCTAAAACGTAAGAGCTAAAAATAGAATTGCTGGGTCACTGAACGAAGGAACAAACAAATTTTGTGGCTTGTTTGTTCCTTCATTTGGCAGCCCAGTAATCTTACTTTTGCTGTAAGGTCTCAGTCAGAACTGAAATATGGGACAAAGTGTGGAATCGCTGACGTGAAAAACAGCTGTTCCCATTTGTACACAAACACCAGGTTTGTAAGGGTTAATTTGTAGAAAAGCCTCTTGGCTTGGAGTGAATTAAGTTGTACCCTCTCAGTATGTTGCATTCACAAGCAAGCATTCAACTTAAGTTAAGAATGGTCCATATTGTCAACAAAAGTGGGGTATTATATTTTGTGCGCACACAGGCATTTTATGCCATAGAATGTGTAGAACACATGTTCAAGAAGGAGGAGGGGAAAAGCCTCGCACAACTGACAGAAGAAGTAATGATAAAGATGAATACTTGCACTGGGTACTCTTTAACCAAGCTGCAAGCACTTCACCAAAAAAACGATTACAGTAACTACGCTAATAACTATGCCAAACACTCCTACACACTCACACAGCATCCCTTCTTTACCACCCACCACACATGCATGTGAAAGCAGCTGCATACACACTCTTTCAGTCTTTGTCTCACCATATTCTCAGCCCCTGACCTCATCACTCTTTGAAAAAAAAAAAAATTTACAAGTTATATCCCTTACTCCACAACGCTGCTGCACAAAGAAGAGGGTTGTGAGTGAGGTGGTGTTACAAATACGTCTTGTCGCATTGTTCAAACACATGAGGGTTAGCAGTTGACCTGGAGACATAACAGACGTATGTAAGTAGGTCATGAAACTGTGCATGCACACAGATATATTTCATATAATGTGAATGAATATAGCTATACACATGTTCAAGAAGGGGGAGAGAACTCTCACACAACTGACAGACCTGACTGTGCTGTGTTCCCAGAATGACAGCCCCAGCAAGGACGTGTCGCGCAGTGACCGCCTGATTCAGCTGGTCCTGAAGGGGGTGCTGTACGAGTCGTGCGTGGAGTACTGCCAGCAGGCCGCCACAGGTTCCGAGTCTGCGGCCATTGGCTACGTCGCCTTGCTTCAGGACACAGGCTTCAGTGAAGCCGACCTGAGTCTTCTGTCTTGGCTGCAGAGCATACCCTATGACACCTTTGGCTGTCCCTTTGAACAGAAGGCAGGTTCACAGTGGAGTTTGTTAACATTAAGTTAGCCTGTTTTCTCATGGTAACAGAGTATGCCTTATGATATCTTTAGCTGTCCCTTTGAACAGAAGGTAGGTTCACAGTAGAGTTTGTAAACATTAACATGTCATCTCTCTTGGTAACAGAGTATACCCTATGACACCTTTGGCTGTCCCTTTGAACAGAAGGCAGGTTCACAGAATAGTCTTGTAAACATTAACCTGTCATCTCTCTTGGTAACAGAGTATACCCTGTGACACCTTTGGCTGTCCACAGAAGGCAGGTTCACAGAATAGTCTTGTAAACATTAACATGTCATCTCTCTTGGTTATAGAGTATACCTTATGATATCTTTAGCTGTCCCTTTGAACAGAAGGTAGGTTCACAGTAGAGTTTATTAACATTAACCTATCTCCTATCTTGGTTACATAGTATACTGTATGATATCATAGCTGTCCCTTTGACCGAAGCTAGATGCACCATGGAGTTTATCAGCAGTTTATGTCTTGGCTAGAGAACGTACCTTATAACAGCTGTCCCCTTCGACAGAAGAGGGGTTCAAAATAGAACCTGTTAATAACTGGCCTTCCCTCTTGATGACAGAGTACACTCTGTGGCTCTTTGATTGTGCCCTGGGAGAAAAGGCTGTTTAACAGTGGCTAAAAAATTAAGTCCTATAGTGTAATGGCTATAAGGGTGATGAACCAGTAGAGATTCACCTTCTCTAGAGCAGGACAGTATATATTTAGGATGGAGTCCATTCCTCTCCTTGTGCCATCTGACCTTCTCGAAGCTGAATCATGTACCCTTTTTCTGCTGGGTGGCCAAAGAGTGTTTCTGTTCCGTAACAATGTGACCCCACAAGAGATTCCTACTCAAGACTGTCTTCTCCAGAGCTGAGTGCTCTGACCATTCAGTTGTGGGCCCCTCGAGATATGTAGCATTTTAACAGTGGACCTAATCCATCAAATCGGTCTTCTCTCTTTGTCACTGAGCACACGCTATGACACCTTGGGGCTATGACACCTTTGACTGTTTCAGTCAACGGAAGGTAGATTAACGATTTTCTGTCACATAGTCAGCTGATAATCAGAACTGTTTTGTGTCGGACTTGATGGAGTACTGAAATTTCCTGTCTGTAAATGGAATCAAGAGATGAGTAGATTTTGGTTAATAGAAATTTGCCTGGGGTACCTTCCTTGTCGTTATGTGTTCTTTACAGTCCTGCCTGATCCAAGACTTGATGATCCAAGAACCCAGCAATTCTTTGGCTCTCAAGGCGATTACCTTAATTCACTACACCCCCTTTTCCCCCCCATCAGGCAATTGTAATCTATGTGATTATCCCAACACACCTCATCTAATCATAGGGTTGTGTTGATGTGCGACAGTCGGTGAACGTGGACGTGCGGCCACTGGTCAAGCCGTCGCTGGAGGCCTCCTGGTCAGAGCAGATCCTGGTGACGCCCATCAAGCCCAAGATGTTCCCCCACTCCGCCATCCCCGCCGCCCGCCCACGCTCCGCCGAGATCATGACCCGGTCACTCAACCCCCAGTTTGACGGGCTGTCCAGTGGTCTTCGACGTGACCCCATGGTGAGTGGGATGGTGTAGATGTGATGGGTGGATCAGCTGTAAAGTTAATGAGAATGTGACAGTTTTGGTCAGGTTTAATCCTCATCCCCCATCCCACTTCTACCCCCCCCCCCCCCCCCCCCCCACCTTTTTCACTTTCCCAACCACCACTTTTGCTGTGTGACCGTAACACTGTGACCGTAACACTATAGAGTGGTGGATATGCATGCATTTGATTTACCAGTTTTCTGCCCTTTCAAATTTTTTTTCACTCCTTTTTTTCTTCCTTTTTGGAGGGCGGGGGAGGGTTTTTTTTGTTTGTTTTTTTCTTTTTTTTCTTTTTTTTTTTGGTCTCATTCTCTATGTAACCCAGTGGCATTACTCTCGCGGCGCTCATTTCAGCTGCGCAATACTGTACAACATGGCCACACTCAGGATTCCTGCTGTCGCATCCCAGCACTGGTGTCTACACAGAGCAACCAGTATTATGTCATCTTGTGGCACCTCGCTAGAGGAGACACTGCATTGCTGCCAAGCCGTGTACGTGGTCTTCAGTGGGGCCTGTTCTAACCCAGGCTGCACAGGACACTTCCTTCACAGTCCCCTGCTAACCACAATAATTGCTGTTGCTGCAGAGCCGTGTGAGCATCCTCCTGTGGAGGGCACCACCATGTCCACCCAGCAACATTTCCTGTGAATTTTCAGACACCGACAGCACTGACGAATCAGTACAGGCAAAGACTTTGAACTGAGGTCACCTTGAGAGCAGGGCATGAATGGCCACAGAATTTGAGCTGTTCTTTTTCTTTTAATGCTGTTCATGGGATGAGGATGATGGAGGTGATGCTGTGAAGGTCCAGTATGGTGAGAGACTACTTGGTGTCAACCGTGCCTGAGAGACACAGAATCTGTAGTGTTAGTCCGGAAATTTTTTGGCAGCAGTCCCAGAGACACGTCTGTTGGGTGGATGAAACTAGATTGTGTGGCTCTGGTTTTCATAGTTGGATAGTTAAAACCCAGCCAGGGCTGAAAAATTCCACAAATTAATGGGTCTGCTGGGAATTGATCTTATGACCTCCCAGCCTGCAAGCCCATGACACTAACCGTTGTACCCTGGTGGCTGGTCCTCTCTTCTTTCTCTTTTTTTGTTTTTACTTCTTGCATGTGTGATATCTCAACTTCATGAACAACCGTTTTATGAGAATTTTTTTTCTGCTGGTGGAAGGGAGTGGGATGGGATTGGGTGAGGGGTTGGGGGTTGGGCGAGAGATGTGAAACCTGATTTTCTCTTTGTATGCATGTTGATTGACAGGTGTGATGCCATGGTCACTGATTGACAGGTGTGATGTCATGGTCGCTGATTGACAGTGGTGGTGTCATGGTCACTGATTGACAGGTGTGATGTCATGGTCACTGATTGACAGGTGTGATGTCATGGTCACTGATTGACAGTGGTGGTGTCATGGTCACTGAATGACAGGTGTGATGTCATGGTCGCTGAATGACAGTGGTGATGTCATGGTCACTGGTTGACAGTGGTGATGTCATGGTCACTGGTTGACAGTGGTGATGTCATGGTCACTGAATGACAGTGATGTCATGGTCACTGATTGACAGCTGTGATGTCATGGTCGCTGATTGACAGTGGTGATGTCATGGTCACTGATTGACAGTAGTGATGTCATGGTCACTGATTGACAGTGGTAATGTCATGGTCACTGACAGTAGTGATGTCATGGTCATTGATTGACAGTGGTGATGTCATGGTCATTGATTGACAATGGTGATGTCATGGTCACTGAATGACAGTGGTGATGTCATGGTCACTGAATGACAGTGGTGATGTCATGGTCACTGAATGACAGTGGTGATGTCATGGTCACTGAATGACAGTGGTGATGTCATGGTCACTGAATGACAGTGGTGATGTCATGGTATTTGATTGACAGTGGTGATGTCATGGTCATTGATTGACAGTGGTGATGTCATAGTCACAGATTGACAGTAGTGATGTCATGGTCACTGCTTGACAAGTATGATGTCATGGTCACTGATTGACAGTGGTGATGTCATGGTCACTGGTTGACAGTGGTGATGTCATGGTCACTGAATGACAGTGATGTCATGGTCACTGATTGACAGCTGTGATGTCATGGTCACTGAATGACAGGTGTGGTGTCATGGTCACTGATTGACAGTGGTGATGTCATGGTCACTGGTTGACAGTGGTGATGTCATGGTCACTGAATGACAGTGATGTCATGGTCACTGATTGACAGCTGTGATGTCATGGTCGCTGATTGACAGTGGTGATGTCGTGGTCACTGATTGACAGTAGTGATGTCATGGTCACTGATTGACAGTGGTGATGTCATGGTCACTGACAGTAGTGATGTCATGGTCATTGATTGACAGTGGTGATGTCATGGTCATTGATTGACAATGGTGATGTCATGGTCATTGATTGACAGTGGTGATGTCATGGTCATTGATTGACAATGGTGATGTCATGGTCACTGAATGACAGTGGTGATGTCATGGTCACTGACTGACAGTGGTGATGTCATGGTCATTGATTGACAGTGGTGATGTCATGGTCACAGATTGACAGTAGTGATGTCATGGTCACTGCTTGACAAGTATAATGTCATGGTCACTGATTGACAGTGGTGATGTCGTGGTCACTGATTGACAGTGGTGATGTCATGGTCTCTGAGTGACAGTGGTGATGTCATGGTCACTGAGTGACAGTGGTGATGTCATGGTCACTGATTGACAGTGGTGATGTCATGGTCTCTGAGTGACAGTGGTGATGTCATGGTCACTGATTGACAGTGGTGATGTCATGGTCACTGAATGACAGTGGTGATGTCATGGTCACTGATTGACAGTGGTGATGTCGTGGTCACTGATTGACAGTGGTGATGTCATGGTCACTGATTGACAGTGGTGATGTCGTGGTCACTGATTGACAGTGGTGATGTCATGGTCACTGATTGACAGTGGTGACGTCATGGTCGCTGAATGACAGTGGTGATGTCATGGTCACTGATTGACAGTGGTGATGTCGTGGTCACTGATTGACAGTGGTGATGTCATGGTCACTGATTGACAGTGGTGATGTCGTGGTCACTGATTGACAGTGGTGATGTCATGGTCGCTGAATGACAGTGGTGATGTCATGGTCACTGATTGACAGTGGTGATGTCGTCGTCACTGATTGACAGTGGTGATGTCATGGTCACTGATAGACAGTGGTGATGTCATGGTCACTGATTGACAGTGGTGATGTCATGGTCACTGATTGACAGCTGTGATGTCATGGTCACTGATTGACAGCTGTGATGTCATGGTCACTGACTGACAGTGGTGATGTCATGGTCACTGATTGACAGTAGTGATGTCATGGTCTTTGATTGACAGTGGTGATGTCATGGTCACTGATTGATGTCATGGTCTTTGATTGACAGTGGTGATGTCATGGTCACTGATTGACAGTAGTGATGTCATGGTCACTGATTGACAGTGGTGATGTCATGGTCACTGATTGACAGTGGTGATGTCATGGTCACTGAATGACAGTGGTGATGTCATGGTCATTGATTGGCAATGGTGATGTCATGGTCACTGATTGACAGTGGTGATGTCATGGTCACTGAATGACAGTGGTGATGTCATGGTCATTGATTGACAGTGGTGATGTCATGGTCACTGAATGACAGTGGTGATGTCATGGTCACTGATTGACAGTAGTGATGTCATGGTCACTGATTGACAGTGGTGATGTCATGGTCACTGATTGACAGTGGTGATGTCATGGTCACTGAATGACAGTGGTGATGTCATGCTCATTGATTGACAGTGGGTGATGTCATGGTCACTGAATGACAGTGGTGATGTCATGGTCACTGATTGACAGTGGTGATGTCATGGTCACTGAATGACAGTGGTGATGTCATGGTCACTGATTGACAGTGGTGATGTCATGGTCACTGAATGACAGTGGTGACGTCATGGTCATTGATTGACAGTGGTGATGTCATGGTCACTGATTGACAGTGGTGATGTCATGGTCACTGATTGACAGCGGTGACGTCATGGTCACTGATTGACAGCAGTGACATCATGGTCACTGATTGACAGTTGCTAATTGCAGGTGACCTCTGGGGACCTGGCAGCTCTGTCTCGTTCCTTGGCGCCAGCCCCCACCTCCCTCTCCACCCTGCCACCCCCTCCCAACCCTATGCTGATGTCCATGGATAAGCTCTTTGCTAAAGGTGAGGCCGTCGACACCCGTGCCTCCATCGCCGAAGACCCCAGGATCGCCTCCCCTCGCTCCTCCCTGGTGCTCCAGCAGTCCCAGAACCCCCAGCAAGCTTCACCGTCTCCCAATGTCCCGCTGGCGCGACGGTTGTCGGAGAGTTTGTCGACCCCTGCAGTAGGGAACAACACCGCTCCCCCTCCAACATCCTCGCCCACACCAGCAGGAAGTGAGCGAAGTGCGACCCCAAAGAGTCAGGTTCAGGGATCAGGGGGCAGTGTGCGTGACTCCAGCAGCGAGCTGTATAAAGAGTACCAGAGGCAGAGGCAAAGGTTGACCGAGCAACTGACCTTACAGGTGAGGACTTGACCTTTAGCCTTTTTTTTTTTGATTGAGCAGTTCTCTTTGCAGGTGAGAAATGACAGAGCAGCTCAGTGTAGGTGAAGACTGTTAACCCTTTCCTGACTGAAGAACTGACCTTGAAGGTAAGGACTTAACTGTCAGTCGGTTTCTGACTGAACACATGACTTAATGTAAAGTTAACAGGTGAGGATGTGACATTAACCCTTTTCTGACTCAACACCCAACTTTGCAAGTGAGGACTGACTGTTAACCCTTTCCTGACCCACTTTCGGCTGAACAACTGATATTGTTGTTGATGACATACCTATTATTGGATAAATTAACTGCAGCCATCTTCCAGATGGTACCACTGACCATTGTCTCATTTTGTTCTTACAACACTCAGACTGTCAGAGACAAAGTTCAAAAGTGCCAGGTGTGCAATTCAAAATTGTTGAATTAGCAAGGACCAATGAATTTTTTTTCTTCTCGTCATGATGTTTTTCTTTTTTGCGGCTGTGGGAACAGAACAGCAGCCATGTTGGAAAGGGGGATTTTTGGTAACTTGTTGAAACCATGGAAAATTATCACTAGACTCTCGAAGACACTGATCTGAAATACAGGTTAGAAGGAAGTAAAGTCAATGGCATTAGACTTTTACAAAAACAGACTTATACGAGTTTTAAAAGGTGAAAGTAACCCAGTGAACATTGCCACATAAAAGAAGTATTCATCATGTCTGACATGTGTTTATATCATAGCATGTGACAGACAAACGCTTCATGCATCAGTCATGCTGTTCAATGCTCCCGTGCCTGTTCTGGCCAAAACACTGTTTGGCAAGTTTGTTTATTTTTCAGACTGCTGATAGATTGGAAAGGGCAAGTGTGTTTGCTTTTCAGACTGCTGATCGAATGGAAAGGGCAAGTGTGTTTATTTTTCAGACTGCTGATAGAATGGAAAGGGCAAGTGTGTTTATTTTTCAGACTGCTGGTAGAATGGAAAGGGCAAGTGTGTTTATTTTTCAGACTGCTGGTAGAATGGAAAGGGCAAGTGTGTTTATTTTTCAGACTGCTGGTAGAATGGAAAGGGCAAGTGTGTTTATTTTTCAGACTGCTGGTAGAATGGAAAGGGCAAGTGTGTTTATTTTTCAGACTGCTGGTAGAATGGAAAGGGCAAGTGTGTTTATTTTTCAGACTGCTGGTAGAATGGAAAGGGCAAGTGTGTTTATTTTTCAGACTGCTGGTAGAATGGAAAGGGCAAGTGTGTTTATTTTTCAGACTGCTGATAGAATGGAAAGGGCAAGTGTGTTTATTTTTCAGACTGCTGGTAGATTGGGAAGGGCAAGTGTGTGTTTATTTTTCAGATTGCAGATAGAATGGAAAGGACATGGAAAGGGCAAGTGTGTTTATTTTTCAGACTGCTGATAGAATGGAAAGGGCAAGTGTGTTTATTTTTCAGACTGCTGGTAGATTGGGAAGGGCAAGTGTGTGTTTATTTTTCAGATTGCAGATAGAATGGAAAGGACATGGAAAGGGCAAGTGTGTTTATTTTTCAGACTGCTGATAGAATGGAAAGGGCAATTTTTCAGACTGCTGATAGATTGGAAAGGGATAGACAGTGCATTCTCTCCCTTCAACTTTAGCTTAGGGTGACATCATATAGTTAGACCTTTGTCACGCCACAGTGTTGCCAGGTGAAATGCACCCGACAAACAGGTGCACAAAGAGCAGAGCAATGAACGTTTATAAACAGTTTTGTTGAGGACATGTCACAAGATGAAATACCCACAGCAAAATTCCACATCTGAGCAGTTGCCAGAGAGCCCATAGTTAAATGGTTAGGGTGTTTGTCTGGGAGCTGACAGTTGTGAGTTCAAACTACAAAGGGGGCAAGTTTTAGGGGTGGGGGTGGGGGGTTGAAAACCTTCTTTGTCCACCCCACATTGACTCAGGTCAGAGAAGGTAAAGGTGGTGGAAAGAGAGGAAGAGAGAGACACACATTGCGTTCTATGATGGCATGCTCAGGATAAGGTGAACCTCGTACTGTGCAGCCTACTGCCCTGGGGCTCCTTCTCAGATACTGTTAGAACATATACCTCCAGATGCTTCTGTCTATTCCGCTGAACTTACTGCTCTGGTTCTGGCATTGAAGATAATCTCACAATCTAAGAAGAGGGACTTTCTGGTTCTGTCAGATTCACTGTCAGCGTTGGAGGCCATAGCTGGCCGCAACCTTCAGCACCCAGAACTTTTACACTTTTTTGAACTTTTGACCAAGTTGAAAGTGGATGGTTACAACATTATTTTGGCTTGGATTCCTGGTGATGTTGGCATTGGAGGGAATGAAATGGTTGATCGTTTAGCCAAGAATGCCACAAGAGAGAAACTGTCCAACATATATATCCCCTGCTCAGATCTGAAACCCAAAATTAACGATTATGTGAGAGACCTCTGGCAGGAGGATTGGAATACACAGACGGATAACAAACTCTTTCAGATCCGTCCAAACCTTAAGGAGTTCCTCCCATCTGCGTCTGGTGGTCGTAAAGAAGAAACAGTTCTTTGCCGGCTGCACACCGGCCATTCATATTTTACCCATTTGTACCTTTTAAAGAGTGAAGAAGCTCCGTGGTGCATTCCATGTCATGTGCCACTCACAATGAAGCATATTCTTTTAGAGTGTTGGGACTTGCACGATGTGAGACACAAACATTTTACGGCAGATTCCATGAAAACCTTGTTCAGAGATGTCCCACCTGATGCCATCTTTGAGTTCTTGAAAGAGATTAACATTTTTCATCGGATCAGAGTTTTTACAGTGGAAAGATTTTTAACAAACTTTCGGATGGTTTTTCGATGTATTTTAAAGAATTGTATGAATGAATGACTTGTGAGTTGATTTTAACATGGTGACAGCCCTGATGTGGCCCTTTGCGGTCGGCTGGGCTATAAGCAACATTATCTTATCTTATCTCGTACAGTTCACTGCCCTTAGAGCCATCAGGCTGTGGGACTTGAGCCTTTAACCTAATTGTACCCCTCAGCCCAGCAGGTTCACAAAAGTGTCAGTGACATCAGAATGCCACATGTCGGTCACAGTTACTTTTGGGTTTTGATTTCGACCACTGCAGATCACGTGGCTTTCCAACAGTGAAGACTGAAGCTTTGAGTGCGTTCAAAACATAAAGCAGGCCTGTCTGATCATCAAGGCTTTAATCATGGGTCAGCGCAGCAGTGCCATGACTTTGCTTCAGTGTCAGATCCAAGAAACTTATTTTGCTTAATTAAGACATGTTGTGAACTGAGTGGGCATGCAAACGGCTTTGACACCTACTTCTTACAAAAGTGTATCAGATGGGAAACAGAGGAAACATCGTTGCATGTTTATTTCGGCATAGCACATTGTTTGATGACTCTTGCTGTAACGTAGACTTTTCGCGTTCAGTTCGTTGTACAGTTAGTCAACAGACTGTATTGATAAAGGGAAAGTGTGAGTTTGAACAGTTCAGGAATAAGCAACAGATCATTGTTCAGTCAGTGGTCCAACTGAAGTCACGGCAGTTCTTACTGCTACATTAAGTCGCTTGAGTCAAAGTCTTCAAAAGCGTGAGACAGAAAAACAGAAGAAACAAATTGCGTGCCGCCAACAAGCCCGGGTCTGTGAGCGGTCTTGTATCTGTAAGTGTGGAGAATAGCGAACCACACATTGCCTTGCTGTCTGTATCGCGCCTAAAGCTGACCAGTGTTTACAAAACGACTACACATAGGAGTTTCCTTGACTTGGAGAGCTTAACCGAGAAAAGCGGAATCGTCTCTGTCCACATCACCCTGTGAGCTATTTTCTGCGAAGGTTAGTGTGGGAATATTGTCAGGTGCCAGACAGATTCACCGTCCTTCGCTTGCCGGAACAAGTGTCTGTTCAGAAGCGCTTGAATTCTCACACACGCACACACACATGCATGCATGCATGCGCACGCACGCGCGCGCATACACACACACACATGCGCACATGCATGCACGCCTGCGCGCGCACACACAATATGTACATAAAAGCAGAAACTTACCGTCAGTACCCTCATTATGATTATTAACATTACAGATGTGGGTTTAGGTATCAACTTTTAACAGCCTGACTAATGAAAAAAACAACAAAAAAACCAGCGCTTGACGAAAAGCTGCTGCAACCCAAAGTCGAGTGTGTGTGTGTGTATGTCTGTGTGTGTGAGTGAGAGAGAGAGAGAGAGGAATGATTGAGTAAATATGACCACACAAGACACAGCACGCAAATTTGCCACATATGAAATCAGTAGGGAAAGAGAAAAACATGCACAGCGTACACCGGCGCACGCATTCAATAACAGAGAGAGAGAGAGAGAGTCTGGCATAGAGAGAGAGAGAGGGAGAGATTGGGGGTGGGGAGGATGACTTATTGAGAATACATACATAAAGAAACAGACATGCACAGATAACGTTGTACATACAAAATCAATAAAAGCATGCAGAGAGAAGGAGGAGAGGGGGGACTGATTAATGATACATATATGAAGAAATTGACGTGCACAGATAGCTTTGTATGTACAAAGTCAATAAAAGCATGATCAGAGAGAAAATGTTTCACATGACATTGGCTTGCACTCATAACTTTGAACAGATAATCTCTCTCTCTCTCTCTCTCTCTCTCTCTCTCTCTCTCTCTCTCTCTTTCTCTCTCTCTCACACACACACACACACACACACACACACACACACACCACACACACACACACACACACACACACACAACATACACACGGCACATGGCATACAAGACTGAGGTGGGGTGTGGAGGGGAGAGAGAGAGAGATATATTGAAGCTGAATTGAAACTGACGTGCATGCATGACTTCACAGAACAAAACAGATCACACACACACACATACACACAGACACACACACACACACACACACACACACACACACACACACACACACACATACACACAACATACACACGGCACATGGCATACAAGACTGAGGTGGGGTGTGGAGGGGAGAGAGAGAGAGATATATTGAAGCTGAATTGAAACTGACGTGCATGCATGACTTCACAGAACAAAACAGATCACACACACACACATACACACAGACACACACACACACACACACACACACATACACACACACACACACTGACTGACACACACGCACGCACGCACGCACGCACGCACACACACACACACACACACACACACACACACACACACACACACACACACACACGTGTACTCACGACCCTTGAAGGTAAAGCCATGGTTCTGTGTCAGTATCCACTTCTCAGCACATAACTGTTCACAATCACTTTTAACACAACACAAACTGTCTTGTCTGCACATGTCTCGTGGTGTGAGACCTACACTCTCAGATCAGCGGCTTGTGTTACAGAATAGTGTGACACTGACAGGGCTTTTGCTGTTGTTGTCCACTCTCCACTCTCAAACCGCCCCCACCCCCATTCCCTCCCCCACCCCTGCACTTTAACATGAAGTACACTTTGCCTGTTTGAAAAAAAAAAATTCTTTTTTAAAAACTATAGTTGATGTTCAGTAGTTACTCTCATTTAATATAACAATTTTAAAACCTATATTTATCAATATATGCATAATCTTGGAAATAAAGGTCAATATTTATAGCTGTTATATACACCCATTACAAACATGCAATTCAACTTGTATCAGTCAACATATGTCAACTTGAAAGTAACATTATAATGCTCTTACATTCTATATGATGATTATGTAAGCTTACATAATAATTTTGTCAGTCGAGATAGTGCTTATGTACGCTATTTTTTTTATTTCAACAAATCTTACATATGAATTTTCATACCCCTCTCTCTCTCTCTCTCTCTCTCTCTCTCACACACACACACACACACACACACACACACACACACACACACACACACACACACACACAATTCAATTCAATTCAGTTCAATTCAAATTTAATCCTTTGACCCCTGTTGGGGCATGGAGGATACAAATGTAACAAAGAGAAATACGAAACTCACTCAGAACAATGTGTGGACATAGTTGCGAAATGCTGAATTCTGGTGAACTGTAATGATCTCATTAAACAATCTTCCCATTTTTTAGAAACTTACTAATATTCAAACAAATGCGTCTTCCTTTTTGAAATAAATTACAAAAGTTGAAAACAGACTTTGGTTTTAGATATTTTTTAGGGATGAATTTTTCACGAAGTTCATTATATTTTGGACATTCCATGATGCAATGAAATTCATCTCCAATTTCACCCATTTCACAGTTACGACAAATACGCAATTCTCTTGGAACATTATGGTGTCTTCCAATTTCAATTTGCAGTTTATGGTTACTACATCTAAATTTAAATAAAGATATAACATAAATATCTGGTAAGGTAGAAATATAATGTTCTTTTCCAAAGACAGTCTTTACACTTTTATAGAATACACACTTGTTGCTGTTTTCAAGGGAACTGCGCCAATCACGAGCATAATTATTTTGCAACTCCTTTTTAACACACTTACATAAGTTACTTCTGTTTGTGAATGAATGAGATTCCCAAACACAATCAAAACCAGTTTCAAATAAAATGCTTTTAACATAACTAAGCCATGGTGAAACAAAAATTCCTTTTGTACATAGTTCATGTAAGATATTATATACTTTGTTTGAATACTTCTTAGAATCAGGAACAACTAAGTTAGCCCAGAACCTTATCATTCTCACTTTAATCAGTACAGATAAAGGATAGATTCCGGTTTCACCATAAATCATTGAAGTCATTGTAGTTTTATTTAATTTAAATAGATACTTTAAAAAACGTAACTGTAACTTTTCTAATATATCAACATTTTCATAACCCCAAATTTCACAACCATACAACAACACAGGTACAACTATGGAATAAAATAATTGTATGCAAACATCAATTGGCAATTTCTGTTTTCTTGCAGTTTGTAATAATGAAAACATTGCCTTGAGAGCCTGATTATAAGCACATTTTTTTGCTTTGTAAAAAGAACCTGTTCTGCTGAACTTGATGCCTAAGTATTTCATTGAATTAAGAACCTCTATTTTTTCATTCCCAAAGAAAAAAATTTCATGCATACTATTTCGACCATGAAAGACAACTATTTTTGTTTTCTTTGGATTTACTTCTAACTGCCATTGCGTGCAATATATATGTAAGGCATTAAGTTCTTTTTGCAAAGCTGGTTTAGAATTTGCCAATAAAATTGTATCATCAGCATATAACAATACAAGCAATTTAATAAACTGTTCAAGTTTCAACTCTTGCGTTAAATCATGTTCTAAAGTAGAACAGTTATTGTCAATAAGGAACTGTTGTAGATCATTCAAAAATAATGAAAACAATAAGGGTGAAAGGTTTTCTCCTTGACGAACTCCCCTAAAACTGCCAAAGAACTCTGATTTTTGACCATTTAGAAAAATGCACGATTTTATTTGATCATACATATTGATTACAACGTGCAGTATTTTCCCAGATATGCCTTGACTCACTCACTCACTCACTCACACACGCACACACACACACACACACACACACACACACACACACACACACACATATAAAAAAAAAAAAGCACCCTACTGGTACTACCAACAGCACACTTTAATTTGATTTTGCCGATAGAAATAGTAGTAGTGATTGAAAATGAAGTATTATTATAATTATAATAATTATTCACTTATTATTGTTACTACCATTACTGTTATCAATAGTATTATTTTGCTTGTAGTAATTATGTTATCCTCTACGTTTCCCTTTGATTAGGCCTGCGTTGCTCTATATGCAACCATAGTACATATAAAATGTAGCAACAATGAAGAAATATATGTGTACATAATAGTGTAAATACGACCCCTTTACAAATGCTAACTAACTTTTGATTAACAAATATTCTTCCCAATGCTTGACCTACTTCGGCTTACAAGCACATCAGCCAATGACGCACGCGGCGGCAGGCTGTAGGTTTTGCTGGTTGCAAAGTTCTGTCAGAAAGTTTTAAACACGTAGTAATTATGGTACTCACAGAGATGAGCCAAATGTCAGCTTTTGTCACACTCTCAAGTACTCACTGAGCTATTGCTGACATACAGAAATTATAGTCTAAAAACAGCTGTACAGTAAATATAACTTAATAATGTTGCACCAGTCGCGAAGTGTCCAAACACACATAGCGTCTTTGCTGAGAAAGAAAGGTGAATCTGGCAGTGCGGTGGCTGACTGGTTAGGGCCTAGCCGGGGTCAAAAGGCAAAGCATTGAGTGAACTAAATCAAGTGGCTCTAAGTGTGCCGGCACCGCCTTGAAGTTGTCTCAATGAAAAAACACCCTCCACAAAAATACCATTGACAGTGTCTTCAACGTTGCTGTGACTGTGCTTGACACTACGCTGCTGTGCTGCAGGTTCCATCTGGTGACAGTGAAAAGAAGTTCAACTGAATCCTGTTGAAAGAAAAATGAAACAACAAAAAAAGATTTTTAAAAAAAAAACAAAAGAAAAAGAACAGAAAATTCTTGTGGGCTTAAGTGATGAGGAGATGTAACCGTTAGTCCATGTTTTGAGAAATGAATGCAAATTAAAAAAAACAGTAATCCTTTTTGAGTGTGTCCTTAGAGAAGACTGCTCTGTTCTTTTAATGATGAAGCAGTGGGTCAGTGGGGCACCAATAGGTCCTTAGAGAAGACTGCTCTGTTCTTTTACATGAAGCAGTGGGTCGGTGGGGCACCGATGGGTCCTTAGAGAAGACTGCTTTGTTCTTTTACATGAAGCGGTGGGGCATCAATGGGTCCTTAGAGAAGACTGCTCTGTTCTTTTACATGAAGCAGTGGATCGGTGGGGCACTGATGGGTCCTTAGAGAAGACTGCTCTGTTCTTTTACATGAAGCAGTGGATCGGTGGGGCACTGATGGGTCCTTAGAGAAGACTGCTCTGTTCTTTTAATGATGAAGCGGTGGGTCGGTGGGGCACTGATAGGTCCTTAGAGAAGACTGCTCTGTTCTTTTAATGATGAAGCGGTGGGTTGGTGGGGCACTGATGGGTCCTTAGAGAAGACTGCTCTGTTCTTTTAATGATGAAGGGGTGGGTCGGTGGGGCACTGATAGGTCCTTAGAGAAGACTGCTCTGTTCTTTTAATGATGAAGGGGTGGGTTGGTGGGGCACTGATGGGTCCTTAGAGAAGACTGCTCTGTTCTTTTAATGATGAAGGGGTGGGTCGGTGGGGCACTGATAGGTCCTTAGAGAAGACTGCTCTGTTCTTTTAATGATGAAGGGGTGGGTCGGTGGGGCACTGATAGGTCCTTAGAGAAGACTCCTCTGTTCTTTTAATGATGAAGGGGTGGGTCGGTGGGGCACTGATAGGTCCTTAGAGAAGACTCCTCTGTTCTTTTACATGGAGCTATGGGGCACTAATGGGTCCTATGTCGACACAGGAGAAACAGAGGGAGGCCTACCAGAAGGAACTGGAGGAACTGGAACAGAAGCAACAACAGTTCAGCCTGGATAACCGTTTCCATGACAACTACTCCAGCCCCACCCTTCCGAAGACAGTGGAGGACAAAGGTAAGAGAATGTTATATGAGCTTTCATTGTTTTGGGGTAATAGTTTGAGTGTTCTGTTGTGATGTGTGTGTAGGTATGGTTCAGCAGTATGTTGTTTTTGATGGAAGTCCCCCATGCTTTGTGCAGTCGTTGAAATCTTATTTTTGGAAATTTGAATGAGTTTCATTTCTTGTAAATAGTTAAACTGCATAGTGTGTAGCCAAACAAATAGTGTGGTGTTTATCTTAATTTCATGCCTTTGATGTTTTCTGTTATAATGGTAGAAAAGTATGTTATTTCACGGAAGTACTTTTGTTCCATCTGCAAGAATTAAAGATTTGTTCATACGTTCAAAAAACGTTCTTGGATTATGTTTTAAAGTATGTTTAACAGGCTTTGCATGATGTTGAATTCGTTGCTGTTTATCTAATTTTTTTTTATTGATCATTATTATTACACATACACAGTTCAAGCCATTTGTATGAACGTCTCAAGAAGGATAACATCAGTTTTGTGCATTTGGAGGGTCACAAGAACATAACGAAAAGCTACAGTTAGGGACAGATGCAGTGAAACCTCATCAAGACCTGACTTTTTTTTTAACATTTTATTCTTCATCTATGCATACAGTTAGTTTCTTCTTCCCTTTGATGACTTTGGGTTTGTACATCATGGATTTTGTGGATCGCTTTTCCTCTTGGTTTGTGACTGCAGCTAACTCTGAATTAAGATTTCATCTCTTTTAGTTTTGCTGGAACTCTCTTTGCCTGTACAACAGTTACGTCCTAAAAGAGACTCCACTTCATCTCCAACTCAAGTTGGACAGATTTGTGGAAAGTCATTTGTCGAAAGTTCCAACGTTAATCCAGTAACTTTGATACAGGTGGCTTCTTCTGTATACAGCGTTGCCTTCTCTGAGTTTCCATTTGGATTCAAACAAGAATTTGTTTATCGTTTCTTTTATTTGTGCTCTGAGTCTTGGTCACTGCCATGCGCAACCATTGAATAAACTTTAAAAAAGGGAGGGGTTGAAAAAGAAAATGCTGTATCTTTTAGAACTATGTTATTCCTGCTAGTTTTGTAAAATAATTCACATACCCTTAGCAGTGGCAGTGATGAGGAAGAAGTTGAAAAACTTGACTGTAACTAACAGATTATGAGAGAGAAAAATAAAAAGAAACCATGGCAGTAGCTATGGAAAGGTTATGCAGGAGTGGAAAGCATTTTTGTTATCATGGGCATATGAGCGAGAAAGGGGGGGGGGGGGGGGGGGAAGCAACAGGGCAATAGATAGGGAAATAGTAGGGAGAGATGGAAAACATTTCTGCTGTTTGGGGAATACAAGGGAGAGGAGATAAAAACAAACAAACAAACAGGGCAGTACTTTTGTGAATAAGGCAGAGAAGCGGAAAACATTTCTGTTATTGTTATGGGAAGACATGGGAGAAAAGAAAAGGACTTAACTATAAGTATGGAAATATGAGGGCAGAAATGGAAAAACATGGCTGTCATTATGGTAAATTGATGGAGGTAATGGGATTGAAAATGGCTCTAATTATAGAAGTACAAAGGAGGAATGGAAAAGCAAGGATGTAATTATGGGAATAACAGGGAGAAGTGGGAAAAAAAATCAGCAGTCTGCATACCAGAGAGAAATGGAAAAACATGGCTATAGTTCTGGGAAAGTTGGGGAGGGGGGGGGGGGGGGGACATGGCGAAAATTTTGCAGTGCAAGGGAGACGTGAAAACAACATGGCTGTTTTTTTGTGTGTTTTTTTTTTTTTTTTGATAATAAGGGAGAAATGGAAAAACGTGGCTATAATTATTTGAGTGTGATGGAGACAGGGAAAAAATGTGGCTGAAATTATGGGAATAGTTTAGAGAAGTTGAAAAACATGGCTCTGATTATGAGCACTCTACCAGCAGTATGGAACAGATCACTAGTGAAGGGGAGAATCCCAGAAAGGCAAAGGATGTTCCAGGAGAAAAAAAAAAAAAAGGGTGTTTTTATTAGGTAGATGTTAATCTAGGTGAGACAAAGAATGTTCCAGAACAAGTTTTTAAAGGGAGAGTTTGTTTTTATTAGTGGGAACTTAATACTATCCAGCCGAGAGCGGCACGGACGGTACGATTCCCTGCTGCCGCACGCTCGCGCACAGCGCTCATTCCCTGCCGACGCACATATTTGGCCACTTTTTAATTTATTGTTACGGTAGCTAGACAACAACTGACGGTCTTGTGTTAGGTGTCACAGGAAAGAACAAACACTCAACTAATCGAACATAGTAATTTCAAATCATTTACTTTCAATGTGTACACACGACTGTGCGTTGAAAAACATGTCTGACAAGTAGAAAAAATGCTTTGTTTGCATTCTATTCCGTTCTTTTACAACACCGAATCGGAAGATGAAGGGATGGCTGCATCTTCAAACAATTCACTTTCCTATTCTCTTTCAAAGTTTTCTATCTCTCTATCACTCCCCTCATCACCAGATCCACTTTGTAATATGATTTCAAGCGCTTCATTGAGCGAGAAATTGCTGCCACCCCTTCGCCTGACCGACATTTTTTCTGGCACAGGAAATACGTGCCGCACGCGGCGTGCCGGTGCCGCCAGTTTCTTTGTTTCAAAGCTCCTGGGGTCAGCCAAGTTCACAATAGGCCACTGAAAGTATGGTCTACAACTCGCTCCAACATCCCCAAGACTAGTTACAGAGCTTATTTCCCTTGGATCATTTCATGGAAAGTGTAGGAATTTTTTATGTTCCCGTCGTCTGATTGTGGACGACACGGCAGACTGTACTGCTGTCTGTCCGTCGTCCAGACTTGGATGACTCGGCTCAGGGGAGAGAAATCCTGTCGTCCAGTACTGGATGACTCGGCTGGTAAAGGTTAATCTGATAAGATAAAGAATGTTTTGGGGAAAAAAAAGTATGTAAAAGAAGAAAATCATATTAGGAGGTTTTGAGTATTCTGGCTTTATCGCATGTCTGTGCTGTCTGTCTTTGATTGGTTTCTTGCTGTTTTTCTTTTTTTTTTTCTTTGCGTGATACGCCGTCTCTTTGTGTTCTGTTTCCTTTTTCTGCTCGCTGGGGGACCATAGACAAAGCAATACCCAGCATGCATGTGCGGGAGAGTCTTGAAAAGTCACCTGTATCGGCCACATCAGTCGTTCAGTCATTGGGGGACGTTCACCGCATGCCTCACTACCATCTTCATCCCCCGCTGCAGCCGCAGCAGCCTCAGCCACAGGTCGTGATGTACATGTCGACTAACGCATCGCAGGATACTAACCCTTCGCTGTTGTTGATGCGCCAACGGCCCATCGGCCCCATACGTGGTGTTGCAGATAAAAACTCGGTGAACAGTTCCCAGTCGGCCAGCAGCTTGGATTCGGGAGCGCCTTCTGTGAACGTCGCCTCGGAGGGCGTGGCAGCAGGGACCCCGGCGACCAATCAGAAATCAGGTAACATGTTCTTAGATCTCACCACCCCTCCCACCCGCCGACGCATCCCCTCCTTGCGTAGTCCCACCAAACAGGTCGGGAGCGCGTGCAGCACTCCCGACGCCTCCGCGCACTCCCCGGCGGCACATGCCCGCAGCGGTAGCGCCGCCTCCCATCTGGCCACACCGGGCGTGCCTCGTCGGGGAGCGCCACGCTCGGTGACCCCTACCAACCACAAGGTGAAGGACGCTCCGGAGGTGAGGGCGTCCACGCTGCCCAGGAAGAAGAAGGAGGCGTCGGCCAAGAACTCAGTGATGTCCACCTCGGCTCACGCGTCGGCCGGGGGCGTGTTCAAGACCAGCAGCTCCTCCTCTTCCCGCAGCCCGTCCAACTTCAGCGATGAGTCCAGGTCCAAAACACTGCCCCTGCCAGGTATCCATGCCCGGTGTGTTCCTGCTTGATGTGGTGCCTGTCCGTTGGGCAAGACCTGGCGGTTATCAGCATGCTGGTCGTCAGGGTCAAGGGTTAATGCGTGGAGCTTGACGCCTGTGACCCAGCCAATTTGCATGTCCATGAGTTGAGCTGATAAAGCATTTTTTTGCGGATGATGACTTTGCTGTTTGCATGTCTGGCACTTAATCAGTTTTCACCATGTATGATGAAAAGATGTTTAAAGACGTTATCAAGATGCAGGTGCGATGTAACAAATGCATGCGTTGCACTTAATCACACAGTTATCAGGAAGGCAACTGAATAGAGATTCGGTTTTCAACACAAAAAAAAAAAAGAAGAGGACTAATTGATCTGTCACGCGTGGCCCCATGGTCAATGCACCTGCCATCAGCACACTAAACATTGGGTGTCAAACCCCATCTGAGGATCACACCTGTTGTTCTGTCACATCATCCGTGACCTCTCAAATTCCACATGGCTTTTTCCGCCTGTCGCAAACAAGGTCACATCCAGGTTCATCCTGGATAGGGCAGTCAGTTGGAAGCAGTCAGTATCAAGTTTGCATGAGGCAGTGCAGCAGAGGAGATTCGTTCATGGCGCAGGGTCACTGAGGTCGTGTGAACTGATGCCCTGTTCTGATCCAACAGAAGACTTGACTCTCAACAGTTTTCGAGATTTTTGCATTTTGCATGACGGACGTACTTTGTTTCGTAACATTCTGCGCATTATTTCTAAAATAAGAATATTTTTGTGATGAATGTGTCTATTTCCGTTTTTTTAGGCGATACATTGCTTCAGATAACAAAAATGTTGTTTTAAATACCATAATTCTGGGAAGAAAACTGTCGATCACCGGTAATGGAAATTCAAGGGAAAGAACTGAAGAGAGTTAAGCCCCTTGCTGCTGATGGCTGCCCTGTTTGTCTAACAGTCGCCCCTATGAACATGCCGATGAAAGAGAACTTTGTCAGAATCTCACGAAAGCCATGGAAGTGAGGAGACATTGTTTGAAAAAAAAGAAAAATGGGCTGGGTAACAGTAGAAAGAAACTCGTGGAGAGCGTGGCAGCAGAGAGTCCTCAGAAGAGAAGCCCCCTTCAAGCAAGTGTTTCGGCCCTTATCTCCTGACACTCTAGGGGGGTTGGGCCACACCCGGTTCATGACTCCGGATGTCCCTCTGCTGCCCCTTTTTTTTTCCCATCTTGGGACGAGCCATGGCTGGGATTCGAACCCATGACCCTCTGGACATGCTCATTTTCCACTTAATGACTCGCGCTTTAACCACTGAGCCACAGGGACACCTGATATTTGTAGGGAAATTAAGCCTTATGAAGTTCACTTTTGTTCCTCCTTGACCAGATCCAGCTTGAACACCTCTCTGCCGCTTCTGCCATTGCTTTCAGGGCTCTGGTTTTTTCCTTCCCTGCAACTGAGAGCTGTTTCATGAGGCTGTATGCAGACGTTCCTACAAACCCCCTAGCTCCAATTTCTGCAGTGAGGACTTTGACCTGATAGCCTTCTCTCCTCAGGCTGTTTGCCAGATCAGCATACTTTTCAGTCTTGTAGATTTGAGCTGCCTCCATTCTGTTCTCATATGGCACCGTGAGCTCGATCATGATCAGCTGCTTGGTTGACTTAGAGTGGACTACTATGTCTGGTCTCATGCCACTCTTGCTGATGATCTCTGGGTGACTCTTCCATTCTGGGAGGTCTGCAGTGCACTCCCAGTCATCTGCCCCGTCCAGCAGACTCTGCCTGCATGTTTCGAGTGGCACTGTTGTTCTTGGCCATGATTTGCTGCCTCCTGCCGTGAAGAATGTTGCGGGTGCTTTTGGAGTCCTGATTTTCCCTTTTGTGGTGTTGGTACTAGCCCAGACTACTTGTACAATTTCTTTGAGCACTTGGTTGTGCCTCCATGTGTACCTTCCTTGAGCCAGGGCTACTTTACATGAGCTTAGGACATGCTCCACTGTTTGTTTTTCATGGCAGAGGGGGCATGCAGGATCGTCTGTTTTCCCCCACTTCACCAGGTTTGCATTTGAGGGCAGAAGGTCATATGCAGATCTGAGAATGAAGCTGATCCTGAGAGGGGCCATGTGCCAAATGTCATTCCAAGTGAGACTTCTTTGGAGTGCATTCTCCCACGTTGTCCATTGCCCTTGCTGGCTCTGCTGGACTGCTTTTTGGAGTCTTTTTTGGTCTTCTTCTTTTCTCATCTCCTGAATCATCATGTCTCTTTTGGCTTTTCCTTTGGCCTTTGACCACCATTCAGTTTTGGTCACCCCCAGTCCCTGTCTGTTGGTCTTGTGTGTCCTGTTATTTCTCTGATCTTGAGACTTTCTTTTGCAGAATCCATCGCCTCTTGAACTTTCCATTTTCTGCCTGTCTTCAGCTGGGGCTTAATTGCTTCTACCACCTTGTCTCCTGAGTCCTCCAGCATGCTTTGAAGTCTGATCTTCCCTGCTTTGTATTCCTCCAGGATGGATTTCAGGGGTAGTTTCAGCTTTGCTTGGCGACAGTACAGCGCTATGTCAGTCAGACAGGGTGGGACACCAAGCCATTTCCTTGTGAACTTGTTGATTTTGGCTTCCATTGCCTCCACTATGCTGGTGCAGATGTCGTATATCATCAGAGGCCATAGCAGCTTTGGTATCAGCATGAACTGCAGACACCAGACCTTGTATTTGCCAGGGAGCCCACACTGGTCAATGGTCTCCAAGCCTTCCTCCGCCATCTGCTTGGTTTCTTTTGCTCTTTGTGTGTCTTTCAGCGTATCATCATACCATCTTCCAAGGCTCTTGACTGGTTCTTCTGTGACTGTTGGAATGGCCTGGTTGGCAACACTGAAGACCACAGATCCGGCCACTTTTCCTTTCCTCAGTGAGAGACTCCGTGATTTCTTTGGCTTGAACTTCATTCTGGATGAGGCAACTATGTCGTCCAGCCTCTCCAGCACATGACGTGTCTCGTCTTCTCTGGATGAAATCACTGTAGTGTCATCCATGAAGGCCTTGAGAGGAGGCATCTTGTATCCATCGCCAAGGTCTGTTTGTCTCGCGTTGTTTGTTGCTGCTTTCAAGATGAGTTCCATTGCCAGCACGAACAGTATTGGGGAAATTGCACAGCCCATTGCAATACCCACTTCCAAGTTGATCCAGTCTGTTGTGTACTCCTTGGTAGAGAACCGCATTGAGAAGCCATTGAAGTACTTCTTGAGCATGTCGCGGATGTTCTTTGGCACATGGTACATCTCAAGAGCCAACTGTATCATCTCATGGGGCACAGATCCATATGCGTTTGCCAGATCAAGCCACACTACGTCCAGGTCTCTCTTTTCTGTTTTTGCTTTTTGGATTGCGTCCCAGATCATTTGGCGTGTTCTACACAGCCCGCCACGCCTGGGATGCCACCTTTCTGGACTGACACATCCAAGTACTTGTTTTCCATCAGGTACTTGGTCAGCCTTGCTGCCATGACAGAGAAGAAGATTTTCCCTTCGACGTTCAGTAGTGATATTGGCCTGAACTGGCTAATGTCACTTGAGTTTTGCTCTTTGGGGATGTACACACCATCTGCCGTCATCCACTGGCCGCTGATCTTCTGGTTTCTCCAAGCCGATCGCAGCAGCCTGTGGAGCCACTCCAGCACCTTGGGACATTTCTTGTAAAGCTGGTAAGGTATTCCGTTTGGCCCTGGTGATGATTTGGCTCTGGCTTTGTCGACCACCTTCTTGATTTCCGCCAACGTTGGAGGCTTGCCATTGAACTGTTCCTCAGGGTTGGTTGGCCACACCAGACCTTGAATGTCGAGTGGTGCTTTGCTCTGTGGGTCAGAGTATGTTTTCCTCAGATGCTGCTCAAGAACTCCTTTGTCCACACTTAGGGTCCCAGATTTTGGCTGCTCAAACAGTGTTCTGGCAAACTGGAAGGGGTCTCTGAAGAGGCGCTCTTGTGTCTTCTTCTTTTTGCTCTTCCTCTTCCTCGCAGATTCCGCTTTGCTGAGGGCACTGTGTTTTTCTTTCAGGTCTTTCCACAGTTTTTCCAAGCCTTGTTTTTCAGCTGGCAGTGCGGTCTTCATTTGCATCTTGAGGTTTTTCTTTTGGACCCTGATCTTGTCCATCTTTTCTTGGCGTCTGGATTTCTTTGGAGGTGTTTTCTCTTTGGGTAGTTTTGCTCCATAGGCGTCTCTACATGTGGCATACACAATGTCCCCATATGTGGCTAGTTTGTGTTCCAGGGTGCTTTTCCCTATCAGTGCATCGAGTCTTTGGACGATTTTTGCATCCAGTTTCTCCCAATCTTCAGTTTCATTTGCTCGTGGCAGGTTGAGTTTCAGGCGCCTGGCATCGAGGGCCTGTGCAAATTCCTCATCCGAACCAACAGCGTGGATGTCCTTGGCACTGTGGTTTAAATCCTGGCCTTGGTCTTCCGACGTCTTATCTGCTGATGCAGTGCGCTGCTGCTCATTCAGATGAGTCTTCACACATCCCATCTTTGTTCTGTGGATCTTCATGCCACGGGTGGTAGCGAAACGCTTTTCTTTTAACAAATTTAACCCACTGCTGATTTAACAGTGCATCTCAAGTATGATGATGGGTTGGTGTTTTTATGGCTGTTCTGCTTTATTACCAAACATAACAGTGCTAGACGTGTGCAAATGTATATGCACTTGTCTGTTTGTGTTTGAGTTTTGAATTGAAATGTATGTGAAGCATGTAATGTACTGAAAGGCATTGAAAGCACGAAAAGCAAACATGGTTCGGTCAAGTCTGTTAGAACCCACAATGGCCTGGGTCCATTTTCTTCCAGAATAATAGCCAAGCAGGTGGGATGGGAGTGGACATACAGCACTCTGTGAAGGAAGTCTAGAGACCCCAATTTACCATGATTTTCAACAGTCATCTTGGGGGCCGGAATAGCTCAGTGGTAGAGCGCCGAACTCGTAATCTTGGTGATCCTTGGGTTGCGGGTTCGAATCTCCGCCCGGCCGTTTCGGTACAGGGGGATTTTTCTCTCGGAGTTAACATTGGTTTGGACTCCATTTCCCATACAGTCCTTCAAACGAGACTATAAGCCGAGGTGAACACACGCATAACATCTTGCACACATGTATAATCCCATCACCAACTTTGGGAAGAGAAGGCCAGTTTTGTCTTTGGTATGGATGACACGTTACACATAGCATGCACCTTCCCCGAAGTCGGAGTATGGCTGCCTTAATGACAGGATAAAAAAAAAACGGTCATACACACAAAACTCCACTCGCTTTGTTGGGTAGATGGGATTAACCCTTGCCTGTCTACACAGGGAGTATCAGCCTGCGCAGTATGCAGAAAAAAAAACAAACAAACAAAAAAAGGAAAATCATTAGAAGTTTGAGTTCTGGCACAGCATTGCCTGGCCCCATGAGGCCCAACCCTGGGCAACTTTCTGCAGCACAATGACAGCAACATGATGCCTGCACCACCCTTTTTTTTTTTTTGTGGCCTCGGTTATCGGATCAATGGAGCACCTAAGGCAGTGACTTTCTGACTTTTTTTTCTCCCCCCACCCCAGACTGAAATCCACCTCTTCATTTTTTGGTGCTTCACATTGCCCTCTTCATCTGCAAAAAAAAAGAGAACAAAAGTGGGGAAAAAAATAACCAAAAACACTTTCACCACTAGCTTTTTTTTCCCCCAACTGGTCTCTTACACGTCTGCACCACCTCTCAGCCTAGATCTAAATCATACTGAACAATTCTGGGACGAACTCGGAAGAAGGGTCAGTGCAGTGCTCCCACGGCCTGCGAGAGTTGCTCAGTGACTTGCGCCAGATCATTTAGCAAGCGTGGGTTCAAATCTCTGGTGCAACAATCAGTCGCCTGATTCACTCCGTGTGTCAGAGGTGCCAAGCTGTAATTCGAGCAGACAGCGGCCATACACTCTGCTGATTTTCAGCAGCTGGTAACTTTGACCTTTCATTGTCTTGAATTGGAATTTTGCTGAGTTGGCTGCCAACGATCTCTTTTACTGGGGGTTGGGGGGAGGGTTGTTGCTGTAATTTTCAGTCACAAGTTGTGTTATGTGTGTGTATGTGTGTGTGTATGTGTTTTGATTGATTTTACAATGCATTTCTTTGAGCAATTTTTGCATTTCGTGATTTTTTAATGCCTTTCAGTATATATCTTAATCTTGGCGCTCAAGAGAAAATGAAGAGCATATGTTATTTGTAAAATTGAGAAAGAATTGTGCCATGTTTATCACAAGTTGTTGGTGATAGCCATACAAATGTTGGAGAAAACCATTCGCGTTCATTTTAAATGAGAGCTTGATTGTCTAAAACAAGAGTGGTTGATGTCTTGACAGATGGATAGAAGGTTGAGATAGTCGAGCATGTGAGGACAGCAGAATGGAGGCTAGGAGCAGCAAGCAGTTAACAACACGCAAGAAAGTTAACTCTTGGTCCCGTGGTGAGACAGTTACACACCCTGAACTCCAAATCATTGCTGCCTATGGCACCAGTTCGCCTACCACAAACGCAGACACAGGGCACAGAGAACAAAAGTGTTCCCTGTTTGATCTGTACCCATCATTGACAAACTCGTACCGTAGACAGTATTCGTTTGGAGTTATGGATATGTAGTCATCTTACGATCGGAGTGACAGTTATCTTTCTTGTTTTGTTTCATGATTTACTGTGAAGCATGTGGTTTGTGAAGTGACATTAACTGTAGTCCGCTCACTGTCTGGAGCTACGTCAAGTCAAAGTCTTAGCACAATGCGTGTGAAGACTGAGCCGCAATGTTTATTTCATTGACGATTGTTACCGTAGCTTAAAGACTGTAACAATTACAGACTGCTTGAAAGTTGGATTGACAGCTTGGTTGCTAGGATAGCTTGTCTGGTGCAAGAGCTTGAAAGATCGCCATAATAGCCTGAAGAGTGTTATAATTGCATGCCTCAAGGTTTGCCAGTGTCTTGACGATTGCTATCTCAGGTACTAGTTTGTTATTAAGTGGAGATTTTTATAACAGGTTTTTAGATTTTTGTGACGGGTTGAAGACTTGTTATAATTCCCTGGAAACTGGTTTTATGATTGAAGATTGTTAAAATGTGTATGTTGGTTGCAGATTGTTATGACAGTATTGTTTGCAGATTGTTATAGATTGTTAAAATGTGTATTTTGGTTGCAGGTTGTTATGACAATATTGTTTGCAGGTTGTTATATATTGTTGTGACGAGTGGAAGATTAATTTGAAGATTGTTTTGTTTTGTTTTTAAATGATAGGTTGCAGATTGCTGTAAGTTTGATAAAGTGCGGATAGTTTACATTAGGTCAAGCAGTTTGGTTGCATCTCCTAGACTGCAAATTAGGCTGACGATTGCCTTGAAAGGTTGCATATTTTCTTGTCTGCTTGTAGCTACAAAAAATAATGTAGACATGCCATGGTATCAGTGTGTGACTGCTCCAACCATAGTGTTGTGCCCACTCTGGATCCTACAGCGTTAGTGTTATCCATCCTACCCCCCACCCCCCACCCCCACCCCTCCAAAAAGAAGATCTGTCCTGTTTTTTGCTAGTCGGTCTTTGTATACCATCAAAGAGAGTGTGGGTGATCGGATTCTTAGTGATCATCTCACATACTCCCAACGTCTTCAGTATCCCCTCTTTTGACCCCCGAACCTTGACCTCCTGAGCCCCCATTTCCTCCTAATAAAATCATTCTCTTGATTTTCACCCAATCCCTATCCTCCATCCCCCCCCCCCCCCCCCCCCCTTGCCCCCTATTCTTCCTCTCTCATCCCTCAACACAAAAAGCCCCAAAATTCTTGAAAACTTGGAAGGAACGTTTCATGGTGAAGTAAGTTTAGTAGAGAGACGAACAGAAAACTACGCCAGATAAAGGAAGTCTGTGAAGAGAGGGGTTCTCAGCAGGTCAGGATGTTCAGTTGAAAAGAATGGTCAGGTTACAGAATTGCCATATGAATGGAAGCATGGATGACAGTAGAAAAACAATGCATTTTCTGTAGGTCAGACGAGCAACAATGACAACCATAAAGAGAAGGGAGAGCACTGAATTAGCTGTGCTTGGAAAGTGGTCTTTTGCAGGTTCGAAGAAATGCTATATGAGTAACTTAGCACGTGTATGCTAAATGTTAGTGTGGAAAAGACTTAAAGAATAAGCTAGAAATGGTGAAAGATTTAATCAGCAAGTTAAAAAGTGTATATGAATATGATGGTACGTACAAAAATGGTGGATACAAGGGTCCAGTTCCACAAAATGAGGGTAAAAATTTAATCCCCCCCCCCCCCCCCCCCCTCCCCGAAAAACAGATTGTAACGGAACTGAAAAAAAAAAAAAAAAAGCAGGAAATTTCAAGTATCTTAATCAGTCTCCCAAATGTGTTCATTTGATTTGTATGGTAATATGATGTCAGATAGTGTACATTGAATAAAATTCAGCTTCAACTTCAAGTAGGGCTGGTGACACACCATGACTTTTTCATGGGGCATCAGAAGTGTCTAAGTGTAAGTTTTTCATTAAACAAGTAATAGAATTCTTGTAAATTTCATCACTTGTTTAGCAATCAGGTAACTCTTTTTTTCTTTTAATCTGTGGTTACTCCCCATTCAACATCTCCCTTTACTGGCAAGTTCCATTATATACAGAAATGGAATAACCAGGCCAGAAAACAGCAAATTTTTAGATGGAAGGACTGGTTAGTGGCGGGGCTTTTTATAGACGGTGATCACTGCCTGTGATGACGGCTGTCGTCCGTTCTGTTCAGCTCGAAACAAACACAAGGCTGAAGGAAGCAGCACGGCCACGCAGTCCCGGATGAAGCGATCATCGTCGGTCAGAGGTCAGCAAGTTGGCGGGTGAAGTGCATGCCAGCATTAGCTGATTGCTACACATGAATTCCGTTTGCGCTTCTTGTACAAGTAGCGCAGTCATAGGTTAACGCAGAAGCCAAGGTCGAGTGCGTAGATATACACATTAACTGTAATCCATTAACTCGGTTCGTTACTGCATGTCAATGCCAGCAGACTACAGTATGTTAAATATATCTCTACATCAACGAGATGCGCACGGTAGCTCATCGTGTAGGTAAACTTGATGCGTAACTCCATTGCATGTATGCGTTAGCTGATTCTAGTACCTTAACTCTGTGTCTGTCTCCATTGCATGCACAGACATTTACTGACGAGTGTGAACTAACTCAATCCCTTCTGCAATTGCATGCATACATCAACTGATTACAGTGAATAACCTGACCTCTGCCTTAATTGCATGCAGATGCTAGCTGACTGAAATGCATTGACTCAATCCCTAACTCAATCACATGCTCACGTTAGGTCATTGCAGCTCTCTAACTCAGTACCTACCTCAGTTTAATCCGTATGTTAGCAACGCTCACTGGGTTAACTCGATCTTTTCTCATTTGCATGCACACAAAGCTAATTGCAATGTGTCAAATCCATCCCCACCTTACTGACATGCAGACACTAGTTCATCGCAAGGGGTTAACTCAGCTCTACCCCATTTGCAGGGACAAATTAGCTAATCCTATTTGCAGCTGCCTGATTGCAATGCATCATCTTAATCCTGCCTCAGTTGCATGAACACACCTGCTGTGTATTAACTCAGGCCCCGTATTAGTTGCCTACACACATCAGCTGAATGCAGTGTGTTACCTCCGTCCCAGTCTCCACTGCATGCACACCGTAGCACACGTTGATTGCAATGTGTTAACTCTGTGTGTGCTTCAGCTGCATGCACGTGTTAGCTGACTGTGTAGACTCATTCCCTTACTGTCATAGTCCAGAGAACACCAGCTCGTATCCTGCCCCCTGTGGTTGCAGAGTTCTTAACTTGTAAACGTGATTTTTGTGTCTGGTCTTTTTCCTGCAATTTCTGCTTGGGGCTGCCAGTTTGGTAGGTCATGTTTCCGAGCTAGTCAGCAGGTGAAGAGAAAGAAAGAAAACTATGACTGGCAGCTGAACGATGTAGACTGACTTGCCTGTAGAATTCCCGTGTCTTTGTTTTCCTTCTCATCTCCTGTGCCACCTGGGTACCGTTCTGTGCTAGATCCTTTCATCATTTGACAAACACCCTCCTTCCGCTTAACAACCCCCTGCCCTCCATTTAGATCTTCCCCAGCTGTGCAGCTGTACTGCTGTCAACATGTAGAGTCTTATCTACAGAAGAAGACCATTATCGTATTGTTATCCAGGAAGACGTGGAAGTAGTGGCACACCCAATGAGAGTAACACCATCTGATCAGAGCTGACCTAGTCCAATTCAGTTTCAAAGCTGGAAACTGGCCACACTAGAGTTAATGTCTGTGTACCGTATGACGTGAAGTCTGGACAGTAGCTGAATGATCAGTTAACAGGGTGAAATCACGCAGTGTTTTTGCATGCGGCTACATTGTTAGAAGATGGTGGTCGGTGAACCACGGTTACTGATAGGAAAAAAAGTGTCTCCGACAAAATGAAGTTTAAATAAAGACTTCGACCATCAGTGAAGCGCTGCTCATTGGACCACAGTTAATGGAAACATGGCTCTACCCTGAATCCTCGATCATCACTCTGACAACCACAGTAATTTAGCCCACACCATAACCAATTGTGTGTTTCTGAGATTCAGTTTCAGCTAGCCAAGCACACTGAGGCTGAAACACACACACATGTCCAGCTCAAGGCTCTCAACATATTATGAGATGTCCTGTCGTGAAAATACCAACAGTAAACATAGCAATATTCATACAAAGTGATTTATGACAATCATAATCCATTTTCCCAACCTACAGATACCATTCAGGCAGGTAACGCTGTGCGAGGCCGAGTCTGTGGGCGCCAGCCATCTTGATACCCATAACTTGCACACTGAGCACTGGCTGTGTCGTCTGCTGACACTGCTGGAAGAGAATGAATTTTCCATGATTTGATTGAGCTAGTCGGACATATATACACCATGATGAGAAAAATTCATGTAAGAAAAAAAAAGGAGAGAGAGAGAACTGGATATCTTTTTTTTCTCAAAAAGTCTTCAATTTGAACATTATACTTGATGTCAAAAGCACCAAGAGCCCACACTCGTTTTGCCTTTGGGAACAGAGGGGCATCTCGCCTGCCCAGCAGTGACACACACTGACTGTCGTTAGCCAGTTCAGTGTCAGGAGGAACAAAGAAGTGGCCTTTGGCATAGTAAGTGACAGTCTTTAAAGGTAGTCAGCGGTCAGTTGCTGCCAAAGATAGTAACACATAAGGACTGTGAAGTCCAGTGACTCCAAAGGTCAGTGAACTGTGGTCATTTGTCAGTTAAACTGACCGCACAGTCATCCGCCAAACAACTGCAATCAACGGAGGTCATGATAGGTGGACAAATAATCAATGACCTGTCTGTCTATCAAACGAGCTTGGAGGCCCTCTAGAGCTCTGCTTCTTCATGACTACTCTTAAATGAACGAACCATGGATCTGTGACTCTGGATCATGAATTCACAATGACCCGTAGTTTCTCTCGTAACTGGAGTCCATGATTCATGATCAGGTTTGCTGAGTCACAGCAACCTAGGAACTGATTCTTGACTGAAGTTTGAACGATCTTTCTCAAGCTGCTCACCAGTGCTCCACTGAGATATGTAGGACCACAGAACGGAGTGTGATGAGCTGAACTATTTTGCCACGCTGAAAGAAAATGTTGATTTACGATTCGAGAATAGAACATTGGGTCAACTGGTTTCAGCCACAAGAGAGTGTACACAAACTTATGTCCATCGTAGGAGAGCTTTCTTACGGTTACTTCCCTTTGTGCAAACCTGAACAGTTTGCAGAACATGTTTAGCGATTCTTTTTTCACTGTGAACCTAGGTTGGTGAGGTTCGTTAACTTCACCAATCTTTTATTATATCTGAAGGGTCGGAGGGTCAAGGACAAAGACAAGATCGTCAAGAATGAACTACACAAACTAGATTCATGATCTAAAAGTTCGTTTGGTTAACAGCCTCAAGAGACAGCAACTGATCTGTATATGAAATAAGTGATCAAGGGAGGGGGATTAGCGTGAAGTCACATCTTGAAGTAGAGCCAGCAAATTAGTCATGTCTGTTTTATTATTGTTATTTTGGTCTGTGGGTGCTGTTTTGTTCTAAGATGGATGGCAACATGGATTCGTCACTATTCACATTTGTAACTGGAGGGTGAAGTTCTCAGTGAGGAATGTTTGTGCCTTGGATGTATGAATCTGCCACCATGAAGGCAGAAACAAATATGTAAGGTCATGAAAAAAGACTTTGTAAAATGTTTACATTGGAGTTTAAGAGCCCATTACATGAATTTCTCGGGCAATATCAAGTAATAGACTCCAGTGTAATCTATTATAAATGTTTTATTGCTGTCATGCCCAATTTGTCTGTGAAAATGATGTGTGTTTTGATGATTTGTTATTTCCCGTTTTTGCGTGTAAAGGCTGTGAACAGAGTTGTTGGTGTATGCACAGACAAATTTCCATTCTCTCTCTCTCTCTCTCTCTCTCTCTCTCTCTCTCTCTCCCTCTCTCTCTCTCTCCCTCCCTCTCTCTCTCTCTCTCTCTCCCTCTCTCTCTCTCTCCCTCTCTCTCTCTCTCTCTCTCTCTCTCCCTCTCTCTCTCTCTCTCTCCCTCTCTTTCTCTCTCTCTCATTCACCTTCATTTCAGTGTCTTCAATCACCAGTGTGTGACAGGACAACTTCAACCCCGCTTTGTCCATATTGTTGTTACAGTAAAGTTGTTTATTTATGTAATATTAAGATTTAATGTCTTCTTAAATCAACCTAACATACCGTCTGCATTATATTGAGAGGGTTTGTTATGATTGAAGTGTCTCTGCATGGCACTGTGTTATCGAGCTCAGTGTCACTTTCAGATAGATGTTTTCATCTTATTTTTCGGTTTCTTATTGGTCTGAATATCTTATCAGTTGTCTCCCTTCCACCCCCACCCCTGACTCTCCTCATTGGGAGATTAATTGCGATCAGTCTGGGCATGTTTTTTTGTTTGTTTGTTTCTTTTCTTTGTTTGTTTATTCATTCAGTTAAGCTTTTTTTTTTTTTTTTTTTTTTGGCATGTTTTTCTTTACATTTAAAATCTGTATTCTTCTTGTGCGTTTAAACAGGGAACTTTTTTTTAAACAATAAGAACAAGGAGAAACATGGGGCAGCCATTGTGCGTGTGTGTGTGTTTGTGTGATTCCAGGTGATAGCGTACTGTTTAGGTATTAACTTTTGACTGTTATTTGTTTAGACTTTGTGAGTGTTTCATGTGCTCCCTTAGGTGTCTCCGCCCCAATTGGTATACAGTGGCTCTTTCGGTACAAATTCTGTTCTGTCCCAGTTCCCTCCCTTTCTTTGGAAATTCTATGCGGATCGTTTTCCTTTTCTGTGACCCTCTTTGACAGCGTCTTTTTTTTTTTTTTTTTTTTTAACTAAAAACTTGCTGTTCTTTGCTGTCTTCTACTGTTTTTCTGTCATAGAGGCCTTTTCAACTGTATTTGTTTTTAAAACGAAAAAAAAAAAATCTTCACTTTTTTTTTTTTTCTAATGTAAAATTTATAACATGCCCATTTATATTATAATGTCTGAGGAGTGGGTATGGAGACTATACATGCAATCAAGTTTTAAGACTGGTTGTCCAGTCTGCTGTGTATGTTTGTCCATGTACAGTTACAGATTTTTTTTTCACACTTTTTAACAGAATTTTTGTTAGCTTTTCTGTACTTTATTCTGACTGGCATGAGACCAGAAAAAGCACCCCACCTAGACTCATTTAAAACAAATGATTTCTATTGAACTACCATGCCGTATGAAAGCAGAATGGAATAAGTTCATATATATACAAGATTGAGAAGAAAAAAAAATGCCAGTCTAGCCAGCAACTTGAGGAAACCTGGCTTTCAAGCCAAAGTCCTTGCCATAGAAATCGGAGTTTTTTTTTTTTTTCTGTTTTTTTTTTATCTCTCCTTTCTTTCTGCGTACGCAGAAATGTTACATATAGCATGCACCTTCCCCGAAGTTGGTAGTATGGCTGCCTTAATGGTGGGATGAAGAAAAAAAAAGGTCATACACACAAAAATCGACTCCGTTTGTTGGGTACATGGGATTAATCCTTGCCAGTATATACAGGGAGTGTCCGCAGCCTGCGTACGCAGAAAGAGAAGGGAAAAAAAAAAAAAAAAAGAAAGGTGTGTGATAGATATGGGGATAAGACGTCTGACAGAGAACAGCCGTCCAATGACCTGCCATCCAAGCTGTGCCTAGAGAATCTTCCTGCCAAAGCAGGGTTGACAGGTTTTCAGGGAAATAAATACCTGGCACTGTCAGCATGGTGTGCCAAAAGGATGTCGGGAGATCAGTTGTGCCTGGAAAAGAATCGAGGAAGTATGACCTGTCTACCTTACATTTTTTATAAGCCACCATACCAGACACTTTTTTTTTTTTTTTTTTTTTTTGCCTTGCAATTTTCCTCTTTCTGTCACACGCTTTCATGGTTTTAATCTTCATTGTCCGTTTCTGTTTTTTTTTAATGTTTTTGTTGTTGTTGTTTTTTGTTTTCCCTGCCTTTGTACCAGTTCACCAGTCTTTGTCGTAAAAAGTCTGTGTGTATCATCTCTCTCTCTCTCTCTCTCTCTCTCTCTCTCTCTCTCTCTCTCTCTCTCTCTCTCTCTTCTTTCTTTCTTACAGTTTAGGACATTCCACCTGTAGTGTTGTGTTGTAACAGCCAATTTGTGAGCTGGTGAACATGAGTGGACATTAGCCCTCCATTTGCTTCCGTCTTTATCTCTGTGACATTTTTCTTTTTCTTTTCTTTTTTTTTTCTTTTTTTTTTTTCCTTTTTTTTGGGGGGATAAATAATACTGTTACAGCTTTTAGTTACTCACTAGAGTTGTAATAGAGACCATAATTCTCCCTCAGGTCACACACAAAACAAAAAAAAATCGTACAAAATCAACAACTGATTGCATAGATAATGAACTTTAGCAGACAGGAAAAAAAAAAAAATGAAGATTAAATGTGATTTGCTGGGCAGAAAAATCAATAGTTTTCTTACCACATGATTTCATAATGGTGTCCATGTCAGATTGAAACATACAGCATGCTCACGACTCAGTCAAGTTAATTCTTGACACTTTTTTTTGTTGTTGTAATTTGATGGTGAAAAATTAAGCGGATTTGCTGATGTCCTCAGTTTTGCACAGATTCATTTGTCATAACAATGTCTGTGGTTTAGTTCTAATTTTAGGGAAGAATTTGTGTACATAAATATGTGTGCACAACAGTTTTATGAGTGATGACCGGTTAAACACACACACAAAGTCAAGCGTTGTTTATACATACCCCTGTCTGCCTGTCTGTCTTGTCTCTCACTGTCTTTCTGTCTCTTGCTCTGT
>CM065735.1:42677843-42705343 GCA_033310375.1 Conus canariensis
GCAGCAGTACCTACATGAAGACATAAAACCAGATGTCATGCAGTGCAGCAGCAGTACCTACATGAAGACATAAAACCAGATGTCATGCAGTGCAGCAGCAGTACCTACATGAAGACATAAAACCAGATGTCATGCAGTGCAGCAGCAGTACCTACATGAAGACATAAAACCAGATGTCATGCAGTGCAGCAGCAGTACCTACATGAAGACATAAAACCAGATGTCATGCAGTGCAGCAGCAGTACCTACATGAAGACATAAAACCAGATGTCATGCAGTGCAGCAGCAGTACCTACATGAAGACATAAAACCAGATGTCATGCAGTGCAGCAGCAGTACCTACATGAAGACATAAAACCAGATGTCATGCAGTGCAATCAGATGTCATGCAGTGCAGCAGCAGTACCTACATGAAGACATAAAACCAGATGTCATGCTGGGGTGATTAACGTCACAGGTTGAGGGCTGGGTCTTATCTGAGGCTTTGTCTGTGGGATTTGTTTTTTTTTTTGTCCCAGTCGTCTCGTACTCACAGTTTACTTCTGTGGGCTCCAGTGGGGAGTGGGAAACTACACAGTAGAGTGTCATCTGTTTGTCGGATGTGTCCAAGGGACCGTTGCTCAAATGTCCAGACCAACACTGCAGGTGTCTGTACCTTCCAGGTCTGATTGACACAGACTTTTGTTGTGAATGAAAGCACCGAGGACAGCCCAACCATGAGGTTTGTGGTAATGCTCTTGGTGAATTCATGTCATAGTCCTTGGTGTTGGCATGTTCGTGGAGACTATCATTGGATGGTTTGGTTCCGTCGGGGTCACGGTATCGGCGAGTCCATGGGGGCTGTCGTTGGACGGACGTGGTGGCGTCCTCCAGAGGGAGAGCTCACTCATGCCGGCTCTGGTGACTAAGCAATTGTTGTCGTCCGTAGGGGGCTTAGTAGGTGGTGTCCTGGGTATGTTGGATCAGAACAGGCGCCACTGACCCACCAAAATGACTCGGCAGCAGTGCAGTGTCTCCTCCGGTGGGTTGCCTCTTGACGACTTGACATTGACTGCTCCCTGTGGATTGTCGATGCCAGGGCTGTGGTGGGACTGACCGGGGCTATGGCTGTGGACGGGGTGTTGGAATGGGTGGTGTGGGTGCACTGCCACTGAGGTGGCACAGAAGATGGGACCAAAAAAAAAAATGTGTTTAAACCAACTCATCTCCCACTATTGGGTTGATGAACTCTTCTCCCACTATTAGGTTGATGAACTCCTCTCCCACTATTAGGTTAATGAACTCTTCTGCCATTTTGTTGATTAACTCTTCTCCTACCACAAGGCTGATTAACTTTTGTCCTACCATTGACGGAAATTCCCGTTCTTTATAACTCTCCTGAGGATGAGAGTTCCTACCGATTGACAGCATTGGCTTTGTGAGTGCCTTTGACCCGTTGTAAAAAAAAGAAGAAAAGAAAAAAAAAACACTTGAATACCTTGCATGCTTGACTCATGTGCAGTCATGTCTACATGCCTTCCTCTTCCGTTTACAAGCCATGGTACATGGACACTGGATTTTGTATTTACATGATGAAAGAAATAAATGGGAAGTATGTGCAAAGGATACAGTACTTTATAGATGATGATGATGATGATGGTGGTGATGATTTGTGTTGTTATTATCAGGACATATGTCCTCCCTCCACACAGTCCAGTTCTGTTCCGTGGTTTATTTAATGTCTCTTCATCACCAGATAATATTAGACATTTATTAAACACACACACTCACACACACACACAAAACACACACACACACACACACACAACACACCCACACACAACACACACAGAAAACCCTCCACACTCAAACTTATCATCCATGTTAGTACTTTCAAATCCACATCTGATATAAGCGTATTTACATAAGTGAAATACCCCAGTGTTACACAAATTGTTGGTCTTTATAAAAAAAATTTTGCAGCCTGTGACTGGGAAAGAACCTTCACAGTTTCAGCAGCATATGACCATTTAAAACAGTATTGCATTATCAGAGTTATTCATCTCAATACCTTTCTCCTGATAGAGCGAGGTCAACACTGAGCATTCAAAAAAAGATGATGCTTAGAAATGTTTCTCTGCAGACACAGCTGGTGGCTGTATGTTGATCATGATGATGATGATGAATTGTGTGTTTTTATCAGGACTTGTGTACCACCTTGACATGGCGGTGGGGGGTGGGGGGGGGGGGGGGGTGTGAGGGCTGTAAGTTGATCAAGATGATGGTAATGAATTGTGCTGTTTTTATCAGGACATGTGTACTCCCCCACACATGGGACCAGGGGGGGGGGGTGGGGGGGGAGGGGGGTGCTGTATAATGATGATGGTGATGATTTGTGTTGTTTTTATCAGGACATGTGTACTCATTCCACACATGGGACCGGGGGGGGGGGGGGGTGGTGTTATAATGATGATGGTGATGATTTGTGTTGTTTTTATCAGGACATGTGTACTCATTCCACACATGGGACCGGGGGTGGGGGGGGGGTGGGGGGGGGTGGGGGGGGGGGGTTGTGTGCTGTATAATGATGATGGTGATGATTTGTGTTGTTTTTATCAGGACATGTGTACTCCCTCCACACATGGGACCAGGGTGGGGGGGGGGGGGGGGGAGGTGTTTGTGTGCTGTATAATGATGATGGTGATGATTTGTGTTGTTTTTATCAGGACATGTGTACTCCCTCCACACATGGGACCAGGGTGGGGGGGGGGGGAAGGTGTTTGTGTGCTGTATAATGATGATGGTGATGATTTGTGTTGTTTTTATCAGGACATGTGTACTCCCTCCACACATGGGACCAGGGTGGGGGGGGGGAAGGTGTTTGTGTGCTGTATAATGATGATGGTGATGATTTGTGTTGTTTTTATCAGGACATGTGTACTCCCTCCACACATGGGACCAGGGTGGGGGGGGGGGAGGTGTTTGTGTGCTGTATAATGATGATGGTGATGATTTGTGTTGTTTTTCCAGGACATGTGTACTCCCTCCACACGTGGGGGGGCTGTATGTTTGTGAGCGGCTCCCAGGACAAGACGGCTCGCTTCTGGGACCTGAGGGCGTCCACCGCCATCACCGTGGTGCCCAGTCCCTCAGGTGAGAGAGACAGGAATCCTGCAGGTGCCTGTCTTCATTGTCATGTGAAGGTGGAAGGGGGAGTGGGGGTGGCAAAGAGCTACAGAGATGGTCCTTCTTAATAAACAAACAGCAGACATGAAATGAATTAACAGTGTTGAGCGAATATTGTGAGTGTCATCATCCGCTGACGTGTACAGTCAGCACAAAGGACGTGTTGTAAAGTCATTTGCATTGCTGACCTTTCACCTTGCTTCATGCAGGTGCTTTCTGTCTTGAAGGCACATGATATAGCGGTTTATTCGGATGATGAAACTGTAGTCACTGCAAGGGTATGACTGAATAATACTTTGGCGGCCGGGAAGATGTAAGCAGTATGGCAAGAATGCTTAATTAACCACTTGACAGCCATAAGATGTCAGCTTGATGGCAACCTACCACCTCCACCCCCCAACCCCATCCCCAAACCAAAAATACAGGGGCTGCAGAGAAGCTGGGCTACAAAACGGTCATACTAGCTAGGCAGCTTACGGCAATTTTTTGACTAGATGGGGACGTACCGGACAAAAGTATGACATTTTTTCCTAGCTATCTACATGCAAAATACTTTCAATTTTTGCTAGGCCCCATGTGCACAGGTCATATTGACAGCATGTACGTACCAAAATGCAATTTTTCATATTTCGCACTCCGCAAATTGGGAAAAATCGCTGTTAGATGGAAATGATGAATTAAAAAGTAGTAAGTTGGCACTCTCTTGGTATACAGTGGGGTCCGAGAAGCACTATCACCATGAGGAAGGCCTATCAACTCAACAGAGCTTCAGAGGGCAAGTTCTGATCCCTGCAAAAACTATCAGTGATATGGGCAATCCCTTCATGAATGACACTGCAGAACTGTTGATGCTGGATACTTGTGATGTGATGAACGAATCAGTGACCAACACTGTCCGCACAGTGGAAAAACTTGGAAAGAGCCAGTATGATGATTACCCCAATCAGTTTTGATAGACTGCACCCGAATCAATTCATGACCCTATCAAGAAGAACTCCCTTCCACTTTTCAAGTGTCCCACACCGAAGGAAAAATCTAAACAAGCTGACAAAGTAGCAACTTTGAAGGCTGATGTCAGCCTTTTTTCACAGCTGTACATTGTGGCCCAAGACAGAGAAACAGACGTGGGTACCTTTTTCCAGCACGAAAATAACCCATGCCCACCTTCTCTTGCAGACAGAGGGAAACTGCGCCTGGGCAAGAAGTCAGACTTTCTCAAGTGCCTGGTACAAGCACCTGATACAGACACTCCAGGTTCACTTGAGACACAAGACCTTGATGATGACCCTGATTTGGCAGCTTGTCTTCAGCATGTGGCTGAGGCGGAAAGCTCAGATGGAGAACTGGATGTTCTAGACCTTGATGCAGGTCTACTTTCCTCTATAGAGAAGACATCAGCGTCACAGCAGCTCGAACCCCCTAGCACTTTCGACACAAAGATTCTGGATGGCACTGCCATTTTACACTTCCTCTCGACTGCTGGAATCTCAGCCTTTGAAGATTATGCCAATGATGTTTTCCTACCGTACATCAGAAACCAGTTGGAAAGTGCTGACAGAGTGGATGTGGTGTGGGACACATATCGCAGCAGCAGTATTAAAGAGAGTGCACGAGAGAAGAGAGGCAAAGGGATCAGGAGGAAAGTTGCTGGTCCAAACAAGATCCCTGGAAAGTGGCAAGAGTTTCTCAGAGACTCTGACAACAAACAAGAACTCTTTGCCTTCCTGTCAGAGAAAGTTGCCACAGCTCAGTTTCCTAATGGAAAAGTAGTTGTCATTACATCAGGCCAGAAAGTTTTGATCAGAGGAGCGGATCACAGCATGCCAGACAATGATCACGAGGAAGCAGACACAAAGATACTGCTACACCTGCAAGATGCACTGCAGACTGACTCCTGTACCTGCATAGTTCGCACTGTAGACACTGATGTCATCGTCACCATCACCGGAAAGTTCCGCCAGCTTCAGGCATTGTGTCCAGCAGCAGACGTTTGGGTTGCTTTCGGCACAGGGAAGAATTTCACCTACTTTCACATCAAGGCTATCACTCATGCCCATGGAGAGGACAAGTCTACAGCCCTCCCCACTTTCCACAGCTTCACGGGCTGTGACACAGTGTCTGCCTTTTTCGGCAAAGGAAAACTGTCTGCAAGGGCTGCATGGAAATGTTATCCTGCAGTGACGGAGGCCTTCAAGTTCATTGCAGAAAATCCCTTCCTTGCCCTGGATGCTAACAGCCACCACTTCAGATTGCTGGAACGCTACACAGTTGTCTTGTATTCTCATGACAAAACCAGCCAGCTGAGCTCTGTTGATGAGGCCCGAAGAGAGCTGTTTTGCCACAGAGACGAGATGATGATGGAAGCCCTTCCTCCCACACAAGGAGCATTATTACAGCATTCAAACCGTGCTGTCTACCAGGCAAGCATTTGGACTACAGCTGACCAGCCCCAGCAGCAAGCACCATCTCCAGAGGGATGGGGCTGGATTCTGGACAAGACAGCAAGGCTTGGTTGCCTTTTTGGACGACACTGCCGATAGCATCTGCAGCTTGCAGAGAACTGGTCAAATGTGCATGCAAGGGTGCAAGAGGATGTGGCAGCAGATGTGGTTGCAAAAAAGGCGGATGGCCATGCACAAGACGGTGCAAGTGCAGCTGTGACAATAGACGAATGGACATGCACAGATCAGCTGCGGTAGCCGATGTACATGCAAGAATTACCAGTAATGACGTTTGGCAGAATCCTGAAAATGTAATGGTGACAGAAAGCTTTATGAAGGTGAATAAGCATTTATAAACACTCATGTCTGTGGAAATAAATTGATGTTTAATTTTTACTGATCTCTGGAAACAAGTTCCATCCCATGTCGCGACGCGATTTTTTTGGCCTTATTTTGGGGTTTTGTCGTAACCATAAACAAATATCTCACGAAAAATGAATGTGTACTGATTAAAAAATGTTTGGAAATGTATCCTCTTCTGATCTTATTCATTTAACTGATCATGTTGCCTTTAAATTTTGAAAACACCTTGCTTAGACATGTACATGCAGTATTTTCCTCTGTTATTGCTATGGAAAAGTTTATGACGTCACGTGACTAGGCCCCATGGGTCAAATTTGATGGGGCCTAGCAAAAAGTTAATGGGCAGCGCCTACAGAAGTGCCTCACAAAGTTTGACACTTTTGTCCAGTCGGTCCCCATCATATCGTTAAGCTCAGCTGCCTAGCTATACCATTTATAAATAATTAGACAGTTATCCCTTGTGTTTTATTCTTCTGTTCAGTGAATAGAAAAAAGTATAATAAAGTTAGTTTAATATTAGGCTTATTTCTCCATAGGTCCTTTGCCGCCACCTCCACTTTCCCTTCCAAAAAAACCAAAAAGCAAAACCCATAAAACAGATATATGCTGAAAACTAAAGTTTGAGCCCATGGGCATTGACAAAGAAAAGTGATTGGTTGGTTGATGAAATATTATGATGTGTTTGCTTCAGTGTTTTTTGTTGTTGTTTTTTTTTTTTTTTTTGGGGGGGGGGGGGGGGGGGGTTGCGTGAATTATTGATGAGGTCATTTTGTCAAGAAAAGCACAAAGTGATCTAGAAGATAGATAAAGATCACAGCAATGAAAAAGTCTGCCTTGTACAGGATTTTACTGTGAGCATTGACAGTTGCATGAGTTGTCAGTGAAAATGATCTGCACTCTTCTTTTTTTCTCTGTCTTTTTATAGCCATTAGGTTTTGTCATTACATTTGTCATGCGTAGTGTGGTCTCAAAACTTAGCAGATGTGGTGTAGCGTATATGGACTAGTCCGCACACAGTGACGCCTCCTTGATGAAACTGAAACATTACAATCATGCACATGCATACACGCATGCACGCACGCACGCACTCGCACACACACACAGTCTCTCTCTCTCTTTTCTTTCCTGCCGCCACCACCCTTGCCCCTCCCACCTGCCATTCACCCACATGAGCATGTATTAACATTTAAAAAGAAAATTAAGTTTTATAAAATTCTCCCCCTCTGACAGGGAGCGCCTTCGCCTCAGTCTGTGTCGACCCCTCGGGGCGTCTGATGGCCTCAGGTCATGAGGACGGCATGGTGATGCTGTATGATATTCGGGGGCAAAGGTCGTGCAGAGTTTCACGCCCCACACCAGCGAGTGCCGATCGGCACGCTTCTCCATGAACGCATACTATTTGCTGACTGTGGCCTACGACCACAAGATCGTCCTGACGGATTTACATGGTCAGTGTGCACGTGTGTCGTGCAGGGGAAGGGGAGTGGTGGGGAGGGTGAGAATGGGATGAGGGGAGGGTGTGTGTGTAGGGGAGCAAGGGTGTGAGTGTGTGTATGTGTGGAAGGAAGAGGTGGGGAGGAGGAGGGGAGAGGACTGCAAGTTGAGTGTGTGTGTGTATGTATGTGTGTGTGTGTGTGTGTGTGTGTGTGTGTGTGTGTGTGTGTGTGTGTTAGACAAACCTGGTTAGACAGACTTGTTACCTGGTTAGACAGACTTGTTACCTAAGTTAGACAGACTTGTTACCTAAGTTAGACAGACTTGTTACTTGGTTAGACTTGTTACCTAAGTTAGACCAACTTGTTACCTAAGTTAGACCGACTTGTTACCTAAGTTAGACCGACTTGTTACCTAGTTAGACCGACTTGTTACCTAGTTAGACAGACTTGTTACCTAGTTAGACTTGTTACCTGGTTAGACAGACTTGTTGCCTGGTTAGACAGACTTGTTACCTAGTTAGACAGACTTGTTACCTAGTTAGACTTGTAGACTTGTTACCTAGTTAGACTTGTTACCTGGTTAGACAGACTTGTTACCTGGTTAAGACAGACTTGTTACCTAGTTAGACAGACATGTTACCTAGTTAGACTTGTAGACTTGTTACCTAGGTAGACTGGTTACCTGGTTAGACAGACTTGTTACATAGTAAGACAGACTTGTTACCCAGTTAGACTTGTTACCTGGTTAGACAGACTTGTTACCTGGTTAGACACACTTGTTACCTAGTTAGACAGACTTGTTACCTGGTTAGACTTGTTACATGGTCAGACAGACTTGTTACCTGGTTAGACACACTTGTTACCTGGTTAGACAGACTTGTTACCTGGTTAGACAGAATTGTTACCTAGTTAGACAGACTTGTTACCTAGTTAGACTTGTAGACTTGCTACCTAGTTAGACTTGTTACCAGGTCAGACAGACTTGTTACCTGGTTAGACGCACTTGTTACCTGGTTAGACAGACTTGTTACCTTGGTTAGACAGAATTGTTACCTAGTTAGACAGACTTGTTACCTAGTTAGACTTGTAGACTTGCTACCTAGTTAGACTTGTTACCTGGTTAGACAGACTTGTTACCTGGTTAGACAGACTTGTTACCTAAGTTAGACAGACTTGTTACCTGGTTAGACAGACTTGTTACCTAGTTAGACAGACTTGTTACCTAGTTAGACAGACTTGTTACCTAGTTAGACTTGTTAACTAGTTAGACAGACTTATTATCTAGTTAGACGTGTTACCAAGTTAGACAGACTTGTTACCAAGTTAGACAGACTTGTTACCTGGTCAGACAGACTTGTTACCTGGTTAGACAGATTTGTTACCTAGTTAGACAGACTTGTTACCTAGTTAGACAGACTTGTTACCTAAGTTAGACAGACTTGTTACTTAGTTGGACAGACTTGTTACCTGGTTAGATAGACTTGTTACCTAGTTAGGCAGACTTGTTACCTATTAGACAGACTTGTTACCTAAGTTAGACATATTTGTTACCTGGTTAGACAGGCTTGTTACCTGGTTAGATAGACTTGTTACCTGATTAGACAGACTTGTTACCGAGTTAGACTTGTTACCTGGTTAGATAGACTTGTTACCTAGTTAGACTTGTTACCTGGTTAGATAGACTTGTTACATGGTTAGACAGACTTGTTACCTAGTTAGACAGACATGTTACCTAATTAAACAGACTTGTTACCTGGTTAGATAGACTTGTTACCTAGTTAGACAGACTTGTTACCTGGTTAGACAGACTTGTTACCTAGTTAGACAGACTTGTTACCTGGTTAGACAGACTTGTTACCTGGTTAGACAGACTTGTTACCTGGTTAGACAGACTTGTTACCTAGTTAGACTTGTTACCTGGTTAGATGGACTTGTTACCGAGTTAGACAGACTTGTTACCTAGTTAAACTTGTTACTTGGTTAGATAGACTTGTTACCTAGTTAGACTTGTTACCTGGTTAGACAGACTTGTTACCTAGTTAGACAGACTTGTTACCTGGTTAGACAGACTTGTTACCTAGTTAGACTTGTTACCTGGTTAGACTTGTTACCTAGTTAGACAGACTTGTTACTTAGTTAGACAGACTTGTTACCTGGTTAGACAGACTTGTTACCTGGTTAGACAAACTTGTTACTTAGTTAGACAGACTTCTTAAACATGGGATGAAATGGCCCCAGTGAATTCTTAATGTCATCTAATAGATGGAGTGGGTCAACTACGAGTGGAGCAGCGTAATGAATACATCTGTGGTTAAAACTTTGTTTTTTAGATAGACCAGACAAGCTGGCTGCAAGTCATTGTCATCTCCACTGGCACACGACTGCTAACGCGTTTGTTCCCTTCCCAGGTGACCTGCTGCGACCTCTGCCCAGCGTAGTGGTCGGGGAGCACAAGGACAAGGTCATCCAAGGCCGCTGGCACCCCAACCAGCTGGCCTTCGTCACCACCAGCGCCGATCGCAGCGCCATCTGTTGGGCCCTGCCGGCCGTCTGCGATTAAGTGACCATGTGACCTGTGAGGTCATGGAAATTCATCGTGTTCACTGCCTGCTGTAGTGAGGGTTGAGGGTAGGGTCATGTCACAAGGATTCATTCTGTTGTCACGCGAGCTGTGCACCGTCATTGGCCACGAGGGATCATGTGACTGCGTGGTCATGTGACGGCAAGCTATCCTCCTGTCTTTCTACTCTTTGCCTTTTTGTCTGCTGCCTTGGGCAGACGGTGTGAAAGGTCTTCAGAGTCAGAACTGGGCTGTGAAGAGCAGTGGGAACTGCAAGCATGCGAGCTGAGACATGCATGCATGTCGGCGCGCATGTGCTCATGTACACACACACACACACACACACTACACACACACACATAAACACACACACTCACACACGCACATACATAAACACACACACACACACACACACACAACACACACACACACACACACACACACACACATACATACATACACACATAAACACACACACACACACACACACACACATACATAAGCACACACACATACACACACAGAGATAAACACGCACACACATAAATATATGCATACACACACGCACATAGATACACACACTCGCACACACACACACACACACACACACACACACACACACACACACATATAAACACATACACACATAAATTCACACACATACACACACACACACACACGCCACACACACACACACTACACATAAACACACACACACACACACACACACATACATAAGCACACACACACATACTCACACAGAGATAAACACGCACACACATAAATATATGCATACACACACGCACATAGATACACACACTCGCACACACATAAACACATACACATACATAAACACGTACACACATAAATTCACACACACACACACACACACACAAAACACACTGTCAACACCACCACACCCACAAAAAAGCACCACCACCATCTGCCAGTATCAGTACCATCCACCAGCACCAAACAACAGAGAAACAAAACTGATGGGTCATACCACTATGTGACCTTCCACTGCCAGAGTGGGTGCATTGTCATCAGGTTTATCTCTGTTCATTGTGGGGAGCGTTTGCCTCTTCCCACAAGTATTTTCAGTCCTCATTAGCATGTCCGACTTCTATGAGACCAGTTGTGTCAAAGCAGCAGTCTTAGTTAAAGATCCCTTCTCTACAGTCAAACCGAAGGTGCCCGAGCTGTTGTCTCTTTAAGAAAACCCCCACTCCACAATGTTTTATTTAAACCATGTGTCAGGTTTTTCAGATATACTGTGAAAGTTGCCATGGAATGTGATTTTAAAGTATCGTCCAACACAGTGTGTAAAATAGGGCAAAATTCCACCATGACACAATAGAGAATGTTGAATTCAGTTCCAGGAAACTCCCTCGTGTGGTGATATTTATCCTCTTACTGAATTCTGCGGGTGCTAGAACAAGACCATCGAAGATGACTTGCACTCGGTTTTGCTGTGGAAGGTCACATGGAACGACCCGCAGACGCACGTTTCCTTGTTCGTCACTCCACCTTGACGTTCAATCTGCCCAACAGCCTGTTAAGAGTCATGCATGCGCCGAGTGTTTGAATGTTTTGCCTGACTAAACAAAGTGTGTCTAGAGAGTGTGTGTGCGTTTGTGGGGTTCGTTGGGAACCGTTGTGTGTCGAGTGAAGTGTGTGTTTCAATGGTGCAGTACCATGGCAGGCAACAGATAGCGGCTAAGATGGGGAGGCAGGCTCTTTGTGTCTCGCAGGAAGACAGAAGGAACCACGCCTCGTCATGTGTATAAAAATCATAGTTTTTAATGTGGCGCCTGTACATAGCTACACTCTGGGCTGATGAAACAAACCTGGAGATGAAAATGGTTCAGTGGTAAAGGGATGAGAGGAAACAGGATTGGCAAACTGCTAACTTCGATGTCCATGCTTCCTGACTCGTTGCTGGAGGAGGTCCTTTGTGGAGCAGGGAATCTCCTGTACGTTGACGTGAAATGCTTTGTATGAAAAACTGCTCTGGTGTCAGTTGAGAGGGGTGGGTAGTAAGAAAAAAGGAAGGTGGAGAGAGTTGGGGTTCAACTTTGAAAAAGAAGAAAGAAGCTGTTTTGTATGTTAATGGTCATTGCATACCCGATGTGGATTGTCTGGCTTCAAGCCCATCAATGCAACACATCATCATTATCATTATCTGTATTGATAGTCATGTGAACAAAGAATCCAGATCTGTGGCTTATCGCTCTGCTCATGTGATGTGAGTTCTGATTTTCCCTCCACAAACACATGCCCATAGTGGGTTCAAGTCCAGGTCTAACAAAGTTCATTGGGACCGCTGTTGCATGGATGCAGTGGAAATCGTCAGCTAAAGACACTTGCTCATCTGGCTCCATGACTAAGCAGCCAGTGTTATCCGAAGGGGGCTTAGTATATGGTGTCCTGAATTTGTTGGGTCAGAACAGACACCACCGAACACCATGGAAATGACTGATTGGCTGTCAGTTATCTGTCAGTGTCTATATACAGAGCAGCTGTGCTGATTTGCGAATCAGTTTTGACCGCACATCATGCATTTTTTCAGTCGTATTTTTCATTTACTCAAGGATATTGGTCATATTACTGGGAAACAAGCTTATGGAAAAAAAAAAAGAAGAGAAAGAGAGCAAAAAAAATGCATCGGTATTGTATGGAGGTCTCAAGTCTGTCTGCAGGAACATGGCCCACTGTCTGGTTGTGCGGGAAGACGAAAGTTTGGGACGATATCCCCTCGACCAATCATAGGACAGGATCAGACAGGAAGGAGTGGGTGGGCGTAGGAAGTGATGCCTTTTCACCAGTGTCACGTTTCTGAGAGGTGTTTTCCGTAAGGAGCAATGAGTTTAAAACTGCACGTGAGATGTGTGTTCATTTAGAACAATACGAGTCCAGCATGATGGGCATTGCTGGCAGAATGGATTGGATTTCAGTCCCCCCACCCCTCCCCCACATTGTTGGGAGGAAAGCGTTCTTCCCATTTCAGGATGGGTATAGTATAACTTCTTGAGTAACGCTCAGATTGTTAGCGGTGTCAGTCTTTCTCTTTGCCTCTAGTGATCAACTGTTTGACGAACTGTGAATGTGAATCTCTCTCTCTCTCTCTCTCTCTCTCTCTCTCTCTTTAAGTGTCTCTGTCTCTCTCTCACCTGCTTGCTCATATGTAAATATACATTTTTTGTCCCAATGTTTTTATAAAATGTACAGACATCATAATCTGATTGATGTTTTTATCAGCTCTCATTGCCTTTGTGATAATAATTTTTGCCCTCCCCTCCCCTCAAACACCGAATGTGTTGAGCACCAGAGGTCAGCACGTGTATGCAAGAGGAGAGGTCATGTGACCGTCACATGTTGCTAGGGAACATGCTGAAATTATGAACACAGATGACGGAAGGTGCTCCCAAATTTTCTTTTTAATGCTTCCTGTTGCCGGATGATTTTTTTGTTGGTTGGTTGGTTGGGATCTCTTTTTGTTGTTGTTTTTTTTGCCGTGTTATTGAGATTGTTTTAATGATGATGACTGTAATGGTTAAAATCGTGCAGAAAACGGTCGCTTCGTTAGTTACACGGTGTTGGCGCTGATACTGTTCCGTCTAGTCGTCTGGCAACTTGAATTGAAGTTGTAGAGGGTGGAATGATAGTCTATCATTTTTTTTCCTTGTTTATGCCAAGGCACATGTTGATCTGCATGTTGGTGTCAGAGGGGGGGACCTCATTAACAGAGTTTCTTGTTATATCCGTCTGAGAAAGATAGCGACAGCTGAAAATTTGTATATAATAAATAGTCACACTCTTAGAATCTGCGGCTGAGTTCTCAGCCTGGCACTAAAGCACTTTAGTTTGCATGTTTGTAGGAAGTTTAGTGATGCTGGCATATGTTGTGGAGATACTGGAACTACGTACAGAAGTGTCTACATGCGGCACAAATTATGTACAGATGGATGCCTTGCTTTACAGTTCTGTATAAAACGCGCGCTTTGCACAGGCCATGAGGCATGTAATTGATTGTGTATAATTTACGCAAGTCTTTATTTTTTTCTTCTGTGAAGGAGTTGGGCTTTGGGGTCATTGGATTTTGTTTTAATTTTTGTTTTTCGGCTTGAAAATTCTTGTGGAATCTATTGTCGTTTGTTGTGAACTTGATTGATGCATTTCGGTTTGTTTGTTTTTTTTTATTTGTTTGTCTATTTTTCTCGTGTATTGGGAGGGAGGGGGGGGGAGGGGTTGTTGTTTTTGTGTTCATTTTGTTTATTTTTATTGTGCACTTGATTTCTCTTATTTGTTTTTTATTATCATTGTTTATTTTAGTGATTAATGTACTTTTCAAAACTGTTTATGTTTTGTTTGTTTCTTTATTTACCTGTTCAGATATTTTCTTTGTATTTGTGTAGCATTATTTCTTTGTTCATTTGTTGTTGAAGGTTATGTAGGGGTTTGACGATTCCATTGGACATGACAGTTCAGTTTCATGAATTGGTTCTGCTTGTCTGTCCTTTCCTGTCTGTATTCACCCCCACCCTCTTCCCTCCCCCCCTGTCCTCTTCCCCACCCCCCCACCCCTCCCCATCCACATTCTTCTATCTTTGCGGTCCCTGCTCTTTCTGTCTCCCTCTCACTGTTTTCTCTCTCAGTTTTTCTCCCCTTTCTGCTTTTTCGGCAGTTATTTTTTTGTTTTTCCCCCTTTTTTCTTTTCTCGTTCATTTCTAAGGTGTGCCTGGTGACATTTCTCTGCTTCTGTTTGAAGAATGTGTGGATGTTAAGCTTTTTCTCTGTTTCACTGTCAGTTTAAAGTACTGGCGTGAGGTTTGAAAGTTTTTCTGTTTGATCGACGTATTTACATTTTTTTTCATTTGGCGATTTCACTTGCGCTTACACTGACATTCTCTGCCTGCTTATCCCTGTGGCAAATCTGTTGTGTGCCGTGATTTTCATCCGTCATTTAACCTACTGCCGTATCGTGCATGAAAATGTATTTTGATTGGACCGCACCAGCGTCTTTAATCTGTAATAGCAAGTCACAACATGAGTTTGAATGTGCTAGATGTTTTCAGACTGTTTTTGTATACCATAATGAGGTCCTGCCAGCAGGGGAGAAGAGAAATTGCACAAGTTTTCGATGTAGGCCTCCAACATAACAAAAGGCACAAAGAAGTTTTGCGATTTTTTTTTTTTTTTTTTTTTTTTTTTTTCCACAATCGATACGAAGACACTGATTTTTATCCATAATGGGCCATTTTACTTATTCTCCATCATCTGCTCCGCATCATACACTAAGATGGGTTTTAATAGATGGAAGTGGCTAACATTTGCTTGGTATGAAAATGAGAGGAGTAAAGAAATAGGCGCTTGACAAATTTTTTTTTTTTTTCAATGAAATGGCTTCTTTTGCTTTTCAAACACTTCTGGCTGTTGGACGGCCAACATTCTGATCGGTTTATGCACCGACCAAAGGATGTTACTACTGTCAGCCATATTCTCTGACATGCGAGAGAGCCCCCAGAGTAATATAGCAAATTCTTGCCAATGCTTCGACATGCTCGCTGTGAGAGTGAGACTCCCACCAACCTGGCAAGAATTTCAAGCCTCTTGCCTCTAGGAAAGCTGTCAATGATGGATTTTTTTCAGCCTCTAGATAAAACATGTAAAAGATGTGTGTTGTTTTGTTCTTTGTATTTTGTTTTTTAAATTATTTTCAAGGCTTTTTGAGTATAGAGAACCCCTGATGTCTCCAAATGGCTGATCATCAACTGTCCTATGAGCTGTGTATTGGACAAACTTGGTTCTTCCTGGGAAAGAGAACTGCGTGAAGCTTCTGTCCGAAGTGTCATCTAAAACTGTCCAGTCTGACGCTAGGGTGCAGTTTACAGTGATGGGGCATGTGTACGTTGTGTTGGTTGTGATCACGCCCACCTCCCAGTATAGATGCTGCCAGTGAAGACTGGTTCGTTTAAAGACCCTTTTCTGTCAGGGTGTTTGCAGGAGGTTCTTCATGCTCACTGCTGTTCTGTGAGTCCTCGGAAAGTATGGTGAAGCTGAAAGGTTTGTCTTGGATCGCAGTTAACGGTTTAATGTTCCTGTATCTAGTCGTGTTGAGTCATGTTCATGATGAACATGGACTGCTAGATGTTCACAAGGTCTTTGGATGGTTTCGTGTGTGTTGCTGCGAGGAAGGTTGGGCGGGGAAGGGGAGGGGGGAGGGAGGAGACTGGTCTGACGTGTTATCCTTGAGACCATTGATGATGAGTTTTGTGTGCGTTTGTGAGTGCATGATATTTATGTGTCGGGCTTCATATGTAGCTTGAAATTCCTGGAATTTTCAGACCTCCTGGTAGGGTCTTCTGCCCCCCCTCCCCCCCCCCCCCAGGAAATGTGAACACATCCACCATCTTTGAAAAACGTCCCAGAAAAACAACCTTTTTAGGAACACAGAAGCCTGTTTGTAAGAAACCAATTTACAAAAATAGATTTTTCTTTTCTTAGTTTTTTTCCCCTATTTAGTAGTCTGAGGGAGGTTACAAAAGAAGTCTGCTTTCAAAGTCTTTGAATGGGTACGAGTGTATCCACAGTGGACCTCGGCAACATCGGCAGGTGATACAACCACACTGAAAACCTCAAGAGAAGTATTTAGGACATTTGAATTAGAGGTAACTGACTTACAAATTTCATTTTGGGGAATATGTTTCTTCTTTTTTTTTCTTTTCTTTTTTTTTTATTTAACTTCTGATTTTATGGTTTCAGGTGTTTGGTTTGTCACTCACAGTAAGGAGTCTGTCCATGACATTTGAAATCAGCCTGTGAAATAGCCTTAAAAACGCCTTGAATGTATGTAACAAGTGTCTGTGAGAATGCTGTGTATGAATGTGTGTGTGCCTGTTATATGTATGAGTGCATGCCTCTGTTGTGTGTGTGTGTGTGTGTGTGTGTGTGTGTGTGTGTGTGTGTGTGTGTGTGTGTGTTAGAGAGAGAGAGAGAGAGATTACAGCTTCACTGGATTTGGATTCCATTAGGGGTTTTTTGGTTTGTTTTTTTTCCCCAGAATGGCAGAATTGAGCCCTTGGATCTGTGCACATATTTTGTGTCCTTTTTTTTATTTTTTTTTGTACGGTTTTGTTTCATTTCTGTTCGACAGAGGGAAGATGGGTTGCCTCCCTCTCATTCTGTGGTTTTTACTTCGGCTAGACTGGCGCGTTATGATCCCACTGGTTTTAACACTATTCTGAACAGTGATAGTTCCCGTTCTGTTTTTCCAGGCACTCACCTCCTCTGTGTTCCAGGTTGTTGTGGTTCATTCATCAGGGTTCTTGTTTTTTTTTTTTCACTTTTGCGTTGTGATGTGTTGCCCGTGGAAGTCACAAGGATTTATTTATTGTACAAGTGAATGACGTGGTTTTATGGTGTGCATGTGTATGTATTCTCTGTTCCATTCCCACTCATCGGGGTTGGGGTTGTGTTATTTATCTCCCCTATTTTGTTTTTTTGTTTTATTCATTACTTAACATACCCAACTGATTACTGACCCACATAATTCTGTGGACTGTTGTGATGGCATACACTGTAAGCACAATAACATGTTCGTACCTTTTTGACTCGTGTAACGAAAGTGAGTCTGTGTAATCCCTTTGTTTCAGTTGTGTCTTTGTCAGTCAAACCAGTAAAGCCACAAAATAGCAGCATATTACTTCACCAAACAAATAAAGCCTTAAAATAGCAGCATGTTACATCACCTGCTTTGTTTCCATGATAACAGAATGGTCTTTTGGAAAAATTTTTTTTTTAAGTGTATGAATGCATTGCACATTCGCTGTTTTGCAGAAAAACTTAAAGCAGAAATCTGTGGAAAAATCTCAAACGAAGACGAGATCAGCTTACAAACAACAAAAATGCCCAATACTGATAATGGTTGACTTTACACGAAATGAAAAACCGCATATATATGACAACATCATAGGTTTCTGATGATCATTTTGAAACCTTACAACATGCACCCCTTTTCTCCTAAAGTTGGCTTTTTTTTTTCTCGCGCGTTGATTTTTATCGAGCGTCATATTTCTTCTACCTCATTTATTCCACTCGCCCCACTAACCTTCCTCTTTTCTCCACTACCCCACCTCCCCTCCCCACCTAAAAGAAAAAAAAAATGATGTCGTAGCCCTGCCATATAACTAACTATATTATACCCTGAGTGTAGCAGTTAGAATGCAGGGTAGATTTTATGTCACGTAAACCAAATCTGAAGTGTCAGCCCCTCCTCCTTTCCCCCTCCCATCCTGCAACCTTATCCTCGGTTTCCATGATTCTTGGTGCATTTGTGTACAGGTCAGAACAGGCAGACTGCTTCTCTTTATTTCCACTACAACAAGTGTCAGTTGTAGTCTTGATTATACCCTGTACATTTATCCAAGGTTGCATATATAATCCGTAGTATGATTCTGAATCATTCAGCCTGACCTGATGAAAGTGTTCTGATTGTAACCAAAGTGAAGAGAAGGTCCAGAGCCATCGTGTGAGCTAATCAAAAAGTAGCCATCAGTTAAACAATGCAGTATATCTCATAAACTTGTGCTAAGTTAAAATGTGAATTGGTCATTGCCTTTGTGGGTAAAATGTAGTCAAATGTGTACTGTTTTTTTTGTGGGGGGGGGGGTTTGTTTTTGTTTTTTGTCTTTTTTTTGTTGTAATTAATCAATGTATCTCTAAGTGAGTATTGTGCTTGTGTCACAATTTTAACCATCAGTTGTACAATACAGTATATCTCATAAACTTGTACTAAGTTGAGGTGTGAATTGCTCATTGCTTTTTGTAGGAGATACGTCATAAAATATGTTGTGGTTTGTTGTTTTTTTTTTTATTTATCAGTATATTTCTAAAGGGTTGTTGTGCATGTGTCACAATTTTAACCATGAGTTAAACAATACAGTACATCTCATAATCTTGTGCTAAGTTAAACTATGAATTGGTCAATTTTTTTGTAGGTAATATATAGGAACATGTGTTGTTCTTTTTTTTTTTTAAGTAATCAATATATCTCTAAAGGAGTATTACGCATGTGTCACAATTTTAACCATCGGTTATACAATACAGTATATTTCACAATACTTGTACTAAGATGAATTGGTCATTGCTTTTTTAGGTAATATATAGTAAACTGTGTGATTTTTTAAAAATTATTAATCAGTATATCTGTAAAGGAGTGTTATGCATGTATCACAATCTATAACGACCCCCTTTGTTGACAACTTGTTTATCACTATGTCAGTGACTTTTGTCAGTCACTGTCTCTTGTGATGCAGACTGTCAATGGTAACATGAAGCAAGACTCTTCTCTTCTGGAATTGTTGAGGTCACATGCAAAAGAAAAAAAGAAAGATTCTAAAAGGAACGTGTGGTGGACACGCTACAGTTGTAAGAAGCTGATATGAGTCTTTGTGCTGCCACGGTGCATTGCACAGAGGCCCAGTCTTTCAGAGTGTTCCTCTCTGAGTAAACCTGACTCTCCAAAATTTCTGTCTGGCGGATGAGCCTTTTTGCACCCAAAATTTCAGTCGCACAGTAGAGCCATCACACATTCAAAATTTCACATGCAAAGTCAGGATTTTGCATGTCCAGCATTTCAGTTGCACAGTAGAGCTTTTACACATTCGAAATTTCACATACAAAACCGGAGTTTTTATGAGTTCAAAGTTTCAGTTGCATTGCTGAGCTTTGGCAGAGTGGACATTTTAGTTGCACAGTTCAGTCTTTGTGCTCCAAATATTTCATATGCACAAATGTGGGTATGCAAATCTTGATATAGTCATGGCACAACTGTTCCTTTGCATGTTCAGAGTTTAGACTGCAAAGTCACATGTTCACAAATGTCAATATTGGCAAGTCCTCAAGTTGCCGTTGTGGTATAGCCCCAGTGACAGTGGAACACTTCCTGCAGGACTGTCCCACACACAAAAAGCTGAGGGCAGAGACCTGGCCTGCCAACACACTGACGAGTAAAACGCTTTATGGATCACCGGAGGGCCTCCGCCGTACAGCAGCCTTCATCAGTGCCTCAGGGGTTCCTGTCTGAGTGAATGAAGAAGAAAGAAAAAAAAAAAAAAAGACTGCACGGCTGACCTTTTGAACCTGCAGTATTTCCGTTTTACAGTTGAACCTTTGTACTTCAACAGAGCTTTTATATCCCAAATTCAAGTTCAGTTGCTTAACTGTGTGTGCATACATGTGGGCTTTTTTCTGTCCAATCTTCTACTTGCACACATAAGCCTTGTCACATGAGCCAACTATTTGTTCTCGTTTGTGAGCCAGACATCAGCAAAATTAATCATTTCCATTTAGGAAGACCACCAGACCAAACATACAGTCAAGTTTAGTTTACAAACATAATGGGATGTTTTAAAGTATTTGCAAGTATGAATTCAGACCTGGCTCCGAATTATACATTTTGATGTGTTTTATTTTAGTATTCTTGTTTTAAAACAAACACTTTTAACGCACTACAGTACTAATTGAATCGTTGTGTGTTCTATTCACAGTTAATGTGAAAGCCACGTTTTCTGAGGTTTTCTCTTGGTTTTGATTCAGGTGACTGGCTCCACAGCCATACAACGTAATTATAAATCTGTTCACGTTTCTAAATTGTCCTACACTTGCAGGTCATTTGGATTATTCGGATTATGAGAATCAACTGTTAACCCTACAGTTTCCAGGAGAAATTTATAGAGGGCAAAAATGTTCCCCCTACCCATCCCACCCCCAAACAAGCACCTGTTTTCCTGAAAATGCAAGAAATACTCAGCGGTCCGTTCTGTGTGCTCACGTCAGCCAGTGGACCACAGAATCCTTCAAGCTGCCCCCTCACCCCACCAAAAATTTGACAAACCCCCAAAGAAAATTTCATTTTTTTGGTCAGCCAGAGTTTCCCTTGGGAAGTACTACCACTGGAGCAGACCTACTCTTACTTGATGTTCACTTTGACATCATGCATACTCTGCCACCAACAGGAGTCCTACTCTTACTTCATGTTCACTTTGACATCATGCATACCGGTACTTGATGTTCACTTTGACATCATGCATACTCTGCCACTAAGAGGAGTTCTACTCTTACTTCATGTTCACTTTGACACCATGCATACTCTGCCATTAACACAAGTCCAACTCTTACTTCATGTTCACTTTGACATCATACATAATTTGCCACTAAAAGAAATCATCGTCTGGCCTCTTGTCCACTCTTGACATTATGCATAATTTTGCACAACCTATCCGCCCATTGTGATCGTTCATTTTTTTTTTCATTGATGTGGTACTTTTTTTTCTTTTTTTTTTGTGGTTTAGATCTCCAATTTTGCTTCTCTGTGATAACATGTGAAAGGCATGTCTGTGTTGTGTTTTGGTGTCGATGTAGCGAGAGTCCGTTTTGTAAGGGACTGTTTTCTTGGTGCTGACATTTATTTGCTTCCAAGTGAAGCTCCTTGGTTGCGTAGCCCCCAGTCTGTCTCTGGCTCCTCTGTCTGTCCAGATGCCGTATCTCCAGGCAGTGGACCAGTTTTTTTATCCACCGCCCAGTGAAACAAACTGCATGGTAGCCTTGCTTCGTTTGTGACCCAGACTATGATCATTGATTTAGGTGTCACTGTCAGTGTTGTGAGCGAGGGTGCCGGTATTGGTGATAAATGTGACCCTTCCGCAGCTTGTGTGTGATGTTGCCACTTTGCCGTTTGTAGTGAGGGCGTGGATTTTGAAGGGGGAGGAAGGGGGGGGGGGGGAGGGGTTACACTGTCAAGTATTTTTGGTCCTCTACAGATCAACATTGCCAGAGCTGTTGTGTGTTAAAGAAGCTGCAAATTGTTTTTAAGAAAAGTGAGTCTCGGGGTTTTGGCATGCTGTCAATTAGAGTTTATGGATTTAGGGTGGAAGACATTGACTGACACAGTGTGCTGGGGTTCTGTCTTCCCACAATGCATTACAGAGAGGGTTGAATGTAGGTTTGACCTCTGCCCAAATGTCACATTTGGTGATGAGACACCACCCGACTGTCTTGTGGTCCAGTTCACAATGACTATACATGATTTGATCCAGGATGCTGGGTCGCACATAGGAATGAACGAAGAGTAATACAGCAAGACATTTTTTGGTGTGGTTTTTTAAATGATGTTGTCATGTGTGCATGTACATATGCACATGCATACACAAACCCACACGTGTGCATGCACTTGGCTTCCATTTCCTCTCCCTCTGACCCCACCCCCCACCCCCACCCCACCCCCATCCCCCCACTTCCACTACCTCACTCTCCACCCACTCCCTCCCCTCACAATTATATGCATACGTACACCCATGAACACACACATACGCGCGCACTCTCTCTCTCTCTCTCTCTCTCTCTCTCTCTCTCTCTCTCTCTCTCTCTCTCTCTGTGTCTCTCTCTCTCTCTCTCTCGCTGTCTCTCTCTCTCTCTCACACACACACACCTCTCTCTCTTTCTCTCTCTCTCACACACTCTCTCTTTCTCTCTCTCTCTCTCTCTCTCTCTCTCTCTCTCTCTTTCTCTTTCACACACACACACACACATACACACTCACACACACACACACAGTCACCTCACCAATTGACATGCTACAACGTTTGCTAGATGAGTGACCCTGAAAACAGAAGGTGTAACTGTGCTATTTTTAATCTCTGAATTCCACACAAAAAAAGACACCCAAGACCGAACTGTACAGACAGTCTTAGACCTGAGGATAAGTATCTAGTCTGCCTTCTGTTGATAGGCTGGCCATTTCGTCTCCACACTTTTTGTGTGTGTGTGTGTTGTTGACATTTTTTTCCTGTCAATTCAATTGCATCGGATAGAAGCAACTGAAGGTGGGGTTACATCACAAGGAGAGGGCCTACATGGCTTTTAAACGCCTACTTTGGGCCGTAAACTTATTGTTCACATGTAAACTGCCGAGTTACAAGACTCATCATACCGTAAGGTTTTCGTTTTTTAACATGATTTAACTACTACATATGAATTCATTGTTTTGTGCTTAAATCAACAACAAAAAATACGTATGAATTTTTATTGTTTTGTGCTTAAATAAACCAAAAGAAAATTTTTTAAAAGTCTTATGAGGAGTCCATTTGGAAACAAAAGTGTTAGGTACCATATTTTTGTGCGCAATATACTCTTCAATATTGTAGCTGCATTTTAACTTGTTAACAAAGGCTTGCAGACTAGGCATATTTCCATTTGTCGTCTCCACACTTTGCTGCTGTTTGTGTCGATCCGTAGAGTTTGAAGCGCACACGTGCTGGTCCACCCTCCAGTGAAGGTTTTGTGCAGGCAGACAGTGGACAACAACAGACTGGTGTTAGTGGCTGCCTAAGAGGGCAGCCCAGCTAGTTGAACAATTCTCTCACAGTGCATTGCCGCTATGGGATCCAGAAATAGTTGTTAATTTTTTTTTTTTTTTTTTTTTTTGATTGAACCAGATTCAACAAAGACAAATAGATTGGAAAGCAAAGCGAGGTACATAACCCCTGCCCTCATGATCTAGGCAAGAGTATTTTCACTGAAGTAACACCTTGAGGTGTTTTTTGAGGAGAGATTTACGTTTTAGTCGCTGGCCTTTGTGTTTCAATCTTCAGCTTAATAACGTACTAAGCAAGAAATCTCTAATGCGCTTTTGATAACTAATATAACCTTTTTATGGATTTTTTTTTTAAATTTTTTTCACCAGTATGTGTGTGTATGTCAGTGAGAGAAATGGGGGTTAGGGTGGAGAAAGCGTGCAAGCATGTGCATCCATACATTTGTGTGTGTGTGTGTGTGATAGAAGATGACAATGATTTTGTTTTGTATTACCATTTTCATTATTTCAGTGATTTTCAGTGGACCACATTGGAAACTGCACCTAACACACAAATGGATTATTTCCATACAAGTCCAAAAAATTAACCTCGCATTCTTATTATCACTCACAACGGAAAACACAAGAACATACTGTTACAATCCTAATGTGGGGGGGTTCATCCATGCACAGTGAGTGGCGTATTCATTTTCATTTTTATGCTTCATGTTCAGACACTATATTTGCCGCTGTATTGTAATCCTTATTCCTTGTGCCAGATGATTTACAGCCATGTTGAGTCACTTTCGCTTCTGCCTGGTAAGATAGTTTATCTTTGCTTTTGTAGTGCAGTCATTTCATTTTTAGTTATTGGTGATCGGTTGATTATTGATTAGGGGATTGGATTTAAAAGGTTGATGGATTTTTTCTTTTTTTTTTTTTTTTTTTTTGGCTTGGTTCAAAATTGTGAACAGCTTTTGTTTCATGGCATGAAGATTTCAAATGAATTTAAATAAAGATGAAAACGAGTGTTCATGTGTCTGCAGTTATGCATGTGTGCTTGTGACTGACTGTGTATAAGGTAAGGGGGTTGGAGGTGGGGGTGGAAGATGGAGACTCATGCACTGGACTCACTCTTCACAGTACTGCATCACAGTAGTGCTGTCCGGCATCGAAAGCTGAAGATTAGAGGTGAACAGCATGCTAGAGTTTTGCCAACACAGGAGACATACAGTCATGTAACCAACAGATGTAACGTCCAGCTTGTGAGAGTGTCCTTGCTCTAAAAGTATTTTCAGTCTCGTACAAATTTCAAACATTGCTACTTCTCTTTTTTTTTTCTTTTCAACTCATTTCAGTCATGGTTTTCTACAATTTTATATACAAATAAATGAATGTTTTGTTGATCTGAAAACGTTAATTTTTCATCTGATCTAAGATTTTACAGAGGACAGATTTTTAACAAAATTTCTGGTGTCTTTTTAGATGGTGTGTTATAAAGGATCATTTGAATAAGGTGGGTTGTTTTTTTTATATGTGAGTTGTGAGATGACTTCAAAGAGGTGACAGCCCTGATATGGCCCTTTGCAGTCAGCTGGGCTATAAGCAACATAACCTTGTTGTTCTTATTTAATCTGATAATCTGACTTGCTTTTCTTGTGCAAGTTTGACGGCCCTGAAAAGGCTCTGTGTGCTCAGCTAGGCTGTTATAATTAAAACTTAAGTTTAATCTCTAGATGACTGAAAACAAGAAAATGTTGCAATGGGAAAAAAGTTAGTGTCTCTGCTTGATCAGTCTTGATACATGTGTGGATGAAACAACTTGTACATGTGTTGTGTGCAGTAACATTCCAACATTGGTGTTCAAGCCATTGGGACTCTGTCACCTGACCATCGTCATTGCTTTGAGGATGGAGACATGCCTTAGCCACTTCCCTGCTCAAATTCTCCCCAGTAAATGAATCATTTGGCTTCCCAAAGGTTGATGACAATGTTATCATGGATAGTTTACATGGATGTTGCAGAACCTGTTTTACTAACTGACCAGCCCAACCGAATGGTTAACGTATATATAAGATTAAATTTATGATTCTCTGAATCAGGTAGAGTATGAATGAAGTCAAGAGTGCAAACATTAGGCGTCTTTACACACAATAAACAACAGCAACTATGAGTTTGCAGCACAAGAAAAGAGTGATTGTTTCTCTCAATTTTTCAGTCTCTCGCTTCTCTCATTAAGAACACTTCCTGCACACAATAAACTATTTAATCGTTTTACAAACATAATCAGCTCTAAAGGGTCGAGCACAATAGTTTTCAATTCTGAGGACAATATTACAAATCAGTCTTCACACAAAGAGAAAAGAGAGGGGGAAGGAGTGGGGTCAACAAAACTTGTGGATTATATCAACCGTTTACACATTTTTTTTTTAATCTTAACTGTCATGAATCAATCATATTAATTATATGCTGTAATTTGAGAGTAGAACTGATAGTGAGTGGATAGATTAAATCATAAACATTACATAGTTATTTTAGAAGAGAATGTTTGAATAGCGATTTCAGGACCAAATGGGAAGATTAAAGGTAGCTGGATAGTCTCTTTTACCGTACCGACGGACAACTACCCCAAAGGGAGATAACTTCACTATCTACAAGGCTGAGGCAAATCCTTGGGGAAAACGGCAGCCAAACCGCTCTACGACAATATGTTGACAAGCTGGCTGGCTCAACTATTGTTAAAACAACAACAACAAAATCCACATTTTCAGTTCTCTTCCCCGGCAACGGGACCTATGCTACCTATTCTGAACATCACCCCCCTTCCCCCACCTCTCCCCTCCCCTCACCGTGCCTGTCATAATATATCCCGGCGTCAACCAGGCCTGAGAGATACAGACACCTGCAGTGTTGGTCAGGAAATTTGAACAACACTCTCAGAGACGCACCCATTAAGTGGATGAAACTCGACTGTATGTTCCAGTCTTCCCAACTGAGCCCGTAGCAAATTCAACTCTTGGCAGGAGCCAGTCGGGACAGAAAAACCCACATGACTCTGATGGGAATCGAACCCACGACCTTCCATGGCTGGTACCCTTGGCCTTCTTCACAAACACTCTAATCTGTCTCCTCGTGAGGCAGACGACGAACACACTTTCACTTTCCCGTGTACCGATATGTTATCGACTGTTGTTTTGTGGCCCAGCCGACATCCATTGGCTGTGACGTCAAGGGATTTACATTCCTTGGCTGGTCTCTGCTACAATTGATCACATCTCTTCTCTCTCTCTCTCTCTCTCTCTCCCCCCCCCCCCCCCCCCCCCCCCCCCGTCTGCATAGCCCCCAACATGTCGCAACAAGCACAATTTATCATGCAGAATTTTTCATAAAGCGTTCAACAGATGAGGATGGGTTAGGTTTCGGATTTAGGGTTGGGGCTCGATTAGGTTCGGATTTAGGTTCAGGTCAGATTAGGCGGCTGGTATAGGTCAGGAGTTCACGAGTTGGGGAGCTCCCGTTCACAGCAAATCAAAGTTCCCAGCTCTAATGCGTAAACCTGCCCCAAACTAGAGTTTTGCCAATAGTCTGGTTTGTGGCTTGCTGGACACGTAAACATGCTAATGGACTCTTCTTTTTCTTTCTTCCTTTCTTTCCATCTTCTCCATTTTAATCAGATGTTCTCTCTTTTTTATCCTTTGGTCATCCTCTGATCAAAGTCTAACAGTTCTCATCAGCTGTTTGATTTTTTTTTTTTTCTGTCCCGTCTTCTGTACCACCTCAGTGGCAGTGCACCCACGCCGCTCATTCCGACACCCAGTTCACAGCCACATCCCGGTCGGTCCCGCCGCAGCCCCGGCACCGGCAATCCCCAGGGAGCAGTCAATGTCAAGTCATGAGGCAACCCACGGGGGAGACACTGCACTGCTGCCGAGTCACTTCGGTGGTATTCACTATATTCAGTGGCGCCTGTTCTGATCCAGCATACGCAGGACAGCACATACTGAGCCCCCTACTGACGACAATAATTGCTCAGTCGCGGAGCCGGCGTCCAACGACAGCCCCAATGGACGCGCCGAATGGACTCGCCGATACCGGCGATCCCGACAGAAACCAAAGTCACCATGAGAGAACGGCATGAAGGGCCACAGAATTTGATGAGAATGAGGATGATGAAAATGATG
>CM065735.1:42715343-42727843 GCA_033310375.1 Conus canariensis
TGTACTGTAAGGTTCCTTGTATGATTACCCACGATTGTACTGTAAGCTTCCTTATGTAATTACCCACGATTGTACTGTAAGCTTCCTTATGTAATTACCCACGATTGTACTGTAAGCTTCCTTATATAATTACCCCACGATTGGACTGTAAGCTTCCTTATATAATTACCCCACGATTGGACTGTAAGCTTCCTTATATAATTACCCCACGATTGGACGGTAAGCTTCCTTATGTAATTACCCACGATTGGACTGTAAGCTTCCTTATATAATTACCCCACGATTGTGCTGTAAGCTTCCTTATATAATTGCCCACAATTGTACTGTAGGCTTCCTTATATAATTACCCACGATTGCACAGTAAGCTTCCTTTTATAATTACCCCAACATCAGTCAGACCTGAGACAGACAGACACATGCTGTGTTGGTGGTGATTAAACTTGAAGGAGCCAGTGTCAGAGATGCTGTGTTGGTGGTGATTAAACTTGAAGAAGCCAGTGTCAGAGATGCGTTGATTAAATGGATGGAACTCAACTGCGTGGTTCCAGTCTTGGCATCGGAGGCAAAAGCACATGACTCACCTCTGGATGGAAGTCGGCCAGGGCTCAAAAACAGGCAGATGGTTCTATCAATTATGGACAAGTCTTGTTCATGCTGCAGGAAGGTAGATAGGGGGTGGGCAGAGAGTTCTGACAAAGCTGAATGAATGCATCCTCTGTTTACTAGGAGTTGGTGTGGACTGGTCAACGGGCTTTTCAAATGATGGGCAGAGACATGACTCCTCTCATTTATCTGGAGGAAGGAAGCGGGGAGAGGATTTTTTTACAAAGCATGGAAATAAACCAAACACCTCATTTACCTAGTGGCTTGGAGATGCAAAGGGTTTCACAGAGCTTGGACAAAACCCGGTCACCTCATTTTGAAAGTGGCTGAGAGGCAGTTGAGAGTGGTTAGATGTTTTGTTGTTTTTTTTTGTTTGTTTTTTTTTCAAAGCATGGGCAGAACGTCAACACCTCTCACTTACCAGGCGGACAGAAGTGGGAAGAGATTCCACAAAGTATGGGCAGAAATCAGCGTCTCATTTATCAGATGGATCGGAGATAGAGGAGAGAGGGGGCAGAAGGTTTTACAGAGCATGGACAAAAACACTGCACCTCTCATTCACCAGGCAGGTAGGAGTGGGAAGAGGTTTTACAAAGCATGGCAGAAATCAACACCTCATTTATCAAACAGGTGGGATATGGTGGGGAGATGGCTGAGAGTTTTACAGAGAATGGACAGAGACTGGACATCTCATTTAGAAAGAGCTTGGTGGGCAGTTGGGAGAGGGTAGATGGTTTTTACCAAACATGGACAGAAGCTCAACACCTCTCATTTACCAGGTGGATAGAAGTGGGAAGAGGTTTCACAAAGCATGTGCAGGAATCAACGCCTCATTCATCAGATGGATAGGAGATGTGGGGAGATGGCAGGAGGTTTTACAGAGCATGTTCGAAGACTAGACACCTCGTTTAGAAAGAGGCTGGTGGGCAGTTGAGAGAGGATAGATTTTTTTAGAGCTTGGGCAGAAACTCAACACCTCTCACTTACCAGGCAGATAAGAGTAAGAAGAGGTTTTACTAAGCATGGCAGAAATCAGCACCTCGTTTATCAAATGGATAGGAGATGGTAGTAAGGTAGCAGAATGTTTAAAGAGCATGGACAAAACCTGGACACCTTAGTTAGAAAGTGACTGGGAGGCAGTTGAGAGAGGATAGATTTTTTTTTTTTTTTTAACAAAGCATGGGCAGAAACTCAGCACCTCTCGTATACCAGGCAGAGTGGGAAGAGGTTTTAGAAAGCATGGCAGAAATCAACACCTCGTTTATCAAACAGGTGGGAGATGGTGGGGAGATGGCAGAGAGTTTTACAGAGAATGGACAGAGACTGGACATCTTATTGCGAAAGTGGCTGGGAGACAGTTGGGAGAGGATAGTTGTTTGTTTGGTGTGTTTTTTCAAAGCATGGGCAGAAACTCAACACCCCATTTATCAAATGGAGAAGAGTCACTGGAGAGAGAGCAAAGGGATTTACAGAGCATGCTCAAAGACTGGACTACTCATTTCGAAAGTGGCTGGGAGGCAGTTGGGAGAGGGCAGACTTTTTGTAGTTTTACAAAGCATGAGCAGAAATTCAACACCTCTCACTTACCAGGCAGATAAGAGCAGGAAGAGGTTTTTCAGGTCATGGGCGGAAACTCGACACTTATTCATCTGGCCGTGTGGAGGGCAGTGAGGAGCAGGCAGGTTGTTTGACACAAAAGCATGCGCAGAGACTTAACACCCCTTATTGACCAGCTGGGAGCTCACCCAACCATCATCCAGCACCCTGATGGCGATCAGTGGACCTGCAGGGGTTTTCTTCTTTTTTTTTTTCTTTTTCCGTGTACGTAGGCTGATACTCCTGTGGACACTCCCTGTATAGACAGGCAAGGACTGATCCCATCTACCTTACAAAGGGAGTGGAGTTTTGTGTGTATGACCGTTTTTTTTATCCCGCCATTAAGGCAGCCATACACCAACTTCGGGGAAGGTGCATGCTATGTGTTAGTGTCATCCATACCAAAAGCCAATCTGGCCTTCTCTTCCAAAAGTTGGTGATGGTTTTTGCGTGTGTGCAAGATGTTATACGTGTGTTCACACACAGAACCCCGGTTTATAGTCTCATACAAAGGACTGTATAGGAAAGGGAGTCAGAACGAATGTTAACTCTGAGGAAACAATCCCCCTGTACCAAAACGGCCCGCAACCCCAGGATCACCAAGATTATGAGTCCGGTGCTCTACCACTGAGTATTTCCGGCCCCCTGTGGCCCTGCGTTGATGACCTAGATCTGTTCTTCTGACTCTGTTGTCACGGCAAGGGTCCAGGGCCATGCCTTTTCCTGCGCTAATTGCTTCAGCGGTTGAAAACGCTGCGGGGCCCCCCAGGCACCACTTCAGCAGATTTTCGCATCTTCTTGGCATTTCAGACGGTGGACTGTATGGGGGATTAGGTCAAGTGGAGGGAAGAATGGGTTCGCTTCTCTTACAGGCGGTTTGGGTTTCAGCCGATGGTTTGTGGTTGTGGTTGTTCTGGTGTTTGTTTTTTTGTTGTTTTTTTTTGTGGACAGAAAATCCTCGTCTGTCTTGTTTTTTTTTTTTGTTTTTTTTGCTTTGTGTGTCTCCTCGTCAGATAACACCATCTCTCTCTCTCTCTCTCTCTCTCTCTCTCTCTCTCTCTCTCTCTCTCTGTTAGTCTCTCTTTGTTAGTCTCTCTCTCTCTCTCTCTCTCTCTCTCTCTCTCTCTCTCTCCCTCGCTCTCTGTCTTTGTTAATCTCTCTCTCTCTTTCTCTTCCTTCTTTTTCTCTGTCTCTGTCTCTCTGCTTCTGCCTCTGTCTCTCTGTCTGTCTGTCTGTGTCTCTATTTGTCTGTCTGTCTGTCTGTCTGTCTCTCTCTCTCTCTCTCTCTCTCTCTCTCTGTCTGTCGGTCTCTGTCTGTCGGTCGGTCGGTCTCCCTCTCTCTTCTGTCTTCTCTTTTTTCCCCTCTCTCTCTCTCCCTCTCTCTCTCTCTGTTATGTCTAAATGACACACTGAAGACGTGGCGTCCATGCCCATGCGCTTTCTTTTGCCTGTTTGGTTTGTGGTGTGTGGATATCTCTGTTTCATAATTGACTCAGTGAGCTTTGTGGTGTGTGGATATACTCTGTTTCAATATTGACTCAGTGTGGTGTGTGAATATACTCTGTTTCATTATTGACTCAGTGTGGTGTGTGGATATACTCTGTTTCATTATTGACTCAGTGTAGTTTGTGGTGTGTGGGTATAGGCCGGAGGACGTCCGGGAAAGACCGGAGGACACTGGGAAAGACCAGAACCAAGGGCTCTGTGGGCTGGCTCCCCACTTTGCCTTAAACATGTGGCTACTAAAAATAAAAGGAAAAGATGCTCCCAGGATTCACCGAAAGGGGGAGAGAATGATGAATCCATCGGTGCTCAACCAATCATGACTGCAAATCCCAAACGGACTATGAACATGGACCAAATGGAATATCCATGTGTCTGTGGAAAGCGTTTCGCTACCACCCGTGGCATGAAGATCCACAGAACAAAGATGGGATGTGTGAAGACTCATCTGAATGAGCAGCAGCGCACTGCATCAGCAGATAAGACGTCGGAAGACCAAGGCCAGGATTTAAACCACAGTGCCAAGGACATCCACGCTGTTGGTTCGGATGAGGAATTTGCACAGGCCCTCGATGCCAGGCGCCTGAAACTCAACCTGCCACGAGCAAACGAAACTGAAGATTGGGAGAAACTGGATGCAAAAATCGTCCAAAGACTCGATGCACTGATAGGGAAAAGCACCCTGGAACACAAACTAGCCACATATGGGGACATTGTGTATGCCACATGTAGAGACGCCTATGGAGCAAAACTACCCAAAGAGAAAACACCTCCAAAGAAATCCAGACGCCAAGAAAAGATGGACAAGATCAGGGTCCAAAAGAAAAACCTCAAGATGCAAATGAAGACCGCACTGCCAGCTGAAAAACAAGGCTTGGAAAAACTGTGGAAAGACCTGAAAGAAAAACACAGTGCCCTCAGCAAAGCGGAATCTGCGAGGAAGAGGAAGAGCAAAAAGAAGAAGACACAAGAGCGCTTCTTCAGAGACCCCTTCCAGTTTGCCAGAACACTGTTTGAGCAGCCAAAATCTGGGACCCTAAGTGTGGACAAAGGAGTTCTTGAGCAGCATCTGAGGAAAACATACTCTGACCCACAGAGCAAAGCACCACTCGACATTCAAGGTCTGGTGTGGCCAACCAACCCTGAGGAACAGTTCAATGGCAAGCCTCCAACGTTGGCGGAAATCAAGAAGGTGGTCGACAAAGCCAGAGCCAAATCATCACCAGGGCCAAACGGAATACCTTACCAGCTTTACAAGAAATGTCCCAAGGTGCTGGAGTGGCTCCACAGGCTGCTGCGATCGGCTTGGAGAAACCAGAAGATCAGCGGCCAGTGGATGACGGCAGATGGTGTGTACATCCCCAAAGAGCAAAACTCAAGTGACATTAGCCAGTTCAGGCCAATATCACTACTGAACGTCGAAGGGAAAATCTTCTTCTCTGTCATGGCAGCAAGGCTGACCAAGTACCTGATGGAAAACAAGTACTTGGATGTGTCAGTCCAGAAAGGTGGCATCCCAGGCGTGGCGGGCTGTGTAGAACACGCCACAATGATCTGGGACGCAATCCAAAAAGCAAAAACAGAAAAGAGAGACCTGGACGTAGTGTGGCTTGATCTGGCAAACGCATATGGATCTGTGCCCCATGAGATGATACAGTTGGCTCTTGAGATGTACCATGTGCCAAAGAACATCCGCGACATGCTCAAGAAGTACTTCAATGGCTTCTCAATGCGGTTCTCTACCAAGGAGTACACAACAGACTGGATCAACTTGGAAGTGGGTATTGCAATGGGCTGTGCAATTTCCCCAATACTGTTCGTGCTGGCAATGGAACTCATCTTGAAAGCAGCAACAAACAACGCGAGACAAACAGACCTAGGCGATGGATACAAGATGCCTCCTCTCAAGGCCTTCATGGATGACACTACAGTGATTTCATCCAGAGAAGACGAGACACGTCATGTGCTGGAGAGGCTGGACGACATAGTTGCCTCATCCAGAATGAAGTTCAAGCCAAAGAAATCACGGAGTCTCTCACTGAGGAAAGGAAAAGTGGCCGGATCTGTGGTCTTCAGTGTTGCCAACCAGGCCATTCCAACAGTCACAGAAGAACCAGTCAAGAGCCTTGGAAGATGGTATGATGATACGCTGAAAGACACACAAAGAGCAAAAGAAACCAAGCAGATGGCGGAGGAAGGCTTGGAGACCATTGACCAGTGTGGGCTCCCTGGCAAATACAAGGTCTGGTGTCTGCAGTTCATGCTGATACCAAAGCTGCTATGGCCTCTGATGATATACGACATCTGCACCAGCATAGTGGAGGCAATGGAAGCCAAAATCAACAAGTTCACAAGGAAATGGCTTGGTGTCCCACCCTGTCTGACTGACATAGCGCTGTACTGTCGCCAAGCAAAGCTGAAACTACCCCTGAAATCCATCCTGGAGGAATACAAAGCAGGGAAGATCAGACTTCAAAGCATGCTGGAGGACTCAGGAGACAAGGTGGTAGAAGCAATTAAGCCCCAGCTGAAGACAGGCAGAAAATGGAAAGTTCAAGAGGCGATGGATTCTGCAAAAGAAAGTCTCAAGATCAGAGAAATAACAGGACACACACAGACCAACAGACAGGGACTGGGGGTGACCAAAACTGAATGGTGGTCAAAGGCCAAAGGAAAAGCCAAAAGAGACATGATGATTCAGGAGATGAGAAAAGAAGAAGACCAAAAAAGACTCCAAAAAGCAGTCCAGCAGAGCCAGCAAGGGCAATGGACAACGTGGGAGAATGCACTCCAAAGAAGTCTCACTTGGAATGACATTTGGCACATGGCCCCTCTCAGGATCAGCTTCATTCTCAGATCTGCATATGACCTTCTGCCCTCAAATGCAAACCTGGTGAAGTGGGGGAAAACAGACGATCCTGCATGCCCCCTCTGCCATGAAAAACAAACAGTGGAGCATGTCCTAAGCTCATGTAAAGTAGCCCTGGCTCAAGGAAGGTACACATGGAGGCACAACCAAGTGCTCAAAGAATTGTACAAGTAGTCTGGGCTAGTACCAACACCACAAAAGGGAAAATCAGGACTCCAAAAGCACCCGCAACATTCTTCACGGCAGGAGGCAGCAAATCATGGCCAAGAACAACAGTGCCACTCGAAACATGCAGGCAGAGTCTGCTGGACGGGGCAGATGACTGGGAGTGCACTGCAGACCTCCCAGAATGGAAGAGTCACCCAGAGATCATCAGCAAGAGTGGCATGAGACCAGACATAGTAGTCCACTCTAAGTCAACCAAGCAGCTGATCATGATCGAGCTCACGGTGCCATATGAGAACAGAATGGAGGCAGCTCAAATCTACAAGACTGAAAAGTATGCTGATCTGGCAAACAGCCTGAGGAGAGAAGGCTATCAGGTCAAAGTCCTCACTGCAGAAATTGGAGCTAGGGGGTTTGTAGGAACGTCTGCATACAGCCTCATGAAACAGCTCTCAGTTGCAGGGAAGGAAAAAACCAGAGCCCTGAAAGCAATGGCAGAAGCGGCAGAGAGGTGTTCAAGCTGGATCTGGTCAAGGAGGAACAAAAGTGAACTTCATAAGGCTTAATTTCCCTACAAATATCAGGTGTCCCTGTGGCTCAGTGGTTAAAGCGCGAGTCATTAAGTGGAAAATGAGCATGTCCAGAGGGTCATGGGTTCGAATCCCAGCCATGGCTCGTCCCAAGATGGGGGAAAAAAAAAGGGGCAGCAGAGGGACATCCGGAGTCATGAACCGGGTGTGGCCCAACCCCCCTAGAGTGTCAGGAGATAAGGGCCGAAACACTTGCTTGAAGGGGGCTTCTCTTCTGAGGACTCTCTGCTGCCACGCTCTCCACGAGTTTCTTTCTACTGTTTCATTATTGACTCAGTGTGGTTTGTGGTGTATGGGTATACTCTGTTTCATTATTGACTCAGTGTGGTTTGTGGTGTGTGGGTATACTCTGTTTCATTATTGACTCAGTGTGGTTTGTGTTGTGTGGGTATACTCTGTTTCATTATTGACTCAAAAGGTAATGTTGCTATTGATTCATGGGGTGATTCATCGATTCATTGATTGACAAATATCTACAGCCACTCAGGCTAACATCAGTTTGGTCAAGACAACAACAGTTCATTCAGTGGGGATAACATCAGCTCTTGATATGGCTCTGTTCTTTCACATCACCAATGGTTTTTAGATGTTAAATAAAAAATGGGAACGAACACGACTTGTTCTGTCACAGAGTCACTTATTCAGTCAACCGTTCATTACGTCTGGTCCTTCACTCATTCTTTTATTCGCTGACATGCAGCCCCTGACTGTGGGAACTGTGTGTGTGCCCAGCAAAGAGAACAGCCGGAGCGGAGGTGCCCCAACCATGCCCCTCAGGATGCCCGGGTCCACCCTATCCCTGTCCTCCTCCCAGGCCCCCAACGTGTGCGTCAAGATGCCCTTCAAGCACGACATCCGCAAACCATCCCAGGTACAGCTCTTGGGTGAACGGAGGAATTTTTTGCATGGCGTGTCTGTTTGTGATCATGGTTATTATGTGGGTAATAGGGTGACTGCAAGTACATGCTTTTTTTTCCATCTCATCTTCACCACGGAAAGAGTCTAGGAGAAAAAAAAAATACAAATATTAGAAATGCCTTAGCTCAGTAATCGTAGGGACAGGGAACTGATTGAGGTTCCAGAGCATGGCATTATGGAAGACAGTACCTGCCTCACCTTTATCTTCCAGACCTGAAAGTGGTACCAGTTTACTACTGGATAGACAGACAGGGTTTTCAAGCAAACAACAACAACAACAACAACAACAACAAAAGTCGGCGTCACAAATGGTTCAAACTCTTGATCATTTGCCCCACAACCAAATACTCTAAAAAATGTGACTACAAGGCCTTCCAAAGTTAAAGAAATACATTTCATGGTCTTAATCTGGCGTTCTGCTGTGCTGAAATTGCGGAGAAATATTGTTTGGAACACACACACACACACACACACACACACACACACACACACACACACACACACACACACACACACAGTGTGAGACGTTAGAATCTTTTTCTTCAAATTCAAGTGCTGTTGGCCTAGATGGTATATCCTATCAACTGTTATACCACTTGCCTTCACATTGGAAACGATTACTGCACTCATTTTACCAAAAATGTTGGTTTAATGGAACTCTCCCTAGTATCTGGAAGAGATCTGTTGTAGTCCCAGTTCCAAAACAAGGTGAGCCCAGGTCAGACATTGGTAGCTACAGGCCAATAGCACTAACCTCTCACGTTGGAAAGTTGTTAGAAAAGATTATACAAAGACGTCTTTTATATTTTTGTGAAAAAGAAAGTATAATCCCAGTGAATCAAGCGGGATTTCGCAAAGGTCGATGTACAATAGATCATTTGGTGAAACTTACAAGTCAAATTAAAAAGCAGTTTGCTAGACGGAAAAGTACACTTGCTACCTTTTTTGATATCAGAAAAGCGTATGATAGTATCTGGCACGCTAGACTACTTTATAAATTGAAAGAAATAGGAATTAATGGAACGATGTTTCAATACTTTAAAAGTTTTTTATCGCAGAGATCCATATGTACAAGAATAGGGAAAGTTTACTCGTCTTTTCAGAGCATTGATATCGGAATTCCACAGGGTTCTATTATAGCCCCCATGTTGTTTAACATTCTTATTTATGATCTTCCAAAGATATTATCAAAAAGTGTGAGTTTAGTACAATATGCTGATGACATTGCTATGTGGATAAATACAAATATCCGAAAGCATACTGGCAAGAGAATTACGAATCATATACAGAAGATATATCAGTTAGAGATAGATAAATTAAACAACTTTATGGAAAATAACGGGCTTATTCTCTCAGGTGAAAAAACACAGTTAATGTTTTTCAATAATGGAGACAATCCAGTGTATTTGCCAAGCTTCAAATTGAATGGTTCTGAATTGCAGTACTCACAAAACATAAAATTTCTGGGTGTGAATTTAACCCCTAAACTGAACTGGCGTTTTTACATTGAAAGCTTGATAGCTAAAACAAGGAAACGTTTAAACTTATTGAAAATTATTTGTATTCAACCGTGGGCTCAAGATACAAAAACCCTCCTGCACCTAGCTAATTCTCTAATAAGATCAAAACTAGTGTACGGACAAGAAGTTTATTTTTCAGCCCCTCAAAGCCTACTGAAAAAATTGCAAAGTATAGACAGCAAAGCTCTCAAATTAGCGCTTGGTGTCCCAGTGCACACAAGCACGTTGAAGGTGTACAAAGAAATTAATATGCTATCACTGTCAGATCAACGTAGATTAGCTGTGGCCAAATATATCGCAAGTAGTCTTTCAGTACCTAACTCAGTCGAAAACGAAGTGTTGATGGATTCAAATGTTGAATATCCCAAAAGAGCTCAACAGCTAGGTTATCTTTGTCCCGTTCGAAATTACACGAAAGATTCTTTTGAAAAATGCAATATTGATGTCACTTCACTCTCACCTGCTCCTGTTGTTCCCCCGGTGCCTCCATGGGAACATAGACAAGCTATCTTTGATGTAGATTACACTGATGTCCGGAAAAATGGTAACATTAACATTTTAACTTCTAAAGTGAGAGAAAACTTAGAAAACAAATATTCAAATCATTTAAAAATTTTTACGGATGGTTCCGTTTGCCAGTTAAGTGCAGGTTCAGGTTTTGTTATTCCGGCTTTAAAAGTTCAAAAAGCATACAGCCTAGGAAAAGGATTTTCTATTTTCACGGCAGAATTGTATGCTATTCTTATGGCATTACTCTTTATTTGTGATAGTAATCATTCTTTCTGTAACATTTTATTTTGTGTTGATTCTAAGGCAGTGTTAGATAGTTTGAAAGTTTGGGATGTTAAAGCAAGGAAAGATGTAATCTTTGAAATAAAGCATCTAATTAATTACATTATTTCCACAGGAATAAATATAGTCTTCTGCTGGGTCCCTTCACACTGTGGTATTTATTGGAATGAAATAGCAGATAAAACTAGCCAGACGCGGGGTAATGGGCAATGCTGCAAAAAGTAATTTGAAGTTAGATATATATGAAATACATTCGTTATTGGAAAGCTGTTTCCGAACTAAGAAGTCTCAAGATAAATATGTAATGGGAACATATCCTAGACATATTTCTAGTTTAATATACAAGATACGTTTGAACTCTTGGAAGACCAAATATTCCCAAGATATAGCGTGTGCATGTTCTAAGCCATTATCTGGTGAACATATACTTTTCCATTGCCCCATTTTAAATGCTCTTTATTCAAAAGCAAACATTGAAATTTCGAAATCTAAACCGGTTCACGCTATTTCTTTCAGTTCAGAAATGGTTGAGGTTGCAAAAATTATCTCTCAATCTCAAATTAGCATATTTTTATAATTATGATAGTGTAGTTTATATTTAGATTTGTACTGTTCTTGACATTATTTCTTACCTTTTCCTCCACCCTGTCCTCCTTCCCCCCTCCTCCCTCCCCCCCCCCCCCCCCTGTAAAGTCTAATATCACCAAGTGTGAACAGACTATAAATCAACAACAACAACAACAACAACACACACACACACACACACACACACACACACACACACACACACAGAGTGACACACACACACACACACACACACACACACAGTGACACACACACACATGCACACACACACACACACACACACACACACACACACACACACACACACACACACAGTGACACACAGTGACACACACACACACACACACACACACACACACACACACACACACACACACACATAAATGCTCTCATAAAACATGGAGAAAAAAAAAAACCGATGCACTCACCCACAAGCTCACTCAAACCAGACTAGTATGACAAAATACCTAGTATCACATGATCAACTGTATTGTTCCTATCGTCATCGAAGAGAGCAGACCACCAATTGAATTCATGACCCCTTCTCGTTGTCGATGATTGTCTGTTTCGGCAATCACTGTACATGTTGACACGTGTAGCTAATGGTAGCTCGTGTCGCTGTTGATGTTTGTGCTCTATGGTAGAGAAGGTGTTAATTGGAGAAGGGGTTGTTTGTTTGTTTGTTTTTTTGGGGGGTGGGGGTGGCATTGTTTTTGCTTTTATTTTGTTTGCGTTTGTGTGTAAACGAGTGTGGATTGTAAAGTGCTTAGAGCTTGGTCTCTAGCCGAGGATAGGCGCTATAGGCCTATAAGTACACATAATAATTTTTAGTTTAGTTTTGTTTTGTTTTGTTCTTTTGCTGACTCATTTTCCATGCTGCCGATGAAACGATACTCACGCAGCTCGTTCCCCTTCCTACCATAACACAGCCACACCCAGGATTGCTCCTGTGGCAGCCTCCCCACTCTCAGCCGTCCACACAGGAAATGATCAGTGTCGTTTTGTGGTCAACCAGACGCCTCAGCAGGAGCCGGCCCAGGGGATGAAGGAGATGACGGCCATGGCCACGTACCACGTGACCCAGATCCTGACGGAGGAGGTCATGAGCCTGACCCAGAAGCAGCGAGGCCGTCTGAAGAAAGGGAGGCTGAAGCCGCTGTACCCGGTCCACATCAGCGGCCCTTCCATACGGCAGTGTAGGGGCATTCTGGCAGGTGACTGTCAATTTGATGTGTGTGCGTGTGGCAGTGTAGGGGCATTCTGGCAGGTGACTGTCAATTTGATGTGCATGTGTGTGGCAGTGTAGGGGCATTCTGGCAGGTGACTGTCAATTTGATGTGCATGTGTGTGGCAGTGTAG
>CM065735.1:42735343-42745343 GCA_033310375.1 Conus canariensis
ATACATGTGAATGCCTGTTCTTACATTGTGAATGTCTGCTCATACATGTAAATGGCTGCTCATACATATGAATGGCTGCTCATATATAAGAATGGTTGTTCATACATATGAATGGTTGTTCATATATGTGAACGGTAGCTCTTACACGTGAATGGCCGCTCTTACATTCAAATGGTTGCTCATACATTTGAATAGCTGCTCATACATGTGAATGGCTGCTCATACATGTGAATGGCTGCTCATACATGTGAATAGCTGCTCATACATGTGAATGGTTGCTCATACATGTGCATGGTTGCTCATACATGTGAATAGCTGCTCATACATGTGAATAGCTGCTCATACATGCGAATGATTGCTCTTACATGCAAATGGTTGCTCATACATGTGAATGGTTGCTCATACATGTGAATAGCTGCTCATACATGTGAATGGTTGTTCATATATGTGAACGGTAGCTCTTACACGTGAATGGCTGCTCTTACATGTGAATGGTTGCTCTTACATGCGAATGGTTGCTCATACATGTGAATGGTTGCTCATACATGTGAATAGCTGCTCATACATGTGAATGGTTGTTCATATATGTGAACGGTAGCTCTTACACGTGAATGGCTGCTCTTACATGCGAATGGTAGCTCTTACATGCGAATGGTTGCTCATACATGTGAATAGCTGCTCATACATGTGAATGGTTGCTCATATATGTGAATGGTTGCTCATATATGTGAATGGGTGCTCATACATGTGAATGGGTGCTCATACATGTGAATGGTTGCCCATACATGTGAATAGCTGCTCATACATGTGAATGGTTGTTCATATATGTGAACGGTAGTTCTTACACGTGAATGGCTGCTCTTACATGCGAATGGTTGCTCTTACATGTGAATGGTTGCTCATACATGTGAATGGTTGCTCATATATGTGAATGGCTGCTCATACATGTGAATGGTTGCCCATACATGTGAATGGGTGCTCATACATGTGAATGGTTGCTCAAACATGTGAATGGTTGTTCATACATGTGAATGGTTGTTCATACATGTGAATGGCTGCTCAGATACGTGAATGGTTGCTCATACATGTGAATGGTTGTTCATATATGTGAATGGTTACTCATGCATGTGAATGGTTGTTCATACATGTGAATGGTTGTTCATACATGTGAATGGTTGCTCATACATGTGAATGGTTGCTCGTACACGTGAATGGCTACTCATACATGTGAATAGCTGCTCATACATGCGAATGATTGCTCATACATGTGAATGGTTGTTCATACATGTGAATGGTTGTTCATATATGTGAACGGTAGCTCTTATATGTGAATCGCTGCTCTTACATGCGAATGGTTGCTCTTACATGCGAATGGTTGCTCATACATGTGAATGGTTGCTCATACATGTGAATAGCTGCTCATATATGTGAATGGCTGCTCATACATGTGAATGGTTGCTCAAACATGTGAATGGTTGTTCATACATGTGAACGGTAGCTCTTACATGTGAATGCCTGCTCTTACATGTGAATGGTTGTTCATACATGTAAATGGTTGCTCAGATACGTGAATGGTTGCTCATACATGTGAATGGTTGTTCATATATGTGAATGGTTGCTCATACATGTGAATGGTTGCTCATACATGTGAATGGTTGTTCACATATGTGAATGGTTGCTCATACATGTGAATGGTTGCTCATACATGTGAATGGTTGCTCATACATGTGAATGGTTGATCATACATGTGAATGGTTATTCATACTTGTGAATGGTTGCTTACATACATGTGAATGGTTGTTGATACATGTGAATAGTTGCTCATATATAAGAATGGTTGTTCATACATGTGAATGGTTGCTCATACATGTGAATGGTTGCTCATACCCTCACAAGCTGGGTGTCAGCACACATATGCATGCAAATGTGTCGTATGACACATTCAAGCAAAGGATGCACTTTCACTCTCACAGACACGTAAATACATCCTCTCTCACGCACAAACACACACGCACGTGCGCGCGCACGCACACACACACACACACACACACACACACACACACACACACACACACACACATACGCGCGGGCGTGCACGCACACACACACACGCACGCACGCACACGAACACGCGCGCACACACACACACACACACACACACACACACACACACACACAGAAACAGACATACACATACATACAAACAAACACACACACACACACACACACACACACACACACGCATATATATATATATATATATATGTGTGTGTGTGTGTGTGTGTGTGTGTGCATGCGTGCGTGCATGTGTGTGTGCACACATGCACGCATGTATGTGCGTTTGTGTGCATTATGCTCATATTATGCATGTTTTCCTGTGTGTCCTCATCAGACGTAAACGGCCAGCAGAACGTAGACGTCAACCCCTCCAGTCCATGCCTGCCTTCCCAGCCGACGCCCAGTACTGAAGCTCAAACAGGAGAAGAAGCAAACGGAGACCCCCAGCAGTCCACAGCTGTCTCCAGTGGAGGCATCAACAGCACGACCCCACCTGGACAGAACGTCACAACAGGATCTGAAGAGTCAGCTTATGAGGAGACCAAAGGACTCAAGTTCCCAACAGAAAACAACCTCGTCACTGCCTCCGCTAATAAGAACAACCTCGTGACAGCGAGGTCTCCAATAGCTCCTCTGAAGCTCAGACGACCCGTCAGCGCAGGGGTCAACCCCTCCTCCTTCCCCCTCACCACCTCGCCTCTCAAGGCCAGACCGCAGACGGCGGCGTCAGGCAAGACGGTGCGCTTCGCCGACCACGTCCATTCCTCGGACGGTCAGAGACTGCCCATGTCCAAGTCGAACAGCTGGCTGGGCAAGGGGCGAGGAGGAAGGAGACCGGATGACAAAGGGAGGGGCAAAGAGAGAAGGAGCCCCGGAGGGGAGAGCTGCAGACCTAGCGCCCTGGACAACCGTTACGGCCATGACGACGAAGATGAGGGAGACGACAGGAGGGGCAGCAAGAAAAGGAACGGAAGAGACGGAATCAGCAGCGCTGGGAAGAACGGGCACGTCACTTCCGGTTCAGCCAGAGGGACAGGTCAGGGGGGAGAATCAGGACAGGTCTCTGATTCCCAGGCCTCCCCCCAGGATGGCGATGGAGACGTGGCTGCGGAGTTCAGCCATGCCACAGCCAGTTCCTGTGCCGTTGTCAGTGGAAGTACTGGGGTGCAGAAGTCTGCTAGTAGCGATCGTACATCCAGGCGTCAACAGTCACTTCCTGAAGAGGGCAGCACAGAGGATTACCATCTGGAGGCCATGTCTGGTTCTCAGAAGGAATCCCTTCCACCCAAGGCAGCAGCAAATCAGTCCCTGACCCAACAACCGTCATCACGTCCTCAGACACTGCCCTTCCTCCAGGACAGTCAGGACCATCTGAATCATGCTGAAAGCACACCATCCTGCCCCAAGTGCCCGAACCAGGCACCAGCCGCCATTCGAGAGATCAAGGGTCAGTCCACGCCTGTCGCTGCCTCTGCCACCGTTGAGCCAAAATCTTCAGGACGTCAGCACAGAAACACACCCCCTTCTGATCGCTGTCTATGCAGCAGTAACTGCCTGGAGGACGGCTGTGGCAAAGGAGAGAGCCGTGAGGACAGATCCATGTTGCAGGGAGGACAGGTTCATGTACGGGGGGCTGGGGAAGGTAGACATCATCGGCCGGAGCTGCCTGACAGAGAGGTCTCCGCTCTAACACACATGCAGGACTGGTTACAGTCCCACTGCCGGCGCTGGTTTTCCACCGTACTGGTTTGATGCATCCTCAGTCTCTGTTTCCTTGATAGATATATCCCCGTTTGATTCTTTTAAAATGAAGTGTGATTTCTCACAGATAAATATACCAATTGCTGTATGTCATGACAAGAGATATTATGGGTGAATGTATTGAATGTAAAACGTAAATGAATTTTCATGTTGAGGAGTACGTGTGAAGATTTTGAAAAGGGAGAATTTTTTAAGTATGGCGACAATGTTAGACCATATCTGAAAAGTGTTTGAATTCCTAGCCTTTCCTTGTTGTTGATTGGACGCCGAGGCACGTGATGGATGAGAGAAGTTCACTGTTTTGTAAGACTGGTGTGTTTCCGATCTGTATGGCAAACCAGGAGCTGCCAAACAGGAGGATAGGTCTATTCGTCAAATCTCTTTTCATCTGTGGGGTTGAAACGGAAAACTGTTTTCTGAGCGACCAGAGAGTGGTCAGTGATGTAGTGGAGACAAAAGACTGCAAGGATTTTGTTGATTTCCTATGGGCAAGCTGCCTGTTGGGGAATAATACACATATAAAGAGAGAAGTGAAATTATTTACAAGTGAATATAAACGACTTTTCACAATGATGTGATTAATCAAAAAAAGTAAATGTAATGATATTGTGTAATGAGATGTATGTTGTGAAAACGCGTAATTCGTTTATTTAATAAAAATAGATAACACAGTTCGTTTTTTGAGATCAACATTTTTTGTAAAGATTTTACTTTGTATCCCCAACTGCGTATAGGAATGTGCAGGAAATGGAATGCTATGAATTCGTGACTATGATGTATTACCGTTGTTTAATGTCTTTAAAGAGTTAATAAGAATTACATGACTGTTCCAAACCTAATGGTAGGACTTCGAGTTTCAGTCCAGAAAACCTCAGCGTCCAACGGATCTTAACCAAAAGAAAGAATTTTATATCCAGTACGATCCGGTACAAAAAGAAAAACAGAAGAAAGTGGTTGGAAATGCTTATGTGATAAATGAACATGAAAACTGTGCCCCAAAAATGCGCCTTATATGTGATGTTGATTGTTATTGTGGAATTCTTTGTTGTGGTTTTGGTGAAGGGAGCACAAACAAGTGAATTCTTGTTATCTCAGTCTTACCTTTGAATGAATTGGGTAGATGCGCATGTATGGAGTGAACACGCTGTGTTTGTGATTGAGTGTATGCAAATGCGGTGTGTGACACTTTACATGACATGAACTGTTTTCTGACCCACAATTCCCATTTGTTTTTATTTGATATGAACCGTTTTCTGATAGATGTATCATTTGTTTAGCTTGATATGAAATGTTTTCTGACAGACAAAATCCATTTGTCTTGTGTAAAAATTTTCTGACAAATGAGTCATTTGTTTTGTTTAATATGAACTGGGTTTTTTTTTTCTGACAGACAAATCCTGTTTGTATTGTTCGAGATGAACTGTGTTTTCTGACAGACAAGTCCTTTTGCTTGATATGAAATGTTTTCTGACAGACAAAATCCAGTTGTGTTGTGTAACATTTTTCTGACAGATGAATCATTTGTTTTGTTTAATATGAACTGTGTTTTCTGACAGACAAATCCCATTTGTGTTGTTTGATATGAACTGTGTTTTCTGACAGACAAATCCTATTTGTGTTGTTTGATATGAACTGTGTTTTCATACAGAAATCCCATTTGCGTTTGTGTTGTTTGATAGGAACTGTGTTTTCTGACAGACAAATGCTATTTGTGTTGTTTGATAGGAACTGTGTTTTCAGACAGACAGATGCTATTTGTGTTGTTCCATATCATCTGTGTTTTCAGTCAGACAAATCCCATATCCTTCCCCTGCCTTCCATTCCTGCTTGAATTGACCCTCTCCCCCTTTCTCCTCTCTCCCCAACCTCCATTCCCCTCCTCACCATCATAACAAACTCTTTCAGATCCGTCCAAACCTAAAAGAGTTCCTCTCTGCCTCTGGTGGTCGCAAAGAAGAAACGGTTCTATACCGGCTGCACACCGGCCATTCGTATTTTACCCATTCGTAGGCATACCTTTTAAAGAGTGAAGAAGCTCCGTGGTGCATTCCATGTCATGTGCCACTCACAATGAAACATAATCATTCTTTTAGAGTGTTGGGACTTGCATGATGTGAGACACAAACGTTTTACCGCAGAATCCATGAAAACCTTGTTCAGAGATGTTCCACCTGATGCGATCTTTGAATTCATAAAAGAGATTAACACTTTTCATCGGATCTGAGATTTCATAATGGAAAGATTTTTAACCAAATTTCGGGTGGATTTTTAGAAGGTATATTCTAAAGAGTTGTGTGAATGAATGATTTGTGAGTTGACTTCAACACGGTGACAGCCCTGAGATGGTCCTTTGCGGTTGGCTGGGCTATAAGCAACATTACCTTAACATCCCACCACCATCAGCCCACCATGGGCTGGCTTAGTAGTGGAGGGATTGTTTAAATAAATGGTCATGTGTTGTAGTCATTGCATACATGGTATTTGAAGTCTCGTTTTAACGGCATTAGCGGAAAATGAATTTTGATGTGTGCTCATTCATTGTATGGCTTTGAACTTGGACTAATTTTTGTGAAGTCATGACTGTTGACCTTGTCATGCAAAGAGCTGACACGTTTTTACTGAGCTTATGTCAGTGTACATGAAGTCTTGTGGATGGATATCATGTAATGTGTTATGTCTTCTGCTCGACAGCACGTATGGATAATTGTATGCTTGTATATTATGATCACACACAAACACATAAACTCACACATTTGCACACACACACACACACACACACACATGCATGTTTGCACACACACACACACACACACACACACACACACAACACACACACACACACACACACGCACGCTTGCACGCATACACACACACGTACGCTCGCAAGCACGCACACATGCACGCACATGCGTGCGCGCAAATGCATGCAGACACACACATTTTCTTGGCTGTTGTGAATTCACTCATACTGAATGATGATGACTGGAAAATGAGATTTCATTGATTGAATATTGTAGACGGTCTGGAAAATCATTATTGTAGTGACCTCCACTCTCTTTCTGTCTGTGTCTACCAGTTAGTCTTTCTGTCTGTATCTACCAGTTAGTCTTTCTGTCTGTATCTACCAGTTAGTCTTTCTGTCTGGTCATACGTCTGTGATCTGCTCTTCCTCGACAAGAGACGCTTTATATTATCATGGTGACAACCGTTAAAGGGCATTGCGTTGTAGGCTGGGTGGTGGTAAAACTCTCTCTCTCTCTCTCTCTCTCTCTCTCTCTCTCTCTCTCCTCTCTCTCTCTCTCTCTCTCTCTCTCTCTGTCTGTCTGTCTGTCTTTGTCTGTCTTTGTCTATCTGTCTCTCTCTCTCTTTCTCTGTCTCTTTCTCTGTCACTCTCTCTCTGTCTGTGTCTGTCTGTCTGTCTCTCTCTCTCTCTCTGTCATTCAATACCTCTTTTTTAAACACACACACACACACACACACGCACACGCACGCACGCACGCGCACACACACACACACACACACACACACACACACACACACACACACACACACACAACACACACACTTACGTAGACCCAAGAAATCTATTGGCAATGTTGGTATATAATCCAGTTGAGGCAAGCTCTGTGATATGATTTATCAATGTAACTTTTGACATGTTTACAGACAGCTTGTCCAAAGGCTATGTAATTTATTCCATTTCTTTGTCCATTGAGAAATAAAGAAAAAGTGCTGAAATGCAAGCAGCGTTGTTTATGCCTTTGTTGTGTGTGTTCATTGGAATTGAACTTTGAAGGAAAAAGGTTTGAAAGTCAATGGACACATGTACACATATTCATGCATGTATGCCTAGCGATTCAATGAAATGTGTGTGTGTGTGTGTGTGTGTGTGTGTGTGTGTGTGTGTGTGTGTGTGTGTGTGTGTGTGTGTGTGCGTGTCTGTGTCTGTGCGTCTGCGGCTCTGTCTGTCTGTCTGTCTGTCTGTCTGTCGTCTGTGTGTGTGAGTGTGTGTGTGTGTGTGTGGTGTGTGTGTGTGTGTGTGTGTGTGTGTGTGTGTGTGAAGTGGCTTTCTTAACTGGCATTTCTGACTGTCCGCTATTACACAGGTCTGAGAGACTCCTGGGACTCTGAAAAGGTTTTTGGCTCAAAAGTAGATACAACTTCCTAAACTAATCAGAGTAAGAAGTGTGTGCGTTCTTTGTTTGGTGTTATTGGGGTTGTTGTTGTTGTTGTTGTCGTTGTTTGAGCTCTTTGATGGTTCCTTCTTTGAGCAGAGTGACTCTGTGTGTGTGTGTGTGTGTGTGTGTGTGTGTGTGTGTGTGTGTGTGTGCTGCACATTTCTGAGAGCAGTCAAGTGTGTGTTGGGAACCAGAGGGAGAATGGTTGACAGTCTTACCTAAGTGAAGTCTGACGTGTCTGAATGACAACCCTAACCCCGCCCACCCCGTCCCTTCCCAGTCAGAGATTTGGGGGTGTTATTCTTCATTGTTTGATTGTGGTTATTTTGTATGACCAGCTGTAAGCCTTGGTGCAGCTAAAAAGAAAACCCTTTTGATTGATGGTGATAGTCTCAGTCCTTTGAATGAGACTACAAACCGAGGTTCCGTGTGTGAACGCACGCATAACATCTTGCACACACGTAAAATCCCATCACCAGCTTTCGGAAGAGAAGGCCAGTTTGGCCGTTGGTATGGATGACACGTTGAACATAGCACACACCCTGCATGAGAAATGGAAAGAATGAGAGAAGTAAGGAAACTGAGTGAACGATATCGACTGGATAACACGGGAAACGACCGAATGAAGCGCCAGCTGGCAGCTCTTCAGTCGGCACTACCCAGGTAGGCAGCCCGTTGTGTAAACGAGTGTGCATTATAAAGCGCTTAGAGCTTGGTCTCTAGCCGGGGATAGGCGATATATAAGTATTCAAAATGATAGTTTCTTATTCTTTATGTTCATCAGTATGTTCGTGTGGAGAATATTGGGCTGATGTCTCAAACGAGGAGAATTTCATTATTGAAAATCAGAGTCTTTGGTTCGATTTGAAATGGTAGACAAAAACTGTGACGGCTCTTCTGTTTCTAACATAACCAAAAGTACCACATCAAAAACGTGCCTAATACTTGCACTAACTAACCTTCAGTGCCTTGAAGGTGTAGTCAGGTGTTGTCGCTGTACATCGATTCCATCAGGGTTGTCCAGGGTGCTTGTATTACAGAGAAGCGTGACTCACCGGCCATAGTACTATTTCTGCTATGCCGGTACTCGTGTCCATGCAACAAGTAATGTATGTGGTGGTGACCATTATCACTGGGTAAACGTTGCAAGAATTCAAGGTACGGGTGACAGCGTGGTGACCATTACTTCTGGAAAACGGCTTCTAGAAAACTGTCATTACATATAATACAGTAGTGAATACAGTCAATGGAAAACAGGACTCTTTAGTTACTTATGAGATAGTGGTGAATATCATCACTCGGAAATGGCTGAAAGAGCTCTTTAGTTACATCTGATATAGTGGTGATTACCATCAATGAAAAACGGCCGTAAGAACTGTTTATTTACATGTGATATAGTGGCGATTATCATCAATGGAAAACGGCTGAAAGAACTCTTTAGTTACATCTGATATAGTGGTGATTACCATCAATGAAAAACGGCCGTAAGAACTCTTTAGTTACATGTGATATAGTGGCGATTATCATCAATGGAAAACGGCTGAAAGAACTCTTTAGTTACATTTGATATAGTGGTGATTACCATCAACGGAAAACGGCTGAACTCTTTAGTTACATTTGATATAGTAGTGATTACCATCGATGGAAAACGGCTGAAAGAACTCTTTAGTTACATCTGATATAGTGGTGATTACCATCAATGAAAAACGGCCGTAAGAACTGTTTATTTACATGCGATATAGTGGTGATTACCATCAATGGAAAACGGCTGAACTTTTTAGTTACATGTGATGTAGTAGTGATTACCACCAATGGAAAACAGCTTAAAGAACTCTTTAGTTACATGTGATGTAGTGGTGATTACCATCAATGGAAAACGGCTGAAAGAGTTCTTTAGTTACATGTGATATAGTGGTGATTACCATCAACGGAAAACGACTGAACTCTTTAGTTACATATGATATAGTAGTGACTACCATCAATGAAAAACGGCTGAATAAACT
>CM065735.1:42750343-42790343 GCA_033310375.1 Conus canariensis
CACAACCGTAAATTAGATGGAAAGTATACCCAAACACAAAGAAACTCACAAACCAGAATACAAATTAAGGCTAGCCTCGAAGAACATGGCAACCAGAAAGAGTGACGTTCTTTTGGTTCTGTATTCACGACTCTCAAAGAGATACTACAACTTCTGGCCTTTGAGTCTCGACGAAACACTTGTGACCCAAACATTGAAACATATATTGGAATGTATATGCTATCACCATGATTTATGTTCACCTTTCCATCTTTTAAATTGCTATGTTCTCACAGTTCTTCACCATTGAAAAAGGGTTTAAGGTCCGAAACGTTTGGTTGATCTTCTCCTTGGATTACCTTTTCCGCCCTGTTGTTTCATTTAATTTTTTCATTGTGTAATCCCGTGGCCAAATTCACGTTGTTGTTATTCATTGGAATATAGCTTCTGGATGCTGGAACAACATGATTAGATTTGCATCCACAGTGGTGGAAGTGTGAAGAAATTTTTCTCCAGTTCCACTTCCCCACTGCCATGTGACAGGGGACTCCATGGATTTCTGTGATCCTGTCACCAGAAAGTTTGTTTTTCCTGGTCTGGAGTTTTGATCGTGAAGGCTCTAGAGGTGGGGTGAGGTTTGTCCATCTCTGTCTCTTCCACTTTATGTAATGGTTTGTTCCTGTAGGTGCCCTGACTGAGCACATTTTGAGATTTTCTAAACTCTTTGGAAGCAACAGGAAGCTTTCTGGTCCCACTGCCTCTCGCAGGCTGAGGCAGAGGTAGAGTGAGTTAGGTGAGTGTGTGTGTGTGTGTGTGTGTGTGTGTGTGTGTGTGTGTGTGTGTGTGTGTGTGTGTGTGTGTGCACTGATTTTTCAGCCTATCCAGCAGAAGCAGTTTTAGACTGCTGTACAGAATGACAGCAGACGGGTTTGGCGCCTCTACTCGTCATGGTCAATTTGTCCCGCACTGTCTTCAAAACAACAGGACAGATCTCTCCGACAACGGTCAGACCCTATCAGCACAGTTTTAACGCTGTGGAGAACGACTGACCAGATGAGAACTGACTGCCAAAGACCAATTCGGCGCCAGATAGGCCGAGGTCTATGTTTCAATTTCATGTTGGTAATAGCCCATCTTGCGCCGAATTGGATGAAGGTAAGTGACTGCTCGTTCATTTTCTGTTGTCCTGAGTGTTTTGTATTTTGCCTGAAGAAGACCTAAGAGGTCGAAACGCGTTGTGTTTTGTCTTGTGATTCGTTTGTCTACCTTCTTTTTTTTTTTTTTTTTTTTTTTTTTTGGGGGGGGGGGGGGGGTGCATTATCACTAACATTTCAAATTTGTGTAGATTTCCGCCTGCAGTCACCTCACCTTGCAACTAGAACTGCCAAATACCAGCTTGCTTTCTTTTTTTTAAGGGGGGGGGGGGTAGAGGGGGGGGGGGGGGGGGGGCAGGCACCAGAAAAGGGAATCTTTTTTCACTATCTTGACCTTGTGTACTGACTTCTCCAACTATCACAGCAGGCATTTCCGTGAAGACGAGAGGTGGTGGCCACAGCAGTCTCACAGTAGGTTGGTTCTTCATACGGCGCCTTGTAGATCGCTTTACAACAAAGCCACAAGCCTCCTCCTCAAAGCACCGATCTTAAACATGGCCAAACTTCTGACATCTGGTCCTCTGCATGGGGCTTGAAACGTAGAGATGCTCCTGATGGTTCAGAGATCCCTCTTTGATGACCTTTGACAAGAAGAGAGGCGAAAGATGAGAGAAAGAGGATGTTTTGGGGGGTTCTTGCTGATCCCCACACGTGACCTGAAGTGCGAGGACCATCTACAACTCCTTGCAATGGAAGTTCAGGTTTTCTTTCAGCCTGTGAAACAGTATTCCGGACACCAAACTTATTGCATCTGAAAAAGAGTACTTGATAGCGTGATGACAATACCAAAGATCCGGGGGAAGGAAGGGGGGGGGGGGGGGGGACAAAAGATAGAATAGAACAGAAGTGGGTCACTGTCTGGACCCTTATCCTCAGCCTAACACGGGAGACCCTACCATGGGCATTAAATCCAACCTCGTTATGCTGAAACCAGTCATCGTCTCGACTCAACAGGTTTGCTGGCGTTTTGAACAACTGGCCTTCCATCCAAGTAAAGAGTCAAGGAGTCACTCAAGGTCCGAGTCCACGATTACAGTTTAGGTCCAAACGGTATATTCTCTGTTGACCTCAAAGCTTCACCCGGCTCTTTTCAGAGGATCAGCCAGTACCAAAACATATTCATCGCACAGTCCGGCTCATGACCCACACCGTACCTGACTTTGAGGCAGATCTCATGTTCGTTTTTTAGTTGTTGTTGTTGTTGTTGTTGTTGTTTTTTTTTTTTTTTTTTTTTTTTTTTTTTTTGGGGGGGGGGGGGTTCTACGCAAACACGATCCATATGATTCCTTCAATTTCCTGTCGTCTGCCAGAATTTTCAATCCCAGATCCTTGTACCCTACCAATGGCCTAGAAACGCAAGGAGTCCACAGGTCATGCATCATTCTGCTATTTTTGCTAACATATGGCATTGAACTAATTTACTGAACCCAAATTCCAGAATAAAATCATCTTGTTCACATTCAGTGTTTTGTTTGTTTGTTGTTTGTTTTCACAGAGCCAGAGCGATTTTCATCTGTTAAGACTTTGTTTTTGCTACTTGACCTTGCTGTGACCACGAACTCTGACCCAGACCCTCAGACGGCGACATGTCGGGTCGAACCCAAGGAACGTCTGCAGCACAGGAAGCACTTCGCGCCGGCGGAACCAGCAGGTGCGTGCCACAAATTCTGTGTGCCAATCACGAGGAACCTTTTTTTTTTTTTTTTAATCCTACCAATCTCCTACCCCGACATCCGTAATAATGCTCATGAATAGCAGAAACAGAAGAGACAGAGTCTGAAAAAACAAAGCAAGAAGTTTGAACGTTCTAGTTTATATTTCAGCCTTTTTCTGACGGGCTGAAAATCCATGTAATCTCTAGTGAGACCAGAAAAAAAAAATTCATCTTAGGGGGCGGAAGGTCAATAAAAGAAATATTTGTTCATTACAGTTTTTTGCCCCATGCACCAAAAACTGAAAGGGAAACGTCTTCTGATTGGTCAACTGATCCCGTGGCATTCTCATTCCTCAATGGAGAACAGCGCACAGTCGGAACCCCGAGGGGATGCTACATGGAACTGCAGTCAGAAGATGAACGGCAGATGTAGGAGGGAGATGGGAGTGGGTTGGAGAGAGAGAGAGAGAGAGAGAGAGAGAGAGAGAGAGAGAGAGAGAGAGAGAGAGAGAGAGAGAGACAGACAGACAGACAGACAGACAGACAGACAGACAGACAGACAGACAGTGGGGATGGGTGGGGGGCAAGGGGGGGGGGGGGCGGGGGGGGGGGGCTCTTGACAATTCCATCGGCTAAAACAGGGTAAACCTTCGTAGACAGCTTTGAACAAAAACAAAATCGAAACAAAACAAACAACAAATATTCTGAAGCCGACAAACTGGTACACATTGAAGATCGAAGTGTGTGTGTGTGTGTGTGTGTGTGTGTGTGTGTGTGTGTGTGTGTGTGTGTGTGTGTGTTTCTTTCTGTCTTTCCTTTCTTTTCTTAAGCATTCCTTTTTGTTCATTTGTTTGTTTTGTTTTGTTTTAGGAAGAGGGGGGAGGGAGCAGGAAAATATCCAGATCAGTGAGAAGAATCAGTGCGAGCGATTCTGTATGCGTGTATGTTCATTCTATCGTGAACACACACACACACACACACACACACACACACACACACACACACACACACACACACGCACGCACACACACACATACATACATACATACATACATACATACATACATACATACATACATACATACATACATACACACACACCATATAAAGGAACACAAACACTTCCACGCTTTTGTCTGTATTTTCCATTACTCTGCGGCCATCAAAGCAGTGTCACAGTGGGAGAAACAGCCACAGTCTTACCAAAATAGCAGAGAAAGAAGTTGAGTCCATGCCTCCAGATCTGAATTTCGCTGACGCAAATGACACATTTTACTCTTACGCTTAAGAGTTGTAGGCCTATATGTATGTTAATGTGAAATTCACAGCCATGTCGCTTTAATCGACAAAATATACAAGTCATAGGCTATCACAATGTACATGAACTCACTTTGAATCATTACTCTTTGCCTGCACCCCCACTCCCCTGTAACCCCCCTCCCCCACCCCCACCCCCACCCCCAACCGTCCGACACCTTCCTGGTCCTCCCGATTCTCCGTTTCAACTTGCTGTATATCGGTGTTGCATCGTATTTCAAAGATCAAAAGAGAAAAAGCTCACTGTTCATTTTCATACACAAAGAACTTGCAACGATTCTCATTCAAAACGGGAAATTAACAGTTACGAGACGTGAGTAAAGGAGAAGCAGTCATCACAGTCATGTAAGATGAAAGAAAGACAGAAATGATTGCATATGAGAGAAGAAAAAGAACAATCATTGCACTCGACAGATGAAAAGTTAAATAGTTGAAAATGTTTAACTCGAACTGTGCGTTCAACTTTTCAATCGATATTTCTTTCTCTCTCTCTCAAAAGAAAAGAAAAAGGAAAGAAAGAAAGAAAGAAAGAAGAACGAGAAGAACACGAACAAGAACAAGAAGGAAGAAAAAGAAAGAAAGAAGAAGAAGAAGAGGAAGAAGAAGAAAAAGAAAAAGAACAGCAACAACAGCAACAACAAGAAAAAGAAGAAGAAGAACAACAACAACAACAACAACAACGACAAAAACAACAACAACAACAACAATAACAAGAAAAGAAAAGAGACGACGGAAAGCGCAACATGAGAAGATACCGCCATGACTCCCTGTCCAAGGCCATTCTACAGAACCTTCAACCATCTTGTTGCGCGTGACTCGGGAAATGAGAAGAGCTTAGGGAAAAGACGACGAGAAAAAAAAAAAAAAAAAAAAAAATCCGCAAGGGAGATAATATGTATCAGAGCTCGCATTCAGCGAGAGTGACCCAGCCGTTTTCATAGGATAGAATGCTGCTAGTCGGTAAGGCCAAAGAGGGGAGGTGGGGGGGGGGGGGGGGGGGGGGGGGAGATTCAAGGCCAAAGCTTTTTGCCCCTTCAGTTAGCATAACAGTACAATCTCAGAGGGAAAATGTCAAAACATGGATGTGAAGACAGCGCGCCTGGGGCACCTGTAGTGCAGACTGTCCAAGTCCTGATCGTAGTCCTGGTTTGCTCTTCAAATCAAATATTCGACACCCTAGATCTGTTTGCTTGACCTATACGCTAAGAAAAGGTAAGTCCATTCGCGATGGGGGAAAGACAGGCGTTATCTTCCCCTATTTGTTTTTTTTTTTAATCTCAGTTCTTATAGCACAGGGAGTACTTTACAATGGGAACGAAGAAATGCTGTCTGTGTGTCTGTCTGTCTGTCCGTGGAAAAAAATATGTTCCACTCGCTCCACACAAAACTTCTGGGCCGATCTTTCTGAAAATCTGTTCATTATGGGTCACGGATGATGCCCGATGTTTTATTTTACCAGAATAGCCGTTACTAACAGCTGTAAGGGCCCAAAACGGTTTTTTCTTCTGTATGGAACATATCAGCTGATCTTTTGGAGGGGATGACGTTCAGTAATGATGACACGTTAGAAAATTACGTTTCGAGTGACGTCAAATGCATTATGACGCATGTTTGATTGTGACGTTTTTCAGCCCCCCCCCCCCCCCCCCCCCCCCCCCCCCCCCCCCCCCCCCCCCCCCCCCCCCCCCCCCCCCCCCCCCCCCCCCCCCCCCCCCCCCATCCCCCCGTATTCAAGATAAACTGGGAGTACGTTTAAATAGACCTTGGCCTGTCCGTAGACCCCCCCCCCCCCCCCCCCCCCCCCCCCCCCCCCCCGGGGGGGGATTTATGAGTGAATTTCTCTGATACTTTGTTCATTTTAAAATTTTATGGCATATATTACCCCGCTGTAACCAGGTTATTTCAGGATATACGAGCGTTACACTATAGTAACCCTACCGATGGTGATTATTCAGGGGGTGGGGTTATTTTAAGTCTCTTAAATCAAATTTCTTCTTAAGTATTTGTATTAAATTTGGTACCAAACTAAAGAATATTGAAAAGGCTATCTGCTCATGGACATTTCACAACCATACAAGGAATGCGGAACATGTTCTTTACGAACAACATTTAAAATGCATATGAAAACACAGTACGATACAAAAAACAACTTGTCAATGGTAATGACATGTCTCTGAGTACAGATAAAAAAAACCTCTCACCCTATTCATTGCTGATGTCACAGCCATCTTGAAAGACAGCATCAGCCAAGCTGCCAAGCTGAGGTGGACTAGTTTGTGTACTCGAAGAGCACGGTTGTAGTGTTTGCCAGCAAACACTTGCTCCATTGACCCACTCGCACAGATAGCAGACTGAATGACTATTCCAGCAAGACCAGTTCCCCTCATCAGTTTGCCAACAGCGCCAAGGAAAGAGCAGATTGTATGGAAGCTTCCTAGTCTGACAAAGATGTCTTGGAAGAGATTGTTCTGCCACACCAAGTTGTATGCTTTCCTTGCTACTGCTAAGTCAAATGTAACTAATGTTATACCTTGCCCCACTTGCTTTGCTGCTGCCTGTGACACTTTGAGGACATGCTGGACTGTGGAATTTTCTGTGATGGGGTGGTGGATGGGTGGCATGTAGTCAACAGTAGACTGCATCCTTTCTATCCCTTCTTCTCCGTGAGAGACACCCATCCAGGCACCAGTTGATTTCCATCTTTGGCCTCAAATCTGGAGAAAACCCACCAAAAGTCAACAACTTTAGCTTTGTAGACTGCCTCTGGGTTTGAGAAATGAGTGTCGACAACATTCAAGTTGGGTTCTGCCTTTTCTTTTGCAAAGCAGGGTGGTACGTGTTTCTTGGTTCATACTGCACGGAGCATTGGTGGTTTTGAGGAGCAGGAGATAGTTCTGTTTGAGAAGGAACTGTGTCATGCACTGTGTCTCCTGTCACCTCTTGAATAACAAGGCCATGAGTGGAGTGGGTGGTGTCAGCTCCTGAAAGGGTTTCTTCGTTCAGGTCAAAGTTATCCCAGCAGAAATGAATCACTTTGTTCTGTTCCAAACTCACCGTTGAAGGCAGAAGACTAGCACACTGATGTACAGAGTTGGCCATAGCAGTCTCAAGTCCTACAATTGTTTTGTATCCAGCAACGTGCTCAAAATGATTCAAGAGACTTAGAACTTCAGAGCTACCAGTAACATGTCTGATAGACATTCCAAGTAGAAGATGTTTGGGCATTTTCCACTTTCCCCCTGTCAAAGAGTATGTCCTGGCCGATGGAGGATGCTAATCTGGTGGTTTTGTTTTGCTCCACAGTACTACTTTTTCCAGACAGCAGGTTTTGGAGAAAATCTGTGAGAATAGCTGGAGGATGGACAGCATCAGACTGAAGGTACTCTGTAGATGGAGGCCATGGCATGTCAGGTGCAGCTCTAAAAGCATCCAAGATGTGTCGACGAAGGACATATGCAGACTCCTCAAGTCGCCTTTCTTCTGAAGCTGCTGACACAAACGCTGTCTCAACTGCCTGACCTCGGGCAAGTTCGTCACAATAAACAAGTTCACTGCGATGGTTTGGAGCCCAAAATTTTATTCTGAAGCCAAAATATTTCATTATCTTTTCTGTCAGTTTGTAAGTCTTGTATCCTGGGTTGTAGAAGTCAGGGGAATGTTGTTGCATGTATCCACAGTACTTCTCTCTCAGCATGGTCATTCTCTCCACCTGCGCACCTCTGATCAAGGCATTTTCAACGTACTCACATATGTACTCAAATGCCCTCTCATGTGCCTGTAGCTGCTCAACAGATGTCTGGCCTGTGGATGTTTCAGCATGCCTGCCTTCAGATCTCACATAGTCTTTCCTGCAACCCTCATGATAGTGAGCTTCACGTGCTACCAGATCTACATCTTGATAATGAGTGAAAATGTCATCATGCGTAATTTTTGCTGCATCCTTTATAGACTGTTCTGCCGTCTTGGTGACTCATTTTACAAGTTTGTCAAAACATGCAACTCCTTTTGAAGCTTTCTTCCTGATTTTTTTGTTGCAAAAGATACATCTGTCGTTTGGAAGCAATAGGCCTGATGTAGCAACAGCAGTCCTCTTTGGTTTAGATGGTCCTGCAACTTCTTCACTCTCTGTCTCATGTTTCCTTTCCCTGGCAAATTTCACACTGGTAAACCGTGCATAACAGCTTCTGTGATAACCATGGCGAGTAAAGTCCATACTTTCTGGAATGCAATCACAAATCTGATCTAGTCCATGACATGCTACATTTGAAGCACGTCTCAAATGGAGAGACTTCTGGATAGGTTTTTTTTTTTTTTTTTTTTTTTTTTTTTTATACTTTCTTCAGTTAGTGGGGTTATAGTCTTCTTTTTTTCTTTTTTTTTTTTTTTAAATGAATTACACATGTTCTCCCATCTCTTGAACATTTTCCTTTGTATTTGGGTGTGCTTTTAAAGGTCACTGGTTGTTCATCTGCCATGGTGCAAATCTGAATTCACACAGGAGAAGATGACGCATTTTTAATTACAGTGTAGTTAGAGGCTGCACACCTGCCCATTCCCAATGATCGAAACAAGACGGTTAAAAACAAATGGATACTATAATGCGGCAAAGTGGTTTGCCCTATTCATACTCATTGTCAAAGTTAGTGGTGAAGTACGCAGAACTAAAACTAGCAACGAACTCAAGCAGCGGTTTTTCCAAAGCACGGACACGCATGTCAGAGGTTCTCCAGCAACCCAATCAGAAAAGTGCATCTTGCGCTGTGACAGCGAGTACCATCTGCTATACTAATCTAGGCTACACATGCTTAGCACAGGAGTCTGGTCGAAATAATGAGACACGCGCAGTAGACGGGATGGGCAGAGGTGTGTAGAAGATGTGTGCATGAACGCTTTACACTGAGACACACACACACACAGGTGGGGATGGGGGTGAGGTGGGTTTACCAAGGACATGCATACGTCATGCTGCAGACAGAGATCACAGTAAAGCACGCAATGGCATGCACACATGACTGCTTTGTATGTTAGATTTCTTTACAAAGACAACATTTTGCGACAAGAAGAAGAAAATACACATGCGCCTTCGTAAGATAGGTGTGACTTGAGAGACAAAGAAACTCATGGCATTATTATTTTTGTTATTAGACCAGTTGCTCCAAATCACTGGTTCATGTTATTGAATCTCTCGCCACTAGAGAAACATTGCCTCAACGCGCTGTCGTAAACGCATTACTTTCAGTGCCACACCGATGTGACGTTATAAACGAATGTTACAGTACTTACTTTTCGTAGAAATTCTATGATCACAATAACGAAATCTTGATCTAGGCCTAAGTGAACATACGCTGTTTTGTGATACACACTGAACTGTGGAGACAAAACTAGCAACAAACGCGTGGATAGGTGTCGGCTGCTCCACTTGCGCGGGGGAACAGAACAGCGCACAGATGTGGTTGAGTGGTACGACAGATTTCAGCTGCATGCGATTCGGATGCCCATGCACAAACATCATCACTGTATCTCTTTTTGTAAAATACCAGCAGAATAGTGTGCAGATATATCGAGGAAATTTGTTTTAGATGTCATTCACGACAAACGTATAAGATATCAAGCCAGATTATATGCGACAAACAGAGAGTGAACACCCCTACCCCATAATGCTAAATACAAGGCGCAAAGAGGAAAAAACACACTATTAATGCAGCTCTCAATGCCAAAATAACCTGTTTACCAGAGGTAACATGTCAAATGTTTCCTCCCATATCATAAGCTTTCTAGAAAACCAAGTCAAAAATTCCCCCCAGTGGGGGGGAGGTTTCCACCCCTCCAGACCAAGGTCTAAAATGCTTTGCATCTTGTTTTCAGGAGAATCCATTCTGGACATCACTAAGCGTCCGTCACGACACCCCACGATCCCTCTCTCACTGGATAATGATGATTAAGACTAATTACTGCCATTACTACACTGCTGTTAGTACATTGCTGTTATATACATTAGCTTCGTAGTATAATAATCCTTTTCAGTATTTTGACCAAACGTATATATAGATAAAAGTGATGTGGCTGCTGGCAGGAAATTGAAACACGTTTGAAAAAAGAATTTCTAGTAAATCCGCCAGATTACAGAGACAAATAAATCACAAGACAAAACACGACGCGTTTCGACCTCTTAGCTCTTCTTCAGGCAAGATGAACAACATTCAACATTTTTTTTTTGTTTTCATTGTCCTGAGTGTTGTTCATCTTGCGTGAAGAAGACCAAAGAGGCCGAAACGCGTCGTGTTTTGTTTTGTAACTGTTCTTGTTGTCTGGCGGGTTTTCTATAAATTCTTTTTAAAATTTGCCAGGCCAGATGTCAACAAGCCTCCGTGTGGTGAAAGACACAAACCTCTCAACCATCACCCGTCATGTGATGGTACGGGGGCTGTATGCCTCAGACCATGACTCTGGGCCAAACGAAAGACTGATTTCCCAAAGATATTGCTACATAGGCCACCTAAAAACCTAGGTTGATGCCAGCACCCCTGTACTTTACTGAGGAGGAATGAGAACGAAGAGATCTATGCAAGCCCAAAGCCACTGTTAGTTACAGAAGCCCACCATTACAGAAGCAATCACCCCTCTACCCTACTGCACAGGAATGAGAACGAAGAGATCTCTCCAAGCCCAAAGCCACTGTTACAAAAGCCCACCATTACAGAAACCAACACCCCTCTACCCTATCGCGCAGGAAAAGAGATCTCTCCGAGCCAAAGCCCCTGCCACAGAAGCCCACCATTACAGAAGCCAACAACTCTCTATCCTATCGCGCAAGAAAAGAGATGTCTCCGAGCCAAAGCCACTGCTACAGAAGCCCACCATTATAGAAGCCAACAACTCTCTATCCTATCGCGCAAGAAAAGAGATGTCTCCGAGCCAAAGCCACTGCTACAGAAGCCCACCATTATAGAAGCCAACAACTCTATACCCTGCTGCGCAGGAATAAGAACGAAGAGATCTCTCCAAGCCCAAAGCCACTGTCACAGAACCCCACCATTACAGAAAGCAACACCCCTCTACCCTATCGCGCAGGAGTAAGAACGAAGAGATCTCTCCAAGCCCAAAGCCACTGTCACAGAAGCCCACCATTACAGAAAGCAACACCCCTCTACCCTATCGCGCAGGAGTAAGAACGAAGAGATCTCTCCAAGCCCAAAGCCACTGTCACAGAAGCCCACCATAACAGAAAGCAACACCCCTCTACCCTATCGCGCAGGAGTAAGAACGAAGAGATCTCTCCAAGCCCAAAGCCACTGTTAGTTACAGAAACCCACCATTACAGAAGCCAACATCCCTCTACCCTATCGCGCAGGAGTAAGAACGAAGAGATCTCTCCAAGCCCAAAGCCACTGTTAGTTACAGAAACCCACCACTACAGAAGCCAACATCCCTCTACCCTATCGCGCAGGAATATGAACGAAGAGATCTCTCTCGGAGCCAAAGCCACCATTGCAACAGCCCCAATTTCGGTGGACAGGAGGAAATCGGAGGATGGCCAGACACCGCCGTTGAAACCGTCCCGAAATGGAGACTGACGTCGCCAATTGTTCTGGTCGATTTAGGAGTGGATGAAGACAAGAGAAGACTTGAAGCGCGCGCTAATAAATCACGTTCTCCTTCCTAGTTTGCCTCCGTTTCTCTACATTTTTTTTATTTGGCAGAGAATAGACCCCCCCCCCTCCCCTTCCCCCCCCCCCCCCCCCCCCGACCCCAACCCCAACCCTTCACCCCCCACCCCCACCCCCTCACCCCCAGTCCCGGCATCAACATTTTGGCAATGCTTCCCTCCTCGACTCTACCTACTCCTTTCCTCCTTCTGCATTCAGTGCTTTTTTTTTTGTTTGTTCTGTTTTGTTTGTTTTTTTTATTTGTTCTAGCTGGGCATATCTGTCTAGTAGCAGGCACCCTCACCCTCCAACCCCATCCCCACCCCCACCCCCACCCCCATCCCCAGCCTTCCTCTCCCTCTTGACGAAGCGATTGTTTCTTGTGGAGGACCGTGTCAGTTGTCGTTCCTGCTCCTTCCCTTTCTTTCCGCTTGAGGGACACTGACCGGCGTTGACTGATGGGATCAATCCCGCAGTGAAACAAGCAGTCGCCGTGATTGGACCATGTCACCAAGGGAAATTAAAAAAAAAAAAAAAGCAATGTATGCGCGATCAGGTTATGTAGGAGACCCCCTTCTTCTCCCCATTGCTTTGTCCTTATCCCTTTTTGGTTAAGGAACTGATCACAACTGACTGATTGAATTGGTTCTCAAGGGGCGGACTGCGGGGGTGGGGGGTGGGGGTGGAGTAGGAGGGAGTGGGTCTTCTAGAAATAAAGGTTGTCTCTGAGATAAAGACATCTGGAAAGGATTTTTTTTCATAACATGCATTTAGCTGTTTTTCTTCTTCAGTTATAAAACAAAGAATCCCACATAGTTTATCTATAACTGTAGGATAAACGGCAATAAATCATGTTTTGTCCTCTTTTAAAAAAAAAAAAAGTTTAGTTAAGGAATAGGGGTGTGATTATAAAGTGAAAAGTATGTGTACTCCTTAACGACAATAATTCTTTTTTTTTTTTTTTTGATTTGATAAAGGAATAGCGGCGTATTTATAAAGTGAGTAGTACGTGTACTCTTCAACGGCAATAAATCCTGTTTGTTTGTTTTTTTAATTTGGTAAGGGTACAGTGGCCTAATTGTAAAGTGAAAAGTATATGTCTTCCTTGACAATGTATTCCTAGCGCTTTCTTTAAAATATGGAATCCATTCAAACAACGGATGAAGACTCATATGAGTAATACACACACACACACACACACACACACACACACACACACACACACACACACACACACACACGCACGCACGCACGCACGCACGCACGCATGCACACACACACGCACACACACACACTCTCTCTCTCTCTCTCTCTCTCTCTCTCTCTCTCTCTCTCTCTCTCTCTCGTGTGTGTGTTAAGAAAAAAAAATTGTGTCATTAATAAATATATGTTAGACGCGTAGAGATATGTTTACATTTGCACATTGTTGCATATTTAGTGCGCAGAGTGTTGTGTTCATGCTAGTACCTGATAATCATACGCATTTCACACGGAGTGCGAGGAAGTTGGTTTCGCGGTGTGGTGACACGTTAATATAGTTCAAAATACTTCTAAAAATTCTTGGCTATTACTTTCCATAATTGGATGTACAGCTATATTTCTTACAGGGCAGGAGCATTCATAAGAGGGAGGGGGGGGGGGGGGGAGGAACAGGACCCTGGGGTTCCTCTCTCAGTGGGGTAAGAGGGGACAACTTTCCCAAAACACCAGTTCTGTCAGCCAGAAGGGGGGTGGGGGCGTGGGGGGGGGGCGTGACGGGGGTAGGGTCGGGCAACACCGGAATCACCACCACCACCACCACCACCACCACACCACTCTTCGACCGTCCCGGTAATAATCTGATATCTATTGCACTGGTAACACTGTTTTGCAGTTATATGACATGTTCGTTTGATTTGAAAAAGAAACAAGTTGCAAAGCATATAAACGTACTCCCATTTTTCCAAATCGCTTATAAATCGGCCAAGTACTTTCTGAGATAAATAACGGCAAAATAACGGTTTTTACGGTTATTTAACCGATGTGCACTTTTGAAACTGGTATTTTAGTCATCACTGGGCTAAAGCCTATGTGCCTACCAAATTTCATACAGATCGGACAATATGTCAAGAATAACGGTTTTTAACGGTCAAATTTTGAAACACTATATGGAAGTGCCGTTTGTGTTTGACAACCTTTCTGTATACTAAATTTCATTAAAATCCACCAATATGTAAAAAAAAATAACGGCAAAATAACGGTTTTAACGGTTATATAACCGATGTACACTTTTGAAACTGGTATTTTAGTCATCACTGAGCTAAAGCCTATGTACATACCAAACTTCATCCAAATCGGACAATATGTCAAGAATAACGGTTTTTAACGGTCGAATTGTGAAACACTACATAGAAGTGCCATTTGTGTGTGATAACCTTTCAGTATACCAAATCTCATTAAAAATCCACCTATATATAAGAAATAATGGCAAAATAACGGTTTTTAACTTGTTTAATCGATTTTTAGCGTTACATCACTTACATATGGAAAGAGGCTCCGATTTGTCACAAGATTATCCAAACTGCTTATAAATCGGCCAAGTACTTTCTTAGATATTCCACAAAGAAGAAAAACCGTTTTGGGCCGTTATAACCGATAGTAACGGCTATTCTGGTCAAATAAAATATCGGGCATCATCCATGACCTATAGTGAACATACCTACAAATTTTCAGAAAGATGGGCCAAGTACTTTCTGAGATATTCCATAAAGAAGAAAAACCGTTACAGGCCGTTACAGCCGTTAGTAACGGCTATAACGGGGTAAACTAAAACATCAGGCATCATCCGTGACCCATAATGAACATACCTGCTAATTTTCACAAAGATTGGCCAGGTATTTTCTGAGATATTCCATAAAGAAGAAAAACCGGTACAGGCCGTTACAGCCGTTAGTAACGGTTATAACGGTAAACTAAAACATCGGGCATTATCCGTGGCCCATAATGAACACACCTACACATTTTCAGAAAGATCGACCTTATACTTTCTGAGTTATTCCATAAAGAAGAAAAACCGTTACAGGCCGTTACAGCCGTTAGTAACGGTTATAACGGGGAAATTAAAACATCAGGCATCATCCGTGACCATTAATGAACATACCTACACATTTTCAGAAAGATGGGCCAAGTACTTTCTGAGATATTCCATAAAGAAGAAAAACCGTTACAGGCCGTTACAGCCGTTAATAACGGCTATAACGGGGTAAACTAAAACATCGGGCATCATCTGTGACCCATAATGAACATACCTGCTAATTTTCATAAAGGTCGGCCAAGTACTTTCTGAGATATTCCATAAAGAAGAAAAACCGTTACAGGCCGTTACAGCCGTTAGTAACGGCTATAACGGGGTAAACAAAAATATCGGGCATCATACGTGACCCATAATGAATGTACCTGCCATTTTTACAAAGATCGGCCAAGTACTTTCTGAGATATTTCGTAAAGAAGAAAAACCGTTACAGGCCGTTACAGCCGTTAGTAACGGCTATAACGGTAAACTAAAACATCGGGCATCATCCGTGGCCCATAATGAACATACCTACAAATTTTCAGAAAGATCGGTCCAGTAGTTTTGTCTGGAACGAGTGGAACACATTTTGACCACGGACACACACACACACACACACACACACACACACACACACACACACACACACAGCATTTCTTCGTTCCCATTCTAAAGTACTCCCTGTTCTATAAGAACTGGGAGTACAGGAAGGGAATCTTTTTAGTTGGGGCGGGAAAAAAACGACAGAAGAAAAACCTCATGTGATTGGTCGATACTTTTTGCGTCATTTCCCACAGCCTACTGAGGTGTCCTCCATTACCAGGTGAGCCTTAAACTGATCCCTTTCTCTGGCACCAGTCAGGGGGAAGGTCTCTGCCAACAGACCATCTGACAGGCGGTCCGTACATGTCGCGATCGATCCGATATCGATCCGCCCCGCCCCCACCCCCACCCCCCACCCCCACTCCCTACCGAAACTTTGTTGACCAACAACAGCAAGTCTGCTTTCAGTGGACATGTTTTTCGTTCGCTGTTGTTCTTACCCATACATTGAAGAGCATGGTTTTCACTGTGTCTTTGTCCCTGAATAACTCAAAAACGATTTTAATGAACACGCTTTTTGTACTCCCAGTTCTTATAGAACAGGGAGTACTTTAGAATGGGAACGAAGAAATGCTGTCTGTGTGTCCGTCTGTCTGTCTGTCTGTCTGTGTGTCCGTGGTCAAAATGTGTTCCACTCGCTCCAGACAAAACTACTGGGCCGATCTTTCTGAAAATATGTAGGTATGTTCATTATGGGCCACGGATGATGCCCAATGTTTTAGTTTACCGCTATAGCCGTTACTAACGGCTGTAACGGCCTGTAACGGTTTTTCTTCTTTACAGAATATCTCAGAAAGTACTTGGCCGATCTTTGTAAAAAAAATGAGCAGGTACGTTCATTATGGGTCACGGATGATCTGAGCACGGCCATACCGAGCGAGCCATCGGCCTGTCAGCTGACCTCTGCCCTCCGTGCCATGCTTGATAAGCATGCTCCAGTGAGCAGGCGCTTGATCACTGATCGCTCACTGTGTCAATGGCACAACACAGTGGGTCCCGAGTTGTCCGAGGCCAAGCAGGAGAGGAGGGGGCTGAGAGGCGATGGCGCGCCACGGGACTGACTGCACAGGGAAATATATCAAACTGCGAGAAATCATGTTACTGACATTGTTCATCAAGCAAAAACTTTGTTCTATTCTTCAAAGATATTGGCCTGTAATACGGCCAAGCAACTATTTAATGTCACAAATAGTCTCCTAGGCAAAGTCAGCTACTCCCCCCTTCCCACCATCTTCCAAACTCAAGAGCTCCCTCAGAAATTCTTAGAGTTTTTCAATGGAAAAATTGACACTATCCGTGAAAAGCTAGATTCTACTGCACCTGTACATCCTCTGAATGACAAAGTTTACTGTGGACCTCCTTTGGCTTGTTTTAGTCCTGTTAGTCAAGACTATGTCAAAAAACTTTGTTTGCGATGCAGCCCTAAATCATGTGAACTTGATGCCATTCCCACTAACTTGCTCTTTCAGTGCATTGATGATGTCCTACCCCATCTTACTCATGTTATCAATACCTCTTTTTCCTCTGGTCACGTTCCTGAAATCTTCCAGTCCGCAGTTGTACGTCCATTGATCAAGAAACCTTCATTAGATAAAAATGTTTTAAAGAATTATCGGCCTGTATCAAATTTGTCATTTCTATCAAAATTATTGGAGAAGATCGTTTTGGAACAAATTCTAGAACATCTCGAAAAGAATCACCTTTTGAATCCTCATCAATCTGCTTACAGACAAGGCCATAGTTGTGAGACAGCACTCCTCCGTATAGTCAATGACCTCCTCTGCGGGCTTGACGATGGGAACGTTTCCTTATTAGCGATGTTAGACCTCTCTGCAGCATTTGACACGATCGATCATAATATTTTGTTCTCACGGCTTCAAACTTCCTTCGGATTCAAAGACACAGCTCTCGACTGGATTATCTCTTACTTGACTGGACGGACTCAGACAGTGTGTGTACAGGGAAGATACTCAGACAGTTCTCCTCTTAGGTACGGTGTGCCTCAGGGTTCTGTACTTGGGCCAGTCCTTTTTGTGCTGTATGCTAGTCCTGTGTCTGACGTCATCAGTGGTCACGCCATGTCGCATGAGAGCTTTGCTGACGATACTCAGCTTCATCAGTCGGCTCCATTTGCTGAAACTGACTCACTGATTTCTCGGATGCGGGGCTGCATTGCAGACCTGAAGGACTGGATGACAACCAACAAACTACAACTAAACGACGACAAGACGGAACTCATGTTCGTGACAAAACAGCCTAACCATCCTTCTCTGCCTTCAACTGTCACTATCAATGACTGTGCTGTCTCTGTCTCCACCTCTGTCCGCAGTCTAGGGGTCATACTTGACCAATCCCTCTCCTTTGAGAAACAGGTTTCAAATATTTGCAAGATTGCCTATTTAGAACTAAGAAGAATCAGCTCTGTACGTCACCTTCTCTCTACAGATGCTACAAAAACTCTCATTTGTGTATTTGTCTTATCTAGAATAGATTACTGCAACTCACTTTTGGCCGGCCTTCCAAAATACCTGATAGAAAGATTACAGCGAATCCAAAATCATGCAGCCCGAGTCGTCTGTAGAGCAAGAAAACATGCTCACATTTCGCCTCTCCTCCACTCTCTTCACTGGCTATCTGTCTCAAACCGTATCTCGTACAAAATCTCAACTCTCACTTTCTCTGCTCTCTTTGAAAATGGACCTTCTTATCTCTCAGATCTCCTTAAAATCTACACCCCCTCTCGACAACTACGCTCCTGTGTGACGACCGCCTTCTGCGAATGACTCGCCTCAGGACTACTACTGGTGAAAGATCTTTCTCTTTTCAAGCTCCAGCGACGTGGAACAGACTGCCAGACTGTCTCAGACATTCAGATTCTATCTCTTCTTTCAAGTCTAAACTTAAAACCCATCTATTTTCTCATAATTAGTCAATGCTGTGGGGAGAGGGGGGGGGGGGGGTACAACCTAACTCATAGCCGTCTGGGCCTTTTCAAATGTAGCGTATGTGTATGTTCTCTATTATATGTATTTGTTGTATGATTGAACGTTATAGGATTAAGTTTTTGTAGTGATATTTGAAGAATAAGTGAATGTCACATTGGTAGGATTAGGATCTGTTAGTTATTGTAGTAATAGTATTTGTAGTTGGGTGTAAGGTGTATTATTGTATATGAGAAGGGTGAATGTAGTATGACTTTGTAAAGCGCTTAGAGAAATTCGTTTGATTAAGCGCTATATAAGAAATCATTATTATTATTATTATTATGATGCCCGATGTTTTAGTTTACCTCGTTATAGCCGTTACTAACGGTTTTTCTTCTTTATGGAATATCTTAGAAAGTACTTGGCCGATCTTTCTGAAAATGTGTAGGTATGTTCATTATGGGTCACGAATAATGCCCGATGTTTTAGTTTACCGTTATAACCGTTACTAACGGCTGTAACGGCCTGTAACGGTTTTTCTTTTTTATGTAATATCTCCGAAAGTACTTGGCCGACCTTTATGAAAATTAGCAGGTATGTTCATTATGGGTCACGGATGATGCCTGATGTTTTAGTTTGCCGTGTTATAGCCGTTACTAACGGTTGTAACAGCCTGTAACGGTTTTTCTTCTTTATGGAATATCTCAAAAAGTACTTGGCCAATTTATAAGTGGTTTGGATGATCTTGTGACAAATCGGAGCCTCTGTCCATTTGTAATGCTGAAAATGGATTAAACAACCGTTAAAAACCGTTATTCTGCCGTTATTTTTTATATATAGGTGGATTTTAATGACATTTGGTATATAGAAAGGTTATTACACACAAAATGGCACTTCTATATGGTGGTTCAAAATTTGACCGTTAAAAACCGTTATTCTTGACATATTGTCCGATTTGGATGAAATTTGATATGTACACAGGCTTTAGCCCAGTGAGGACTAAAATACCGGTTTCAAAAGTGTATATCGGTTATATAACCGTTAAACCGTTATTTTGCTGTTATTTTGTTTATATATTGGTGGGTTTTAATGAAATTTTGTATATAGAAAGGTTATCACACACAAATGGCACTTCCATGTAGTATTTCAAAGTCTGACTGTTAAAAACCGTTATTCTTGACATATTGTCCGATTTGGATGAAATTTGGTATGCACACAGGCTTTAGCCCAGTGAGGACTAAAATACCAGTTTCAAAAGTGTACATCGGTTAAATAACCGTTAAAACCGTTATTTTGCCTTTATTTCTTATCTCACAAAGCACTTGGCCGATTTATAAGTGGTTTGGAAAATTGGGAGTACGTTTATATGCTTCGCATCTTGTTACTCTTTATGGAATATATCACGCGTATTCAGGATAAACTGGGAGTACGTTTATATGCTTTGCATCTTGTTTGTATTTCAATGGCCCAAATATGAATGTGACGTTTGCCATATTTATATTGAAGAGAAGCCAAAGTTCCAAAGACGTGTCCAGGCCAGATGAAAACGATGGCTGGTTTCAGGAGGGGAGCTTTGGTGAGCCCATCTTTCCGCTCCCTTTCTAGGAATCTGTGTGGTACTGAAAGGGGGCATCTGGCTCTGAAGAAAATTTCGTTTTCCTACAGCGCCATTAAAACAACTCTCTCTTTTCTCTCTCTCTCTCTCTCTCTCTCTCTCTCTCTCTCTCTCTCTCTCTCTCAGATATATACTCATTTGTTTCCTTCTCTCTTGTATATTGGCACTTCATTTAATACATTCTCACTCTTTTTGTACTCCCAGTTCTTATAGAACAGGGAGTACTTTAGAATGGGAACGAAGAAATGCTATGTGTGTGTGTGTGTGTGTGTGTGTGTGTGTGTGTGTGTGTGTGTGTGTCTGTCTATCTGTGTCTGTCTGTCCGTCCGTCCGTGGTCAAAATGTGTTCCACTCGCTCCAGACAAAACTACTGGGCCGATCTTTCTGAAAATTTTGTAGGTGTCTTCATTATGGGTCACAGATGATGCCCGATGTTTTAGTTTACCGTTATAGCCATTACTAAAGGCTGTAACGGCCTGTAACGGTTTTTCTTCTTCATGGAATATCTCAGAAAGTACTCGGCAGATCTTTGTGAAAATTAGCAGGTATGTTCATTATGGGTCACGAATAATGCCCGATGTTTAGTTTGCCGTTATAGCCGTTACTAACGGCTGTAACGGCCTGTAACGGTTTTTCTTCTTCATGAAATATCTCAGAAAGTACTTGGCCGATCTTTGTGAAAATTAGCAGGTATGTACATTATGGGTCACGGATGATGCCCGATGTTTAAGTTCACCGTTATAGCCGTTACTAATGGCTGTAACGGCCTGTAACGGTTTTCTTCTTTATGGAATAGCTCAGAAAGTACTTGGCCGATCGTTGTGAAAATTAGCAGGTATGTTCACTATGGGTTACGGAAGATGCCCGATGTTTTAGTTTACCGTTATAGCCGTCACTAATGGCTATAACGGCCCATAACGGTTTTTTCCTTCATGGAATATCTCAGAAAGCACTTTGTCGATCTTTCTGAAAATTTGTAGGTAAGTTCATTATTGGCGACTGATGGTGCCCGACGTTTTAGTTTACCGTTATAACCGTTGCTAACGGCTATAACGGCCTATAACGGTTTTTCTTTCTTATGGAATATCTCAGAAAGCACTTGGCCGATCTTTCTGAAAATTTTTAGGTACTTTTATTATGGTTCATGGATGATGGCCGATGTTTACCAGAATAGCCATTACTAACGGTTACACCAGCCCAAGACGGTTTTTCGTCTTTATGGAATATCTCACGCGTATTCAGGATAAACTGAGAGTACGTTTATGTTTTGCATCTTGTTTATTATTACAATCAAGTATATGATGTTCTCACACCCCTTCATTTGGGGCCATGACCTATTACGAATAATTTTTTTCCGAATCTGTGTGTGTGTGTGTGTGTGTGTGTGTGTGTGTGTGTGTGTGTGTGTGTGTGTGTTGTTGCTCTTGTTGTTGTTGTTGTAATGTTCAAAGGAGTACTCGTGTCTGTGAGGATATCCGAAAATTCTTTTCTACTTTTTCTACATGTTTGTTTTATTTTGATTTGATTGATCATTAGGAATAACTGTGTAATAGTCTTTTGGTAACGAAAGGAAGAGAAATGTGTCATTACCCTGTTACCCCCCTTGTCATAAGACCTTTTGGTAATGACAATAAAATTTCAGAGTGTCGAATTCTCTCTCTCTCTCTCTCTCTCTCTCTCTCTCTCTCTCTCTCTCTCTCTCTCTCTCTCTCTCTCGTGTGTGTGTGTGTGTGTGTGTGTGTGTGTATGTGTGTGTGTGTGTGTGTGTGTGTGTATTCCTTAACTTTGTCTACTCGTTTAGGAGTGTAGGATTGATTGTCTACTCTTGTTTTTCTCTACTATTCAGACGCTAAGTTTAATTAATATTTCATAAGAGGCACACAGAGGTGGTAAGCATTCGTTTCTGTCTGTTGGTGTTTTCTGTGTGACAATGTTCAAGATAAAACAGACAACGACAGTCCTGATTAAAATGCCGATTTGTGGTTTGCTCATTTCTTCCTGTCGCTGTAGACATACGGGTCATCCGGGCATGTAGGGGCAAGATAGAAACTTAAATATGTTAGGGAAATGTCCTTGTTTGGTCTGCATATCTCATGCTTGTATGTTGGTTAGGTAAATGGGTATATGAAAGCCGCTTTAGTTTTGAAGTGAAGGTCATGTCATTGTTTCACCATTAAGAGCAAACGTTGCTTGTTCAGATTTCCTTTCAAGGGTTGCTAACGGGGTCAGAGTCTACAAACACAAAAATTTTGAAATACGTGCGTGGGACATTGATGCATTTCCCACTGGAACAGATGGATACCATTTTTTTTTTTTTTTATGTGTCCACGCTGTGCCGGGAACGGCGTTACAGAATGCAGGGTTGGTGACACAGCGTAGGTTGAAGTTTTCATTTGTTATGAATCGATCAGCAGCTCACATCCATGAATCTTTATTTGTCTTTAGTAACTTAAAGAAGCCTAACCTGAACCTCACCACGCTTAAGGCTCTGTTTCAGATTTCAGCCCGGTTTTCACAAAATGTAGAAACAAATTGTGTCAAAATCAACAATAAGAACAACGAGCACACGCACACACGCGCGCGCGCGCGCGCGCACACACACACACACACACACACACACACACACACACACACACTATTATTTGTACCAAGTCAAAACAAAAGAACTAAACCATTGACATTCCCATGAAAGATCAAACAAGGCTGTGGTCAGGGAGCTCACCATTCCATTTAATTTATCATCACCAATTTGATTTTTAAAAAAAAGTAATGAAAACCATTTAAACCACGACAGAATCACATTTAGATGAGGGCTAAATTGACCAACAGACATCGTAGAATGCGTAACCAAAAGTGTAAGTCACATATTTGGAAGAAAAGCAAAACCTTGTATTGAACTGTGTGTTTAGGACAGTGAATTTGTTTTTAAAAAATACTCTTCTCTGTCCGTAAAAGGGCTCCAGAGAATTTTGTTTTTAAAGGAGCTTGATCTATTGAAAGGCGTTAAAAAAAAAAAAAAAACAGTCCTGGTTATCAAAGTAAAAAGAAAAAAAATTCAGAGGAACATTAACCTACGCCAACCTCCGAAAAAGTAGCTGAAAAAAAAAAACCCACAGTGTGAAAATTTAAATACATTTACCTGCACTGCTCTTCGTATACCGTGAAGCTATTCGGATTGTTTTTAATTTAAAAAAAAAAAAAAAAAAAAGTTTGTATCTACGCGCATATTTGCACTTACTTGTGAAGAATTAACGAAAATTCTATTATCATAAACACACATTAAACAGGTTAACAAATGTTCTCAGTAATACAATCAATGAGTATATTCCCTAAGAAAATTAACGTATTCAAAACAAAAACTGCTGGAAAGTAGAGGTTTTTTCTTCGTAACAACATAAGTTTGTTTCTTTTCTTTCACTGGTACAGAATCAAAGATTAAAAATAAAAGAAAAATAAATATTTTATTTTAAAAAAAAAGAAAAAAAAACATATACAGTCGACATTCTCTAACTTCCAGGAAAGCTTTTGAAAGCATTTGCAACGAGTTTTTTTTTTTTTTTTTTCGGTTTTAAAACATTTACAATGTAAGTTTTTATCTTGAAAACATACACTAAAATTCTTAGTTACATCCTTGCAGAATGCACAAATGAAACTGGCTTATAGGAGAAGTCATATTTTCGAGTGTGAGTGAGTGAGTGAGTGAGTGAGTGGTGTGTGTGTGTGTGTGTGTGTGTGTGTGTGTGTGTGTGTGTGTGTGTGTGTGAGAGAGAGAGAGAGAGAGAGAGAGAGAGTCATCACTCCACCTCAGAGTAACTTGAGAATGAAGACAAACAATATTCATTCAGGCACAACGGAACCAATGCCATTCACCCAAACATAAAATAACAATAAACACATCCCATGTGCCCCTAGTCTGTTTAGTCAACGAGGAACCGATACTCTATGTCGATTTCTCCTACAATACTCCGTTTTCTTTTCATAGGGTTTGATAGGGGTATGGGTGGAAACCCGAACTGACTGCCTTTAGCCACTGCGGATAGGTGACTTGGACTTGTGAACATTTCTCTCTTCATTTTCGTCTGCGTTCCATTCAAGATTCATTGTTATTGTTATCAATGTTTGTTTCTTTGCTTCAGCTTTCTTTTACTCTGCACGGACATGATTTATCGGGTAGAAGGCGACCCGGGCGGTTTGCAGACAAACCAAGACCGACTTCTGCCTCAGTTTGCTTCGGGTTGTTTTTTCTCGGCTTTTGTCGCAGCTGGCTGTGAAGGCTGTGGTGTCCTGCCGACCTCTGGGGAACCCAATTTCTTGCCGAAATCTGAGTTGTCCCACTTTTTGCCGATTCCCAAAGAACCCCACTTTTTGCCGATGCCTAGAGAACCCCACTTTTTGCCGATGCCTAGAGAACCCCACTTTTTGCCGATTCCTAGAGAACCCCACTTTTTGCCGATTCCTAGAGAACCCCACCTTTTCTCCGCTGCATCCGCCATCTCATCAACATGAACTCCGTCATCTTCCCGATTTAAGCCCTCCTGGTCGGCCAGAGAACCTCTCTCGGATAGTTCTGCCTCGTCCACGGATCTCTTCCCGAGCTTCCTTCTTCTGTCGGAGAAGGGGTTCCCGTGCCTTAAGTCGATGTACCCCCATCTCTTGAACCCCCCGAACCCGCCCAGGTTGCCCCAGCGTTTCCCGATGCCTAGAGTCCCCCACCGTTTGTCCTCGGGCACCAGTCCGTCTTCATCGCCTGCGAAAGTCGCCGCCTCTCCTCCGTTGTCCGGAGTCAGACCACCCGAGCGTTTAGCATCATCGTCGGGGCTTTCAGCCAGCGAGTCCAGGTAATTGGCGTTATCGTCGAGAGCGGTCAAAACTTCGTTTCGCTTTCCGATGCCCAAGGTACCCAGCGTTTGCCCGTCCCTAGCACCAACTGACCCCAACGCTTCCTCCAGCTGCTGAGACCTAGGGACCCCCACCTCTTGCCCCTGGGAGAAGGACCCCATTGGAATCTGTTGCTTAACCCCAGAGAACCCCAACGCTTTTCCTCGGCCGTTGTATCGGGCTGGTTCCCGTCAGGTGAGGGGTTCCTTCGTTTGCCGATGCTGAGCGTTCCCCATCGCTTACTGCTTCCTGGCCTGTACCACTTGCCCAGCCCTAAGGAACCCCAGCGTTTCCAGTCCCCGATTCCCAGGGAACCCCATCGCTTGCCTATTCCCAGCGTTCCCCACCTCTTCCCAATGCCGAGAGAACCCCATCTCTTTCCGCTGCCTATCCCGAGAGAGCCCCATCTTTTGTCGGCCCCCAGTGAGCTCCACCTCATCCCGTTTCCAAGGCCGAGGGACCCCCACCTCTTTCCGACTCCTAGAGTTCCCCATCTTTTCCCGTTATTTCTTGCTGAGGCTAGTCTCTGATTGGCTGGCGTCCAGTACAAGCGGGCATAACGTCCATAGCTCCTGGACCCCAGACCAAGAGTCCCCCAGCGTTTGTCCAGGGCTTCAGAGTCGTCATCAGGATCTGTGGCGTCACCAGTGTCGTCACGCTTCATGACGTCAGACAGGGGAACCGTGTCGGGCAGAAGAAAGCGAACAGGTCGCTTTCCGAGGAAGAGAGTTCCGTACCGTTTTTTTTTTTCCGCTGCGGGCAGTGCTCCGTCATCATCAGGGTCAGCTTCGTCATAAGGAGATGGAGAATCGACAGTTTGTGAGAATGTTTCCCCAGATAAGCTTGGTCCGTCTTGGTCAGTGTTGGACTCCATTGCTCCAACGGCAGACTCTTGCAATGCAACGACAGCCAATAGGCAGTACTCTGGATCAGACAGGCATTCACTGCACACTGTCATCGCGTCTTCATCACTGCAGCACAGCTCCATGGGAAGTGACATCATCGGCGGCAGAGCTGCGCATGCGCTACACACATTGGCGAGCCCATCATCGCTTTTGCACAGATCGGTGTCTGGCGCTCCTTCGAGAACTTTCCCGCCGTCGTTCGTCGGTGCCTTCGAGTCTTGTGCCTCTGTGGCGTGCGTGTTCAAGAGCGCGATCAGGAGAAGGAAAACGATGGAATCTAAAAGATAGAAATGTAAATGTCCAATCCCCATGGTGACAACTGCAAAAACAACGAGACACAGAGTTAGTTTAGTTACCAGTTAATCTTGAGTGTCACAAGCTTCTTTTATGGAAAAAGAGGGTGCGGCCGTCTACAGCCGGATGTCATTATGTCGAACACAAATACAGCAGCAAGGTGCTGAATTTTGGTCTGAACTTTGTCCGTGATGGTCCTCTCCACGGTGTGGATTTTAAGTCCGGCGGGTGTTCTGTACCAGGGACGTTGAATATGACAGGCTAAACACGAATTCACGAACGGATGCCGGCGTCTTCAGTCCATTTGAAGTCCTCCCACGACATGTACAATTTATTGTCCAGGAGCTGCCTTCGAGGTCGGCTTGTCTGACTGACCGGGTGACGTTTTCTTAACGTTTTGTTGCTTCGGGCGCTGAGGTCACGTTCTTCAATGTCTTGGTCACTGGTTGGAAGGTCAGGGTCTGAAACAAACATTTGCCGACAGAAGTGCACTTCTCTTACAGTAGACACACACGTAGCAAAACAAAGAACGGTAACACTGCCAGCTATTGTCAGATAATCAGTGTTGTGTGTGTGTGTGTGTGTGTGTGTGTGCGTGTGCGTGTGTGTGTGTGTGTGTGTGAGCTCGGACTATTTCAGAGAGGTTTTCCTATCCTCTCTCCGCAAGGGAACAGGATTTTACATCAGTGAGGCAATTGCATGAACGTTGCTGATTCTTCGATTCTCGTGTGCAGCAAAGTATATCGCTGTAATACCCTCTTTCGACTGTCTCTGTAAACACGTGTGCGCGCACGTGTGTGTGTGTGTGTGTGTGTGTGTGTGTGTGTGTGTGTGTGTGTGTGTGTGTGTGTGTGTGTCCGTGGTAACGTTAACACTAACTTTTCACGGCAATTTCAAATGTTGGCACAACCAATCTTGGCCAAGAAGTATTTCCTTCTTTACCATTGCTGCAGTTTACTGCAGGGAGACAATAATTATGTCCTCGTGGGCTCAGGCCAATGGGACGTTTATCTCACCAACCACCACCATTAGGCCTTTCCAGACACTTGCTGTATGAAAATGTGCCGAATGACGCAGGCTATAACATTGGCAAGTAGTAATGTTTTCGGCGATTTTTTTTTCAATACTACAAAATTGTCATTTTCTTACATATTGTGATCAGTAACAATAACTGCTTTATGTAAGTATAAGACATATGTTACACGATAATTCACGCAAATATTGCAACAAACATCAACACGCCTTTTACCGAAATGCTACCATAGTATATACTTCAAACAAAAGAGGTAATATAGTAAACAAAGATGGGCCCTACATACATGTACACATCTTGCAAAATATAGCAAGTATGAATATAGTATTCGCGGTGAATCAGGCGAGTGACATGAAGTGAAACAGTAAATTACACAGCCTTTTTTGTTTCCAGAAACACAACTAACATAAGAATATAGGTTTCTGGATTCTGGATTCGACATTAGAAAAGTAGTTACAGACTCAGAATCAAAAACTTACTTGGAGAATAATAGTTAAAGAAGCCATCGAAATCAAGACCAGACGCCCCAACCTGAACAGAGATCAAGGCGTTGAACTTCCCCCCATCTACAATCAGATCCTGACAACCGTTCACCCCACACAACAGTCGTCCCACCAGACCTCGCTGCCACAACAGCAACAGCGAGCTGAAGAAGACAGGGCGACCCTGTCGAAATATTCTCCAAGTAAGTTTTTGATTCTGAGTCTGTAACTTCTTTGCTAATACCAACATGTCATAAAATTTGCTTTTGTAACTGAATCAAACAAAATTGAACAGGGCTGATAAAGGAGGAAAAATTTTTAATGGAAGCGTAAGATAAAAAAAATGAACGCAATTTATGTCGTGCGCAGAAAATAACGGCAAACATCTGGAACAAATCACGATTAAGCCCCAACTCAAAATGCGCATGTGACGGAAGTATGGTCGCTCAGGAGGTAGTGTGGGGCAGGAATAGCTCAGTGGTAGAGCGCCTGACTCGTAATCTTGGTCATCCTGGGGTTGCGGGTTCGAATCTCCGCTGGGTCGTTTCGGTACAGGGGGATTTTTCCCTCGGAATTAACATTGGTTCTGACTCCATTTCCCATACAGTCCTTCGAATGAGACTATAAACCGAGGTTCCGTATGTGAACGCACGCATAACATCTTGCACACACATAAAATCCCATCAACAACTTTCGGAAGAGGCCAGTTTGGCCATTGGCATGGATGACACGTTACACATAGCATGTACCTTCCCCGAAGCTGGAGTATGGCTGCCTTAATGGCTGGATAAGAAAACAGTCATACAAAACTCCACTCCCTTTGTAGGGTAGATGGGATTAACCCTTGCCTGTCTATACTGGGAGTGTCCGCAAGAGTATCAGCCTGTGTACACAGAAGAAGAAGAAGCAGGAGGGGGTAGCCTTCCTTTTAACTGACTTGCCAGTTGTCACAAAACGAACTTATAGAAAAAAAATGAAAGCGTTGATGATCATATTATTGAAACCACAACCTATTTTAGAAAATCTTCAATGAGGCAGGGAACAGTGAACAATAAAGAACGAACAAGTAGAGTAACTCTTGCTCCCACGACGAAATAACTACACCCCCATTACTCTGACCGAATGCTGCTTACGACGTTATTTCATCAAGAAATATGAAGCGCTAGACTTCTGTGAACTCTGCGCTGCTGTTCACTGCCCTGTAGTAATGTCTATAAACAATACCGAAACCGTAACAACACGTTAGCATTTTGAACGGTACTGGCGATGAAAATATGAACGGAAAAAAAAAATCAGAAAAAGCCAAAATGGCAGACGGACAAAGAATAGCAATTTATGAGATGTAAGAAAACCACTGAGACATGAGCACTGCTCTTGATAGTTTGTTGTCTACTTCAGGAACTGTTACTTTTTAGAATAGTAACGATGTTGTAGGCATATATTCGTGACCTTAAACAGTTTGAAGTTTGTTATCAGCTGACCATACAGGGCCTTTTCAGGGCTGTTAAACTCACACAGGAAAAAAAATGTCACTTCACAAGGTGACCATCGAAAAGAAATGTCCTAAAAAAAATAATTTAAAAAAAACTGCAAAAAAAAAACAAACAAAAACAAACAAACAAAAAAACAATATGCCACAGTAGCTGAATTATTGACATTTTAAAGGGTTTGTTTAAGTAGGCACTACTGAGAGTAAAGAAACGTTCACCTTAATTTTGAATTCCAAAGTTTAAGAAGAAGAACCAATAGGTCGAAACGCATTGTGCTTATTTTGTAGTTTGTTTCTTCGTTTGGCGGCGCAGTAATTGTGTTTTTGCTCTTGTCCCAGATCTAAAAATAGATGTGTAAAAAACATCAATGAAAAATATCTAATTACCACAAAATTGAACATAAAACGCCATATCAGCAAATAGACACTGCATAAAGGACACTAGTATCTATTCAGTGTGCACGATTTTCACTATCTTACTGCCAGATTACAACCAAAAAGGGCTGACATGCCATGAATTGCTATCAGATAACAACAACAACAACAACAACAAAAGTGTTAAGAATTTACAAGACGCATGAGAATGGTCCACAAAACCAACTTTCAAAGAGTGGTCGAATTCATATCATGCTGAAGAATAAGAACGACAGAAAAGGAAAAATATCAACAACAACAACGAAATGAATTGATCCTAATGCAATCAACCATGTGAATATTAACGTACGGAGATTTTCAATGCAACGGACCGACATCTTCGCAAATAAAAGATCTGCACCTATCTTGGACATCAGACTAAAGAGCAACCAAGGCATATCAGTGACGGTGGTTTTCTACTTGTCGACACCACACACGCTATTATCACCTAAAAGTGCAGCCGAAAAGAGGCTACAGATGCCCTTTCCTCCACTATCCCCTAATCCATTCCCTTTTCCCAGTGCCTCTTGTTTTCATTGCGATCATGTTAGGTCATTATCGTACCCACTGCCCTCATGATGAGCGCATTTCAACTCGCGCCGAATAAGTTTTCTTACTGGACCACAGACAGTTCAATGGTAGCTTTGGCGTCTTCACTCCATCAACGGGTTTGGGACAACCTGGAATGGTAAGACTGACACACATGGCATGTGAGTCGAATGGGCAAACTACCTCCCTTGTTATTCAATATTCTGACATGATTTCACCAGCTTTTTAAAAAAAATGATAATGGTAATGAAAATGTAGAAAGAGGGTCAGCAATCATAGCTTCCAGGCATAGCTATGATAGATAGATAACAAATTATTAGGGCCATACATGGTGCTCAAATTTCCATTCTGATTAAAATCGCTCCTGCAAAAATGCAAAATCAAATTCAGAACCCTCGTCTAACATCCTCCAAATGTATTTTGTAAAGGATTAAAGGATCTAACTTAATCTATTAAACATGTGTCCCCATTTTCGTTCAAATTCTTTTTTTTTTTAAGTCACATCTCCAGTTTATAGTCGTTTCAAATCAAGACCGTGCTGTTGTTGGCTATGTTAAGAAAATAGAAAATAGGATCCACAAGGAAAAACGTTAGAGCACTAGGATGTCCACAACTCCTGAGCCTGCATTGCGTGCCCCAGACCAGTTGTCGCCCCCTCTTTCAAATCGCTGGCATCGATTTGGGCGGGAAATTGGAGAACCATGTCAGCACTTGGCACAGGAAGCCGCGGCTGGCCGGCAGCAAGCAGCTCGCCCCCATCGTGGCTCGCTAATGGAGCCAGGGTCCTGTCCCCGCTCTCTGTCAATAGTGTACCTCCTCCTCACATCAAGCCTGTCAGGCATCTCTCCCCCCTCCAGTCCCTCCTCTCCTGCTCTCGAGAGGGGCGGCTAGGTAGAAGAGGGACTGTAACCTGCAGGTGTCTATTCCATTCTGATTGCTGTTGTCTCCGCGGACAATCCATAACAGCACACCAGTTATCGATCGGTTCAGCCGTTTTTTTGTGTGGTCACAACACCGTGCTGGTTGACAAAGAAAATACAAACCCTAACAAAACCCGCTGTGGGCAAAATGGACGGATTATAGCCACCTTCCGGCTCTCTCCGGCTGTAGAGTTTAGTCGTTCTGGTTGGAGGAACATGACCAGCAAAGTGGGGGGATTGTGGCGGGCTTCCGCTTCTGCGCGGTCGTCGTTTGCGCATGTGGCTGTGACGTGTCCGTCGTGTGGCTGTGATGTGTCTGTCATGGGGAAGCCACAAGCAGCAGAACTGATGCGTGTGAAATGACCGTTTGATGCTTCATCGCATGACTAATGAATTCCATGTCAGCGCCTGGAGGAATAATCCCTTGACTAATACATCTGCGCCGGCCAGTTTGTCGCCCATGGTTTTTTGTTTTTTGGTTTTTTTTTTGTGCCTGGCATACACGATATTGATATGATTAGGCCTTCGTGCTCTTGAAATGTTTTGGTTTGTTTTTTTTCTCAGTATACAGATTTGCCATATTTCTTTATCGCAGTCCCAGACAGAAAGTCAGGGCAAGACACTTACTTGCACTGGTAAAGACATGGTCCATTTTGTCTTAAGCCGTAGACATAGCTCTGCGTTATTGACTTGTTTTTTCTTATTTTGATCTACGGATATACTCATTCTCTCATGAGCTATGGTCGTGCTGTTTCTGACCTAAGCGTCATATTTGTTGCGAGCTATATACATGCTATGTGAGTCAAGAGTTATAGACATGTTCTGTTGAGAGTCATGCACATGCTCTTCGTGTTGTAAGCTGTAGACGCACAGTACGCCGTGAGCTATGATCATACTGTATTTGTTCGTGAGCTGTATACATATGACCTATATGTCGTCAGCTATAAACGTTGTTCATTTCTTTTGAGCTATAGACATGTATCAGCCATGACTTACGCTCATGTTCTATAGATGTCATGAGCTCTGGACCTTGTGTGTTTGTCATCGCCTATAGACATGCTGTATTTACCGTGATCTACAGAACCATCCTCCAAGGTACCGTTGAAGGAGGGCGCAGACGAGGACGGCAGAGAAAGAGCTGGTCCGAAAATATAAAGGACTGGACCAAAATGACCATGCCAGATCTCCTCACGACAGCTACCAACTGAAGAGCCTGGAGAGAAACGGCGGCTGCCCCATCACGTCCCCCCAACGACCCCAGCGGTCAGGAGAATGACTGACTGGCCAACAGAAAGGCTCTGTCAAACGCTCTGGACACGCTCTGTTTGCTAGGAGCTATCGACAAAGACTCCTTGTTGTGAACTATAGATATAGACTTGTGTCATGACCTACAGGCGTGCTGTATTTACCGTGATCTACAGAAAGGCTCTGTCAAACGCTTTGGACACGCTCTCTTTGTTAGGAGCTATCGACAAAGACTTCTTGTTGTGAACTATAGATATGGACTGGTGTCATGAGCTATAGACATGGACCGTCAGTCATGAATTAGAGACAAGGGTCCTTTGTCACGAGCTATAGAAACGGACTGTTTGTCACGAGCTATAGACACGGACTGTTTGTCACGAGCTATAGACAATGGACTGTTTGTTACCAGCTATAGACATGGACTGTTTGTTATCAGCTTTAGACACGGACTGTTTGTCACAAGCTATAGACAATGGACTATTTGTCACGAGCTATAGACACGGACTGTTCGTCACCAGCTATAGACACGGACTGTTCGTCACCAGCTATAGACACGGACTGTTTGTCACCAGCTATAGACACGGACTGTTCGTCACCAGCTATAGACACGGACTGTTTGTCACCAGCTGTAGACATTGACTGTTTGTCACCAGCTATAGACACGGACTGTTCGTCACCAGCAATAGACACGGACTGTTCGTCACCAGCTATAGACACGGACTGTTTGTCACCAGCTGTAGACACGGACTGTTTGTCACCAGCTGTAGACACGGACTGTTTGTCACCAGCTATAGACACGGACTGTTTGTCACCAGCTGTAGACATGGACTGTTTGTCACCAGCTGTAGACATGGATTCTTTGTCTTGAACTAGAGACATGATCTATTTGTCATAGGCGATAGATATTATCTAACTGTCTGTTTGCTCGTCAGCTAAAGACCTGCCCCAGTTGTCGTCACTCATAACTATGCTGTCTTGTGAGCATATAAAAAAATGGTCCATTTGTCATGATCAATAGACAGGATCTATTTGTCGTGAGCTAGAGATGTGGTTTACTCATCGACAACTGTAGACATCTGTTTGTCTTGGCTTACAGACATGGTCTATTTACAGCAGTAGACGTGGTTGATTTGTCTATTTGTCCTTAGCTTTAGATATGATTTATTCACCTAGGTTTTTTGACAATGTCTTATGTCTTGAGTGATAGGTATAGTCTGTTTATCTTGGACAATAGGCATTGTCGGTTTATTGAAATTATAGATACGGCTGATCTGATTTGATGACTTTGTCATCAGTTACAGACATGGTCTCTTTATTTTCGTCTGTCTTAATCAAAAGGTAACACTGTGTGTCTTTGAGAAAAGACAATGGGGTATTAGTCTACAGCGATAGACAGGCTCAGTTTCTCGTTAGCAATAAACATGCTCTGTTTGCCGTAAGCTACCGACATGGTCTATGTTTAACTTTTAACAAAGAGGGTGTTTTCATCTGCGCATGTTGTGGAGTCTTTAACGTGCGACAAACAGGCTACATACTGCACCTACAACCTCAGTTTATCGTTTATATGCCCAAAACAACCACCAGTCTCACCTGAGTATGCAAATCTTACAAGTTCATCCGGAATTGAATCTGTCATCAGTGACGTCATCACTGTGACGGCCATCACCACTGTGACGGCCAACACTATCACCGATACTGCGATCAACAGAGGAAAAAAAAAAAGAGAGAGAAAAAAGAAAGAAAGAAGAAGAAGAAGCAAAAGAAGAGGAGGAGGAGAAAGAAGAAGAAGAAGGAAAAGAAAGCTTGAAATATATCAAACTTATCTCCCCTGAAAATCGAGGCACCGAGCACTTTGACCGCTCAGGCAAAGATCCCATTCAGCAGAATCGGTAACATCCCCCTCCATTATCTTCCTCGCCGTTTAAACCGCCATAAATCTCACTTCTCGCTGTTGTCCTCACAACGTCGCGACCTACAAGCCAATGTTCTGTCAACCAAAGCAACGCGCAGTGCGTCCACTACATCTAAAACCCACGCATCATGTCCCTACAAAGAGAAACCCGCCCACCGCCGCTCCTGGGTTTGACGTTAAGCCGCGCCAACATACGGTGATCATGACTTCCGCCGGGTCTGACCCAGGCAAAGGTCACTTCCTGCCCCGGACGAAGAAGAGCGGGGGATGTGAAAAGAAGCGTTGAGCGGGTTCATTTCCCCGTAGATTGGGCGGGCTTTATGCACCAGTGCATCTTTCGGTTAGGATGTCTGGCGCCAACAGCTGAATAGGTTCGTTCTGAAGACAAGATGAGGGAGGGCGGGGGGTGCTGGGATGGGGGGTTTCGATCCATCAAAGTGCCCTAAATTAGTGGCAAATGGCAGCTGAACACGCAGGGGGTCTTTCAACCGATTACCTTTTTCACTACCTAGATTGTAAAAAGAAGCTGAGATAGTGCTTAATGATTGCGTATACTGATGCTCTCTCTCTCTCTCTCTCTCTCTCTCTCTCTCTCTCTCTCGCTCTCTCTCTCTCTCGCTCTCTCTCTCTCTCTCTCTCTCTCTCTCTCTCTCTCTCTTATGATGGGCTGAGGCCTGATATGAATAAAACATCTTGAGTCTTGACTCTGTGTGTGTGTGTGTGTGTGTGTGTGTGTGTGTGTGTGTGTGTGTGTGTGTGTTCGCACGTGCCCGCACACACACACACACACACACACACACACACACACACACACACACACAGTCTCAACTACTTGCCTACGTTTGGCAAATATCTATCACGCGTTACCCAAGGAAATCGGCAGCATTGCTGACTGGATAATTATATCCTCCCATGTTCAGCGTTCTGGATGTCCGCCATACATTAATCTGTTTTCAAATACTTCTTTGGTCAGATTTGGACTCAGCACCTCTCAGACTGTTGTGCTTGGAAGGCCACTTTCAGTGAGGCGTGGAACAGTGGACAGTAAACAACAAACGAAGTAGGGTAACTCTTGCAAGGGTAACTCAAGCAAGAAGTTACCCTACTTGTTTGCTATTTACTGTTGCGCTTGACAGGACAGAAGGCGATGGAGGTACCTTATCGCCTGACTGTCTGTGTTGGTACCCCTATAACGTATTCATAGGACAATAATGATTACAATGAAGGTAGTGATGATATGATGATGATGATGATGATGATGATGATGATGACAACGATGACGACGACGATAATGATAACGACGACGAGGACGACGATGATGATGATGATGACGACGACAATGATAATGATGATGATGATAATAATGATGATGATGAAATGAATTGTAATGATGAAGTGGATGGTAATGCAGCTGCTGCTGCAGCTGCTACAACTATTGCTGCTGCTGCTGCTGCTGATGATGATGATGATGATGATGATGATGATGATAAAAAAGCTGTTTAGGAGGCATGACAGTGAACAGCCGTGACGACAACGGCAGTTTGAAGTATCCCCTGACCTCCAGATGCAGACTGCCCACACAAAAGTCACGTCTGAACATCATCACGTTTCAAGGCACGTCACAAAGAAAGGTCACAATGGGCAGTCGGTGTCGAACAGAAAGAAACCGCTGTACACTCGTCACAGAGGACAGTGTGCTCGAACAACAAGGAAGACAGCTGAACAAAAAGCCATGACAGAGAGCTATGTGTTCTGACAGGTCACCTCGGTGCTGTAAGTTTGGTAACCCGTGAGGCCGTGGTGCCTGGTGCAACTATGTATGTTGCTGTGACTCCATGTCTTAGACCATTCAACAAGGTACAGTGGAGGGTAGAAATGTATTTCCCCATGACTCTCTCTCCAAGACCGTTGTACAGGGCACAGCAGAGAGTAGACATGTATATCACCATGACTCGCTGTTCAAGACCGTTCTACAAGGTACAGTGAAGGGAGACATACAACGCACCATGACTCCTTTTCCAAGGTGATTTTACAAGAGACAGTAGAAAATGGACATGTATCTCCCTATTAAAGATGATTCTACACGGTCCAGTAAAAGATGGACGTGTATCTCACCGTGACTTCCGTCAAAGACCATTCTATAGGATATAGTGGAGGGTGGACATGTATCTCCCCGCGACTCCCCGTCCAGAACCATTCTACAGGTTACAGTGGACGAAAGCCATTATATCTCACCATGGCTTCTGTCCAAAACCGTTCTACAGGGTACAGAGGAAAGAGGACGTGTATCTGTTTATGAGTTCCCGTCCAAGACCATTCTACAGGCTGCAGTGGACGATAGACATATATCTCACCATTGCTTCTGTCCAAAACCATTCTGCAGGAAACGCTGAAGATGAACATACACCTGACCACAATTCCCCTATCCAAGACCATACTACAGGGCACAGTGGAGGCTGGACGTGCATCTCACCATCCAGAATGGAATTTATACCTAATCATGCTCAGCTTTTATCCCCCCCCCCCCCCCCCCCCCCCCCCCCCTCTTATTTAACAAAAGTATTCACATCCTATAACCGGTTGAAACAGCCGAAGACATTTGTCATCCGACTCACAACCAAGCAGAACGTGATCTCGTCCCAACCAGTATCCTGGCTGTGTAACACTAGGCGAGGGTGGCAGGTAGCTGAGGGGGAGCGGGGGGGGGGGGGGGGGGGTGGTAGGGGGGATGGGTGGGGAGGGGAATCCGAGGCTTCACCGGTCAGCAGCACAAAAGTCTCCATCCCCATGTTTGCCAGCGCTTGGAACTGTCCTGTGGCGTGGGGACAAAGAGCAGGTACTTCGCCCGCCCTTCAGACAGCCCGGCGTCTGCACCCTGGATGAAATTAAACCTTCGGGGGGGGGGGGGGGGGGGGGCACTCCAGCTTTCAATCCCAGCGTGGCTGGAATCTAGAGCACCTGGCGCAGTGGCTGGACCACAAAAAATGAGATGGGGGGGGGGGGGGGGTAGGGGGGGGTGGGGAGGAGATTTGATTAAGTACTGTAATCTTTACTGAGAACCGATTTTTGTGTGCTGTATGTATACAGCTGTGTTACCTAGCAAATAGATGATTGAAAAAAAAATACATTCATGTTTATACGCTCTCTCTCTCTCTCTCTCTCTCTCTGTTTCTCTCTGTCTCCTCTCTGTCTGTCTCTCTCGCTGTTTGTCTGTCTGCTGTCTGTCTGTCTCTCTCTCTCTCTCTCTGTTTTCCTCTGTCTCCCTCTCTGTCTTCTGTCTCTCTTCTCTCTCGTGCACACACACACACACACACACACACACACACACACCACACACGCACGCACGCACGCACGCACACACACACACACACACACACACACACACACACACACACAGACAAAGAGAGAGCTCTATCCATTCTTAATGGATAGGTCTCACGAGTACAATAAGGTCGGTTCTAGAACAAGGGAAGACAAGCCAGTGAGATAAAAGAGATCAAGACACAGGGATCACTCGAACTGATTAGCTGATTAGTCTACTACTGTTCTTCGGAACATAAGGTTTCAAACCAAAACCAAAAAAGAAAAGAAAGAGAGAAAGAAACGTACGTAAGAAACAAAAAAGAAAAAGGAAGAAAGACACAAAGACGGGATGAGCTCGGGAGGGAGAAGAACAAAGCGTGGTCATTTTTCTTCCATCCTCTTTTTCTCAAGTCTTCCTGCTCTGAGAGTCGAGTCAGAGAGGGAGGAGTTCTCTCCCTTACAATGAAACTTTGGCCTTTTTTTTTTCTTTCTTTTCTTTTCCTTTTTTCTTTTTTTTTTTTCAATGGAAATTTCTATCAAAATCCTCACATACAAAAATTCAATGAACAAAATACAGCAATCGTATGAAAAATCTTTGTAAAAATGTTCTTTTTGTGTAAACACATGTCAAGATTACGTTCTACACTATACTTGGAAGGAAGGAAGGAAGGTGGGGCGAAGCAGAAATCGCCTAAAAGAAAATACGACACATTTTACGATTAAGTAATTCCTGCAATGCCGATAGGTCTTCTCTTATCTTAACTTCAAGTACTGAGATCAGATCTGGGAAAGTGTTATGAGATTTACATATGAAAAGTAATGATAATAAAGATAGTAAGAACGACTTACCGATCCGATAAAAAAAGAGAGAGAGAGAGAGCAGTGTGCGTATTATACTCGTGAGACCTATCCATTAAGAATGGATAGGGCTGTCTTTCTGTCTGTCTGTCTCTCTCTGTGTGTGTACGTATATTCTCCATTGAACTCAAAGCGGTTTAAAAAATGCAAAAGTTGAAACTGAAAAACACCAAAGATTACCAGAGTCAAGAAGTGGAATCCCCCCCCCCCCCTCCCTCCCTCTCTCTCTCTCTCTCTCCTCTCTCTCTCTCTCTCTCTCTCTCTCTCTCAAAACAGCCATTGTTTACAGACAACAGAACTCCACATACGCACACTGCTTCCAATGCTCTCTCTCTCTCTCTCACACACACACACACACACATGTGCGCGCGCGCATCCACCGACTCCCGCCAAATCCTCATATCCAAGAACGCAAGACCTTCGTGTGTGCTCGCACAGACTGCATTTACTGTGCAGATGCAAAGTGGTCAGAAAACTTGTTACACATGTAATATGGTACCTTGTGTTCACAAGTTGAAGCTCAAAGCATTGTCGGTTGCATTTTCTTTTCATTTATTCTTCTTTTTTTTTTATAAACCCGTAACAGAAATTTTCCATTGTATGGATGTGATTCAGATGTACTACGTTTGTATTGTGGCTGCAATGTCCATGTCATCATTCTAGGTTTGGTATCATTAATATCACTTGGTGATGTTTTATCCACAACATCAAATGAAGTGTTTCGTCTGTTTCATATTTTGTCGTCTGTTCTTGTTAAAATTAACTGAAGGGTAAACAGTAAGTAAAAGACAATTTTTGCATTTTCCTTTCATACATTCTTCAGATTATAACCAGAATTCTTGTGTTATGGGACAGCACTATTGTAGTGTTGTACTGTGTCTTTCAAATAAATAAAAATAATGATAACAATAATAATTATAATGACGATGGTAGTAGTTGTTATCATTATTATTAATATTGTGATTATTTCTATCATTATTATTTTTACTAATATTATCATTGTTATTGTTATTATTATGTCTATTAGTATCGTCATCATTATCACTCTTCATCATAATTTTCTTCTTTTTTTTTAACCATCGTTGTTACTATTGCTGTTATTGTTGTTGTCGTCGTCATCATCATTATCACCATCATGACGAAAATAATACAAGACATTCAAATATCCCATTCTTAGAGTGTAAACAAAAAAAAAAAGAAAGAAAAACGGTCACTCCCAAACGTCGCAGCTCCGACCTTCTTCACCCAGATAATCCACCCCTCCCCCTTCGAACATACCCTTCTTATAGCGAAGCTATTCTCATGTTGGCAGCCATCTATGAAGGAGGTCTATTGTCCTCATGATGACAGTCATCTAGACAGTAGGTCTATTGTCCTCTTGATGACAGCCATCTAGACAGTAGGTCTATTGTCTTCATGATGACAGCCATCTAGACAGTAGGTCTATTGTCCTCATGATGACAGCCATCTAGACAGTAGGTCTATTGTCCTCATGATGACAGCCATCTATGAAGTAGGTCTATTGTCCTCATGATGACAGCCATCTAGACAGTAGGTCTATTGTCCTCATGATGACAACCATCTAAACAGTAGGTCTATTGTCCTCATGATGACAGTCATCTAGACAGAAGGTCTATTGTCCTCATGATGACAGCCATCTATGAAGTAGGTCTATTGTCCTCATGATGACAGCCATCTATGAAGTAGGTCTATTGTCCTCATGATGACAGCCAGTTATGAAGTAGGTCTATTGTCCTCATGATGACAGCCATCCATG
>CM065735.1:42792843-42817843 GCA_033310375.1 Conus canariensis
GTTTGCTGGTTTCAAAAACACACATAACGAGAGTTAGTGTATGGTAGTTTACTGGTTTCAAAAACACACATAAAGAGAGTTACTGTATAGTAGTTTACTGGTTACAAAAACACATCACTAGAGATAGTTAGTGTACGGTAGTTTACTGATTTCAAAAACACACAATTAGAGAGTTAGTGTATGGTTGTTTACTGGTTTCAAAAACACACAGTTATTCTTTTCTTCTTTTAAAACCCACGATTGAAAAAAACAAAGCAAAACAAAGAGTACAGGCAGTATTCTGGACGAAAACTGACCAGCGAGTTCACAGAAAATTATTAATTATGTCATGTCATAGTTAAGGGTTTTTTTTTCTTGATATTGCGCTACAATGTTAACTATCGCCAAAACAGCAGACTAATGAAAATGTGAAGAAAGAAAAAATAGTAATTTTGACTTGCATGCACGTGCAAAACGAAAACAAGGATGTCATGTGTATGATTGCTGGGAAAAAAAGTGTCAGGAATAGTTTGCGTTCTATCTGGCCTACCGTGGACGAACAGGTTGATAATTATTATTTTTGTTCTTTTGACTCGGTGATCACCAGCTTGATGGCGTCGAAAGGGGTGAGAATTACAGTTCTGAGGTTCTCATTACCGTATCCCTTCACAGCGACCAATATCAGATGAAAAAATAGTTTTTCATCGAGAAAAAAAAAAAAGACTGAAAACGGTCTGTTTCAAAGTGAGGTGACCGCAGACATAAATTAAAACAAATCTTGAATCAGTAATTATGATTAATCCACCAGACAATTACTGTATGTCTTGTCATTTGTTTTAAAACAAATCTTGAATCAGTAATTATGATTAATCCACCAGACAGTTACTGTATGTCTTGCCATTTGTTTGTCCCTTTTTGTCCTGCGGTTTAAATACAAATACTCTTTCAAACTTTGAAAATGGTCAGCACAAACTTTTGACGCTAGGAATTCACCTTACAACGTACTACACACCTATCCTTGGAACCACGTGCTGTTTTGTGACGGGGAGCCTTATCAGCTGCATTTCCCAACTCTGTCGTCTGGCGCCGATTGGAAAGTCACCTGAGGCAACACCCGGAGAGCGACGATGACGGCTTGGACCACACAAGCCATTTGCAGACCAAGGATCGATCCCAGACCGCCGCCGGAACGTAGAATGCGAATGCCAGTGGGGGAAAAAGAAAGAGTCAAAACAGCAAGTCTGGGGAGTATAATTACACCCTCGTCACAGAGACCATCGTTAAATCCCGACGCCCAGGGTTTATTGTGAAAGGGATTTGGAGACTTCGATTTCATGAGCACCAATATTTCTATTTTGCGCTGTTCTTTTTCCAGCTAAGAAGCGCGTCTACGCAGTAAAAATGGTGTGTGCGTGTGCGCGCGCGCGGTGTCGTGTGGGTGTGGTGTGTGTGTGTGTGTGTGTGTGTGTGTGTGTGCGTGTGTGTGTGTGTGTGTGGAAGAATATTTTATCTTTCTTTTTGCGTATTTCTTTTAACAGACCCACAGATACCACCTGAAACAGGGGAAAATGTCGGCTCCATATTAAGAACAATCATGGAGTTGAGACCAAAAGAAACAAAAATGCTGTGGGGAAACTTAGGGGGAAAGGGGAGGGGAAAACCGCTAACCAGTACTCCTTAAGACATTTGAAAGGGCATAATGTCGGGATCTTCGTCATACGAATTCTACTTGTTAACGAGAAGTTGAAACCTTGGCCTTGTTTGTAGACTTAGGCAGACATAGTCTGCCATTTCAGAGGCGTGTTCAGGTTCTCGACGTCTGAAAACTAAGGAAATTGTAACAGAGTAAGGGGAGATGAACTTTTCTTTTTATTAGCCTTCCATGGTTAGCTTAAATGAGTATAGAAGAAGAAGGAGAAGAAGAAGAAGAAGAAGGAGAAGAAGAAAAAGAAGAAGAACAAGAACAAGAAGAACAAGAACAAGAAGAACAGGAAGAAGAACAGAACAAGAACAAGAACAAGAATTTCAACATTCTGTATATGTATCAATGACTCTGTGTGTGTGCGTGTGTGTGTGTGTGTGTGTGTGTGTGTGTGTGTGTGTGGTCAATATCCATTACACTGTGCGATGATATCAGCAATACATGATATGATATCGTTAGTATTGATAGCCAAAAATGACACTGACTCAGTAGTGTGGAAACAGTGATAAATGACGTCACTTGTGACCACAATAGTAATTAATGGACAACAATCTCCAACAACGGTATTGAATGAGTAGTACCAACAATGGTACCAAACGACGTCTTTAGTGACGACAATGGTGCTGAATTACGTCAACTGTGGCGGCAGTAACAAGCTATTAAAAGACGTCACTCGTAGGAATAATGGTAGTGGCCAGTTGAAGAAAAAATGGTTCTGAATGATGTCAGCAGCAGTGGAAATGACACTAAACAATATCAACAGTCTCAAGTGAAATGCATAGTAAACACAGTGGTAGCGCATGGTATCAACAGTATCAACAATGGTATTAGATGACGTCAAGAGCAACAGCAACGGTACCAAATGACGTCAACAATTTGGAACGATGTCACACAAGCGACAGTCGCACTGAATGACGTTGACAGTAGCGACAGTGGTATTACATGATGGCAATAGTACCTACGACAGTCATAAATGGCATCAAGAATCGTGACAACAGTATTGAACGACGTCAAAACATGCGAAGGTGGAATCCAGTTTCGTCAGTGGTGGTGACGATAGTATCTGATGATGTCAACAGAAACAACAATAGTGTTAGCTACGTAAATAGACAATGGCACTGAATGACGTCACTAATGTTTCAGTGTTTCCGTAGCTTTCTGAAGAAGAAAAAAAAAAAAAAAAACCCTTATTCTTTTAACAATGCTTGCATTTTCAAACTTAAAAGTAGCCACCATATTTGTGAATGACGTCAACAATCTTCACTTTCTGAACTTTGTATCCCCTTCCTCCCCCTTACTTCTTGTTTTCCCCGCCCACCGTGTCTCCCTCCCCTTCTCAAAACACCACACACACACACACACACACACACACACACACACACACTGGTTCTTTGACAATGCTTCCTTTTTTTATTAAAAAAAAAAAAAGGTCTGCCAAACAAAACCAAAAAAGTAACCGAAAAAAAAAAAAGTAAAAAGGGGGTGGGTGGGGGTGGGGTGGGGGGAGGCAGAAAGATAGACAGGCAGAGGTACAACACGAGAAAGAGAGAGAGAGAGAGAGAGAGAGAGAGAGAGAGAGAGAGAGAGAGAGAGAGAGAGCAGACAGACAGACAGACAGACAGACAGAGACAGAGACAGAGAGAGACAGACAGACAGACAGACAGACAGAGACAGAGAGAGAGAGAGAGAAGAGGCAGACAGACAGACAGACAGAGACAGACACAGACAAACAAACAGAAAGTCAAAGAGAGAGAGAGAGAGAGAGAGAGGAGAGAGAGAGAGACAGACAGACAGACAGACAGACTGAATGATCATTTTTATTCCAATGGATAACAGATAAGCATGAAGCCGCCTTTCACCCAATGTGACGGATCGTTTCCCGTCCAGTCACAAGTTTTCATGCAACCGTGCTTACCGGAAGGTAGTTGTCCGGAAGCTGGTTGAAAAGTTTACCTGACTGCTGCTCACCTGCGCACCGTTAAAACCGGGTGAGCTGAACCGGTTAGGCAGTCTCTGCAGTGATCCGGCAACGCAACTATCCAGAAGGCCGAAGAGGGACTCCATCCGTTTTTTGTGGCAGTCAGGTATTTATCACACAATGTTTATTTATTAGCAAACCGAAACCGTATTCCCGTTTAGGAGCGACTGAAACTTCCTCAGCGCACTGTGAAGGTTTTGTTTAGAAAAGGAAAGTATTTGTTGGGTTCTGTTATCCTATGACTTGATAGGGTAGCAAAACGAAATGCTGTCGGAAAACATAAATAGATGAAGTGAGTGTTAAAGGAAGTGGTCTTCAAAAAAAAAAAAAAATGTTTATTGTGTGACTTAACTAGTTATGAACTTCATGATGAAAAAAAAGGTGTTTATTACAATGTGGTTTGCGAGAAGAGGGAGAGTTTTGATGCTATGGATAATAAGCTCCCAAAGTGTGCGACATAGACTATATACGCTGTTTGATTTTTGATGTGGACGAGTATTTAACTCACTCTTGATATGAATATTGAATAATTGTATGTTGGTAAACAGGAGTGTTGTGGAAATCTTTCCCTTGCATATATTGAAGTAGATGAATCGTTTGAAAAAAGAAACCTTTTAAAATCTGGTGATTATATGAAATGAAATGAACATTCTTGTCGTGTTACAAGAAAAAGAAATGAACATTTGTGACATGACAAAAGACACTCATAGTTTGATGGAAAGTAATCATTAATTGTGTGTAATGATTGTATTCATGGTTTATTGAAGAGGGTCTAGATGGAAATCCTTTCCCCAATTTGGAGAACTAGATTCTGAAAGGTTTATATGGAAATCCTTTCCCGTGTAGTGTTGTGATTCCGGAAAAAGGGAATGTTGTAGTGTTGTGATTCCGGAAAAGGGAATGTTGTAATGTTGAAGAAAGAATATGCTGATGTTTGTCTCAAGTTCTAGTGAAATGGGATGTGGCTAATGAATATGAATGTAGTCGTGATTGTAATGAATAGTAGCCATGATAATCAAGGTAGTTAATCAGTTTCCCCCAGGTAGAAGTGTTCCCTGGACTGAGGGGGACTGGCTGCCATTGTCTGAGGGTCAGGGCCATAGCTGTGTCTACCCCCCTTGTTCTCCGCCCTGTGTCGGTGTTGAGAGGCCGGCCTGAGTGCCGACAACCACCCACCTGCCACTGCACCCGGGACTGACTACCCGCTGAGCCAGTTGGGCTGGAGACGCCGCTGCTGCCAAGCCAGAGCGCCGCTCCCGAGTTTTTGAACCAGCGACCTGTTGGCTAGGCCGTCGCTGTGTTCCGTGTTTGTGTGTGAGCCACAGCTCCTGTGTGAGACTGTCGCCCTGTCGTCGGTAGAGACGACGTGAGTATGGTAGTGTTTTTTTGAGCCACAGCTCTGAAGTTCTGTAAGTCCTGTGTCGGACTTGACCTGACGCTGTAGTCGTCGTCTTCATCATCTTCGTCGTCTTCGTTCTCTTCATCGTCTCGTCGTCTTCATCGTTTCGTCGTCGTCATCGTCTGCGTCGTCGCTGGAGCCAGCAGCGCTAACAGATACATAGATATATTTTGTGTGTACGCCCTATGGTTGGCGTGCCGACCTATTGATGTCCTTGCATTTATTATATTATATGTTTGTCTGATGGCTCGGGCAGCATAAAACAAAAAAGGTGTTTTGTTGCCTGGCTGTCAATGTTCGGGTGAGTGGGTGTGTGTATGTGTATTGGAAAAGTCGTGCGTGCATCCGTAATTTCTGTGTGAGAGTCAGACACCTGCAGACACTACCCATTCCATCCACAACACCCAATCAAGAGAGAGACAGACAGACACACAGACAGACAGACAGAGAAAGAGAGAGAGTGGGAAAGGGGGGGGGAGAGAGAGAGAGAGGAGGGGGGAGAGAGGAGGTGGGAAGAGAGAGAGAGACAGACAGACAGACAGAGACACAGAGAGAGAAACTCGGTTCAACAGACAGAAATAGAAGGCGACGTGCAGGTGCGATCTTTTGACTCCATTGCGCGGCGTCCTTCAATCATTTTACTTCAGTTTCATTCAGTTTATTCTGTTTGTTCTGCGCGGGGCGGAGAGACGGGATGAAGGTGTCATTGAGAGGTCTGGCCATGTGAGAATCCTATTAAGTTTTTCAGATAGTCAGAGGATTTTTTTTTTTTTTTTTTTTTTTTTGCGTTTTTGATTTGGGAGAAAATCTCTCCCTCTCTCCCCTCTCTCTCTCTCTCTCTCTCTCTGCAAACGTGTTTGTAAGTGTGTGTGTGTGTGTGTGTGTGTGTGTGTGTGTGTGTGTGTGTGTGTGTGTGTGTGTGTGCGGTATTGCCGTCCTTGTTGTTCTTCTTCTTTTGTTGTTTACTTGACAACAATACTCCAATAGCACCGATAGCAGACAGTGCCGTTAATTCGATTTCTTTTCTTCCTCCACCACCTCCCTCCTCCTTCCCCGTCCCCAATATTTTCACATTTCCAGCTTTGTCAGCTATTTCCTACAAATGTTCAACTTTTCTTTACGCTACTTAACATTAAAAGACAAATCTTCGCTCGGCTAACAAAGCATGTCTATGCGAATGTACGGATTGAAAAAATACATACAATTGTCATAGAAGGGTCAAAATCCATATTGAACAAATCAGTTGAAGCAAAGACTCGATACACTGCACGTCAGTGAGTAAAACATGTACTCTACAAAGAAAGAAAGAAAGAAAGAAAGAAAGAAGTGGAAAGACAACACAGAATTTTAAGACGAATCAGGGAGAAAGAGTAGAGAGGACAGGAAAATACGTTTAAGGCGTCCTTAACATTTTCCATCTTCCCCTTTTTCAACGGGAGAACATTTATGGAAATGTATTAAAATGAAAAGAAAAGAAAATTAAATCAAATGAAAAAAAAAATGAACAGAACTATTTGACATCTAGTTGCAAAGTGAGGCGGCTGCAGGCAGAAATCGAAACAAATTTCAAATGTAATTAACAGCGAACCGCCAAGAAAACGTAGACAAAACGAATCGCAAGACAAAACACGACGTGTTTCGACCTCTTAGGTCTTCTGCAGGCAAGATCCAAAACGCTCAGGACAACGAAAATGAACTGAATGAAGATAAGTGATTGCTCGTTCATTTTTGTTGTTCTGAGCGTTTTGTATCTTGCCTGAAGAAGACCTAGGAGGTCGAAACGCGTCGTGTTTTGTCTTGTGATTCTTTTGTCTGCGTTTTCTTGGCGGTTTGCTATTATTTACATTTGAAATTTGTTTAGAAATATTTTAGTCATAAAATTCAAAGTCACTACAGGCTATTCAATGAAAGACACACAGGAGAGCTACTCGTCCAGAGATTCATTTGCATGCCCACTTCGTGTGCATACTATCTCAATTGTACACCTCTGCTTTAAAAACGATGCATTTCAGGGACAACATCGCCAGAATAACACGAAGGAACACCCATAAAACACAGCCAGCGACGAAATGAAAAAAAGCACATCATGAGAGGATATACCGTTTTGTGATCCAGAAGAACAAGAGCTTCACTGTAACAATGTCCCACTGACATTGTTTTTCTTTTTTTTCTCAAAAGATTATGTTACGCATAGCATGCACCTTCCCCGGAGCTGGAGTATGGCTGCCTTAATGGCGGGATAAAAAAAAAAAAAACGGTCATACACACAAAACTCCACTCCCTTCGTTGGGTAGATGGGATTAATCCTTGCCTGTCTATACAGGGAGTGTCTGCAGGAGTATCAGCCTGCGTACACAGAAAGAAAGAAGAAAGAAAAGATTATGATTCTGACCAAAAGCCACAAAAAAGGGGACGATACCAGAAGATGTGATCAATTCCGTCAGTCTCTTGTTCACAATGCGGGCACAAAAATCTATCTACAAAGTGACACATACACGGGTGTTCACTTGCTCGAAGGATACGGTGCTAAATCCAAATCTAGAATCATCTCAGCTAAATGTCAGAGCATCAAACATTCATGAAAGATTCTTTCCCAGTTTAATTGCTTACATTTTGTGTGTTATTTTTACAACAGCAGAGACTCAGAACCAAATAGTAAAGACAGTGTGGATTTATTGCCTAACAATTTCCCAAGTTTTCGTGTCCATAATTATGATTATGCGCTGTATATATTTTTATTAGTATAATGGTTATATCATTATTGTTGTTGTTATCATTATTACTACTATTAATATTATCATCATTATTATTATTATTACCTCACAGCGATCGATCAGTCCTACGCTTGTTCACAAAACTCTTGATTGCTTGAATTACGCCATTCTACAGCGGAAAATCTGTCCTGTGAATTGCTTGATGCTTTTGTTCAAATTCTACACACATTTTTAAAATACGTTCTTTTTTCACATGGTGAATACAGTGTTATGTCCATTCATTTTAAACATGAACTGTACGCCTCTCTTCCCAGTACGTGCATTGAAATGAACAGATTCAGCCGAAAATCAGTGAATATTTTCTAGAAAACATTTGTACTGTATCTCGGGATTTCTTTCTAAAATGGATTATCTGTGTGTAGCTTGGCCACGACTTATTCTTAACTTATTCACATATATAAACTTGTAAATCTGCAATGCAATGAAAGATTTTTTTATCACGAAAGCTTTCAACTACTAAATCAATATATAGTATTTTCCGCCCACCAGTTTTTATAGCAGCTGTAAATGCTGATGAAAGAGCAATCCTTAAACTGGATGGCACCCAGTGAAACTGTTGATTCCTGTTCCTTTCTCCACCCCCATCAAAATCTCTCGAATCTCATGTCAAGATCTGCAATGAAGAAACTGGTCACTCACTACAACAGCCACCTAACAACATCACAAGACAGGCACTCGAATGGAACCCACAGAGGGAAAAAGGAAGCCGCCATGTAAATTGTCAATTGAATGTATATTTCAAAGCGCCATACAAGCTATAAGCTTGTCGATGACCTTTCGATGGATGTAATCCTATGCTATTGTTTTGAATAAAGCTCTGTTAAAACCAACAGGAAGGTGGGACGACCTGGACAGACCGGGCACTGGGTTCATGGATTCCGGAGTGAAGACAGGCGGAATGTCATGGGCAGACCGGGCACTGGGTTCATGGATTCCGGAGTGAAGACAGGCGGAATGTCATGGGCAGACTGGGCACTGGGTTCATGGATTCCGGAGTGAAGACAGGCAGAATGTCATGGACAGACTGGGCACTGGGTTCATGGATTCCGGAGTGAAGACAGGCGGAATGTCATGGGCAGACTGGGCACTGGGTTCATGGATTCCGGAGTGAAGACAGGCGGAATGTCATGGGCAGACTGGGCACTGGGTTCATGGATTCCGGAGTGAAGACAGGCGGAATGTCATGGACAGACTGGGCACTGGGTTCATGGATTCCGGAGTGAAGACAGGCGGAATGTCATGGGCAGACTGGGCACTGGGTTCATGGATTCCGGAGTGAAGACAGATGGAATGTCATGGGCCCAGCTGAAGAGGTCAGGCCAGAACCCAGTCCGCTGGAGGAGTGGTGAAGAAGCCCTGTATTCCCCAGGGAACCCAAAGAATTGAATCGATCGAGTCATTTTTTTCATGTTGCTTGAAGTTAAAAAGAAAGAATAGAAAACCAAAAAGGGAAAAAGAGGAGATAAGAGGGACGTTGTAGACCATAGGCACAACCAGGGATTTACACAAAGCATAACTGAAAAGTTTTACTTCAGTATGATGTGAGGAGAACAAATTAATGTTAAGTGTATGAAACAAGCAAGACCTCGCCGCTTGTTTGGGGTGTTTGATGTTGTTTTGGGTTGTTTTCTGTAAGGCGACGTATAGCCTGCTGGCAGTCTTGATATAGCCTCCGTAGTCGACTAGGCTTTAAACAACAGAACCTGATATTTGATTTGATATTGACCGATGTTATAAGACAAAAACATGCCTGTAACTCCAGATGAATACTATTTCCGGCTCCAGTTCGCCTAGAACGAATGCAGACCACAATGAACACATAAGAAACCAAGATACATTCCCCAAAGAAGATTACTTTCCAAGCTGGCCAGCTTTCTCTGCGCCTGTCACATCCACACAGCAGTAACTGAAAAAGTGAACGAGCACGACATTCATTCAAGACTGGCAAAGGTGGATTTTCTTTATTTTCAGTCCTAGACGTTGTCAGACAGAATACGCTTTAGAACAGAAACAAGCACAAGAAACCTCGCTTTGATTGATTTTGACTGAAGGAAGTCTTACATGCGAAAGGTAACGGCAAACAGCAAATGCCAAACAAGAAGGGTAACTCTTGCTCCATTGAGGAGACAATAAGACGCTAACAACTCCGAACGAATGACGTTGACGGCAATAAATCACCGGGCACAAGTGCAAACACAAAGGACACAGGATGAAAGAATGAATGGAAAACTAGGTGACCGAGAGTCTGAATGACGCGGGAAAACGACTGAATGTAGCGCCAACGGGTAGCACTTCACTTCAGTCGACTCTACCCAGGTAGGCAACCCCATTGTCTAAAGGAGAGTGTGGAATGTAAAGCGCTTAGAGCTTTGGTCTCTAACCGAAGAAAGGCGTTATTTAAGTACTCTCAATAATGATGATGATGATGATTAATAATAATCATAATGAAAATAATAATAAATAATAATAATGCTGCCTTAATGGCGGGACAAAAAAAAACGGTCATACACACAAAACTCCACTCCCTTTGTTGGGTAGATGGGATTAATACTTGCCTGTCTATACAGGGAGTGCTGCATGAGCATCAGCCTGCGTACGCGAAAAAAATAATAATAATAACAACAACAACAAAGGCCTCGTCCCCCAAAAAGGATGATCCAATTTTGCCTGTGTGCCTTGCGCCCGATACACATACACAGCAACAAACAACTGGTGGAAAAATGAACGAACAAAACTTAACAATGATTTATTTATTACTGTTACAGGTATTTACACTTAACTTTTTCTGCTTCGTCTAGGATTCCCTTTGTCTGTCAGTTTACAGTAGTTGCTTTCTCTGAAGAAAGCTAACTCCATCAGCTGCTGTTTTCTCTTTCTGTATTGTAGTTTTATCACGTTTCTCATTAACTCCGCTTTCACAACCGTTGCGCGGGAGCAAGAAAAGAAAGAAGCGATGGTTGTTTTGGGGGGTTGATTTATATATTCGTGAATAACTGAATTAGGCAAGTGTACTTATATCAAAAGGACATTCGGTTTATGCATTGCTAATTACATTAGCCAGCGGAGGAAAATGCATTTATCTGTTTAAAGAAGACATTGAAAGCAGTTTACATATGTATAACTGAATTACAAACAAATTTTTACAAGCTGTGGTTTTGTCTCTGTATTTGCGCGAGTGCGTAAGCAGATGTGTGTGTGTGTGTGTGTGTGTGTGTGTGTGTGTGTGTGTGTGTGTGTGTGTGTGTGTGTGTGTGTGTGAGTGAGTGGACGGCAATTGAACACAATAACACAATTTTATGTTTCAGGCCTCCGGCCTATTACAATGAGAGGTGCAGTGCACACATAAACAGAAATGACAACAAAAGTATATTTTTCGATGTACTTATAATGCTAATTTATGAGGGTAACTAATTATTCATACTGTTTGGGATACGAGTTCTCTTTTTTTTTCAGTGCATAATATAAATACATAGCAATATCTCTTGTAATACGCACATTTTCGTTTGCAAGTAATTGTTTTAGTTCAATAGAGTTCACGTTCTGAAATTGTCTGTGCTCCAGTGTGTATTTTTCTCTGAAAGGCATATAAGCATTGCATCTCAATAGAAAGTGGAGTTCGTTCTCAAGTTGGTTACAAAAAGGACATGCTTTGATATTTTCTTTGTATCTGCTATTCATATTCAGGTCGTTTAAGCCAAGACGAAATCTCATGAAATACATTTTAAATTTGTCAACCGTTAAATAGGTTAGATAAGGTTCTGGATGTAAGAGAGACTTAAATGAATAATAGGTGTTGAAGAGAGGAGAGAGAGAGAGAGAGAGAGAGAGAGAGAGAGAGAGAGAGAGCAAAAATTTAAACGACCTGTAGCCTACATGCACGAATAATTCAACCAAGCACGAAAAAGTGTGAAAACTGTGTGAGTGCGCACTTATGTACGTGTCTGCTTAAAGAAAGAAAGTCAAAGCAGTCTAAATAAATGCATGACTAGCGGAAGAAATATAGCCTACTAGACTCCACAAAGAAGGAAGCAGCTGGAGGGATTACTTTGAAGCAGCCTGTCCTTCCGAGTTACATTTCATAGAATTCTTAGAGACACTACCCACTCTAGTCTTCTTCTTCTGCGTACGCAGGCTGATACTCCTGCGGACACTCTCTATATGGACAGACAAGTTTTTGTCCCATCTATCCAACAAAGAGAGTGGAGTTTTGTGTGTATGACCGTTTTTTATCCCGCCATTAAGGCAGCCATACTCCATCTTCGGGGAAGGTGCATGCTATTTGTAACGTGTCATCCATACCAACGGCCAAACTGGCTTTCTCCTCCGAAAGTCGGTGATGGGATTTGATGTGTGTGCAAGATGTTATGCGTGCGTTCACACACGGAACCTCGGTTTATAGTCTCATTCGAAGGACTGTATGGGAAATGGAGTCATAACCAATGTTAACTCCGAGGGAAAAAATCACCCTGTACCGAAACGGCCCGGCGGAGATTCGACCCAGTTACCCTCGTGAAGCGCCGTGACTGGTCTCTGAAAAGAGCTCTTCGTAAGTATCCATCACTATCATCGTCATGTTTATCATCTCATTGTTGTTGTAACTGTATCTGCTGTTAATAACAGAAGCAGTAGCAACAGTGATGGTGGTAGTCGAAGTGTAGTAGTGGAGGTAATAGTATAGTAGTTACAGCAGTAGTAGAAGTGTAATCTTCGTGATAGTAATAAAGTTATAAGTGGTGTTGGTAGTAGTAGTAGTAGCAGCAGCGGTAGTAGTAGCAGTAGTAGCAACAACAACAGCAGCAGTAGTAGTAGTAGTAGTAGCAGCAGCAGTAGTAGTAGCAGTATCATTCTTAATACTATTTCATCACCATCTTCTTCATCATCAAGAAGCTCCTCCTCTTCATCAAGAAATTCACATCAGTCTTGCAATATTTATTTCCAAGTTCTACAAACACCGACACCAAAAACACTCTCTCTGAGTTATATAAACACTTCTTAACCCAATTTTTGAAGCCGGGCTATGCTTAAGAAGACTAGCCCCAACCTGTAAAGTTCTTCCAATTTTTTTTCCATTCATTACAATCTACACTTGCAAAGAGACACGCACGGCAATTGTCCTGTGTAAACCCTATACAAATCTTTTGATATTTTTCAAATCAAATCTGCCGAGATGCTCGGTGCAAACTGCGGTTCAAACCCCTGCAAATCTTGTGTTTTCTGTGTGTCGCTGGGTTTGTCTTAGTTTTTTTTTTTTTTTTTTTTTTTTTTCTGTCCCAACCTCTGAGCCACCTCAGAGGCAGTGCACCCACGCCGCTCATTCCGACACCCCGTCCACAGCCACAGCCCGGTCGGCCCCGCCGCAGCCCCGGCACCGGCAATCCACAGGGAGCAGTTAATGTCAAGTCGTTAAGAGGCAACCCACCGGAGGAGACACTGCACTGCTGCCGAGTCACTTCGGTGGTGTTCAGTGGCGCCTGTTCTGATCTAACATACGCAGGACACCACCTACTAAGCCCCCTACTGACGGCAATAATTGCTTAGTCGCGGAGCCGGCGTGAGTGAGCTCTCCCTCCGGAGGGCGCCACCACATCCGTCCAACGACAGCCCCTATGGACTCGCCGATACCGGTGACCCCGACGGAACCAAACCAAGGCCACAGACGTGGAGAGGACATCGAAATTGAGGTCACCATTAGAGCAGGGCATGAAGGGCCACAGAATTTGAGACATTTTTTTTTAATGCTGATCGATGAGAATGAGGATGATTAAGGTGATGCTACGGATTTCCATTTCGGTCTGAGACTACATGACAGGGCTGTACTCTACGCTTCCTTTCATAATATATCCCGGCGTCAACCAGGCCCGAGAGATACAGGCACCTGCAGTGTTGGTCAGGAAATTTGAGCAACACTCTCAGAAACGCATCCATTAAGTGGGTGAAACTCGACTGTGTGGTCCCAGTCTTCCCAACTGAGTCCGCAGCAAACTCAACTCTGGGTAGGAGCTGGTCGGGGCAGTTAAACCCACATGACTCGGATGGGATTCGAACCCACGACCTCCCAGCCGGGAGTCCGCGACGCTAACCACTTCGCCACGGCGGCTGGTGGGTTTGTCTTAGTTTTGGTTTGAGTGTTCTGTTTTCGTTTTTGTTTTTTTCAGAACAGTTATATCCAATGTAATGTGCACCTTGAAACGTTGTCAGGCTTCTGGCGTTGTTGGAACCCAGCCTGCATGCACTTGTGGCGCCCATTGCAATCAGCACAGGCAACAAGGCGTGTGAATTTAGCACTACACTGATCCAGCCACACTTCTCTAATGCTTGCGAGAATGAGAGCACCGCCCACTCGCGCTCGCGCTTGCGTGTGTGTGTGTGTGCGAGTGTGAGTGTGTGTTTGTGTGTGTGTGTGTGTGTGTGTGTGTGTGTGTGTGTGTGTGTGTGTGTGTGTGTGATGTGCGTGAGTGAGACGGACAGACAGACAGACAGAGAACGAGAGAGAGATACACAGAGAGAGAAAGACACACACAGACAGACTGACAGAGTGAGACAGACAGACAGACAGAAACAAAGACAGACGGACGGACGGAAGGACAGACAGAGAGAGGAGAGAGAGAGAGAAATAGAGAGAGACAGACAGAAAGAAAGACAGACACACCAAGAAAGACAGAGAAAGAGAGAGGACAGGAGGGAAAGAGACAGCGAGACAGATAAACAGAGAGACAAAGACAGACAGACAGAGAGGCAGAAAGACAGACCGAGACAGAGAGAAAGACAAACGAGAGAGAGAGAGAGATAAAGACACAGACAGACAGAGACAGAGACAGAAGGGTAGAAAAGGATGGTCACAGAGAATGACAGAAGTTCTTGAAGTCCCACGGATCCACTCTACTCCACCCTTTCTTACCTACCACACTTGACGAACACAAACACAACAATCGCAGCGTGAACGGCCGATTGTTATTAGACATACACCGCCCGGTTCCCTTTGCATCAAGCGCTTGATTGATGACACACGCTAAAAGAGTGCACCCCCCCCCCCCCTCTCCCCATCCCTAAAACCTCACCCTACACATACTCTCCCCCCCCCCCTTACCCTCCCCCCGCCTATCCGACCTCACCCTGCCCCACACCTGCCCCTTCCCCCCCCCCCCCCCCCGCCTCACCGCCGCTCCTCCCCTCCCCCGCCCGTCTTTTCTCCTTCACCATCCCATCACACAACTGTTGTCAAGCGCTACTCTCTTATCTCCACCTGGCAAAGTCCCGACTTCCATCTTCTTCTGCGTACGCAGGCTGATACTCCTGCGGACACTCCCTATATGGACAGACAAGTATTAATCCCATCAACCCAAGAGAGGGAGTGGAGTTTTGTGTGTATGACCGTTTTTTTTAATCCCGCCATTAAGGCAGCCATACTCCATCTTCGGGGAATCGACTTCCATCAATCTCCACCCTGTGTCGTCAAGGTTTTTGCAATTTGATCGCGGATTTAGATCTTGCAACTGAAAAAAAAAAAAGAAGTCTTGTTACTTTCCCCATTCCCTGACCCTTCCCGCATGTGCACGTGCAACACCCGCCCCCCCCCCCCCCCCCACCCCCTCCCTCCTTCGCTTCCCCATTGATCCCCATAACTTTCTATCGCTCCGCTTTCTCTTCACCACTTCACTTCAACGCGGTGACAGCCCTCATATGGCCCTTAGCGGTCGGCTGGGCTATAAGCAGCATTGCCTTACCTTACTCTCTCTTCTCCATCTCCCCCCCCCCCCACCCCCTTCCCCCGTTAACCCCTACCACTTCCTATCGCTCCACTTTCTCTTTCTCCACCACCCCCCACCCCCCTTCCCCCATTAACCCCTACCACTTCCTATCGCTCCACTTTCTCTTTCTACACCGCCCCCCACCCCCTTCCCCCATTAACTCCTACCACTTTCTATCGCTCCACTTTCTCATTCTCCATCCCTCCCCGCCCCCTCCCCCCATCGTCTTCTTCCCCTAGACGAACGGACCGAATTCTGTGAACAAGGACGCTTCGTCTTTAGCGCAATTTACAGACTGGAGAGTCGAGTGGCAAAAAAAGTTGATTTAACACATCGAATGTCTAAGCTTACAGCAAACGACTTCTCTCCATTCGTGTCAGGAATGGTCGGTGAAGGTTGTGTGGGCGTTTACTCGACTCCGGTCAGAAAGGGACATTATCTACAGACGACGACGAACTCAATTTGCTTCCAGACATGTTGAGACTCGGTAACTTCCAAGGTTCGTCTGATCAACGGTGCTTCAAGTTCTGGAATTCTTTTTAAGCTGCAATGCCGATGACTCGGTGTGCTCAGATTTGGTCGGTGCCGCGGCGAAAGGGTTTGGAGAGTTCCTTTCAGTTTGGGAGATTGGAACGTGTGGAGGAGGAGGAAGAAGAAGGGGGAAAGGGAGGGGGGGGGGAGGACGGTACTCTTTCAGCATCGTACGGGTGGTTACCTCTCTTGATGAATTGCAAGCAAATGACGCCCACACTTCACGCCGACGTCAGTGATACGGTTTCCTTTCGATTCTATCGATTGTGCTTTCTCTCTCTCTCTCTCTCTCTCTCTCTCTCTCTCTCTCTCTCTCTCTCTCTCTCTGTGAGTACTCTTTTTCATTTGCTTTCTCTCAGTCTGCCAATTTTTTTTTTTTTTTTTTTTTTTGGGGGGGGGGGGGGGGGGGGGGGGGGGCAGTTTGGCATCTTGTGTGCATAAATCGATGACATAGTCAGCTGAGTAAACTGAGGGCCCTTGTCCTTTCTCTTGGTGACCTAAAAACGCCATGCAGTCGGAGCCACCTACACTGGCGAAAACCGTGGACTCCAGTGTCGCATGGAATAGATCCGACAGTGAGTCGAGTAAAACCAAAACTCCACTTGCATAACTTTCAACAGACAGAACTTTGCCGACCCCGACATTCGTCTGGACAAATCTACCGTTCCAGCTGCGAAAGGAGCCAGATTTCTGGGAGTCATTATCGATGAAGAACTCGCGATTCAAAAATCGTATCCAGCACTCAAAAAAACTTCCTGTCCGAAAGCAGTGAACATTCCTCGGGTCGCTTTTGAAGATCAGCATTCTGTCAAAGCCTGTACCCAGATAGCGTAGGCTGTCCGCTGATTCAGTTGATATTCCATTGGAGGAAACTGGTGAGGGTACTTGTCCTGATGTCTTGTTGCTGCAAGTGCAGACTAGTGTCTGGGATTTTGTAGGGTTGAGGGACAATTCAGTTTCTTCACACTACTGAGCAATGTTGTTCAACTGTTGCTGAACTGCTTTCATTCTTTCTTGAGCATTCTTTGATGTTTTGTAGATCAGACTGTCATCTGCTAGTGTCAACACTCCAGCAATTCCGTTTCTGTTGAGGTCTGCAATGCCTTTAGTGTAAACATTACAGAAAACTGGAGAGCGGGGAACTTTGAGATAATCCCCTAGAAAGTTGGTGAGGTTCACGTCCGACCTCCGAATTGACGGTTCGTTCCTGAAGCGCTGCTGCAATCCCATCGTGTAAGTGTCCTACTGACTTCATAGTCAAGGAGTAGCTCCATGAGAAGCGAGAACTGGATTGTGTATTATGTATCTTCCAGGTCAGTTGCAACTGCCAGTGTTTCTTCCTTTCTTTGGTATCCTTCGTATACTTCAAAGGCAAAAGCGGTCGCGTTTTCCCCATGTACTTTTACCTGTTCTGTAGTCTCCTTGATTTGGTGGGAGGATTTGTCGACTTTCATGGTCTCATTTTCTTGCTATGATTCGTTCCATGAGCTTTCCAACTATAATTTGTATAGTGAGTATGCGGTAGCCATTTCGCCGATGATGATTTATCCCTGGTTTTGGTAAAGCTTTCATAGCTGTGTGTCCAGTCTTCTGAGACATAGACTTTATCAGAACTGTCCTGGTACCATGGTAGAGACTGAAGAGATGGATTCTCTCCTCTTCTGAGAGCTGTTTGATATCTAGATACCGTACTTTGTCTGGGTTTGGAGCACTATCCTTAGTACATCTCGCTATTGCGACATCCAGTTCAGATGCTGTAATTTCATCATCAATGCCCGTCTGAGCTAGATGTTGATTTGACTTGGTCAAATATTTCTTCTTTTCCTCCAAATTTCTTTGATCACTCTGCTCTGTGAAACGTTTAAGTAGAGCCGATCTTTTTCCCACATTCATTTTTGTCTCGAGTTTTGTGTCCTACCAGCATCTAGAATACCCAGAGTGGCATTTGTTCTGTTTTCCTTCCACGCGATGATAAACCTGTCAGAACTGAGTGAGCGTTGTGTCATGATTAAGTGACAAACAAAATTGTTGCCTGTTTCTTTCGCTTCTTCAGCTACTCTTTCGAATTGTTCAGTTATTTTATTCATGTTTGTAGTCATGGCCGGCCGGATCAGGGCATGGGTTTCTTCCTGCTCTCTGCCAAATACCCACAGCCTTGCGTTTCTCTGTCCAGGCTGTTTCTATGTCTATGTTCCATCGAAGAGGTTGAACGATTCGTTGGGTTGTAGTATTGTTTCTTTTGCATCTTCTACTCTTTAACTTTTGTATTATACTACCTTTAATGTTGTTAGATTGGAAAGGACCCTTTTGTTTTGTTTAACTATTTACATTTTCTGTAAACTGAATACAAGGAAATAGTCACTTCCATGATGAAGTGCTTCCACGCTCATACCTGCGGTGAACTGAGGACCAATGAGAACAAAGTCAATGACAATGATCAAAGAAATTTGGAGGAAAAGAAGAAATATTTGACCAAGTCAAATCAACATCTAGCTCAGACGGGCATTGATGATGAAATTACAGCATCTGAACTGGATGACGCAATAGCTAAATGCACTAAGTGTCACCTTGCCGCCCATATATATGCTGGAGATAATGTCAATACGCTGATAAAGACTTCATCCAACATCTCTTCCAGCGCAACTCCTTCAGGATTGGTACCATGCTGATCCCACAATTCTGACCGTGCATTAAGATCTCAACATAGTATTACAGAGTCTCCGAGTTCATTTTCTATTTTCTTAAAAAAAAAAAAAAAAAAAAAAAAAAAAGGTCCGAGCCGTTGTTGATGTGTGGAAACCTGGATATATGTATGCATTGACGAGAACAAGGGTTTTCTGACCACCATCAGGTCTTTCCAGTCTCACATCCATTAGTTCACGTGTGCTGTTACATAAGTCTGTCATGGGCAGTTTGTTTTTCAAGGTTTTGTTGTTTAGTTTTTCTGTTCTTGTTGTTTCTTGGGGGTTGTTATCATAGCTGGTCATTCATCATCCTTTGGAAAAACAGTAAACAAGTTGGGTATTTTTTGCTCCCATAAAAAAACCTAACACAGAGTAACTTTTATTCAAGACTGGCACAGCCTTTTAAACTTGAATAAAGTCAGACAAATACATAGACGAACAATCTAATAGTGGGGGAAAAAACAAGCGCAGGCCAACAACTGAACTATCTTCATAGTAATGACTTGGCAAAGATTTGGACTTAAGGAGGGGGGGGGGGTAATTTGAAGATGGAGAAACTGGGAACATGAAATTAAGAAAATATGTTACAGATATGAAAACTCTTCACTAGCTGCATAAGGGAACCATCGCAATCTCTTTTGAAGGCAGATATATTTGTATTGCCTGCTCCGAGGCCTTTCGTCCGCTGGGTCGGACTCATCAGGGAGACACGGCTGGTTGTGTCTGCGCTCCTGGCGTCAAATAGAGACACACCACAGTCCATAATACTGTGGTGTTCTCACCACCAAGAGTGCAAAAAAGAATCCAATAGCACTCCCAAAGCAGCCAGCGAAGAGTAGTAAATGAAACCAAACGAAAGTGTGGGGAGGAAAAAAGTTGCTGAAAAACTAAAGACATTATGCAAACAGTATAAAATAAAGGGGACAATCTTTGAGCCTACGCTTGAGGATCCACCCAAAGATGCAAGGGAGATCAAAAGACAAACACACAGACGGACAGAAACAAATACAAATAACCTCAATTTGATTAATGTTATGTAGATAACCATTTTGACCAAAAAAAGCATGAACAGTGTAGAACAGCTCGAGTGTCGGCAAACACCAAACCAAATCACATTTATTTGGCACGTTGAAATATTTGCTAGGCTTTATTCTGATCATTATAGGGTAAAAACTGCCTTAAAAAATAAAGAGTGTTATAGTGTTTTCTTTTCGATGGTGGCCCCTGACAGTCCGGGTTGTTATCCGCAAAACTTGTGTCAGTGACGTCATCTGCAATACCATGACGAAATTAAAAAAAAAAAAAAGAATTTTAAGTCACAATTTGTTGACTGCGGTTTAACTTTTGATTAAATTCACCGTCTTCAGTATGCTGATACTTTGAAATGTTCAAAAATGTTGCATTTCTAGCTTTGTGCGTTCGTGTAACGCATCGGGGACCACTAATTATGGCTGTTCCAAAAACATATCTTGTATCAGCGTTCGTGTAACGCATCGGGGACCACTAATTATGGCTGTTCCAAAAACCTATCTTATATCAGCTATAACCCATGCTCTGGAGTTTCTCTCTCTCTCTCTCTCTCTCTCTCTCTCTCTCTCTCTCTCTCTTCTCATTTCACGCTGTTTCCGAGGCTCGACAATGAGGCGGTTGCTCGGTGACTGGGAAATCTACAGGGCCAGACCCCAGCTGTTTCAAAATGGCTTTTCAATTTAAAGAGAGAGAGAGAGAGAGAGAGAGAGAGAGAGAGAGAGAGAGAGAGAGAGAGAACGCGGGTTTTTCAGGCAAAATGCAAAATTGATCTGGGAAACATTTTTATCTCTAGAAGGGAAGTTTTCTGAATTTAAATACATTATCTTTCAAAGTTTTCAGACCTGGAATCAACAGAAAAGTCTTTCTTGAAGAAGCATCCCCAAGTCGTCCTTGGCGGACTTAAGCGGAAAGTGGAAATTTTCATTGTCTCCGAGTCTGAACACATTCGGGGGAGGGGGAGGGGGGAGTAATAATTAGTCAATCACAATCTTGAAAACTGCTTACGACACACAGCGTTCATCATTTTGTGCCGAGGGATAAAGTTAACAGTGGCGAAACAATGAAAACCAGCGCGGAACAAGAGAGAGAGAGAGAGAGAGAGAGAGAGAGAGAGAGAGAGAGAGAGAGAGAAACTTTATTTTAGCCTTTGTATAAAACTAAAAAGAAAATTAAATTTTCTTTCAAGGCATTTTAACTATAGACCACTAATGAAGAGCCCGATAGTTTTTGGGGGTTTTTTTTCCGATGCTTAAACAGGAAATCACCATGCAAAAATAACCAATTTAATCTACGAAAAAGACAATTGTTGCAACATACTTACTTGCAATGATATTGGGCCGTCACACACGCTGGGAGCATTCAAACCGTGCTTTTCCCAGCCAGTCCTGTCGCCAAGTGTCGTCTGCTGGCGACTGATAGAGGGAGACGTCTGCTCCAGTCTATCACATGCTTTCTGAGCATGCGCAAGACTGGACGTGCGCGTGAGAAGCACGTGCGAGAAGGGCCAATTGGAAGCGAGGCGAAAGGTTCGATCAAAACGACACGTCCTGGACTGGCTGGTGAGATGTGGGTGGAGGGCGAGTTGGTCTCCTCTACGCACGTTCATTCACATATCGCTTGGAAAGAGAGAGAGAGAGAGAGAGAGAGAGAGAGAGAGTGTGTGTGTGTGTGTGTGTGTGTGTGTGTGTGTGTGTGTGTGTGTGTGTGTGTGAGCACGTGTGTCCATTCCTTCTTCAATTTACTTCTATCATTGTCAGAGAAATAAGACAGAACAAAAGAGACTGAGAGAGAGAAAAGGGAGTTTGTATATGTGTGCAGGTCTGTCTTTTCACTGAAAGTGAAATTAGACACGGAAAAATAGATACACAAACAGACACAGGCAGACAGGCAGCAGACAGACAGTGAGACAGCAAGGCAGGCACAGACAGACAGATAGATAGGCAAACAGACAGACAGATGGGTAGATAGATAGATAGATAGATAGATAGACAGTACGAGTGCATTCGTGTTCGCGAGCGTTTTGCGTGCGTGCGTGTGCGTGTGTGTGGGGGGGGGGGGGGGCGGAGGAGGGGAAAGGGCGTGTGTACTGTTGTGTATGAGAAATTAATTGGAAAGTGATGGAGTGGGACAAGAAACACAGGTACATGGGAGAGAAAGAGACGGGGAGGAGAGAGAGAGAGAGAGAGAGAGAGAGAGAGAGAGAGAGAGAGAGGAGAGAGAGAGAGAGAGAGAACGAACGAACGAACGAACGAACGAAATATTTTAATGTGTTAGGCTTTTTGCCCATTCACATGGGGACGATGAGGGGGGTGGGGGGCGATGGGTAACTGAACAATACAAACATGTATAATCAAACTTAGATAAGTTAAGTCATCATGACGTGGAAGCCACATCAAGGAAATTCAACTCATTTCATGATCAATCTGCTAAAGTACAATAACAACTTTGCAGTCAATAGTTTACATGAGCTTTTGTACCAAGATCATAACAAGTTCAAATAATGGTAACAAACTTTACAGTCTACTTCACATGAAGACCAAGATTTCCTTTTTGACAAGAACTCTGATCACAAGTCTAAATGGTAGCTGTATAGTAGTTGGGCCATATTTTAAACGTGATTTCCTTTCCAACCTCACTGATGTCTGAATAGTTTAACAAGGAACTTCGTCATAGTTAGGTTGCTTCTAAACCAAGATTTCCTTTGTAATCAGCACTGGTGTCGCATCTGTCTTTTTTCTCTGATCTAAGGGTATTGATAAGGCTGTCCATTTTCTTTGAGGTGTCTTCAAAACAGTTCGTAATTGCGTTGTAAAGATCCGTTACAGTCAGTTGTGAGGTGTCAGCTGATTCAGGAACATCCGCTGTGTTGTTGCCTGTGCCTTTCTTTGCGTCAGTCTCCTGCGGATGGAAAGTCAGGATTTCGCCGCGCTCCCCCTGTGTAACCCACTGCGTACCGTTTTCTAATGTCATCGTATCCGTGGTGTATTCCTCTGACTGGGTTTCGAAATTTTCACAATCGTCACTGATTTTCACTTCCTGAAAGTTAATGTCACTTGCAGCGGCAGGCGATGGACAATACTGTTGATCTATATCTGTCTGAAGGGCACAGCTCTCAACACATGTAGAAATGTCGTCGTGGATAATGTCCGACACATTGTTATTTCCCGTTTCGTAAAACAAACTTCGGGGAGTAGGAAGAAATAAGCCAGACGGAGATGAAGAAGAACTTGCCTTCTGTCGTATTCTGTGCTCCTCGACCCGTCTCCTGTCCCTCGTAATCTGTGACGGACATTTTCGACGAAAGACGACAGTGTTGTCTTGGCGAGTGAGCGCGGCGGCGGGTTGGGTTGGTGGCTGTGTTAAACGCAGCACGATGACAGTCTGTGCTCCCCTTCCTTCGATTTTGAACGACGACAGCGACAGTTCTTGTAACAAAGTGTTTAGCATACACTCAAGTGTCGGTGGAAGTCCTATGACTGGCATTGTTACTTATTTTCTTGCCAAAAGAAAACAAAATGGTCAGAGCTTCGTTGAAATGCTTCTTGCCGGTAGCCATGCAAGGGAAGCCACTCGAGAGAGAGAGAGAGAGGAGAGAGAGAGAGAGAGGAAGATACTGCATATGTGAAAGGTGAGCGTTAAGCCTTCGAATGAAACAGTATAAACAACGCAAAAAATGCATACAAAATCCACACAATACTACATGATAAAGCGAAATCATCTGTAACAAGACGTACACTGGAGAGTCAACGTCGAACGTTTGACCTATTTCCGCCCTTTGACCTATTGTAAACATGTCAGGTCATGAGTGAAAAACTTTTTCCACCGCCAGGGAACGTAATAGTAGGTAAGGACTAAGTAGGATTTCTGGTATTCAAGAATGTTTTGTTGTTGTTTTTTTTCTTTTTAAATAAACTATCTCGAATTCATATGCCTTTTTTGTTTGTTTGTTTCTAAATAGAATGATATCTAGGATTCAAGTACTTTTCTTTTCTTTTTGAATAGGATATCTGGGATTTATGTAGTCTTTTGTATTTGAAAAGGATATTTGAGATTCATGAATATTTTTGATAGGATGTCTGGGGGTTGTGTGTGTGTTTTTTTTTTGTTTGTTGTTTGTTATTGTTTTTGTTGTTGTTGTTGATAGGATATCTGGTGATGTTTTTGTTGTTGTTGTTGTTGTTTTGTTTTGTTTTAACTTTTTTTTTTCAAATAGGATATCAGGGCCTCTTGTTTCTTTTTTTACTTTTTTTTTTTTAGAATAGGATATCTAAAACTTACATATTTCTTTTCTTTTTAATCAGGATATTTGGGATTCAACTGACGTCAAATATTTTATGCTGGACCAGTTGCTTCTTGAAAAGACCCGAAACGTTTTCAATCGAATCAGCACCTGTCTTAACGAGTAGGACGCGACAGTCAAATTCTATCACCATGTTGCATTCAATTTGTCTGCTTTTACGGACTGACAAAACATCGCTGAAATTATCTCGAGCCAGCATGCACGCAGCTTATATATGCGCATTCACAGTATTCACCCCCCCACACTGTAAAAGCTTCTCGATCAAGGGAACTAACTCTAACGCCCCAAACCAGACCGCCGAACACACACGCGCGCGAGCGCGCGCGCGCACGCACGCATGCATACACGCACGCATGCGCGCGCACATGCACATACACGCACGCACGCACGCACGCGCGTACACACACACACACACGCACGCACGCCCACGTGCGCGCACGACACACACACACACACACACACACACACACACACACACACACACAACACACACACCTCTTCTTTCCTGATTTCCTGACATTTTTCGTCCCTATAGATTCCCAAAACGTCTCACCGATTTCCCGTGCGTTCGGACATGTATCCTATCTATCTAGATTTTCAAGTGATATACTGGAATACAGAACATTACAAAATATACCAAACAATGTTCCGCAAAAAATGTAATTCTTTAGGGACAGTTATCAATATTAAGCATAAACTTTAAAATATTTTGAGGTTATAATGTACTCTGATCTGTTGGTGCGTGGTGTGTGTGTGTGTGTGTGTGTGTGTGTGTGTGTGTGTGTGTGTGTGTGGGTGGGTGGGTGTGGTGGGTGTGTAAATGTGTGCGTGTGTGGGGGGTGGGGGGTGGGGGGGGGCTTTTTTTTTTTTACCTTC
>CM065735.1:42827843-42832843 GCA_033310375.1 Conus canariensis
AGGAGACTGCGCAGGTCGGTTGGCGTCGTCACGAGGAGACTGCATGATTGATGCACCTTCTGTAGGAGATGAGGAAACACTTTCTTCCTCCTTTTCTTCATCATTTTCACTGTCCATGGTTTGATGAAGTGTTAGGCTCACAAAATGTTCCTCGCCTATTTGCCCAAATAAGGACAGGTGGTAGGGATGATTCAATGTCTCCCGCCAAGATCTTATTCATCAGGTAGTATATCCTGGAGCTCTCTTGCTGACTTGTTACGATGTGTATGTCCCTACCAATCATTCTCGCCATAGCTTGCACTACAATAGCATCAGCATATATGCCATTCTTGGCAATGTTGGTCAGGTACTGGTCAGTGATGTGTGACCAAAGTGCGTCAGCTGCAGAGAGGTTCCCGAGAAATGTGTTGACATCTTTCCTGAGCGAGTTTGACAGGAACTATGACAAGTATGGCGACAAGGTGATGCACCATGAAACATCTCTCCCCCCCTCTCTCTCTCTCTCTCTCTCTCTGATTTTTTGGAGGTGCTCAATATTAGGGGGGGCAGTATATAAGGCTGCCCCCCCCCCCACCAATATTTTTCTGGAGGGGGGCATCCCCCCCCCCCCCCCCCGCCCCCCCTGCTTCCGCCGCCTGTGACTTTTATTCATTTTGGTTTTCTCTGAATTGATACGCATTTATATATTTCCTACAATATGCATTAATGTCCTTCCCATCTTCATGTCACAATTATCATCATTATTTGTATTTCTATTATCGTCAACATTTACCTTGTCATTAGTAGTGGTAGTATATCTATAGATTTCTTAGATGTCATCTTACTATCTTGCTCATTTTCTGTCGCATCATCATCTTCATCATTATCATTTTTTCCTCTATCATCATCATCATCATCATCATCATCATCATCATCATCGTCATCGTCATCATTATTTTTTTCCTCTATCATCATCATCATCATCATATCATCATTATTTTTTCCTCTATCATCATCATTCATCATCATCATCATCATCATCTTCATCGTCATCATTATTTTTTTCCTCTATCATCATCATCATCATCATTATTTTTTCCTCTATCATCATCATTCATCATCATCATCATCATCATCATTTCATCATCATCATCATTATTTTTTCCTCTATATCATCATCATCATCATCATCATCATCAGTGATAGTAGTAGAAACCAATCTTCTCCCCTATCCTCAGTCTCTTCCCTCTTCTCTTCAGTCCCATTCATAGTTTCAGTTTTTTCCACCCACGCTACTTTTTCCCACTGATCGAAGAGACGAGTGACCTTTGCCCGTCCTTTGTGATCTTCTTCGTCCTTCGTTTCCATTGTTTTGACTGTTGTTTGAATGTCCTGCCTTAAGAAGACCCAGTAGGTCGAAACGCGTGTGTGTGTGTGTGTGTGTGTGTGTGTGTGTGTGTGTGTGTGTGTGTGTGTGTGTGTGTGTGTGTGTGTGTGTGTGTGTAATTTTTGTATTCCTTCGTTTGGCGGCTCAGTAATTCTATTGTTGTATTAACATTACAGACAATGTATTTTCTTTTTTTTCTTTTTTTTTTTTTAGGAAGTAACGTATACATGGATCTCAAGAAAGAAAGAAAAAAAATGCATTGATAACGATCAGCTTGTAAGATCTGGTGAGGCTCTGGGTTATAAGCCCCGAATCCAATGCACAAAGGACTGATTGGTCTCGGCGGAGGCTTCGCTTTCCCGGTCGCCTTCTCAAATGTCGCCCTTGTTATCAACGCTTCCATATTACGAGAGGTCGCTAGTTTTGAAGGACTGCCATAACCGTTTTCTTTGTGAAAATAATTATTTGTCGATTGCCGTTTTCACCTGAAAATCTTAAGTTTTGTTGCTTCATTAAAAAAAAATACATTATTTTCGATCTGATATTGAAAAATGTGGTCGCCATGGTTACAGGTGAAGGTTAAAGTCTGAAAGCCTGATGGTAGGTTAACAGGGGAGGGAGAACTGTTTGACGTTCGGTAGGTTAACAGGGGGGAGAACTGTTTGACGTTTGGTAGGTTAACAGGGGAGGGAGAACTCTTTGACGTTCACCGTGAAGGGCGGTGCCCATCCCTGCCCTTCCGCCGCCTTACCCTTCCCTGACCTGAATCAAATACTTTTTTTTTTGATTTACTGCTTTATGGACAGAGAGGGTTTTCAAGCTGTGGAAATCCGACCCCACGAGTGGTTCTGTAGCTCTGCAGACCGGCGCTCTAATCACCATTTGATGACGACAGACCCCAGTTACCATGAAAAGGTGGGAGGAGGGGGAGGGGGAGGGGAGGGAAGGGGAGGGGAGGTAATAATGCTCAGTGGAGGTGAACAAGGACTGATGCGCACGCGCACTGGTGTTATTGCACGCTTTATGAGATCCGCGGCAATAGCGCTCGCTGAAGATGTAGAGGGTATGTCCCTGTGCTTTCGTTCCCTTCCCCTCCCCCCCCCCCCCCCTCCCTCTTCCCGTCCTCCTCCCCCTTCCCCCTCCCCCTCACCCGTTCCCCTCCCTCTCCCCCCCCCCTCCCCTTCCTACCCCCGTCCCCTCTTCTGACCTTATACTTCTTGCTTTCTTAAAGGAAAGTAACAGAACACCGGTATTTGGAAAGAAGTGTTTTCACTGTTTACGTCTCACTAGGGTCATAAGAGAGGCCTTTTTTTTTCTTTTGACCCATGACCTGATGCTTGAACATCCCAATAAGGAGGCTGGGGGCTCTTTGAGTACAAGTTTCGTTTTCATGTGGAAGGGATTGTTTTTATATTATCAGTACTGTTTACCTCACGAACTTAATTGCTGTCTTTGCGTGGAAACACTAAACACAGCATCTTCTCTACAGATGTCGGTTATATATTTCTCGCACAGAAAGACATAGACAGGTGTATAAACAGACAGACAGACGGACGGATAGATAAGTACAGAGATAGATGTATTACGCGCGCGCACACAGACGTACGCACGCAGCACGCATGCTCACACACACACACACACACACACACACACACACACACACACACACACACACACACAAACAGACGCTCACACAACACACACACACACACACACACACACACACACACACAACCACGCACGCACGCACGCACACACACACACAAAGCGCGCGCGCGCGCGCGCGCGCAACAGAGAGAGAGACAGACAGACAGACAGAAACACAGAGAAACAAGACACACAGATCCACAAAGACACAGACAGACGCACAGATAGATGCACAAATGCACAGATACACAAGCACAAAGACAGATACCGGGCACATAGATAACAGACGCACAGACAAAGACTCACAGAGATACTTTGACTGATATACGTACAAATAGATAAGCAGTCAGACACAAACACAAGTACTCAAATACACGAATACTCAACCACAGAGACAAATATACAGACGGACATACAAACTGATATACAGACACACAGACAAATACACACACACAGTATTTAGATAGGGAAAAATGTTTCGCCGCAAATCATCTCAAAACTGCTGCGCTTTTTCAGTTTGCTTTGAAGCAGACGTGACCCTGAACACCCAGCCTAGGTCAGAGTTGAAACTTTCCAAGCATGAACTCTCTGCATTAATGTAAAAATTCCATTGATTGATATGATTGATTGATTGATTGATTGATTGATTGATTGATTGATTGATTGATCAATAATTAATTAATTAATTGATTGATTAATTAATTAATTAATTGCACGAACCACTGTGCCCTTTCATAGGGCGCCACGTTGCGGCAAGGGAGAAGCTAACCAGCAGAAAATCACCGTGTTAGACATTTTTGGTGGTCAAACTCAAAAAAAAAAAAAAAAAAAAATCGAAGAGAAAGAGAAAAAAAAACGACAACAACCCCCTTCCTCCCCCGTCCCCTCCCCCCTCCCCCCTCCCCCCCCCCCCCCCCCCCCTCCACCCCTCTGTCCCTGGCATTTCCGTCATATTCTTCCTCAAGACCAGACGATCGAAAAGGAAAAAGAGACTGGAAGAGGAAGGTGCAGGCGGGGGGGGGGGGGGAAGGATAGGAAAGGAGGGGACGTTGGGGAGGAGGTGGAAGGTAGTGGGGGGGGGGAGAGCCGGGGGGGTGGTGGTGGGGGGGAGGGAGGGGTCATGTCAGCTGTCTGGTTAATTAAAGCCTTGAAATTTTATTCGGTACGGCCGCAACTCGTGTTCTGGCTCGGTGCATGTTGTATTGACCGTATAGTCTGAGGAGGGGTGGGGGGTGGGGGGTGGGCACTGATATCAATGCCCAAGGTTTGTGAGCATCTACGTCTGTGTGGGTCTTATAGGCAGGCTGCTGCTGGCACATTCGGTCCAGAGCTATTACCGTGAGGCCTGATCTTCAGGCTCTGGAGGCATAGCTCTTTCTCCTGCCATTGCGCTCTGCTGGAATGTTTTGTTGCAGGTGGCTGACATTTTCGGAGCTGCCGGATAGGGGAAATCCCCGAACTGCCTTTGGCAGGTTTTATGTTCGAAGATAGGTCTGAGGACCTTTGGACTTTGGGTTGTCCAGGGTGGGGTGGTGGTTGTTCCGTCAGCGACACAGACTTCCGGAAGTAAAGTATGACATCTTGATTCCTGTTCCTTTTCTTAATTCCTTAGCACAGAGAGAGAGAGAGAGAGAGAGAGAGAGAGAGAGAGGGGAGAGAGACAGACAGACAGACAGACAGACAGACATATACAGACAGAGAGACAGAGAGAGAGAGAGAGATGGAGATGGAGAAACAGAGAGAGACAGATAGAGAGAGAAAGAAGCAGAAAGACACATCAAGAAGAAGAAGAAGGAGAAGAAGAATTTCTTAATGGTTTTAAGTTTTGTTTTGTGTCTGTTAATTCGGCTTCTTACACTTACTGAGGAAGAGCGTGCACTAAATCCACTTGATTCCTCTACGTTCATCCGACCCCCTGTTTTTGAAGGGGAGATTACTCATGCTGTGACGTAAGCCTCCATCTGTTAAGGCGACAGCTTATAATGTC
>CM065735.1:42837843-42892843 GCA_033310375.1 Conus canariensis
TGTTTCGTAAACAGTTCCCATACGAATGGGAAGTTGAATACTCGAGCGAACGTTGCATTATAGTAAAGGTGATATGTACTGGGGATGAAATCTATATCTGTAATGTCTATGCTCCAAACGGAACTCGCGAAGTAGAAATTTTTTAAACACCACTGTTAATACTTTGAATAATCTTGATTGTGAAAAACTAGTAGTCTGTGGTGACCTCAATACAGTAATGGATAATGAATTGGATATCATCTCTGATGAAAAGCACCCCGAGAGTGTTGTTAAAAGTTTTCAGAATTAGGAGAGTCCTGTGATCTATATGATGCCTGGCGACTGTTCAACATCGACGAAAAAGAATTTACCTGGTCCCGTGTGGTGAAAGGCGTCTTTATTGCAAGACGTTTAGACTACATATTACTGGATAAGAATGTTATTGATGCTGTGCTTGAATGTAACATTAGTTCCTTTCCCCAATCTGACCATAGGGGTGTATATGTAACTTTGAAGAGTTGTAATGTAGAGCGTGGACCAAGCTACTGGAAAGTTAATAATGCACTATTAAAAGAAAAGCAATACATTGATAAGATCAATAGAGTAATTGAAACCTTTGACTTGGATACAGCCAATGCAAATTTAACACACGATATGAAAGGGGAGCTGCTTAAATTAGAACTTAAAAAGGAAACCTTACAATACAGTAAACAAAGAGCAGTAAATAGAAAGAATGAATAAACTCACGAGTTTACAGGCTGATTTACAGCGTTTTTATTCTTTGCTTGCAAAAGATCCGCACAATTTGGAGACTGTTAAAAAACGTGAACAGCTTAGGCTGCAGTATGATTCATTTGAACAAGAAAAAACACAAAGTGCTCAGGTACGCTCTAGGATGAACTGGATAGAAAAAGGGAACCAAAATACTGAGTTCTTCTTAAACCTCGAAAAATCTAGAGCTAACGATAAACTTATGCCAAAACTAGAACTTGAGAATGGTCAGGTAGTCACCGATCAGTTTCAAATTCTTAATGCCCAGAAAGAGTATTTTAAACGGTTATATAGTCATAAGAATAACAGTGAAACTGTTGAAGAGGAAGTTGAGTTATTTTTAAATGGCTGTGATGTACCTCTCCTGAATGATGAACAGATAGCAAGTTGTGAGGGTAAAATCACTTGTGAAGAACTAGCAAGAGCATTGAAGAGCATGAAAAACGGTTCTTCTCCAGGGTTAGATGGATTAACCACAGAATTTATGAAGGTATTTTGGGGGAAGTTGAGTATCTATCTGGTGAATGCATTTAATACTTCTTTTGAAAAAGGTGCATTGACTTTTAGCCAATCAACTGCCCTTATTACGCTTATTCATAAAGGGAAAGATCTTTCAAAAAGCAAGCTCTCAAATTGGAGGCCAATTTCTCTTACCAACACGGACTACAAGATACTAGCCAAGTGCCTTGCACATCGAATTGATAACGTCATCCCACTAATAGTCAATGAGGACCAAGTAGGCTATATTAAAGGCCGTAGTATTGCATATAACCTCAGACTTATTGATGATATAATAGAATACTTGAGGATAAAGAATAAACCAGGGGTATTACTAGCTTTAGATTTTACAAAAGCCTTTGACAGGATTTCCATGAAATTCATGATAACTGCTTTTAAACGATTCGGCTTCGGGGCTCAGTTTGTCAAGTGGGTAGGTGTTTTAATGGCTAATGGCTGGATATCAGAAGATTTTGATGTAAAGTGTGGCATCCGACAGGGGTGTCCTTTTTCTCCCCTTGCCTTTGTCATAGCATAGAATTACTTGCTATTAGACTCCGACATGATAAGGATATAAAAGGTATTGATATTGATGATTTGTCTGATACTGAACATATTAAAAGAATTGTGAAAACCTTATTATACGCGGACAACGTGACTTTACTTCTGAAAGACAAAAACGATATAGTAACAACACTTAAAATATTGGATGCTTTTAAACTATTGTCTGGTCTATCTATTAACAGAACAAAGTCAGAAGCCATGTGGCTTGGGCAGTATAAGGACAACAAAACGGAAGGATTTGGTTTGCGATGGGCTAAAGATATCAAAATTTTAGGTATATACTTTTCCAATCTCTGCACTGCTTCAGAGATTGAGAAGAACTGGACAGAAAGAATAAGCATAATTAAACGAACTATTTCTGTTTGGGAAAAACGCAATTTAAGTAATTTGGGCAAAATCTGTGTCATAAAAAGCTTTTTAGCATCACAGTTGATATATGTAATGAAGGTAATTTCATTACCAGAAAAAGTCTTATCGGAAATGAACTCGCTGTTATTTCGATTTCTGTGGAGAAAGAAACACTGCAATCGAAAAGCATTTGAAAAAGTGAAAAGAGGTGTAGTTATAAACTTATTATTAAAGTTATTAAAAAAAAAACCCATCGCATAGAATGCCTTTGGAATAATGGCAATATCACTTACCAGGGTCAAGTGATATATTTCAAGAAGTGGGCAAAAAAAAGGTATAACGCACATACACGATATGCTACGAACTAACTTACTCTTAACATTTAGAGAGGTCGAAGAAATCATAGGGCCTTCCGCTGAACTTTACATGCAGTATATGGTGGCTTATCTGGCTGTATCATCATTTCTAAGGGCCAATCCAGGTTATGTTTTTGATGAACATAAGGAAGAATATGTTAGTTTCAATGACAACTTCCTGTGCTTTGTTTGTCTATGTCCTTGGCGGCAACTAACCCCCTCTCTTTCTAAATTTTGCTTCATTTTCCGCCCACAGTCACTCCATTTTGAAACCTAAATTTACAGAAGACATGTTTCCACGGCAGCTTGATATAGTCGCCGTTCAGGAATTCTTGTTTCTTTCTTTTGCGTTCCCGGCCATGCTAGATAGTAATTTTGGTTAGTAAAGCCAAGTCAGCAGTCCGCTGCTATGACCCCCCCGGTCCCCACAGCTTCTCCTGGACCTCAACCGGACTGGGCCACGGTCTGGCATCTCGAGGCTTCAAAGGAGGGGGAGGAATAAAACAGGCCCCCAGTCTTTTTTTTTATTATTATGGGTAACATTAGAGATGGGGGGGGGGGGGGGGGGGGAGAATCAGTCATTATCATGAACAATATGGCTCAAGTTAACATGCATATCTTTGTAACTTCGTTTATATCACTTTTGTCTTAAAGGCCGATCTGAGAACACAGTAAACTTCGTACAATGTTGCACAGATGATTAGTACAATGTTGCACAGATGATTAGTACAATGTTACACAGATGATTAGCTTCTGGTCACAAAAATACCTGTATGCCTCTCTCCTGCCCTTTTTGTCCCTCCCATCCTTCGCTCTTGATCTTCTCGTGGTATTTCCTCTTCACACGTGAATCGAAAGAGCCTATCTTGCTCTGATTTAACGCGGAGCAGAACACTAACCAGGTCGTTGTCAAACCGGTTCAAGAACTGCCCCGGATTTTCTCCACTGAGAATCGGGGGAATCCAAGAGGCAACGACCAATCAGAGCTCTCCTGGGGGATATCGATCTGTGGACGGGCAATAAGATCAACCTGTCACTCCATCAGATCAACACGTCATTTAGAGTAAAGCCAGCAAATCAACTAAGAGGACAGGGGCAGAGTTATTGCCCTTACACGTTCAAGCAGAAGAGTGCGCGATTGCAGAGAGAGAGAGAGAGAGAGAGAGCGAGAGAGAGAGAGAGAGAAGACAGAGAGAGAGAGAGAGAGAGAGAGAGAGAGAGAGCTGACGATGATGATGATGATGACGACGATGATCTTTATCACAAAAAAAAATACGCAAGTGCGTGTAAGCAAGTGCGTGTTTTTTTGTTTGTTTGTTTGTTTGTTTTTTGTTTTGTTTTTTGCTGCCCTTGCCCTGCAAAGATACGAAGCGTGACTGGCAAGCCAAAACCAAGAACATTTGATAAAAAGGCATACACTCAGACAGTGTAATAAGAAGTTGAAGTGTCGCTCGATTGTAGGTCTCCGTCAACATTAAGGCAACGAAGAATGTTTTTTTTTAAAGGAGAACAAGAACAAGAAAGAAGAGGCTAGGCAAGACAAAACAAAAACTGAAAGAAAACAAAACAAAGCAAAAACAAAAAAACGAATGAACAACAAGACATACAAGCCACTTTCCCATTAACATTGAAGCATTAACCTATGAAGGCTACTGTGTACATGTTTGACGGACACACACACACGCACGCACGCACAAGCAAGCAATTGTAAATCTGTGTGTGTGTGTGAGAGAGAGAGAGAGAATTAATTGATTTTGTAGATGTTTGTCTACCATAATGTAAAAAATCTGAAATCAGTTTGTATTTTTATCAGAGTGATGATATACGTAGGGGGTGCAGTCACACATCAGCCGGGGTCATGGGCGATTTCAATGGTCAGTCTCAAGGTGCACGATAGCCATTGATCAGAAGGGTGATGCCAAGTGTCAGGAAGGCTTGTGGACTGTAAAAACCACCAATGGTCCCACGATGGGCGAACATTCTGAGCCACTTTCCCCCTCAGTTGCATCGGTCATCAACTACCCCCTCAATGGATTGAGCAACAGGCCAACGGCTAGGTCCCCTCCCGTGCTCCTCCCCCCATTTAAACGCCCCTCCTTCTCTCCACGAGCGGTTGGTCTGTAATGAATTAGACATTGATAGTGTCCAGTGCCTGGCGTTCTTTCACTGCAAAAGTAGCAAGTGTCATTGTCGTAACACTCCACGGTTATTCAATTCAAACCCAGGTAAAGGCTGTAGAAAAACACTAAGGATATCGACTGCCCTGTCTCAGTCAAGGGGGTTTGCTAGGTGGGCCTTTCGGCCTTGGCCATAGTGATCAGTATGTGATTTCTATGATTTTGTGTGTCTGTTTTCTAGACATATACAAAGACGATCAATCTAATAATGGGGGAAATTAAACAAGCTCAGGCCAACAACTTCTCTGTCACCGTAGTAATGACTTGGAATTACTGGTGGGGGGGGGGAACGAGATTGAAGAAAATGAGAACATGAAATTAAAAAAGCATTATTGTAGATAGAAAAACTCTTCGCTGGTTGCATAATAGGAACCATCGTTTGAAAGCAAATCTATTTGTATTTTCTGCTTCTAGGCTTTTCATCCGCTGAATCGGAAGTTATCAAGGAGACGGCTGGTTGAGTCTGTGTTCCTGGCGTCAAATAGAGACACACCACAGTCCATAATACCGTGGTGTTCTCACCACCAAGGGTTCAAAAAAGAATCCAACAGCACCCTCAAAGAGCCAGCGAAGGGTAGTAAATGAAACAAAACGAAAGTGTGGGGAGGAAAAAAGTTGCTGAAAAACTAAAGACATTATGCAAACAGTATAAAATGTAGGGGACAATCTTTGAGCCTACGCTTGAGGATCCACCCAAGGATGCAAGGGAGATCAAAAGACAAACACAAAGACGGACAGAAACAAATACAAATAACCTCGATTTAACTGAAACGAAATTGAAAATGAAATGAGGCAGGGAACAGTAAACAATAAACAGTAAACAAGTAGGGTAACTTTTGCTCCCGTAGGAAAACCTAACACCGAGTAACTTTTATTCAAGACTGGCACAGCCTTTTAAACTTGAATAAAGTCAGACAAATACAAGGACGAACAATCTATAGTGTGTGTGTGTTGGGGGGGGGGGGGGGGGGGGGGGACAAGCGCAGGCCAACAACTCCTCTGTCATCATAGTAATGACTTGGCAAAGATTTGGACTTAAGGGCGGGGGGGTTGAAGATGAAGAAAATGGGAACATGAAATTAAGAAAATATAGATATGAAAACTCTTCACTAGCTACATGAGGGAACCATCGTTATCCCCTTTGAAGGTAGATCTGTTTGTATTGCCTGCTCCTAGGCCTTTCGTCTGACTTTATTCAAATTATTCAACCTCCCCCCACCCCCACCCCCCAGCCTTAAGTCCAAATCTTTGCCAAGTCATTACTATGATGACAGAGGAGTTGTTTGCCTGCGCTTTTTTTTTTTTTTTTTTTTTTTTTTTTTTTTGTGATGTATCTGTCGATGTATCAGTCTATGTATGAATGTTTTTATGTATGTGTGTATCCACACACATACACATACACACATACGTACGTGTGTGTGTGGTGTGTGTGTGTGTGTGTGTGTGTGTGTGTGTGTGTGTGTGTGTGTGTGTGTTTGTGTGTGTGTTGTGTGTGTGTGTGTGTGTGTTCTTAAACCTGTTTTCTATCATCTTTGACGAAGACATATTTGCCGAAAATCGACTCATCTTCTTCTGTCTTTATATTAGATAGACACTACTTTGCACTCTCTTTCATGTCTGTCCTTGTGTTTTGGCGTTTTTTCAGTGCCGTTGCGGACTGCTTTAGTTTCTTTTTCTTCATATTTTAGCCTGTTTTCAGCTATGCTGGAGGAGTCTGTTTCACTTTACATTATTTACATTTTGGTCTGTTTTCAGTTGTGCTGTTGCAGTCTGTTTCACTTTGCATTTATTTACATTTTGGTCTGTTTTCAGCTCTGCTGCTGCAGTCCGGTCTGTTTTCAGTTGTGCTGCAGTCTGTTTCACTTTGCATTTATTTACATTTTGGTCTGTTTTCAGCTCTGCTGCTGCAGTCCGGTCTGTTTTCAGTTGTGCTGCAGTCAGTTTCACTTTACATTTATTTACGTTTGGGTCTGTTTTCAGTTGTGCTGCTGCAGTCTGTTTCACTTTGCATTTATTTACATTTGGGTCTGTTTTCAGTTGTGCTGCTGCAGTCTGTTTCACTTTGCATTTATTTACATTTGGGTCTGTTTTCAGCTCTGCTGCTGCAGTCTGTTTCACTTTGCATTTATTTACATTTGGGTCTGTTTTCAGTTGTGCTGCTGCAGTCTGTTTCACTTTGCATTTATTTACATTTTGGTCTGTTTTCAGCTATGCTGCTGCAGTCCGGTCTGCTTTCAGTTGTGCTGCAGTCTGTTTCACTTTACATTTATTTACGTTTGGGTCTGTTTTCAGTTGTGCTGCTGCAGTCTGTTTCACTTTGCAATTATTTACATTTGGGTCTGTTTTCAGTTGTGCTGCTGCAGTCTGTTTCACTTTGCATTTATTTACATTTGGGTCTGTTTTCAGCTCTGCTGCTGCAGTCTGTTTCACTTTGCATTTATTTACATTTGGGTCTGTTTTCAGTTGTGCTGCTGCAGTCTGTTTCACTTTGCATTTATTTACATTTGGGTCTGTTTTCAGCTCTGCTGCTGCAGTCTGTTTCACTTTGCATTTATTTACATTTGGGTCTGTTTTCAGTTGTGCTGCTGCAGTCTGTTTCACTTTGCATTTATTTACATTTTGGTCTGTTTTCAGCTATGCTGCTGCAGTCTGTTCCCGTTTCCTTTTCATTTGTATTTTGGCCTTTTTTCCCCTTTTTACTTTTATTTTAGCACGTTTTTGTACTCCCAGTTCTTATAGAACAGGGAGTACTTTACAATGGGAACGAAGAAATGCTGTCTGTAGGTCTGTCTGTCTGTCTGTCTGTCTGTCTGTCTGTCTGTCCGTTACTAGTGGCTATAACGGCCCAAAACGGTTTTTCTTCTTTACGGAATATCTCAGAAAGTACTTGTATGCAAGATAAACTGGGAGTACGTTTATATGCTTTGCATCTTGTTCAGTTTCCATTTCTTTAGCATTTTGGGCCTTTTCAGTAACGGTGCAGTCTCTTTCAGTTTTCTTTTTATTTAAATTTTGTCCATTTTTTCCTAGTAGTGCTGCACTGCCCCCCCCCCCCCCCCCCCTTTTTTTTTTTTTTTTTAAATTTCATTTTGGCCTTTTTTCAGTTCACGTAGCATTCTGGTTCAGTTTTCTTTTTCATTTGCATTTTAGCTTTTTTTTTTTTTTTTTTTTTGCTTAATGCACATTTTTTTTTTTTTTTTTTTTCCCTTAATTATTTGTATTTTGCTGTTTTCACTTTTGCCGCAATCTGGATTAGTTTCGTTTTCATTTCGTTGTTTTGTTTTTGTTGTTGTTGTTGTTGTTGTTGTTTGGCGTTTCTTTTTTTCTTTTCTCCCCCCCCCCCCCCCCCCCCTTTTTTTTTTTTTTTTTTTAGTCAAGCTTGCAATCCGTTTCAGTTTCTAGACTCAAGAAGACTCCAAAATGTGATGATCTATCCGTCCACTGAAACCGAGGCACCAAACCGGCACCCCCCAACGCCCCACCCCCATCCCCCTCCTCCCTCTCCCTCCGGAACTCCACCCCTCCAGGCCACACCATTACCCCCCTAGGCTTCCCTCTCAAAGGCGGTTCTTCTGGTCTTTCCCCATGGACACGGATAAGTGATTTACTGTGCGTGATATTGGGGGGAAGAACAGACGGAGCAGGGGGAGGGAGGAGGAGGAGGAGGAGGGGGGGGGGGCAGGCACGAACGGATGGCTTTGATCTCTGAAAGGCATTTGCCCTTCTACCGTCGGGTGACGAAAAAGCGGGGAGAGGGGGGAGGGGGGTATTATAAGTGGGAAGGCAGATGAAGGGAGGCAATTTCATTAACTGGTGTCCGTCTGCCATAAGGCTGTCTGGCACTGATGGAGGTGTCCCTGAAGGCGGACGCGGCGCGTGACTTCAGGCATCCATTTCCTATTCATCGTTTCTGGACAGAGCGAAAGGCGTCACGTGATTTCTCGCCTCCGCTTCTTGTTGGACTTTCTGGGCGGGGAAAGCGTCACGTGACTCCTCGCCCCCTACCTTTTTCTGTGGGTGCGCATCAAACATTGACGCGCCGAGACCTTGCTTAAAATAAAATTTAGAAGGAGAGAGGGTTAGTTACCGCCAAGGGCACAAACAAACAAAGTACAGGACAAAACACAATGCATTTCGACCTCTTTGGTCTTCTTCAGGCAAAAACAAATAACAAAATGGGCCATTTTGATCTTGCGCCGAATATGAGAAGTTAAGTGGTTTCTCGTTCTTCGTTTTCACTGTCCTAGACGTTATTTGTTTTTGCCTGAAGAAGACCCAAGAGGTCGAAATGCATTGTGTTTTGTTCTGTACTCTGCTTGTGTCCTCGGCAGTAACTTATAGCCCCCTCTCTTTCTAAATTTTGCTTCATTTTCCGCCCTCAGTCACTTTGTTTTGATACTTGCTTAAAGTAGTCTAGAATTTATAGACAAACGCAGTTAGATTGTTTTCTCTCTCTCTCTCTCTCTCTCTCTCTCTCTCTCTCTCTCTCTCTCTCTCTCTCTCTCTCGACTGTCAATGATGTCACCCAAAAAAAAGTCCATTAAAGCAAGTGAAAAGATTGCTTAGATATCAATATATGGCTCAAATTTTATGCTACACCTATAAACGCGCAAATTGTGATTTGATGCAAAATCGTTAATGTGGCGTTTGACCTGTTCAACGTCGCTAAGTGAGGAAAGTGTCACGTGACCCCTTTCCTCCACTTTCATGTTTAATGTCTCGTTGCGTGGAGAACCTCACGTGACTCCTCGCCCTCTGCTTTCTGTTCAACGTTTCTGGGCGGGGAAAGGATCGCCACGTGACCTCTCCAGTCCACTTCCTGTTTAATGTCACGTGGCAGGGACAGTCACGTAATCCCCCGCCCGCTTCTTTTTCTGTCTAACGTTTCTGGACGAGGAAAGTATCACGTGACCCCTCCACTCCACTTCCTGTTCAACGTTCCTTGGCAGGGAGAGTGTCGGGCGACTTCTCACTCTCGCTTCCTGTTTAATGTTTCTGGCCACACGCCACAGTTAAAATTTTGCAAAAATTTACTACGTAATGCATGTAAGCGTTTTGAGATGCAGCATAAATATGAACCAACAACTGACATCTAACTGATAATAGATCAAATGTGCAACTTTCGTCGAATCATTTCACTTTTTTTTTCTTTCTTTTTTTTTTAGGAATTTCTCTCGATGAAATCATTCACAATCTAGAAATACATAAGCTACCCCTTACCTGAAGTCACATGTCAGGCCTTCGCATTCACCCGAGACCCTATCTTTGCACCATGTGGTTCCCCCCATATAGTCCCATTCCTTTCATTTTAGTCTGACTGCTTGGAACCACCTGGCATATAGCTTGATGGGCGTATGAAAATGAAGAAGGTAAAATAACTTTCAGACTCTAAACAAATCTTAAATAAATGTTAGCGAACTGGCAAGAAAAACGAGGACAAACGAGTCACAAGACAAAACACGACGCGTTTCGACCTCTTAGGTCTTCTTCAGGCAAGACACAACCAAATAAGACAATGAAAATGAACGAGTTCGTCACTTAGCTTTGATCCCTTCAGCGCATTTTCTTTGTCCTATTTGTTTGTGTCTTGCCTGAAGAAGACCTAAGAGGTCGAAACGCATCATGTTTTGTCTTGTGACTCGTTTGTCCACGTTTCTCTTGGCGGTTCGCTAACATTTATTTAACATTTGTTTAGATTTCCGCCTGCAGTCGTCTCACTTTGTAACTTGAATGATGTCAGTAGATCTTCCTACGGTCCTAAGTGCCGCCTGATGGTCTGACGCACTTGTTGATTGGTGACAATGATCAGTAAATATCTGATGTTTCAAATCTTTGCGGGACATTTTCCATGGCTTGGATTCTGCTTTCCAGATGTGCAGTGAGGGCACATGAAGATGGAATAAGCCAGTGCGCGCTGGAGCATGATGATGGGTTACATGGAGATGTACTCATCCTTCCATACAGGTTTTAGTCTGGACAGTGCTGAAGCCGCCTTTTTTTCTGCCCTGGGGATGATTTCTGGCTTGAAGCCCTAAATGCTGTGATAGATATCCAGGTAAGTGATGTGTTGGATAGATTCTAGCATCTGACCTTGGACAGTGACATCAGTATTTACGGTGGAGTTGTGTGTGGCTAGCCAATAGCTTGGTCATCGTTTTCATTGTCCTGAATGTTGTTTCTCTTGCCTGAAGAAGACCTAAGAGGTCGAAACGCGTCGTGTTTGGTCTTGTGATTTGTTTGTCCATGTTAACTGGCGGGTTTACTCTAAATTCCTTTCCAAATTTGTTTCAATTTCCGAATGCAGTCACCTCACTTTGAAGCTCAGCTTCCACAAGTTAGCAGGTTTTACAGCGGAGATCGTTTGCAACTCGGCATTCACAAGTTATCACATAACACAGGATTGTTTGTAAGTCGGATCTACAATATACATTTCACAGAATTCTTTGTACCGTCTAGAAGTGATCGTAGTTTTACAGCACTGTTTAAAACCACTCGGTATTTACATATCATCATATTTCACAAGACTGTCCGGTACAATCAGCAAATACGAGTTATTTGATTTTATGGGATTGTTTACGCTATCATCTTCAGTAAGTTGTCAAATGTTGAATTGCAAAAATTACGAAATACCATAGGAAAATTGCTGGCAAGCGATTGAACGTAAATGCTGTGCAGAAAAGAGCTTGCCTGCGCCGGATTCGAGTCCCTTAATGTTGTTTTGGTCCGAAGAAGACCGTATCGTTCTTACGCTGTGCCAATCTTGAATAAAAGTTGATCTATATTTGTTCATTTCTCCAGTTCTTGTTGCTGTGTGGATGTATTCGGTACGGGGTATGTGGCCAAGCTTGGAACATCCTTTTTGGGGATGTTTCCTTGTTTGTTCTGTGTGCTCTGTGATATTATGTCTGCTAGGCGATTCGGTGTCGTAAGCAGCATTCCTATAGAGTTATGTTTTCTTGTGGGAAGTTACCCTCAAGTTCAAGTTCAAAATAGGGGCGATGAAATATTTTCATCATAGCCTTTCAGCTTTGTATGCCCATTCATTGTCGTATATTGTTTTTGGTCAGGTCTTAAGCGAGCCCAGTTTTTTTTTTTTTTTTTTTTTTTTTTTGGTTTGGGTTTTTTTTTTTTTTTTTTTTTTTTTTTGGTTTGGTTTTGTTTTGTTTTGTTTTTGATTTTGAGGGGATTTGTTGTTATTTTTTCAATTTTAACCATCAAAAACGTACCTAATATCAGTAAATGTGTGATGTTTATCGATAAGATTTTTAAATGAATTAATATTTGGTTGTTGTTGATTGTTTACTGTTCCCTGCCTTATTTCATATTTACTTACGCTGTATAAACTGTAAACAAGTGGGGAATTTTTTGCTCCCATAAGAAAACTTAACACAGAGTAACTTTTATTCAAGACTGGCACAGCCTTTTAAACTTGAATAAAGTCAGACAATTACATAGACGAACAATCTAATAGTGGGGGAAAAACCAAGCGCAAAGACTTTGCCAAGTCATTACTATGAAGACAGTTCAGTTGTTGGCCTGCGCTTGGTTTTTCCCCCACTATTAGATTGTTCGTCTATGTAATTGTCTGACTTTATTCAAGTTTAAAAGGCTGTGCCAGTCTTGAATAAAAGTTACTCTGTGTTAAGTTTTCTTATGGGAGCAAAAAATACACCACTTGTTTACAGTTTATCGTTTACTGTTCCCTGCCTCATTTCATTTCCGATTACGCTGTATAGTTAGAAGGAAAAAAGGGGGGAGGGGGGAGAGAAACAAACAAACAAACAAACACAAGAGAAAAATAGTATCTGCAACACTTTGAAGGTATTTGTTTGTCAATCGGTATCAGGGAGGTTAATCCGTCAAATAGTCTCCAAAGTTAGCAGAAAAAGAAATTGTGGTTGTCGTTCTTGGCTACACACTGTGAGCTATTTATAAAGCAGGAAGGAAAATACTCGTTGGAAATGCCCGATTTACCGGAAATAAGGTCTTCTAGACTAGTTCAATATTTATGAGGTGTTAAACACTTCACTACACTTTAATTTTTAGAGGAATATGCGGGCAATAAAAGTCATGATGGTGAATGAGTCAAAATATAAAAGTTTTACCTTTTAGTTCGACTCTTTACTGTCAGTTGAAAGGTTAAAAACCTGGCAAGTAGATGAAAGTTGAAACCTTACCCCCCTTAAAACAACGGAAGTGGACATAACCGAAAGTTTTAAAGCACCAGAATGCAAGCGTGTGTGGAAGACAAACAAGAGACATGGCGTCAACAAGTCGAAGGTAAGAAAGTACGCTGGTGTGAACAATGAACTGCATGGCGATGCTTCCGCTTTTGGCGCTGAAACAGACACGAAACCTGTTGTAAAGAATTTGCTTATAGTTTGTCTTTTCTTTGGGAAGAGTATGTGTTTGCTCACAATTACCAAGGTTCTATTAGTTGTGGATGCTGGATCGATCGTCATCTTCAAAGTTCAACCAGTGATTGATCATCATGTGTGATGAGTTCACTCCGTCCTTTTATGTTTGTTTTTTGTTTTGAATGCTGATTCACTTTGTTCAGCCACTGTCTGTTTCTTCTGTCAGCATAAAGTCATAAACAATGTGCGTTGAAACAGTTTCTTTTAAAAATGTGATTGCCAGTGCGTGCTATTTAATGCCAGGGTTATATTTTATTGCCATGTCTCATCTAGCTTCTTGGCAAAGCCCTTAAGTTTCTGCCCTTTGCATTGCACTTTACGATTTAAATCGATGTAAGCTTACACGTGGCCACAGTTTTACCTTTTTTTTGTGTGTGTAGGCTAGTGAGTAGGTAAGGTGGGGGGTGGGGGGGGGGGTATCACTTTGTGGTATGAATATGAGTAATCTCGTGCTAAAGAACTAGGGAAGCAGCATAGTTTTGTTGTTGGTTTTTTTTTTTGTTTGTTTTTTTTGTTTTTTTTTAAAGCAGATCCCCCATTTCACAGTCTTATAATAATTAGCCTGTTGAGTGTGGAGCCTTTATGGAAGAAGAAGAAGAAGAAAGCCTCGTTTATTTTAGGTTGTTAGGTTATTGATGTTGTATTCACATTCTGATGACATCAGTGATGCAAATTTTAGAAACAATTCTGAGTTTTCAAACTGTCAGTTCTCCGGTTTTATAAAAGCGATTGATTTAAAAATCTATGAGATAGGCTAAATGTTTCGCAGATTCGATTCTGTCTTTCAGCCTGTTGTAGAAAATATAAGCAAGCTACATTTTAGCTGTTGCAAGATGATGTTACAACATGCGCAGCGAAAGATTGCTCCGCTTCAGCCATAAACATGAGAGAAACAAATTTAGTCTGCTAAGTGTCAAAATGAATTCTTATTTATTGTATTTGAATGCAGCCATACTAAGCTGCCACAAAGCTCAGGGATAAAAATTGGTGAATATTGAAAATAGACGTAAAGACATTGGGGGCCCCGTGCACTCAAACTTTTGCCTATATCAGTATCATTCTCCAATTAATTTAAGTTGCTGGTTGTGAATAATGGTCAGCATTGATTACCAATGGTTTTATTCACTGTATTTTGAACTGCAGACACAAGTTCGCAAACAAGAATGAAAGGAAGAGATGTATGAAAGAAAAACCATCAGAAAATTTTTTGCTGACAGTGGACAACACGTGAAGTTGTTTGTTTTTTGAGAGGTGCCATTTAATGATTTATGACCAGTTGTCATTGTACTGTAACAGTTTGGAGCTGCTGTCAAACAGTGGTTTTTGGCCTGCTGTGCTGCGCTGGGGCTTTAAACAGTCTCAGGCTTAAATCTTCACATTCTCACTCCCCCACCCCACCCCACCCCCACCTCCGTTTCTTCTTCCTCTGCTTAGGGCTTCTGTTAATGAATGCACATATCTGTCACACTCTGAAAGTAAAAGGACACTTGAAAATTTGCCTCAGAAGTCTGCAGAACAAACCAAAACTATCCAGCTGACATCAGTTGAAATCAAACAAGTCGGGTTGACAGTTTGGGCATTGCCTTTAAGGGTTATCTGAAAGTTCAGTTTCACCTTCACACAGTTCCAGTTTTATCTTCCTTTAAAGACGAACAAAAAGTCAGCAATTTCCAGTAGACCCAGCTGACTTCGTCGACCCAGTAAAGTCATGTGAAGATCATCAAAAATCCTCAAGTGAGGGTTCAAGGGGCTCCTCAAGTAAACCAGCTACACAGAAACCTTGCACCTCCCCAACACCATGCACCCCAATCCCAACACAGACACACACACACACACACACACACACACACACACACACACACACACACACACACACACACACAAAATAAATGAATAAATAATTAGAAGTCAAAAGAAAGAAAGAAAAAACGCACAAGCAAGACTTTTTTTCCTGTCCTATCTTAACCTTCTACCACAGATAATAATTGTCTACTGGAGAAGGCCCACCCAGTCTGGAAGACCGTAAGTGTTACAGTGTTGCAGATAGTGCAGCCAGTACAGTACTTCAGTACAGTACTTCGGGCCACTCATTATTTGCCAGGGTTCGTACGCTCCTTGAAACTCCTTGAATTCTGACAGGGAATTTCAAGACCATGAAAACTTCTGAAAATCAATAAAATGTGGTTCTGTTGACCAAACCTCATTGAAAACCTTTGAAAATCAAGCCATTGGCTCAAAAAATCTGTAATGTGGCAAAAAGAAATAGCAGTTTAATTTATCTGCGTTCAGGTTAATGAAAAACTATTTTAAAACAAATTTTTACAAACATCGTCGCGATCCTGGATCGTCTGCGATTTTACCAAGGGAAATAATTTGTAACTTCATCAAAATTGATGACGTTACAAATTATCTCCCTTGGGTACATCGCCGACCACAATCCAGGATTGCGACGATATTTGTAAAAATTTGTTTTAAGATAATTTTTTTCATCAACCTGAATGCAGAAAAGTCAAACTGCCATTTCTTTTTTCAATTTTTACGCAAGTAGTTTAGAGAGGTGGCACGAAAATTTGACTTTTCTTTCAAAAATCGTGTTTTGGGTTTTATGTGTTTCTGTGCTCAAGAAAGTCTGTTGAAACCATCTGTGGTGTTCAGTTTGTCTGTTTTCACGTTTTTCTTAGTAAAAAAATGACTTTATTTGAAGGAGGTGTGTGTGAAAATTGCTTAACTTCTTTATTTTCAAATGCCGTTTTCTCAAAATCACTTTTTAAAGTTTTTTTCAACAACGGTTCATGTGCAAGGAGTACAATATCTCTGGATCCAGACTAGCTAGCTCTGTAATTCTTTTTCATTTGATCAGAAATGATTTCTGTATGCAATTATATTTTATTTATAAGTCAAAACAGCACGTATCGTTTGCTATTTCTTTTGGAATAATTCGAAGGCAATGAAACGCAAAGCCTGATGGACACCATAATGGAAAAAAATTATTGAAAAAAAAGCAGTTAAGATATATAAAAATCCTTTTGTAATTGCATTACTTTAGCTTATCAAAACAATATATAAAAATCCTGTTGTAATTGCTTTACTATAGCTCAGCAAAACAAGAAAAGTCATGTTGCAAGTGCCTAACATGTCTGCTATGATACAAATACAGTTCTTGTCATGAACCTTTTTTTTTATTTTTCATCATTTTGCCCCCATTTGTGGTCCCAGATCATACAAGAGCTTTGAAATCGCCCAAATATGTTTTTTCCATGTTTTTTTAACGTAAACAATAGACAAAAATGAAGAAGTTTTAAAAGAACAATGGTTTAATTTTCGTGCCACCTCTTGCCTTAAAATAAAATAAACGCTCCTTGAAAACTCCTTGAATTTTGTTCCTGGGAGTCTGTAGGAACCCTGTTTGCTAAGACAGACTGTCTTACACTGCAAATAATGAGTGGCCCCAAGTTTTTTTTGTGTGTTTCTTCTGCTTGGTGCAGTTAATGTTTGCTTGTTGAATGGGATGTCAGATGTAGACAGCGGGTGGGTCTGGCAGCCTATGCAGTTCTGGGATGGAGGTTCAGATATGCTTAGGCATTGGTTGATTGATGTTGGGGCTATATGGTGGAAAGCCTAGCTCCACTTGTTCTTGTGATGATTGGTAATTGTTATAGACTTCAGGTAAACACAGGACTGTTTTGTATAAAAACACAGCACTTTTTTATGTAGCACATTATACACATTCTGGATGATCAGTTTACACATTCTCCATGATTGGTTTCAAAGTTCTGGGGGTCCTTCTCAAGAGTGTTTGTAATATGTCCTGTAATCATTTACTGTTATTGCAACATTTTTCCTCTATTGATCCATGAACACACTATTTTATCAGTCTCCATAGTGATATAGCGTAAACGTTGCCAGATGTCCTTGTTGGAAGCATTCTTGAGATTTAAGTGTTTTAGGACTTTCCCTCTTGACAGTTTTGAAATTTTTATATTTGACGCTATTTGCTCTAATTAACTTTTGTTTTTAGAATTCAAATGCATTTTAAACATTACTTGGCTGTATTCTGTACATGTACGCTGTTAATTGATATCCATCTTGATCGTTGATGACATCAGTGAGACAAATTGTTGTTTCATTACAAAAAGGGTGATTGATATTGGATAATTGATATTGTCATATTGAACATCGGGAAGATTGTCTTATGCAAGACATTAGACTTTTACAGCATACTGTATATTACAAGCCCTATTAAATGAAATCTGCCCCCTTACAGACAAAATGTAATTAGAGAGAACATGAGTCATTTTTATAGTAACATTAAATAAACCAGTGGTTTGAAATAACAACAAAGCAGGTGGTTTGTGGTACAATCTCTCTATGTATGACATTCTGCCTGGTTTGGATATTTGAAGTAATTCCACAAGTACGGTGAAATTAGTTTTCTATTTCTTTTGCCTTATTTTCATTGATATGACATAATGTCAGTAAAGACAAATATTGAATAAGAAAGCAGCATTATTTTTCCAGCCTGTTGTCCACCTTTATGTGTTTATTATATATATATATATATATATATATATATATAATATATAATATAATAAATTACCATTAGGATAAGTACCGAGCACCATTCCAGCAACTTACAGAGCAGCTTGGTGTTGCAATGACTGCAAGAAATATTCAATTATAAACAAAGCTTGCTCTTATGTCTTAGATTGCTCTTATGTCTCCCCCTATTTCTTCAATCTAAGACATAAGAGCAAGCTTTGTTTATAATTGAATATATATATATATATATATATTTGTTTGTTTTTCTCTTCTTTTTTTTTTTTAAAGAGGTGTATTGTCTTTGCTACAGAGTAGGTATTTGGCTCCCAGTGCATAAACAGCCACATGTTCTGTTTGTACTTGGTTTTCAAAGAACAAACAGATTTTATAAGTCAGAATAAGAACTTTGAACAAATGCTTGATCAGACGTCCCATGTTTTGATGCCCCAGTCGTGCTGCCCGTGTCTGCTGCCCAGAACACCCTGACACCCCGCTGGTGGAGGACTACCATGCAGGCGACGTGGTCTGCCCAGAGTGTGGTTTAGTGGTAGGGGACAGGTCAGTATCAAATGTAACGTGTGTGTGGGGTGTTTTAAGTATCAAAATAATGAAAGTGATATTGGGCTAGAAATTCCCTGTAGAGACACTGTCAAGACTGGTGCTCTCCTTAATGAAAATCCAGATTCAGTGAAAGTTGGAAGGTTCTCCTCAGTTGTCTTCAGTCACTAGTATCTCCCAGTTTCACTAAGTCCCACCTCCAATAGACACCCAGCAAATGGAAATGGTTCCACTTTGTCCTTGAGTGCGGTTACCTATCAGGCAAGTAAAAAGCTTCTCTGCTGCACAATCTTGATAATGAGAATTTAGTTACGGTAGTGATTTTCCTTATGGCTGAGATACAAACTTTGATGCAGGGAGGCGAGTAGTCCCGTGGGTAGAGTGTTCGCTGTGGAGCTGATCGACATAAGTGGAATCGCTGAAGGAGTCCAGTGTCTATGGCTTGGAACCCCACTCTGTCCTCCTAGCAATACACAGGTACCTGATCTAGGTCAGGGAAGGTTAAGGCAGCGGATGGAGAGGGATGGGCTCTGTCTCCCACCATCTTGCCCTGCTCCAGACATGGTGTCTCTGTACCAGTTCTACCGACATGGCCAAGTCCCCACCTGATGTGATCTTTGGATTTCATCAGTGCTAAGGTTTTACGGGAGGAAAGATTTTAACAAAATTTCCGGTGTGTTTTTTTTTTTTTAGGTGTGTTTTTCAAAAGGTTGTGTTTATGAGTTGTTGTTTTTTTCTTTGAAGAATGACTTGTGAGTTGGCTTCAACGCTGTGGTGGCCCTGATATGGCCCTTGGCAGGTGGCCTGGGCCATAAGAAACATTACCTCACCTTACCTAGCATTAGACTGTGTGACTTCAGCTTTTCTGTTTATACAAGGAAATGTTTCAGCGGGCCTCCGGCAGCCTTCTCAGTTGGCTGTTCCCATGCAGAAGGTCTTCATATGGATTGTAGTTTTTTGTTTTGGTTTTCTTTTTTTTTGTTTACAGGGAGGGGTCTTTACAAAAGGGGATGTTGACTAGGAAGGGGTATTTATAGGAAGAAGGTCTTCACAGGGAGGGTGTCTACAGAGGGGGGTGTCTTTGAAGGGAGAGGCTTTCCACTGGGAGAGGGCCTTGACTCAAAAAGGATTGTCACATAGGGTGAGACTTTACAGGGACAGATTTTTTACATGAGGAGGGGTCTTTACAAGGAGAGGGTCTTTACAAAGGTGTGGTTCTTTTCATGGAGTAGGTCTTTACAGGGAGAGATTGTTTACAAGGTGAGGGGTCTTTACAAGGAGAGGGTCTTTTACAAAGGTGTGGCTCTTTTCATGGAGTAGGTGTTTACAGGGAGAGGCTCTTAACAGAGAGGAGTCTTTACAGGGAGGGTGTCTTTATAAGGAGGGAATCTTTGCAGGGAGAGAGTCTTTATAGGGAGGGAGTCTACATGGAGGGAGTCTTTACATGCAGAGGGTTGTTTTTTTTTCCCGCACATTTTATTCAGGTTATATGAGAGCTTACATGTGCGCAGAAAGAAGACAGTGTGTGGAGATTTTCACACATATGTAGTAGGCATATCCATGCTTAATACACATAAATTAATAATACTTGAATATTCTTAACATACTGTGAAAAGTAGAGCTTGAACAGCTGTAAAAGTTATTGTGCACCCTTACATACAGAGCAATCAACAGAGCATGTTTATAGGGAGTTTCAGAGGTAAGTCTTTACAGGAAGGGAGTCTTTACAGGGAAATGGTCTTTACAGAGAGGGGATCTTTATAAGGAGAGAGTCCTTACAAGGAGGGGGTCTTTACAGGGAGGGGGTCTTTATGGGTGACAGTCTTTACATGGAGTCTTTACAGGGAGATGGTCTTTACAGAGAGGGGATCTTTATACTTTAAGGAGAGAGTCTTTACAAGGAGGGGGTCTTTTCAGGGAGGGGGTCTTTATTAGAGAGAGTCTTTGCATGGAGTCTTTATACGGAGGGGGTCTTCACGGTAAGGGGGTCTTTACAGGAAGAGAGTCTGTACACGGAGGGGTTCTTTACAGGGAGGGGGTCTTTACAGGGTGGAGCCTTTACAGATAGGGGGTCTTTACAGGGAGGGGTCTTTACAGGGTGGAGGTCTTTACAGGGAGGGAGTCTTAACATGGAGTGGGTCTTTACAGGGAGGGAGTCTTAACATGGAGTGAGTCTTTACAGGGAGTGGGTCTTTACAGGGAGAGGGCCTTTACAGGGTGGGGGCCTTTACAGGGAGGGGCCTTTACAGTGAGGGGGTCTGTACAGGGAGATGAATCATATGCAATGCCAGATAATATGTTTCAGGTTAAGAGAAAAAAAAAAAAAGAAGGAATCTTTGAAAAGAAAAGAAGAAATCTTTAAAGGGAGGAAGTCTGTTGGTATGGTCTGAGAAAGGTTCATTCTCTGATTGACTGACCATGGTTTTGCATAGATCCTGTCAATGCCGCCTTCAGCTGGAACAACAGAATTGGTTTTTTCAAATCCCCATCTGTTCTCCCCCAGCCCCCCCCCCCCCCCCCCCCCCCACCTTCCCCCCCTTCACCCATCCTTCCTCCCTCTTCGCCTCTTTCCCTCTTTCACCTTCCCCACTTGCTGTGAACATTCTGTTCCTGGGAGCAAAAAGTTGATTCCCGCCTTAAAAAAGCCATGCATTTTTTTGTCACACAAGCTGCAGTTCACACACATGCGCGTGCGCGCGCACACATACACACACACACGCACACACATGAAGGTCACACACATATACACATGCAGGCATGCATGCACATACACAAAGTTCATACACACACATAACACACTCACACGAACACTCGCACACACACACACACACACACACACACCCCACACACACACACACACTCACACAGGGTCTTGCATGCGCACACGCACGCACACGCACACACACACACCACACACACACACACACACACACACACACACAGTTACAGGCCAGTCAGGTCATCAAATTCACAACTCATGATGATGCTTATGGTGTGGGTGGCATCGTACTTGCGGTTTTGGTTTACTCCAAATTGATCCTAAAATTGAAATGCCAATGGGGATGTGTTTGGACTTGGGAGTGACAACAGATGCCAACACGTGTAAATAATCTGTCTGATTGCACAGCTGGTGTCGCTTTGGTTTCCTGGTTAGCTGGAGTGAGTGAGACAGATGTAGTCACCTTGGAGGAGGGGAACATACCTTTATGTGTGTGTGTGTGTGTGTGTGTGTGTGCGAGTGTGTGTGTGTGTGTGAATATGTGTGGGTGGGGGTGACTGGTGTATTGAGTAATGTTGAATGATATGAAGTTTGGTATTCTATGTTGATCAAGGTGTGTGCATAATGTGTGTGCATTTCAGTGTGTGTATGACTGAGCGTGTGCATACATGTGTATGTTTGTTAAAATGCAACCGGGGGTGGGGGGCACATACTCATAAGAATTGGAAGATGACTCCCCCCCACCCCCATTGCCACCCACCCCCCACCTTCCTCCTGGCCTTGGATTAAAATTGGACAATCTTGTAATGGCCATCCCACTCCCCTGCTTGTTTGTCGAAGAATTCGGAAGATGACAGCCCCTGTCCCCCCCCACTTCCACCTACTCCCCACTTTTAGGAAAATTTGGAAGTGATGGCTCCCAACCCTCCATCCCTGTCACAGAGGACAGGGTTCTGAGGAGGGCAAGGATCCAGCCGTCGCCACACACTCACCAACAAACACACGGAGGCAGGAAAAGTACAAACAAGGACGCCACATTAATTGCACAACATAAAATAACGTAGTAACATTCACACACTAAGGGGGATAAGGCCGTACAGACGAAAAGAAAGACAGATGCCAGCAAAATAGAAGTATTTGAGAGAAAAGAAAGAGAAGATTCCCCTTTGCTGGACTACCCTACAGGGACACAAGACAAAGAGGAAAAAATAAAAGATTTTTAAAGGGAGCCCGGCTAAACCCCTCCCCTGCCTAAAACCAAACCTAGACAACCCCCAAACCACCAAAGGAGAAAGAAGGGAGGGACGATTCCTACATTCAAAACAGGACCTGCAAAATCACTCACACCCTCAAAGAAAACACTACATGGCACGCAGGCCCATCCTTAGACCTCAACTGGTTAAGGTGATGGAATACAATGAATACTCTTCTACAAATCAACAGGTCTTGAGATCAAGCAGATGCACAGATTATAGTGTCACTGAGGTGTCTTGACGTGCCATCACTGCCCTCAGTCCTGGGCAGTAGGATTCTCCACAGAGCTTCAGATGTGGCTCAAGCCAGCATCGAACACAGTGTCTTTCACAGTCCAGCACCAAGCACAAGATGTCTTACAGCTCCGAGCGGTACTCAAAAGAAAAAAAAAAAACCTACAAGATAGAACACCTGCTAGACATTATGAATATAATAGGCTTACAAGCATACACATGCACACATCGACTTGACACAGGACAGAGACAGGCAACAGTCACAACATGAACATGAACACATGACCTTGAAGTTGTGCCCCTGGGTGTGAAAACAGACCCCCTGACAGGCCCCAACCCAGCGACGGACTCAAGGCAGATCCGTCCCCGCCGGGACGACGCGCTGAAGTCCGAGGGGTCCTCACAGGCCGAGTCGCGGACCCTAGCTGGACGACACAGACTCGGACTGGACGGCACCAAACTCGAAGACTGGACAGCTCACAGCTGGGAATGCTCGAAACTTGGAACGCTCGAAAGCTCTGTAAACCCGGAGTTCTGGATGGGACACGGGACCACCCACAATATGTTGGGGTTCATGAGTCATGGGTGACTGCAGTGCCTGCATGTCAAGTGTCTGTCAGCATAAAGTACATGCAGACAACATTTTCACACAGCTATGAGTACCAAGGAGTTATGAATTATCACAGTAACGACATGAAATACAATATAATTCCCCAACAACTATGAGGAATACATAAACTTGACTGTTACACAGTTTAAACTTTAGGTAGTGACTGCTTGAAAAAAAAAAAAATTAAATGGCTGAAAGAAGGAAAGAAACGAAGTCAGTCAAATATTAAAGGATTATGTTTTCCTCCTTTAACACTTCCTTGAAACCATTACTAGCAAAACTACTCCAGCTTTAAGTGGATTTCAAACAAGAAAAAGAGCTGTCAGAATTACTTCGACTTAAGTGTTGAAGAATTGCAATAGTAACATTTCAGTAGGCTTCAGTATGAATAAGAGTCTTTACTTTAAGTGAAACCAATCAAAACATTATCAATTAATCAAGTGTTTAACTAATTTAATACCCCCCCCCCTCCCCCCTTTCCTCAACTAATTGCCCAGTTCAAGCACACACAGGAAAACAAGACAGGGAAAAACAAACAGAGGAGCAGGACGGCAAAGAAGGGTACAACAAGGTAGGGCGGGTCCTTCACCCAGATTAGTAAGACAGACTACTACCTGACAATTTGCGCGCCGCGCGCCCTACACAGAAAATTGTGAATTGACCACGCGACAAGAAGAATACATGATAATTGCATAGGAACCTTCCAAATGATTCACTCGCCCCACCCCAAATCCAAGCAGAGACATCCACCACAGCTACAATCAAGGAAAGCACTTAAAAACAAACACACAGCAACTGCAGTATAAAATGGGCAAACAAAACTTGAAATACGAATTAAAGGTATGGCCGCCGCTCCAAAAGAGACTTGCAACAAGTGCGAGCTACCTGACATCATAGATAATCCACCCTCCAACAATGGCGTGAACGGAGTCAGCCGAAACTGTTAACTCATAATACAATTCTGAATGAAGCGAATTGAACTCTAAACACGGCCTAACGATTTCCCTTTCTCTAAATCTCGCTTCCACCATCTACCATAGGGAGGCACAAACAACGGAGGAAAGAAAAATAAACCAAATATTAGATCGGTACATTACCACACAGCCTGTGCAGGAAAGAAAGGAAGACGAAGAGGAAAACCACCCCCTAGCCTGTACCAGCGAAGGTAGGCCAGGCCGACGGCAAATACCACTGCCCACTGAAGGGCAGACTGACAAACACACTGCCCAGCGAAGGGCAATACAGCCACAAGGCTGAGGAAGGTGACCCTGAGTCTGGACTGGGATCCAAGGAGTACAGTACTGCCAAGACAGGACGGAAAGATAGCTCCCCAATACAAGCATGAGCACGACTCAAGAAGAAAATGGCCGATATAATGGCCGATGAAATTGAACGAGTCATGGACAGCACGGACTGACTGGCCTCTGAGAGAGTGAACAAGCCAAGGATAAAACGCAGAAAGGATATGTATCCTCTCCAACAGAAACAAACAGCATTGGGTTCCAGACAAAACCCACCAAGGAAACGGCACTATAAGACACTGAAAGTAAGGTGAAACCAAAGGCTGGACCAAACAACGAGCTAAACAGCAACGGCAAGCACAGAAAAATAGAACAAACCCGCCAGAGTGCTGCCAACCAGAGAAAAGTGAAAAGGGATCAACACCCTTGCTATCCGTATACATCAAAGTCTGTGTGGGCTGCAGCACACAAACAAACACATCCTGCATTCGAAGCAGAGCAGAAAAAGCAGTCCGTGACAAACCCCAATGCAGAATATTTTCTGATACCGCCTTGCGTGTGTGTATTCATATGGATCCATATGCATGGATATGTGTGTGTGTGACCCTGTTTGGAACTCAATGGAGACATCAGTCTGTCTGCACAGGCCAGGAGTTCTGACCTTATTACCACCACAATGAGGACATCAGTGTTTGAGCAATAGACCAGGAACTCCAACCCTGTTGTAGGCACCATTAGGATGTCGGTGCTCGCCGTGTGGACTGGAGCGTTGGAAGTGTGACTCCACTGGTCAGTGTGCTGTGTACTGCAGCTCTGTGGATTTTCATGAAGCATGCTGCAGAGTCCACCTGGAGAAATTTAGGTGTGGATCTGGGCCTGACTCCCTGAAGTTAACAACTGGAATCGTAGACACTCTTTTGAGAGAAAGGTTTGGATCCCTGTTTGAACAGTGACTCACGGTTGTTACACTGCATGCAAAGATCATGGATGTCTCCACCCGCAACTTCAGTTTGAATTAAGTTCTATTCAGTGTGTGTAAATTGTCATCATAGTTTTACCTCAGGCTTTTAATGCACACATGCTAGAATGTATTAAGATAATTGAAATTAGCTTTTTGCTTTTTTTTAAAAGCTTATCTCAATTTGTCGATAAAATGTATAACCCCATATCCACAATCTTTGCTTGCAGCATCACAGATCATATCACTGTGGGTTGTCAAGATGGTCAGGGAATTTGTTTTGTTTTGTTCTGTATTTCAACCTGCAGTGGGTCGTCTGTTACTGTTGCAGAGTGGTGGACGTGGGGTCGGAGTGGAGGACGTTCAGCAATGAGAAGAGCACCAAAGACAATTCCCGTGTGGGAGCCGCAGAGGTAGGGTTCAGTGCCGGACATATCCGTGTCTTTGTGCCCATGCAGTTATGAGTGTAGTTGGGGATTATTTGGTACACCATTGTTCTCGTAAACGCACTTTACATTCCACACTACAAACAAAAACTAGTTTGCCACATGATGTTCACAAAACTGTTTGTGACACCTTGCTGGAAAAAAACTGTCACATCATGCTGACAAAACTGACTGCCATACCATGCTTACAAAACTGTTTTCCACACCATGCTGATGAAACTGTTGCCACACCACACTGACAAACCTGTTTGCCACACCACACTGACAAACCTGTTTGCCACACCACACTGACAAACCTGTTTGCCACACCACACTGACAAACCAAACCTGTTTGCCCCACCACACTGACAAACCTGTTTGCCACACCACACTGACAAATCTGTTTGCCACACCACACTGACAAACCTGTTTGCCACACCACACTGACAAACGTGTTTGCCACACTCCACTGACAGACCTGTTTGCCACACCACATGACAAACCTGTTTGCCACACCCCACTGACAAACCCGTTTGCCACACCCCACTGACAAACCTGTTTGCCACACCCCACTGACAAACCTGTTTGCCACACCCCACTGACAAACCCGTTTGCCACACCCCACTGACAAACCTGTTTGCCACACCCCACTGACAAACCCGTTTACCACACCCCACTGACAAACCCGTTTCCCACACCCCACTGACAAACCCGTTTGCCAAACCCCACTGACAAACCCGTTTGCCACACCCCACTGACAAACCCGTTTGCCACACCACACTGACAAACCTATTTGGCACGTAATATTGACAAAAACTATTTGGCACGTAATATTGACAAAACTGTTCACCACACCATTCTGACAGAAGTGTGTGCCACACCATGCTGCCATACAGTGCCAACAAAACTGTTGGCACATTGCTTACAAAACTGTATGCCATACAGTGTTGACAAGACTGTTTATCATACGATACTGACAAAACAGTCATAAAAAGCCGATGAAACTATGTCCCAGACTATGCTAACAAATCTGCTGCATAATGCTTTACAAAACTGTTGACCACACAGTGCTGACGAAAGTGTTTGCTATGTATTGCTGACAAGAAAATCTGACAAAATTGTTTGCAACATAATGCTGACAAAACTGTGTGTTGTACCGTGCCAACAAACCTAGCTTTGTGTCTTCAGAATCCACTGTTAGACGGAGGAGAGCTGTCAACCATGATCGCTGCTGGGCCCGGGATGGACTGCCGAGATGAGTTTGGTAAACCCATGTACCGCAACAGACGGACCGTAAGTTGTAGTGTGTTTGTGTGAGTGTGCTTGTGCTTGTGTGCGTGAGGACATGTAGCAGTGTCTGTGTGTGTGTGTGTGTGTGTGTGTGTGTGTGTGTGAATATAAAGTTGTGTGTAAGTATGTTAAATGTGTATGACAGTGTCTGAATATGCATACACATTGGTGTGTTGGTCGTGTGCTTGTGCTGTGTATGTGTCTTTGTGTTTAAGACTGCCAGCATGAGTTTGGTAAACCCATGTACCGCAACATGTACTCTGTTCTGGTGTAATACCATGGCAAACCCATGTGTCACAAAAGACATTTGAAGATTTGCTGTCCGGTATGTATAGACAGACTGCTGGGGAAATTATGACAAAAATGGATGTCATTCACAGAGGGGAATTCTGCGTGTGTTTGTTCTGGGAAACGAAGTGAGAAGTGTCGGGCAAAGGCCCTGCAAAATTGTTCCTATAATTTTGTTGGTGCCAGTCATGGAAAACACATGAATTAAGTGGTCTTATGGAAAGTCCAGAGGAAGCATGGAATTCAGTATGTGTCAAGCCTGGAGAATGTAATTGGAGATTTGGGGGGAAAGGAAGTGCTGCCAGGCGCTATGATGTGGGCACAGCATGCTACCATTTTGTTGACAGTGCTGCGCTGCTACACCTCGTGATGAAAATTCTGTGCAAAAAAAAAATCAAAAGTAGAGGGGGTGCTCGTTGGATTTAGTGGTGGTTGAAATGGAGCCAAGGCGATGCAGATCTTTAGACTTTTACACGCTTCATCAGAAAATGGCCAAGTTCAGTAAGGAGAGATTAAAAAAAAAAAAAAAAAGCAGTAGAAAAATCGTTAAAGACGATTGCATTTTATCCTGCCTTATTCATTGGTTTCATTTTCAGCCTTTCTGACTTTTAGAGGTCAAGTCAAAACCATGCAATAACCTGCAAGATTTCTGTCTTCTAAGTTCTTAGTGCATCATCATTTCGTGTGTGCAAAATCAAGCGTTTCTGAAAGTTCTGTAGAGTCTGACTTGTCAGATGGTGAGGATGCCACAGAGACGGGTTCAGAGAAGAAATCAGTGGGGAAAAAGAAAAAAAAAATCCCACCACAGCTTCGTTGAAAACATATACAAGTGCTACACTTAAACTTCTGCACGCTACCCTGGAAATGTGAAAAATGTCACACATTTTGCTTCTCAGGTCTTGGCAGCTCTGGCAAGGTCAGGGAGCAAGGTGTGGAAATCTGTGGAGTGGGAGCCCAGTAATGATGGTGGATGTGTGTGTGTGTGTGTTGCAGCTGAACAGCTCAGACCGCGCCCTGCTGAGTGCCTTCCACGAGGTCAACCAGATGGCAGACCGCCTGCAGCTGCCCAAGATGATTGCTGTACGTTGGTGCTGGTCGCTTTTGCATGTTCTCAGGAGCCGGTCGTAGCGTTTTGCATGGAACTGAATGTGTGCACAACTCTGTAACGCCGTTAACTTACTTGAGTTGGTGAATGTGTTATAACCGGATCAACCTGAATTCTAGTGTATCGCCATGAAAGAGTTAAAATTTCAAAGTCTCCAAGTGGAAGTGCTTTTCACTGGAAGGCAACGTGGAACCATTTACCAACCTGATGAGCTGTAAATAGAATGAAAGTCTCCAGGTGGAAGTGCTTTTCACTGGAAGGCAACATGGAACCAGTTACCAACCTGATGAGCTGTAAATAGAATCAAAGTCTCCAAGTGGAAGTGCTTTTCACTGGAAGGCAACATGGAACCAGTTACCAACCTGAGGAGCTGTAAATAGAATCAAAGTCTCCAAGTGGAAGTGCTTTTCACTGGAAGGCAACATGGAACCAGTTACCAACCTGAGGAGCTGTAAATAGAATCAAACCTGAGGAGCTATAAATAGAATGAAATGGCTGTAACATGCTGGTCCTGTTAACCTCCACATCAGAAGAACCTAAAAGCAGACAAAGCGCTCTTTGGAAAATGATTTCTTTCCATGTCCTATTCTCTTTGAATGCAACCCTTTAAAACAGTGTAAGATTTCTGGGATGGCTTTCCATGTTTGAGTTCTCTTTCCTTGGACATGGAAAGCATTTGGGCCAGGTTTTGTTGCTGCCATTTTTCTTAACGGTGCATGTCTTGCTTTAACTTTTAAACCCTTGTGCTCTTTAAAACTAAGGATTTCTGAACAATGATAATAATAATTCATGTATGTGCAAATCACACATATGGTTTACACACACACACATGTTCAGTCTTAAAACCAGAGTGATAAAGCATTTGAAACGATGATTGTGTATTGTAGTGTCATTTGATGAATGCATCTTATTGGTAGATGTGGTTTGTTCTGATCCCAAAAGTGAGTGTACATGTGGGTCCGCTGGTGGCACAGCCTCTGCCCTGTCTGTGTGCATGCACAAGATGAGATACACTCACAAAAATACCCAGCATGCATTAGGGTAAATGGAGTGGAGATGGGCGTTGTCTAGCATTTTCCATTTTTCATTGAAATGCAGTGATGAACATTCTGATAGCAGCAACCTAATTATTCATGTTGTTTGATTATGGGAATGGTAATTATTAATATTTTAGACACTCCTTTCTTTAATTTTCTCGCTGTGTTTCAGGACCGGGCCAGCACCTTGTTCAAACAAGTGCATGAGGGCAAAGCGTTGAAAGGCCGCAGCAACGACGCCATCGCCTCGGCCTGCATGTACATCGCCTGCCGCCAGGAGGGAGTCCCTCGCACCTTTAAAGGTGAGAGATCGGGCACCATGGGCCAGTGGTTAGAGGGTGGTCAGTCATCGTTGCAACCAAGTTTCAGTATTCAGGGTAGCAGTCAGAATTGCCTAATAGTAATATGCAGCTATATCCACATTTACCCCTGTATATGGGAAATCAGGCAGTATGTGAAAAGAAACTCGGTGAATAATGAATAATTCAGAAAGTTTGTGTCACAAGGTTATCTTTTCTTAAGGAGGGGGGGGGGGGAGGGGGGTAAATGTGGATACAGGCAAACACTTCTGACCTTGTCTGAACACACCTGACTTCTCTCCCTTCACATGTGTACACCTTGGTCAGTCTGTTTGGCAAGCTGGCTGTCTGCTGTATTCCCTCACAAAGTGGTGCAACAGCTGGAATCTGATTTCAGCTCACATCTGAAATCCTCACAAAGTGGTGCAATAATCTGGATGTGGTTTTAGTTCATGTCTTTATTCCTCACAATGTGGTGCAGTACCTGGAATGTGGTTTCAATTCACACCAGTAATCCCCACATTGTGGTGCAGTACCTGGAATGTGGTTTCAACTCGCGCCAGTAGTCCCTGCCAGTAATCCCCACAATGTGGTGCAAAAGCTGCCTCGCGCTGGGACTTTACGGCGTAGGAGCACGTCCCCCATGTGACAGATGGGGGAGCCCTCCCTTTGGGGGGTTGCACCGAATAATACGGTTAGTCTAGGAGAGGGACAACTCTGATTTCAAACCCGGGCAGATGGAGTCCGATAGCCTCAGCAGGCAGTCCAGGAGAAGGAAGAGGGGGTGGTGTTTACACGGCACCACTGGGCGGATGAACTGCTCCGGGCAGTCAACGGCCAGGGCGGATGAGGACCTTGTATGTCCCAATGACGGCTACATGTGCAAAGCCGAAGGCGACCCATTAACATATTTTGTGGATCTCGGCTTGCGGATGCAAGAGAAGGAAAACTCCCAATAGAAAACCGGGCCAACTGTAAACCGTTGCCAGAACAGGAGATCACTGAAGACGGCGCCACAGTGGCCTCTCAAGGGGCTGATCTAATCAAAACCGGCTGTGCACGCACTCTACAACACATGGCTACGCAGACAACGCTAGACCGATGTGGTGTCGTCTTCCTGGACCTGGCCAGGGGAGGACGGTGCCGGGCCCTCAGCCTCAAAGGAGCCCATCCACAACTACCGACCACAGACGTGATGCTTCTCGCACTCTTTGGTGAGAACAGATTGGAGCACATGGGCAAGCAGCACTTCGGATCGTCCACTGGAATGCAGAAGGAGTACAGCGCAAGAAGGTTGAGCTCCAGCGGTTTCTGCGTGAAAATGCGATCGATGTTTGTTGCATCCAAGAGACCCACCTCAAGAACACTCACCGCTTTTGCGTAAGAGGTTACAAGTTGTTCAGACACGACCGAGAGAACAGACCAAAGGGAGGCCTCATCACCCTGGTAAGCAACAACATCCCGGCGGTGGAGACCCAGAGTTCTGGTCAAGCTGACCTCGACACAGAATTCCTGAGAGTCAAGTTGGTGTTGCCAGGCACGTCAGTGACAGTCCTCAATGTCTACTCACCTACAAACCAGATACAGCTCAACTCCATCCTCGTTGACTCCCACAGCCGGATCATCACAGGAGACTTTAACAGCCACTCACCCAGCTGGGGCTTCCAAGATCTCAACAAGAAGGGAGAAGATGTGGAAGGCTGGGCAATCAGTAACCAGCTGATCCTCATCAACAGACCAGAAGATCCACCTGCATGCTACTCACGAGCATGGAGGACCACTAGCACTCCTGACCTGGCCTTTGCGACAGATAACATTCACAGCATTGCCCAAAGGGAGGTGTCGCCCCAGCTTGGAGGCAGCGACCACAGGCCAGTGATCATCACAGTACAGAGACAGTTTGAAACCCATCCCACAAGGCTCCCGGCAAGCTGGAATTACAAGAAGGCAAACTGGGACCTCTTCAAGCACGAAGTAGACAAGAGGACTTCTGCACTGACACCGTCGCACCATGACATCAACGAAAACGCTAATATTTTTAACAAGGCAGTGCTAGATGCAGCGCAGGCAGCTTTTTATGAGGCAAACGCAGGAAATACCGCCCCTACTGGTCACCTGAGCACAACACCCTGCACACGACCCTCAGTGAAACCAGGGACACGATGGAGAGCTCCCCCACTGACGAGAATGTAGAGACCCACAACAGAGCGAAAGCCTTGTTCATAAAGGAAAAGCTGCAAGCAACACGCAAGAGCTGGCAAGACAAGACAGCTTCCCTGAACATGGAGAAAGACATGCAGGGACTCTGGATTATCAAACCAAGTTTGACAGTTTTTCCGTGGGGGTCGGGGAATCATGTTCACTGGGCCCCATAAGATTTCAGGGATTTTTGCTTTTGCTGAGTGGGAGCCTGGAAGAAGGGGAGAATAGATAAAACTCATTGCTTTCTTTTTTTTTGCATGGATGTGTGATAGTTCCCACTCCCAGCAACTGACCTGAAGGTCTGTGGAGAGCCACACAGTTTTTTGTGAGATCCTGTGGAAATTTTCAGTTTTCTCCTCCACCAGATAGTCGTAGGTAGCTCTTCTGATAGCCTGTTTAAGCACCGATACTTTGGTACCTGGTGTCATTGGTCATAGAGGTGTGTGAAAATAAGGACCAGGATCATACATGGTTATGTTATGTGTGGGTTGGAGGACGTCATTGATGAAGGGATGTGGGACAGCAGTGACCAAGATCGTACATGATTTGAATGAGGTGTGTGGTTGAGGATGTCTTCGGTGAAAGGATGTATGACAATAGTGACTGGGATCATACGTGGTTGTATGATCTGTGGTTGATGACATCATTGATGATAGGATGTATAACAATAGTGACTAGGATCATACATGGTTGTATATGTGTGGTTGATGATGTCATTGATGATAGGATATATAACAATAGTAACAAAGATCATACATGGTCTTACGGTTGATGATGTCATTGGTGATAGGCTGTATGACAGCAGAGACAAAACTCATACAGGGTCGTGTGATGCGCATGGTTGCAGAGATCTGCGCGGTGTCCAAGATCTCCAAGAAGGAGATTGGGCGAGTGTTCAAGCTGATCCTAAAGAACCTGGAGACCAACGTGGAAGTGATCACCACTGGAGACTTCATGGTAGGTCCTCTGTCGCACACCTGTACTGTGCCAATATACCCTGGGTGGTTTACCTACACCCTCTTGCCAAAAGACAACCACAGAATGGATAGGCGTCCACTCATGAGCCCACAGCACAAACTTTTGTTTCCTCTCTTTGTTCTATTTTGCCTTGATTCATATAGTTGACAGAATCAGTCCGGTGGTGTCCGAAAAGATGTTCCAACACCTCTGCATTCCACGGAGAGCATGCCACATATCATTTGTTTTTAATTAGCTCTGCATCATCAGTGTAATTTTTTTTTTTTCTGTCTGCTGATGTTTGTTTCATATCTGTGCATACGGGTGTAAATTTTCCATGTTTCTTTTTGTTTGTTTGTTTTCTAAAGTCCTTTGTGATTTGAGGCAGAATTGTGTCCCTTCTACTGCAATTATGTTGAGTTGATTATTCTGTGCGGCTTTGGTCTCACACCACTGCAGATGTGGTATAGCATACATATTACTAGTCTGCGCTCTGTGAGGCCTCCTCTAGTAAACTGAAACTAAGAAAAAAATACATACGCTTGCCACACTACCAAACAGTGCGCTTCTAAGAAGTGCATTCACAGTTAGTTAACAAGAAAGCCAGATTGCTTTCTTCTGTCATTTCTAGTGAAAAGCATGCATTTTTCAGGAAATAAAATGTCAAAAGCAAAGAATATTTGTAAATAACCTTTTTTTTTGCAAGGAAAATGCTCATTTCTTATTTGTTTGCTTGTTTGTCTTTTGATGGAAAATGTTCTTGCAGCAGATTTCAGGTTCCCGAGTCTACATGCCAGGCCTAGGGTTGCCACTTGTCGGGCTCAGACTGGAAATCTGCCTGTGAAAAAAATCTGAAAATCGCCTCTCAGAAATTTCATGCTTTCATTTCAGGCCTGGAAAAATTTTCCCCCCAGCTTTTTGGGTTCGAGGAATGCCACTTTTCAGCCTGAGACTAGAAGTACAGCCTATGACACATAGTTGGCAAGCTGCTGTTAACATGACCCTTTCAAAGGCCCAGTTTGTCTCAGCTTTGAAGGGATTTCCTGCATAAGAAAACGTGGAACTGATCGACAACAGCTAAAAATTTCTGCAATCATGGTCACCATCTTTCCTTTCACAATTTCCTTTTTCAGCTCTGTTTTCTGTAGTTCATTATTTTGGCAGATAAAAACTTTGATGGTGTCGAGAAATTTGGTAAGTGAGGCTGAAGATATTTCAGCATTCGAGTTGAGCATGAAGAAGAAAGAGAAGTGGTCTTGGCCAGCAGAGTGTAATGGTACAGGAAAGAAGAACATGTTTTAGTGAAGAAGATCAAGGGCATTGTCATCCGACCCCTCACCGCCCTCCTGTCTGCTGAAGATGTCTGGGCTGGAAGATGTTGCCAGTCAGTTTTCAGGCATGGAAAATGTTTGGGAACCAATTTTCATTAGTTTTCCCAGCCATGGTCAGATGGCATAGTTGCAGTCTGGTCATATTGAAATGCCGGTCTTTGGTGGAAATGGTGACCATCTGTGGCGAGCTGTGTGATGCTGCAGAGAAGTTTCTCGTGAGACTAACAACCAACTTTTGGGATGATAAGATATGCAGTCATGTTTGTGAAATGTGTGCAATGGAATTCACTGACACACACATGCATATTCAGAAACATGCATGTGCACATAGAGCGATGCATTTATGCATGCGCACAGATACCCATGTATATTAGGAGATACATATGTGTGTATCCTCTCTCAAACGAAACATCTATGGTCGTAAGCACATGCAGACACACCATGCCCATACACACACGCATGCATGCATACATGCATGTATGCATACACACACATGCGCGCACAAGCACACACACGCACATGCGCACGCACACGACACATCGTGAACAAACACATGAGTACTTTTCGTAACAAAGTCATGTTCACTCTGTAGTCTTGGTTTTATTAAAGTTGTTGTATTTCAGCCAACACTGAGATTCAGGTTTTTTCACAACCTGACCATCTGTCTGTTTCAGTCTCGGTTCTGCTCCAACCTGGGATTGCCGTCCTCGGTGCAGAAAGCGGCCACACACATCGCACGTAAAGCTGTGGAGATGGATCTGGTGCCAGGGTAAGGACTCCGCTGTCTTCTGCTCCTTTATGGGTTTTTTTTTTAAAATCCTTTTAAAGAATGGCAGCAAAGTGAGGTGACTGCAAGCAAGTGGGTGACTGCAGCGAAATCTGCACAAATTTGAAATGTTAGTGATGATGCACCGCCCAAAACGTAGACAGACAAATCACAACACAAAATATGACGCGTTTCGACCTCTCTTAGGTGTTCTTCAGGCAAGATACAAAACACTCAGGACAACGAAAACGAACGAGCGATCAATTATCTTCATCCAATTTGGCACAAGCCCACCCCCTAAGCCCTCCCTGGGATATCATATTTTCGTTGTCCTGAGTGTTTTGTGTCTTTCCTGAAGAAGACCTAAGAGGTCGAAACGTGTCATGTTTTGTCTTGTGATTCATTTGTGTACATTTTTTGACAGTGCGTTATCACTAACATTTCAAATTTCTTTTAAATGCTGTTCCATCCCTCAGGTACTTTCAGTTATCCACCAGTCAAGATTGACCAAAGTTTGGTTCTTGTTCAGGTTATTTGGGAAGGCTTGAGTATTAAGATGCAGTGCTTGGTGGTGTGGTCTGAAGGGGAAGGTCACTACCTTGTGATAACAGGTTTGATCTGAGCCCCCCAAAAAGATGAAAAAAATTCTGTCACCTTCCGTTGAATGTGACTGATAGTGAATTAGTACTGTGCATTGAACTCGATTGTGGACAGCACAGCAGCTCATGCATTGTAGACCGGGGAACGCAGTCCAGAAGGCAGGGTGGACTTTCCAGGTGTGTTTGTAGTAGCTTCAAGCTGAAGTGGTAATAGGTGTGTTTGTAGTAGCTTCAAGCTGAAGTGGTAATAGATGTGTTTGTAGTAGCTTCAAACTGAAGTGTAATATGTGAAGCGACATAAAGGGGGGGGGGGGAGGGGGGTCAGCGTTGATCGTCACAGGTCAGTTGTACATTTTTGGAAACAAGCTGAGTGACCAAAAAGGTCAGTTATAAGGTCAGTTACAAACATCGACAGTTCAAACAAGAGCACAACAAACAGCATCTGCTACCCTATAACCTCTTGTAGTCATTCTTTGAATTAAAGAAACTGCTACTACTATTTGTACAGAATTTGGTCTTTGGGAGTAATTAAAAAAAAAAAAAAAAAAAACCACAGCTTGTTCCATCAGTTCATTTGGTGCTCTAAAGCGTATGGTAATTAATGTACATGTTGCATAAAAGACGAATTTTCGCAAGAGGACTGGAACACATGGATGGATAATAACTCTTCTGAATCTGCCCAGACCTTTAAAGAGGTTTTGCTATCTGCCCTCGGACCATTAAGAAGAAACTGCTTCACGCAGGTCGTACACAGACCACTTCTTTCGCACACACTCGCACGTTTGAGTAGATGAAGTAGCTGTGTGGTGCATTCCGTATGATGTATCGCCTGTGTTGTTCCGCAGTTACAGAAGAGCATTTTTCACCCGCAGTTAACCCCCATGACTGCTGCCGATTAGTACACTAGTCACTCTGGGACTGAAGCATTTTTTTTTAGTATGATGGGATGGGGCAGAGAGATCACATGACAGGGAGGGTGTGTGTTCATTCAGGGGAAGTAATGACACCTTTAAAGTGTACATTAAGAATAGTTGCTCTCAGTGAAATTCATGTGCACTAACTTGCATTATAGTGAAATTTAGCAGTCAAGAGATTAAGTGGAAAATATACTAATTTGCATTTAGTGAAATTTAGCAGTCAAGGGATTAAATGGAAGATATACTCAGTTGCATTTAAAAGTTCAGCAGTCAAGGGATTAAATGTAAATTCTTCCATCAACAGCTGAAGTGGAACACTTTCTTCCACAGCATGCATGTGGCAGATAACAAATGATTTGATGGTCAAGTTCAGACAGTAGAGTACGTCAGTTTGGGATGAAAAACATACATATATGAAATAAAACACCATTACCACCAGAACAACTGTTTGGTGGGTTTCTCTCCCCTTACCCCACTGTGCGGTTCACTGGGAGGAGGAGTGGAACCGAGTTACCCAGAGTTTCCAGTGGATGAGCTCCCTTGGTTGGCATGTTGATGATAACAGTTTGAGTGAACTTCTGTTTTCTAAATGAGAGATGCTTGATTTGTGTTTTAATGTGGGCATGTTTTCATTTGTAGGTATTAGGGTATGATGAATTACCTTCCTTTAAACAAAAACAAACAAAAAAATCGTCGTTTATAATGTTTATAGACATTTCTGTGATCAACAGTCTTCACTACTGACTGTTAGGGCTTTTGATTTCTGGCTTTGAGTTCAACTGTATCTGTATTTGTGTCTTCACTCTTCACACACACACACACACACACACACACACACATATACACATGCACACAGCCACACACACACACACACACACACACACACACACACACACACACAGGCTTTGGATTTCTGGCTTTGAGTCGATCTATGTATGGATTTGTGTCTGCACACTTCACACACACACACACAGAGGCAAGCATACACACATGCAGGAACACACATACACTCTTTATGTCTGTCTCTCACTCTCTCTCTCTCTCTCACACACACACACACCACATATGTTTTGTTCATTATGAGGGTCTGTATTCCAGATTTTGTATTTTAAGGGTTTGGACAGAAAGCGGTTGTTGCTACGATTGTTTTTCTGGTCAGTCCTGTTACATATAAGAAACTTCTGCAGAGACCATTATGGAAGTTTTACATGCCAACATAACTGCATTTTTCTGTGGAATGTTCTGTCGCTGACAAGCTGATCAGTATGTAACATACTTTGTTCACCAGGCGCAGTCCCATCTCGGTGGCAGCTGCTGCAATCTACATGGCGTCCCAAGCGTCGGAAGAAAAGAAGAGTCAGAGAGGTGGGTGTGTGTCTTGTGTCGGCATTTCATCATTCTTGCTGGGTCCTCATATTTTGTGTAGCTGACAACTGATGCAGATTTTGAGATTTTTTTTGTTTTGATTTTAGACTCCAGTTTATGAAATGTCATGTGTATGTCAGCATTTTCCTGATTTTGACAACAGAGATTTAAAAGGGAGAAACCATAAGAGAAGAAATGAAGCAACCTGCTCCTGTTTTTGTTTCTGATTGAAGTCTGGTCTCTTTCGAAGGGTCTGAGTAGGTACTAATGGGTGCATAGCTTTATTCTTTCGTTCTCATCTGAGGGGTCTATGTACATGTGCTCAGCATTATTTCCCTTTGATCCTGTGTCCGTCATCCTGCTGTAATCATGTATCTGGGTGACTTTTGTGTTGTCCTGTTGTATCTAATTCATGCAGAATACCACAAAGTAAGTTACTATTGGCTATGACTGCAAAGTCATTACACAAGCTTAAGGCAAGAGGTGGCACGAAAATTAAACCATTGTTCTTTTAAAACTTCTTCATTTTTTTTCTATTGTTTATGTTTAAAAAAAAAAAAACATGGAAAAAAACATATTTGGGTGATTTCAAAGCTCTTGTGTGATTTGGGGGACGACAAATGGGGGCAAAATGATGAAAAATGAAAAAAAAATGGTTCATAACAAGAACTGTATTTCTATCATAGCAGACGTGTTAGGCACTTGAAACATGACTTTTCTTGTTTTGCTGAGCTGTAGTAATGCAATTACAAAAGGATTTTTATATATCTAAACTGCTTTTTTTTTCAATAATTTTTTTTCCATATGGTGGCCATCAGGCTTCGTGTTTCATTGCTTTTGAATTTTTGAAATAGAAATAGCAAATGATAAGTGCTGTTTTGACTTATGAATAAAATGTAATTGCATGCAGAAATCATTTCTGATCAAAATTTTTTTTTAAATTACCAAGCTAGCTAGTCTGGATCCAGAGATATTGCGTTCCTTGCACATCAACCATTGTCGAAAAAAGTGATTTTGAGAAAACGACGTTTGAAAATAAAGAAGCTGAGCAATTTTCACACACACACCTCCTTCAAATAAAGTCATTTTTTACTAAGAAAAATGTGAAAATAGACAAAATGGACACCACAGATGGTTTCAACAGACTTTCTTGAGCACAAAAACACATAAAAACCCAAAACATGATTATGGAAAAAAATGGTAAAATTTTCGTGCCACCTCTCCCCATAACTGAGTGCCCCCCTCACCTTTCCCTGCAGTTGGAGATTATGCCCATGCCCATCCACCAACCATTCCCATGGTCTTGCTGACGTGTTGAGTGAAAACTTCCATCTCCAGAAGCATGAGAAAAGCTAAATCTCATCTTGCGATCTGTTGCAGAGATCGGAGAGATTGCGGGCGTGGCGGAGGTGACGATCCGACAGTCGTACAAGTCCATGTATCCCCGTGCCGCCGACCTGTTCCCCACAGACTTCAAATTTGCCATCCCCATTGAGAACCTGCCCACGCAGTAGTTCGCCCGGCAGCGCCCGCACAACACCTGGACTTGGCCATTCCCATCATGAACCATTAGCAGACACAATACTGCCAGACAATGCATTGGCGGCGCCCTTCCTTGTTGCATTTTGGGTGAATTGTATGACAGCAAAACCTCCCAGTAGAGACCTTCCCTCTAAAGACCCCCTAATTGAGATTCTTCTGTAGAGCATGAGTGGATGTTCCACTGTCCCTGTAGGCTTTAAATCATTGCACAGGCTTGGAGGAGGGAGGGGCAGCATTGTTTGTACATAAAGTCCTGCCCAGCTAACTGTCGGAGGCCATGTCGTGTGTGACAAAACGAGAGCCTGCTAGGATTGAGGTCAAGGTCCGCAGCTGAGGATTGAGGTCAAGGTCCAGCGTTGATTGAGGTCAAGGTTTGGACCTGAGGACTGAGATCAAGGTCCACAAATGAGTGTTGGGTTCGAGGTCAGGAACATGTATCTACATTTTTTTTTTTTTAAAAGAATGAATTCCTTCAGGGTGGAATGGTTTCTCCTGTCTGGAGGGGTGTTGTGTATCTAGAGATGCTGGCTTCAAACTGGAATGAAATATGATATTCCAGGGAGGGCTAGGAAGATGGGGGGGGGGGGGGGGGGGGGGGCATGAATCTGCTTACCTTGGAGGTCCACTGCTTCACTGGGACTTAAAGGACGAGGTGCTGATTGGATGAAGGAAGGAAGTAAACAAGCGGAACTTAATTAAAAACTATGAGTAATTGGGATGGGTGGAGGGAAGGAGAGGGAGGAAGGGGTACATTATGGGGGACAAGCCATGGTTGAGACTTAAGTTGTGTACATGACTTTTTAATTTTTCTTTCTTTCCATGAGATCTCTTTCAAGGGCAACAACCTTGATCAGAACAAAATCATGTACACGGCTTCAAATTGACTACTTCCTTTTGAAAAACTTTGCCATCTGTTATAGTTGGTTCTTTTTTTTTTTTTTTTTCTTTTTTCTCTCCATTTTTTTTTTTTTTAATTCAATGTTTTAAGAAAAAATATTTATCACACCAAATTATGTATCTGCATGCCCTGACACATACTTTTTGTTTTTAAACCACAGTCTGTATATGCATAGGGAAAAAGTTTTCAGACCAAAGCAGAGAAAAGTCTGAGGGTATAACAGACATTAACGGAGCTTGTCAAATCACATAACGCTGAAATCTCTTTGTACCACACAGCTAATTTTGAAAGGTGTCTTCATGGCACAGTATTGTGCAGCACTGGGTTGGCATTTGATAGACGAAGGGTAAGCTGAATGACTCATCATAGAGAGGACTCATGAAGACTTTAAGGTTCCGCCCTTCCAGTGTGACCTTTTGCTCTGGGGGGGGGGGGGGGGGGGGGGGATTGTATTGAACACGCAAGAAAACCAACATCTGGTCTCTTGGCTGGGTGTGTGTTCTGTGGTTTTGGAGAGAGGGGCGTGGGGAGAGAGTACATTTATCGGAGCGTGTGTATTGGGTGTGAGATATGGAGGTGATGAATGAACTTTGGTGTGTAAGCTGGCATGGACACATACATTGGGGCCTGCACCTGTTTGCTTTGAATTGAGCACCAAGTAAGTTTTATGGGAATAGCTGACGATGTGAGGTTTGTTCGTTTTGTGTTTTGTGATGTTCACATGACGAGTCGTTTCCAAGAAAATTCCAAAGCTTTTTTTTTTCTTCTATTTTTGAGGGCGAGTGTTTCCAGTTTCTCATAAAACTTTTTCAGTGTTCTTCTGGTTGCACACTGGAAGCAGTCTCTTATTTTTTTTTTTTTTTTTTTAATACTAGGTCGTTTGGATTTGGGATCATCCTTCATCTTAGCACATGGACAGAAACTGTACAGTTGTAAAGCGTGTGGGCGTTGACTTAGGATGTCGTTTTCAGGTTCCTCCCAGTTGGCTTTGCAGGGTGTCGTGCATTCAGTGTGAGTGAACCAGTGGGTTGAAATATGTGTGTCATTCATCTGTAATCATGGAACTGTGGGTGTTGGTCATCGTTCTGTTTTTTATATTGTCTACAATCGTGAAGTTGAGATTGAAATCAATAAAAGGGAATTGATAACTAACTGTACCATGTCATTCTCTGATTTATGGTGTGAAATCTGTCTGTGAGGTGAATGTGTGTGTGTATTCATGTCTGTGTAAGTGCACGCACTGTATATGCACTGTATAGTTTTCTCATCTCCAGCAGATTTTAGTGTCAGAACTGGGTTCAGACATGAAAGAATTCCACTTTTTGGCAATCATTCTACCCATCTGGTTTGTCCAAACAGCTGAAACATCTTACATGGCATGTTTCTGTAAGTCATGGTTTGAAAAGAAATGGTTTCCTCAAAAGTTCTGCTTGATGGCTAAGTTTAAGGCTGGAGTTATACAGATTTTCTTGATCAATCTATTCTGATCAGGAAATGGCAACTTAACACGCTGGGACAGGGTGAATGTGCAGTGCAAACAAGACACTACCCACCTAACATACACCACACACAACCACCCAACATACACCACACACAACCACCCAACATACACCACACACAACCACCCAACATACACCACACACAACCACCCAACATACACCACACACAACCCACCCAACATACACCACACACAACCACCCAACATACACCACACACAACCACCCAACATACACCACACATAACCCACACAATATACACCACACATAACCCACCCAACATACACCACACCCACCTACCATACACCACACACAACCCACCCAACATACAACCCACACACAACCCACCCAACATACAACCCATACAATATACACCACACACAACCCATCCAACAAACACCACACACAACCTACCCAACATACACCACACACAACCCACCCAACATAACACCACACACAACCCGCCTAACATACACTGCACATAACCACCTAACATACACCACACACAACCCACCCAACATACACCACACAACCCACCAAACATACACCACACCCACCTAACATACACCACACAACCCACCCAACATATACCACACCCACACAACATATACCACACACAACCCACCCAACAAACGCCACACACAACCACCCAACATACACCACACTCAAACACCCATCATACACCACACACAACCCACCCAACATACACCACACACAACCCACCCAACATACACCACACACAACCACCCAACATACACCACACACAACCCACACAATATACACCAGCCACAACCCACCTAACATACACCACACAACCCACCCAACATACACCACACCCACCCAACATACACCACACACAACCACCCAACATACACCACACACAACTCACCCAACATACACCACACACAACCCACACAATATACACCACGCCCACCTAACATAACACCACACACAAACCACCCAACATACACCACACACAACCATCTAACATACACCACACACAACCCACCCAACATACACCACACCCACCTAACATACACCACACACAACCCACACAATATACACCACACAACCACCCAACATATACCACACATAACCACCCAACATATACCACACACAACCCAATTAACATACACCAGCCACAACCCACTAAAACATACACCACACACAACCCACCCAACATACACCATACACAACCCAACCAACATGCACCACACACAACTCAACGTATGCAAAATAAAACTCATCCAATACTCGCCATACAAAATCCACCTAACATAGACCAGACACAACCCTGGGCACAGCACTTAACGTATAAACCACGTAACCTACACTGGGCGTAACCTATTCAACACTCGCCTAACGCAACCTTCCTAACATGCAGCAGGTGCAACCCATCTGACCGACACCTGGCACTACTGATCTAACAAACACGCACTGCCGTCGCACCAAAGCTTGGAAGACACTGTCAAGAATGACAAGAAGGCCAAAAAAAAAAAAAAAAAAAAAAGTGCAGAATCCAGATGCCAGCAGAAAAACTAGGCCAAAAAAAAAATCATAAAAGGTTAAGTCGGACAGGGGACAAACGGTGAACAAAATGGCCAAACAATCTAGGATGACAATGCTGCATGCTTTACAAGGACTGGAAACTAGACGCTCCAAATTTAATCTTAGTGCATTAAAAAAGAAAGAAAAGGGGGGGGAAAAAACATCGGTGAAAATGGAGCTCATTCTTTTCCCATGCAGTTAATTAAAGTGGGGTGAATCTGCTGATGGGGTGGAGGGGAGGGAGAAGGTGAAGGGGAGGGAGGGGTAGTGGGGGGGGGGGAGAGGCAGAGGGAGGGAAGACTAAGAAAGGTCACAAACTCTGTTCTGGTCTCAAATGGGTCGCGGGCTAGGCTGGCTTAAAGTGGGACAGCAGTGCCGTGTTTTGTTTTTCATTCAAATACCGTGTGTGTTCAGTCTCTCGCTATTCAAACGTGTTCTTGTGGTTGAGGCCATTGGAACAGATAAGGACACCGCGCGCGCGCACACACACACACACACACACACACACACACGCGCGCATGCGTACACGCACATACACACGCGCGCACACACACACACACACACACACACACACACACACACACACACACACGCACGCACGCACACACACCAACCACAACACACACACACACACACACACACACACACACACACACACACACGCACACACACATACACACGCACACACACACACACACACACACGCACACACACACACACACACACAATGGGCAGGTTAATAACAAAAAGATAATGGAGGGTTTGGAACCTGAAAGCCTGGCTAAGATGAACCCAGCCAACGCGTGGGACAGACTGACCGTGGACAGTCCTGCTGATCTGTTCTGAGAGCTGACCATGTTCACGGTTGATAGAGCGTGCCAGAAGGACTGGCAACGGCATTAACCTGCCGTTACGCGCTGCTGGCTGCCATTGCTACAAGAGATTTTCGTCATTGTCCCAGACAGAAGACGGCTCTGGTGCCACGGTAGAACGCATGGACAGCCAGAGATCTGAACCGCCCTCTGAGCTTAGTCCCACACAATGGAGTACAAGTGTTGGAGACTTGTACAGCCACAAAGCATATAAAGGGAGACAAGCTTATCACTCTTCCCATCATGACATTGTGTTGTTGGGAAGTTGCAGCACTTGAAATGCTGAGCAACCCGTGTTACGTAGAACAAGCTCGATTTATCTTTTAAAAAAATTTTGCAACCGCAGATAATTCTTGAAGGACTCAAACTGAAGAGAGAGAGAGAGAGAGAGAGAGAGAGAGAGAGAGAGAGAGAGATCTGAGGCACTTCGGATGCTCAGCAACTAATGTTACGTAGAACAAGCTCGATTTGTCTTCAAGAAAGTTTTAAATCTGCGGAAAAATTCTAGGAAGCACACAGACTGAGAGTACAACAAAAAAAAAAAAAGAAGAAGAAAAGAACTGGCGACTGTTGTGCTTGGCAGCTTCATACATGCACCGATATATTATGTTAATAATTTCGTATACCACGATCGTCTTTGAAATCATACTTCCAACAAGTTCATGCCTGCTGGCATGGTTTCTTCCTTTTCGCCTTCAGTCTCACACCCAACTGTCGTCACGGTAAATCCCCAAGACAACCTGAATATCAACGCGATACTTAATCCAGAATCAGCTGCACAAAAATCTTTAAATTAGACTTGATATAAGTGCAGATCGACGCAAATCTGATTCAGTGTTTCGTCGAGATTTTTAAGGATTATTTGAAGCATCTTTCTTTTCTTTCTTTTTTTTTTTCTTTTTTTTTTTTCTTTTTTTTTCCCCTTCTCTGCGTACGCAGGCTGATACTCCTGCGGACACTCCCTGTATAGACAGGCAAGGATTAATCCCATCTACCCAGCAAAGGGAGTGAAGTTTTGTGTGTATGACCATTTTTTTTATCCCGCCATTAAGGCAGCCATACTCCAACTTCGGGGAAGGTACATGCTGCTATGTGTAACGTGTCATCCATACCAAAGGCCAAAGTGGCCTTCTCTTCCGAAAGTTGGTGATGGGATTTTACGTGTGTTCAAGATGTCATGCGTGCGTTCACACACGGAACCTCGGTTTATAGTCTCATTGGAAGGACTGTAAGGGAAATGGAGTCAAAACCAAGGTTAACTCCGAGAGGAAAAATCCCCCTGTACCGAGATGGCCCGACGGAGATTCGCACCGCAACCCCAGGATCACCAAGATTACGAGTCCGGTGCTCTAACACTGAGCTATTCCGGCCCCCTGAAGTTAGACTTGATATAGGTGTGCAGATAGAATCAAATCTGATTCAGTCTTTCGTCCAGATTTTGAGGATCACTTGAAGCATCAGCTCTTTCCCTTGAAATTCGATCACCGGTGATCGACGGTTTTCTTCCCGGAATTTTGGTATTTAAAACAACATTTTTGTTATCTGAAGCAATATATCACCTAAAAAAAAAAAACAACCCAAAATAGACACATTCATTACAAATATATTATTGTTTTAGAAATAATGCGCAGAATGTTACGAAAAAAAAAAAAAAAAACATCCGTCATGCAAAATGCAAAAATCTCAAAAACTGTTGAGAGCTAAAACGTTTCTTTCCATGAATATTACGAATTTCTGTGTATGATAGTGACCTATTGACTTTCCTACTGCCTAAAACATTCTTTGTTCGCCATAATGCTGCTCTGTTTGCTTGATCATGAACATTGGAGCTGGTGTGGGAAGGTGTCCCCATACAAAATCAACAGCGTTTGTGACTTTCATACAGAGGCAGCGAATTAAATAGTCAATTTAAATAAGAATTTTACTTTTTTTTCTGATCATTTTCATAGGAGAACAGGTTGGAGAGAGCTGAGTATAGTATCAAAATACCGCGAAGAGCATCGACTAGTCACAGCAAGTTTATTATGTTAAGGGTGTGGATATACTGATGGAGGGCGGGGGTGGGGGTGAGAAAACACACACCACACACACGCGCGCGCGCGCGCGCGCGCGCGCGCGCACGCACACACACACACACACATACACACACACACACACCCCTTTACAGAATTTTGAAACACACACACGTGCGCGCGCGCGCACGCACGCACACATGCACACACACACACACACACACACACACACACACACACACACACATGCACGCGCGTGCGCGCGCGCACGCACGCACACACACACACACACACACACACACACACACACACACACACACACACACACACACCTTCGCAGAATTTGGAAAGACTTCCACTGTGACTTCTTGTTTTTATAGACAACATTTATCTTGTAGATTAAGGAGATTAAGGGCAGGAAGGAAAAATGCTGAATCATGATACTAGTTCCTTAATCTCTCTCTCTCTCTCTCTCTCTCTCTCTCTCTCTCTCTCTCTCTCTCTCTCTCTCTCTCAGTCATGCATAACCTTATAGCCACTCATAGGTCAAAGCATCAAGTATACTTATTATCACATTAACACATACGTCAAAGTATTTAGCGATTCACCGAGCACCTCACACACACACACAAAAAAAAACCTATGTCGCAGCAGAGGCGTTTACCTGTCCTCAACGTCATGAACTAAACACAATAGGAAAGTAAAGGTGAGAGTGGAGGAGGGATGGGGAGGGATGGAGAAGGGTGAGAAAACAGGGCCTACGTGGAACAGCCGGCGAGGCATTTTCCAGACATTTCGAAAGACAAGTGCTGACCCTTGCTGAGAGATAAGAAGCGATCGATGGTTACGGTTCGTTGGATGCTGGTACCCATACCAAGGTGGTTGCTGGGCTGCTAATGAAATAGCTGTCAATTTGGGGTGCTTTCAGCTACCCGGTCACGAGCAATTTCACAACCTTCGCACAGCTGGAGCACACACAAGTTAGCACCTCTCTCTCTCTCTCTCTCTCTCTCTCTCTCTCTCTCTATCTATCTATCTATCTATCTATCTATCTATCTATCTATCTATCTCTATCTATCTATCTGAATATGTATATGCATGTAACACACACACACACACACACACACACACACACACATATATATATATATATATATATATATGTGTGTGTGTGTGTGTGTGTGTGTGTGTGTGTGTGTGTGTGTGTGTGTGTGTGTGTGAGTATGTGTGTGTGTGTGTGTGTGTGTGTGTGTGTGTGTGTGTGTGTGTGAGTGTGTGTGTGTGAGAGAGAGAGAGAGAGAGGGATGTGTGTGTTGTGTGTGTGTGTGTGTGTGTGTGTGTGTGTGTGTGGTAGAGAAAGAGAGAGAGGAACAGAGAGAGAGAGAGACAGAGAAAGAGAAAGACAGGCAGACAGACAGACAGACAGACAGAGACAGACAGGCAGACAGACATAGACACACACACACACACACACACACACACACACACACACACACACACACACACACAGGGAAGGGGAGCATTTTTCCTATGTGACTCACGTGCAATGAATCCAGACAACAACTGGAGAATGACAGGAACAGGATGAGTAAAAAGCGAGGAAACTGCAGACACAGTTCCAACATCATCTGACGACAAGCACACAAAGTGTGGGAGGAGGCAGCCAGCGCTGGCAGTAGCAGACGACCCAGCAAACCTGTTAAATCTGAAAATAATATGTATTGATCGACTGTTCCTTATTTACCCTAACGTGTAAGATGTTGTATAGTACACATACGGTCTACCATAGTTCTGTGATGTGTAACACATTTATTCATAGTTGTTTGGTACAGACTGGGTCTAAATCTTGACAGAGTGTAGCTTTAATATTTGTAACAGTATTTGAATGTGTTATCATTTAACTTTTTTCCTCTGTGGTATTAGTGTAGTATATAAATCAATAATTGCAAGGGATCATAGTTTCCGAGAACATGCCCATTTTTCGTTATATTAATTTTATTGCTGAAAAAAAAAAAAACGTTTTGCATGCTTACAGCTGTTACGATTTAATGACATCTTCAAGCATGGGGTTACATGAGAGGTCTTAACAATATTGATCACTCTGCAAAGTTTGATTACACACACACACACACACACACACACACACACACACACACACACACACACACAGAAAGACAGAGAGACAGACAGACAGACAGACAGACAGACAGACTCAACCGACAATGCATGGTTATAGTAGATTCATTTGTTACAAATAAGACAAATTTTAAACAGCATAGTCTAAAATTCATCTTCCTTTCGTTAAAACCCATCTTTTCTCCGGTACCGACAAGATAAACGACGTCTCTAAGGGCTGAAGATCAAAAAGGGAAATCCTTTGTAATGATGTCACTCCATTATTCCCCCCCCCCCCCCCCCCCCCCCGCCCCTATAAATAGTAACGACCTTCGATTGGTGCACGAAACGATGGGAGTTCTCATTCTCCATTACTTTCCTCTGCTGAATCTGATTTTTAGTCCGGCTTCTCTTATATGCTGTATTGTATTGTATTGTATTGTATTGTATTGTATTGTATTGTATTGTATTGTATTATATCGTATTGTATTGCATTGTGTTGTGTTGCATTGTATTATATTGTATTGCATTGCATTGCGTTGTGTGTGTAATGTAAAGTCTCGAGTTGTGTTGTGTAATGCACAGTGTATTAGTGTTTTTAAAGTAGTGTGTTGTGTAATGTACACATTATAGTGTTGTATTGTGTTGTACGTGATGTGTTGCATTTTACTGAGTAGAATTGTGTTGCTTTGCCTTGCGTTGATCTGGATTGGATTGGATTGGAATTGTTTGGATTGAATTGGTTTGAATTGGGCTGGAATAGATTGGATTGGACTGGACTGGATTGGATTGGACTGGAATGGTTTGGATTGGACTGGAATGGTTTGGTTTGGATTGGACTGGAATGGAATAGATTGGATTGGACTGGAGCAGATTATATTGGAATGATTTGGACTGGGTTGGAACGGTTTGGATTAGACTGGAATAGATAGGATTGGAATAGTTTGGATTGGATTGGAATGGTTTGGATGTGACTGGAATATGTTGGACTGGACTGGATCAGATTGGATTGGAATGGTTTGGATTGGACTGAAAGAGATTGGATTGGACTGGATCAGACTGGATTGGAATGGTTTGGATTGGAATAAAATAGATTGGATTAGACTGGACCAGATTGGATTGGAATGGTTTGGAATGGATTGGAATGGTTTGGATTGGAATGGAATGGTTTGGATTGGAACGGAATGGTTTGGATTGGACTGGAATGGTTTGGACTGGAATGGAATAGATGGGATTGGACTGGAGCAGATTGGATTGGAATGGTTTGGATTGGATTGGAGTGGTTTGGAATGGAATGGTTTGGATTGGATTGGAATGGAATGGAATGCTTTGGATTGGAATGGAATGGGTTCGATTGGAATGGCTTGGCTTGGACTGGAATGGAATGGATTGGATTGAAATGGGTTGGATTGGATTGGAATGGTTTGGATTGGAATGGAATACTTTGGATTGGATTGGAACAGTTTGGATTGGATTTGAAAATATTGGATTGGAACAGTTTGGATTGGACTTGAAAATATTGGATTGGAATGGTTTGGACTGCACAGGAATAGATTGGATTGGACTGGTTTGGACTGGATTGGATTGGATTGGGTTGGATAACTTTTTCATTACAACAGCTTTCTCTGTTTGATTGACGCTGTGCTATGACGATAGGCCATCTCCTGGGCTAAACAGTCATACTTTTGTATGACTTCAGCCCAGGAGAGTGCCTATCGCCCTAGCACAGCGCCACACATACTGTTCTGTCCACACAGGTTTGAACTGACCCAGCAAGGTGGACCAACCTACACAACTCCGCCACAGACAGCTCCTCCCTTGGTGCCTTGGGCGCTTTAACCAGCGCTGCTTGTAGTCTGCATGCGGTATTTCAGCTCTTTGTGTCATCCGAAAATCTATTTAGTGTTCCCTTTCGTTTTTCACGTTTCAGCAAACCTGTGTACCGTGCTCTACAGCGCTTTGCCATGCTACACTCGCCAAAGACTAGACTCGTGGATCGTTGAAATGAATGAAGAATCGATCAATCAATCAATAAACAAAGAAATAAACGATCCGACAGTTACTCATAAAACAATTTCTGATTCCTATCTTCTTGTTTGGCGGATCAACCCAGCCAGAAACAAGTGAAAACACAACTGACTTTATCATTTGTCTTCATAAAATGTGTGTGCCTTTAAGCCTATGGTTTGGCATTTAAAAAAAATTGATTTCAAAATCGTCACAAAACAGTGTTCTGATAAGCTGGTTTTTGTTTTTGTTTTGTTTTTGTTTTTGTTTGTTTGGTTGTTGTTGTTGTTGTTGCTGTTTTCATATTTGATACGAGCAGGTTTAATCAATGTTTTGTTCAAATAAGAAATTATTTCATTTTGATGACAAACCCAAAGCGTAAATATGCTAAGTGAGGGTGTGGAGGGGAGGCGGGGTGGCATGTTAAATGAATACAAATGACTGAAAGCAGACACGTTGAATGAACACATATGACCCTGAATGCAAACCATACACCTACCTTATTTAAAGTGGAGAGGGGGGGGGGGGGGAGGTATTCACTGCGGTTTCTACGTTACTGAAGCAATGAAGCAAGCAAGTCTCATTTTCCATATTACGACACTGCTCAGAATCGAATGGTGGTTGTCGTAAACACGACCTTCAGTTGTTTGTATAACCCGAGTGTTTTAGAGTCATGAAAACCTGACAATTCCTAAGGCAAACACCGGGTCCCTGTTTGTGTTTTGGCCTGGGTCTCACCTCTCTGAAGTCCACCAGTCAGGCGCAAAGGTCTCGCGGAGTTCCATCGATGAGTCGTGAGAACTTTGGGTTTGGTTGTTCATGTGTGATGGACATTAAGTGAAGGGGAAGAAAGTGTTAGGCCTTCGAGAAAGAGAAAGACAACAAATAGGAACTGACAGTCAACGAGTGCGTGGATTTCTGGAGTTAATAATGGATAAGGGTGTGAAAAGGTTATGGTAGTGGACAGAGGAGATATCCCTTTCTCCTTCATCCCCCCCCCCCCCCCCCCCCCCCCTTCTCAACCTGTAAAATTATTGTTATTTTCTAGCTGAGTCATTGTCATCATTGTGAGAATGGCAAAAGGAAGATCCGCTCGGAAAGATTTTTTTTTTTTTTTTTTAATGAGGGGATTAACAGAAGGGGACCTTCAAACGATGACTACATCAAACACTTTGACCACAACATAGACTATTACTAGGTCTGCTGAATTCTTATCTATGAATCTTTATTGTGGCTAGGAGGTCGATACAGACTGCAGCTGTTCTTTCAAAAAAAAAAAGCCAAAATTCATGTAAACATACTAAATACGACACTAAGTAAGCTTATTTGATACGCAGTACGAGATTGACAAGAAACCAGTACGAGATTGACAAGAAACCAGTACGAGATTGACAAGAAAATACATCTTCTTTAGACCGTCCCGAATAACACACCCGAAAAAAGCACAAAACAATGCTCCCCGGTCCCTTACAGAGAAAGCAATACTAACCCAGCCATAAATACACAAAAAGCACACCCCCCCCCCCCCCCCCCAACCCTAACATACACAAAACTGTTACAGTATGTCTAGACTAAAAAATGCACAAAACAATTCTTTCGAGCCCTAACATAGAAAAAAAAAAGTACTTGCCGGCCCCAAAAGCACACAAAGCAATACTCGTTAGCCCCAAAATGCGCGAAACAATATTCCCCAGGCTTATCATAAGCAAAACTATAAACCGAGGTTCCTTGCATTAACGCACGCATAACATCTTGCACACACGTAAAATCCCATCACCAACTTTCGGAAGAGAAGGCCAGTTTGGCCGTTGGTATGGATGACACTTTACACATGACACGCACCCTGCGTATAAAATTGAAGGAATGAAGGAAGTAAGGAAGTGAGGTGAACAATATTGACTGAATGACACGGGAAACGACTGAATGAAGCGCCAGCTGGCAGCTCTTCAGTCGGCACTACCCAGGTAGGCAGCCCGTTGTGTACACGAAAGTGTGGATCGTCAGCGCCTAGAACCTTTGGCAAGCTCTTTACAAATGCTATATCATTGTTATTATTATTGTTATTATTATTATATTTTTATTATTATTATCATTATTGTTAATATTATTACCATTATTATTACTATTATTATAAAGCAATACTCACCAGCCCCAAAATACACAAAACAATTCTCTGGCCCCAGTCCACAATATACAAAACAATGCCCCACAGCCTAAAAATACACAAACTAGCTATCAGGCCTAAACATTCACAAAAGCATCTTCCCCGGACTCAAAATATAACCTTCTCCGGCACCTAATATAACATAAAACAAAACTGCCTGGCCTCCAAAATACACAATACTACGGATCCAGCCGCAAAATACGCAAAACAATGCTTCTCGACCCCTTAAATACACAAAACAGTACTTCCCGTACCGCAAATACACAAAACAGTAATCCACACACACACACACACACAACAGGTACGTGCAAACGCGCGCGCGCGCACACACACACACACACACGCCGTACGTATGTGCTTCCACGAATATGCGCGTGCGTGCGTGCGTGCGTGCGTGCGTACGCGCATATACATACATAAGTGTACATGAACTGCGAACAATTCGGTACATGATGAATGCGTGCAGTTTGTGCGCGCCGTGTCTGAAACGCGCGTGGTCAGACTGGCCTTTCCTTAGGTTAGAAGAACTCCAGCAAGACGTCTTTACAGCTGTCTTCAAGTGGGCTGTTCGAGGATTTAAACGACTGGCAGTTTCCCGTGTGACACGATTGTAAGTAGGGGGATTCTCTGAAGGCTTTAAAGGAGCACGGCTGTTATTATTTCGCAAGCCCGTGCCGAAAAATCCTTCCATGTTTTTCTTCGTGTCTAAAGGTATTAGTCAGACTTGTTCCACTCCAGAGGTACAGACAACGCCCAAAACTTCTACGTGTTCTTGATTATGCTCATAATTTGGGTGTGCACTGACAGAGGTTGAGCGCTCTCCAAAACAAATCCACGGCATTGTTCCGCGCTTGAAGTCTATTGTACTTTACTCTGAAGCATTCGGGTGGATTTTTAGTTGTCATACGCCGACGCAATATACATGGCATGCAATCCCCATTTTCCGGTCGTCTGCTGGGACTTTTCACTCCCAAATCCTTGCGCCCCATCCAATGGCGTAGTAACACAAAGGAATCCACAAGTCACGCTTATTTCTACCATCCTTGCTTGATATGTAGTCTTGAATTTACTGATTTACTCCAAATTCTAGGACTTTTTGTTTTTTTGACATTTGAAACTTTTGTTTTCAATTCCAGAGAAGCATGGACATTTCCAGCTGTTTAAACGGCACACAGTTACTTCTTTAACCTGACATAGCTCACAACTCAGATCTTTGGAAATCTGATTTGAGGGATTTCTTTTTTTTTTTTTTTCTGTTTTGTGTGGGGTGTGTGTGTGTGTGTGTGTGTGTGTGGTGATGTTTAGTGTCAGGCTAGTCTAATTAAACCTGTACGTTAACGCGACTTGCTGTGTAACAGGGTTTTGTTTTCAGTTCTGGTTGTTCGTCAATGTGTCTGTCTTTCTGTCTGTCTTTACGTCTGTCTGTATGCTTATCCGTCAGTCACAGGAAAGTAGTTGTTCATATCTTGATTAGGATGTACAGGGTTGTTTGCAGAATCGCTTTGTTTTGCTTTTATAATTATATATCATAGGTACTTCATACAGCATGGCTACTGCACTGTCAAATTCTGCAGAGTGGATGGGTTACAGTATCACCCAACTCCACTCGATCCGAACCCAACCCACTCCAGTTCGTCTCATCCCAATCCAACCTAACCCAACCCAATTTACATATTCCATACCAACCTACCCCAATCCATTTTATATATTTCAAGCCATCCTAACCCAATCCAAGCCTAACAATTCCGAACCAGCCTAATCTAAGCTACACACAAAAAGTTAAGGATCACTTTCACAAACATTCATAACTGTCAAAATAAGAAAGTTGAAGTTTGGCCAACATTTAATTCCATTCTTTAGTGATAACGATACACAATTGCCTTCAATCTCGAGCAATCGTTTGGTGTGTACATTTGATTAAAGTGGGTACGTATCCAAATTTGATTTCCCAAAGTCATTGAAATCACAAGACAGGGCATACTGATGCTCCCAAAAGCTCAGTAATGCGTGTAACCACCATGGCTGTTCTGGCACTCGACGCAGCGAGTCCTCATCGAGTTGACCAGGTTGGTGAAGATCCTCTGTGGAAGCGCCTGCCACTCAGCCTGCAGCATCTGGTAGAGGTGTTTGGGCATCCCTGGGAGGGGGGTAGCTCCTCACTTTGCGATCCAGCTCATCCCAGAGGTTCTCAATCGGGTTGAGATCGGGACTGCATGCTGGCCACTCCATTCTGTTGACTCCAGACTGCTGCAGGAAGTCGTTGACCACCCTTGCCCTGTGGGGGCGAGCATTGTCATCCTGGTAGACAGCCCTCGGTCCCATCTGCTGCAGTGTAGGCACAGCCAGCGGTCGAAGGATCTCATCCCGGTATCGGATGCCAGTCAGGTTACACTGTACATGATACAAGGGTGTTCTGTGGTGAAGGCTGAAGGCCCCCAGACCATTACAGAACCTCCACCAAAGGCCACCTTTTCTTGGACAGTGGCGTCAATAAAGCGTTGCCCTGGGCGCCTCCAGACCCTCAGTCGGCCGTCGTTGTGGTG
>CM065735.1:42897843-42902843 GCA_033310375.1 Conus canariensis
CCATTTCGCCCCTTCTCATTTCGCCTCTGTCCGTTAATTCCCATTTCTGAGAGAGAGAGAGAGAGAGAGAGAGAGAGAGAGAGAGAGAGAGAGAGAGAGAGAGAGAGAGTTTCAGTCAACTAGCACACAGAGAGTGTAATAATATAAAACACTTTCTCTTCTACATTATTCTCTTTTATATTTCATATCATACACGCAGTGTAATAATATGAAACATTTTCTCTTTTATATTAGTCTCCGAATTTCGGAGAAAGTGTTGGGTTGGGAGAAAGTGTGGGACTGGGAGAAAGTGTGGGACTGGGAAGTGGGCGGAGAAGTGTGGGGTTGGAGAAAGTGTGGGATGGGAGAAAGTGTGGGATGGGAGAAAGTGTGGGGTTGGGAGAAAGTGTGGGACTGGGAGAAAGTGTGGGTTGGGAGAAAGTGTGGGGTGTGGGGGTAGCCCCACACCATGACGATGACATGCAAGAAAATTAAATTTTCCTAATAAGCGCGGCGATCTTTGTGGCATACGTTGTCGGGCGCTCTTTGTCGGCATACTTTGTCGGGCGATCTTTGTCGGCATATTTTGTCGGGCGATCTTTGTCGGCATACTTTGTCGGTCTTTGTCGTAGGATCTTTGTCGGCATACTTTGTCGGGCAGTTGGAAAGAATCGACCGGATATGTCCTCCTATAAAAGGTCTGAATTTTCACATTGGAGGGCAGGAGCTTCTGAGCAACTGTTGATTTCGTCAGAGACCTGTTGCAGGTAAGAGTTTTCCAGACAGTTCGTTGACCTAAACCCACCCAGCACCCCGTATTAATCTATATGTCTACCTACCTAACTACCTACCTACCCACCCACCTACCTACCTATCTTTCTATCTGTCTGTCTGTCTGTCTATCTATCAATCAATCGGTCTATCTCCTCTCTCTCTCTCTCTCTCTCTTCACTCTACTCTCTCTCGTCCGATCTATATCTGTCTGTCTATCTGCCTATCTGTCTGTCTGTATGGCTGCCTATCTGCCTGCCTGCCTGCCTGTTTGTCTGTATGTTTTTTTTCTCTCTCTCTCTCTCTCTCTCTCTCTCTCTCTCTCTCTTCTATCTATCTTCTATCTGTCTGTCTGTCTGTCTGTCTGTCTTCCTGTCTACCTACCTGCTTGGCTGCCTACCGGCCTGCCTGTCTACATACCTACATATCTCTCTATCTGTCCGCCTGTCTATGCGTCTGTGTGTTTGTCTGTTCACCCTTCACTCTCGCGCTCCTACAATCCATAAATCTTAAGGACACCATGTTCACAGGGGAGAAATATCTCATTGGTTTCTCTGAGGAAACAATAGATCCCTCCACATATTATTATCATTATTATCATTACTAGTAGTAGTAGTAATAGTAGTAGTAGTAGTATGTGTGTGTTCCAGATCGAATGAGAAAATGGATCAAGCAAAGCAAGTCGACCAGGAAGACAGCTGCCCAGCGCCAGAGGATACTTGCAATCCGTTTCCAAAGATAAGTATTTCACACTTCGACGTCTTCTGAAAGGAAAGTTCAAAGTTCCAAAGAAAAACCGCACTGCTGTGGAAAAAAAGTACTGTGAGGCAGTATCAAAGACGCAAACATGACTTTTCTTTGGTAGAAGGAAATGTACATTTCAGAGGAAAACCAGTTCTGATTGAAAGTGAGGCACCACAGACAGTAAAACATAGATTTGATGAAAATCTCGGATCTGGGTCTAGAACAGTTTGGAGGCAAGTCACAGAGAAATTTGCTGGTGTTTCGTACACAAAAGTACGAAAAGTTCTTGGTGTGTCAAAAAGATACCAAGAAAGAAATGCAAGGTTCACAAACATAGTCCCTCCCAAACCAGTCATGGCCACTGCAGTAAATGAACGCTGGCAGCTTGATTTAATCGACATGAGAAATGATCTGGTCCTTCACAACGGAAAATCGCAGCAGTACATTCTGTCAGTTCTGGACACACTCTCTCGTTTTCTGATCCTGAGACCACTTGTAAGCAAAAGTAGTAGGACTGTAGCAAGAACACTAAATGAAATTTTCTCAGGACATGGAGTTCCTACTTGTGTTCAGTTCGATCAGGGCACGGAATTCAAGGGGGAGACAGAACGACTGTTGCATTCCAAAAATTCAGAACCATCAGGAGTAGTGCGTATCACCCACAGTCTCAAGGCAAATGTGAGCGATCACATCGGGAGATCCGAAAGAAAATTTCATTCATGACAGCTTGCAAAGGAGGATTCAACTGGGCAAAGAATTTGCACCTCATTCAAAAATCCATCAATGACACACCCAAAGATGTACTGGCCAAAAAATGCCCGTCTGAGGTGTATTTCAGCAGATCAGAATCACTGATAAACAAAGTAAGAGAAGCCTCTGAAAAAGCAGCAAAGAAAAGCATCGCATCACATCGCCAATGTCCATCCCTGTACAATCTTGGCGAAGAGGTTCTGATCCGGTACCCCCCAAAATCCACCAGTAGGATACGTGTTCCCTATCGAAGGTCTGTTTGTAGAGGCAGGGTCACTGAGCGATCTTTGGCTCGAAATAAATACAAGATTCAACACCACAAACCAACCGGAGAAATGGTGAGTCAGTGGATATCAGTCACTGGTATTACAAGCACAACAGCTACAAAGGAACGAAGAAAGAAAAGAGATGCCAGGGAAAAAAATGGAAACAGCGCTCAATACAGAAGAACACAGACAAAAGTATTCCATTCCTTGAATCATTCTGACAGAATCCAAAACCTGGAGGCCATGAACATTGAAGTGATCCTAGATCCAACAGATAGTCCTGGTAACTGTCCATTTGAGGCTATTGGCCATCAGCTTTCCCTGTTTGGAGTCAACAGAACTGCAGAAGCTCTCCGAAGGGACGCTGTAAACCATATCATCGACAACATGGACACATACAGCCCATTCATTGACGGAAACGTTCATGATTATGTCATGGACATGAGACAAGACGGTACGTACGGCGACCACCTGACTTTGTCCGCGCTTTCAGCCGTCTACCATGTTCAAATATTGTGGTATCAGGAAATGGCCCTGATTATTCTACTCTCATCACCCCAGACCAAGGACCATACCATCCTGGTATTTTCACTCTGACCCTGGGTTATTACCCTGAACATTACACCAGTATTGGTGTTGCCAGGGAAGTGCGACTTCCACTGATTTTGCAATGTATTGGTACTGACAACGACAACGGCACTGCGACTCCTACAGTCAATGCCAAAGTCCCTGGTAACAACGACAACGGCAATTTCAACTCCTGCAGCCAATGCAAATGTCCCTGACAACAACGACAACGGCACTGCGACTCCTACAGTCAATGCCAATGTCCCTGACAACAACGACAACGGCATTGCGACTCCTACAGTCAATACCAATGTCCCTGACAACAACAACGGCACTGCGACTCCTACAGTCAATGACGATGTCCCTGACAACAACGACTAACGGCATTCCGACTCCTACAGTCCCTTTCGATAGTCGCGAGTTTTTGCCTCAAGAAATCCAGGCTTTGATAATCCACCATGCAGTCCGAATGGATCCAAGCTTCAGATACACGCTGCAAAATGTGAACACATTTTTCAGGCTGACAGTTTCCAGAATCCCTTTACCCAGACTGCACATTGACTTCTCTGTTATCCCCAACGTTCCAAATCCCGTCAGTATTAGAAGACTGATACGTGCAGCAGGACGAGCAAGCGGTCTTGCCTTGGAAATCAGGCGGATTGTAAATAATAGGCAGTGGTCAACTTGGCTCTGGTTGAGGGAAGACGATTTCAGAAACTTTTATATCACTGGCATTTGGACAAATCAGAGGTACTGATCAGTTTCTGAAATCGTCTTCTCACAGCCACAGCAGAAGGTTGTACAAGAATGCACATCACAGTTCTCTTTTCAATTGTCATTGTGAAAGACTGTTTCTTTTATGTATAATGTGAGCAAATCAAAGATTTGCAGTTCCTCACAAGTTTGCATTTAAAGACTGGCTGGTAGGAAAAGAAATGGGCCTTAATGTGTAATATGGCTACGATGTTGCGTTTGACATTTTCATTGTCGATGTGACGGTAATTATATTTTTGTTAAGTTTCGCTGTTACGGTTTGTACTCTGTAATTTGTTTTTGATAATTGTGCACAGTATACATCCAGCTGAATTTGACACTCGGATATTGTTCATGTGACAGCGTTTTATTATTTTTTGTTTGCTTGTTGAAAATCTGTGTGCCAAATTGTGTGCTCAGTAATATGTTAATGTGTTCAACATTTAAAAGTGATTCATCTGGCAGTTCCGTGTTCACCGTTTTGAATGAGAATTTTGAATGAGTATAAATCGTATAAGTGACTTCATATTTCAAGGACTTTTCAAACTGTTTTTCGAACTTCGACCACAGACCTCTGTTCACATGGTATATACAAACTCGTGTAAGACATACAGTAATAACACAACTACAAAAATTCATCACTCACAGGTGACTACTCTGATTGTGTAAATGGAGAATCAAAGACCTGGAAAAAAGCCAGAAAGTACACTTGCAGATTGCATGTATATGGTGTTACGTTTTAGAACACTTTGATTTTCGATTTGACGATGACAAGTTTCTTTTTAAAACAATTACATTGTTTTACATTGGGGTGTTGTTCATGTGACAACGGTTTGATTTTTGTAGAATATATGTGTGACAATGAGTAGTGTTTCATGGTCTTTTTTTATTTTTTTCATGTCACTCTCTTTATCATCATTAGTTAATTTTGTCGAATTTTTGTTTATATTCTTTTTTTTTTTTTAAGTTATCTACAGCTGAATTGCTGGCTGAGTGTGTAAATTTAGAAAACGCTGAAAATTACAGTACTGAACTTGACAGTATTTTCATTCTAGTCGTGTCAAATCACATACTGGCACTGTGTGCTTGCCTGAAATTCAAAACAGTCGTATGTTGTAGATTGTGTAGATCTACATTGTTGTTGGATTTTGTATAGGAGGTTCTGGTGTA
>CM065735.1:42917843-42922843 GCA_033310375.1 Conus canariensis
CTCTCTCTCTCTCTCATACAAACACACACACACAAACTTATACACGCGCGCGCGCGCGCGCGCACACACACACACACACACACACACACACGCACGCACGCACGCACGCACGCACACACACACACACACACACACGCACGCACGCGCGCGCGCACCACACACACACACACACACACACACACACACACCACACACACACACACACACACACATACACACGCTCACACGCACCCCCCCCCCCCCCACACACACACACACCACATAGCACACACACACACACACACACACACACACACACACACACACACACACACACACACACACTGAGAGAGGAGAGAGAGAGGGGGGGGGGGGGCTCTGCAAAAAAAAAAAAAGTCATCTATAGTACAGTGACTCAGACGAATTTTTCTTAAAGGCTTTCAGTCAGCCCATATGTCATCCATTTCTCACCGCTGTCTGGCCCATCAGTCACTGTAACCTGTTCATTCTTTTCCGTTGATACCTGCATGGGGGCCGGAATATCTCAGTTGGTAGAGCGCCGGTCTCGTAATCTTGGTGATCTTGGGGTTCCGGGTTCGAATCTCCGCCGGGCCGTTTCGGTACAGGGGGATTGTTCCATTGGAGTGAACATTGGTTCTGACTCCATTTCCAATGCAGTCCTTCGAATGAGACTATAAACCGAAGTTCCGTGTGTGAACGCACGCATAACATCTTGCACACACGTAAAATCCCATCACCAACTTTCGGAAGAAAAGGCCAGTATGGCCGTTGGTATGGATGACACGTTACACATAGCATGCACCCTGCGCGAGAAATGGAAAGAATGAAGAAAGTAAGGAAATTGAGTGAACGATATCGAACGATATTGACTGGATGACACGGGAAACGACTGAATAAAGCGCCAGCTGGTAGCTCTTCAGTCGGCACTACCCAGGTAGGCAGCCCGCTGTGTAGCGTAGATTGTAAAGCGCATAGAGCGTGGTCTCTAGCCGAGGATAGGCGCTATGTAAGTATTTACAATAATGTAAAGAGCAATATAACGTCGTAATCCTTTTTCCAGTCAGAGACTGCACACCGCTCCATAGCAACATTTCATCCATTATTGTAATAAGAAATCTTTGTGAGATGAGAATTTAATGGTCGGTTTAACAGCTGATCATGGCCGAACGAATCAGATGACCGAGTGACTGAGTGATCCGTATCTTACGTGCTTCAGCTGTGAATTCTAATGACAGCGGTGTGGGGTGGGGGGATGTGTTTTGGTTATTGCAGATGAGATGGGCTCGCTGGACGAAGAACTGAGCGAAATCGCTGAGAACCTGGCCAAAGAGGACAAAAACCTGCAGGAAGAGTCGGAGGAAGAAGAAGAAGAGGAAGAGTCAGAGGAGGAAGAAGAGGAAGAGTCAGAGGAGGAAGAAGAAGAGGAAGAGTCGGAGGAGGAGGAAGAAGAGGAAGAGGAAGAGTCGGAGGAGGAGGAGGAGGAGAGGAGGAAGAGGAGGAAGAAGAAGAGGAAGAGGAGGAAGAAGAAGAAGAAGAAGAAGAGGAAGAGGAAGAGGAGGAAGAAGAAGAAGAAGAGGAAGAGGAGGAAGAAGAAGAAGAAGAGGAAGAGGAGAACAGTCAGCGAAAGAGGGTATTGAGCGTTCTGGCCCGAATGCTGAGCAAGTATGACGACGTTCTGGAGTCGGTCGAGAGCGGCGACATGGACAGCAGCGTGGACGCCGAGACACCCAGAAAAGCGAAGGGAGACAAACGAAAGGGGCAAAAGAAAAACAAGGGCAAGAAGGGCCGCAAAGATGATGATGGCAGCAGTGAGGACTTCAGCACACCTCCCATGCCCTCGGACGGACCTGACTCCTCCAGCCCGAGCCCTTCCGATTTCGGCTCTAGCCCTTCCGATTTCGGCTCTACTAGCCCCTTCCGATTTGGGCTCTAGCCCTTCCAATTTCGGCTCTAGCCCTTCCGATTTCGGCTCTAGCCCTGCCGATTTCGGCTCTACCCTTCCCGATTTCGGCTCTAGCCCCTCTGATTCCGGCTCCAGCTCAGGCTCTTATGACTCCGGCTCCACGGCAAGCTACGGTGGTTCTAGCCCTGACGATTCCGACACCAGCCCCAGCCCTTTCGGTTCCACTGGCAACCCTGAGGAGGACGTTGAGGCCAGGGGCGAGCTGCAAGAAGCTAAAGTGCTAGCACGGGTCTTGGAGAGAGCGCTGAGGCGATTCGAGGAAGGCCGCCGGGTAAGGAGTTTGGTTGATTGATTGATTGGTTGGTTGGTTGGTTGGCTGGTTGGTTGGTTGGCTGATTGGTTGGCTGGTTGGTTGGTTGGTTAGTTGGTTGGTTAGTTGGTTGGTTGGCTGGTTGGTTGGTTAATTGGTTGGTTGGTTCTTTTTTGTGTGTGGAGGAAGGGGAGCGTATGGCCATGTTGGCGAAGAGGAATAAAGAGGGTGGGGAGGGGCAGGGAGGGGCAGGGAGGGGGAGATGAGGGAAGAGAGACGAGGGGGGAAGAGTTTAAAAGAACGGGATTTCGGGTTTTGTTTTGTTGGTTTTTTTTCATTTATTCTTCTTTCTCGTTTTGTTAGTTTGTTTGCTCGTTTGTTTTTCTTGGGTGGGTGGGTGGTATGGGTGGCGGTGTTGATGGTGATGGTTTGTGGGCTGTCGTTTCTAGAGAGGAAGGGGATTAAGCAGAAGTTGCGGGAAGGGTGGGTGTGGTGGGGTGGGTGAGCACCTGGCTGCTTTGGGTTCCAGAGGCGCAGTCAGGGGGCATAATTCAGTTATTTCTCTTCCTCCCCTTTCTTCAGTATCAGCCTATCATCTGTTTTTTTTTGTTGTTTTGTTTTGTTTTGTTTTGTTTTGTTTGTTTTGTTTTGTTTTGTTAATGCTCACTTTTTCTTTTACTGACTGCTCAAGGTTATATTTTGAAACATCTTCCTTGCTAGCAAGACTTTCTTCTTCTTCTCTTCTTCTTCTTCTTCTTCTTCTTCTTTCTTCTTCTTCTTCTTCTTCTTCTGCGTACGCAGGCTGATACTCCTGCGGACACTCCCTGTATAGAAAGTCAAGGATAAATCCCATCTACCCAACAAAGGGAGGGAGTGGAGTTTTGTGTGTATGACCATTTTTTAATCCCGCCATTAAGGCAGCCATACTCCAACTTCGGGGAAGCTAGCAAGACGATCTGCTCAGTTTTGGAGAGCTCTGCAAAATCTTGGTGAAAACGCAGATTTTGCCCTTCAGTGGGTCCCCCGCCCATTGTGGGATCCACGGAATTGAGGAGACGGACAGACTGGCCAAGGAAGGGGAACAGCTGGAACAACATGACACAGACGTCTCCTAACCTTGAGGAGAAGGCATTCATTAAAACACTCTACAGGAGGAAATGGAAATGGCAACACCCAACTTCCAACCAGGCTGACTGCTACTACCACCTAAGCAGAGAAGATCAAGCGCTACTGTTCAGACTAAGGACAGGACACAACAGACTGAATGCACACACCCACGAAAAGTACAAGATTGGTGAGCACTGCGATGTGCCCATGCAGAGAGGCCGAAATGGACACCGAGCACATACTACAGGACTGTCACCTCCATGCTACTGCTAAGCAGGACACATGGCCGGAGCCAGTGGCTCTGAGGGCCAAGTTCTACGGGGACCTGGCGGACCTTCGGAGGACAGCCAACTTCGTGCGGGCAATTGATATCACCATCTGAGTGTTCGAGAAGAAAAAGAAGAATTGTGAAGAGTTTACTTTTCGCTTTGTTGCGGGTGCTTTTTCTTCAGTGGGTAACCAGAAGCCAATGAACAAAGCCTGATGACTTCTCCACATGGGCGAAACAACTGCTGATTGCTTGTCCTCTGTACTCTGTTTCAGACAAATTGTTGACATACAGAGTAATCAGGTGGGAGTGCAGAATTCTATCTCCTTTTCCACCACCGCTCTCCCCGTACTCCATATGGTGTCAGACTGCCAGTTTGCCTGTCTCAAACAACACAACATTAACTTGAGCATGCAAATGTCTCTCTGTTGAAAAACATGCTGACATTGCACGACGAGTGTGAGTCAGTACGGGAAGAAAGAAGTGGGAAAGATAGGGGGGGATAGAGAAACCACAACAAAAAAAAGAGGAAAAAAAGAAAATGAAAAACAAAAAGAAATGGAGGTTGAGGACAAGAAGAAGAAAAAGAAGAAGAAGAAGAAGAAGAAGAACAGGAAGTAAGGAAATTGAGTCACCGATGTTGAACGATATTGACTGGATGACACGGGAAACGACTGAATGAAGCGCCAGCTGGCAGCTCTTCAGTCGGCACTACCCAGGTAGGCAGCCCGTTGTTTAAACGATTGTGGATTGTAAAGCGCTTAGAGCTTGATCTCTAGCCGAGGATAGGCGCAATATAAGTATTCATAATGATGATAAAGAAGAAGAAGAAGAAGAAGAAGAAGAGAAAAATTCTGTCTGGTCAGGTCGTACAGTCATACCAGCAAGGATTCTTGAGCATTGGCGCCACTTCATTTTCTGGAAATGGAAGGATCAGGATCCGGATTTATCATGATTTCTATGATGTCCTAAATCATCCAGTAGGGCCTTATCATTTCCGGAGCAGTGATGTCATTGATCAGGATTATATATATATATATATATATATATATATATATATATATATATATATATATATATATATATATATAATGGGTTTCCAGACTTCTTGGGGAAGGCAGCTGGATTTTCTTCTTCTTCTTCTTTTTCTTCTTCTTCTTCTTCTTTTTTGCCCCCTTGGCTGTGAGAATGCCACAGAATTAGATTGGTACATCTGGATGTCATCGCAGGCAGCCCAGCTTCACGTAAGCGTCGCTCCCAAGGGACGAGAGTTCGATTCTGGACAGACGATTTTCATGCTTCTTTCCGTTTTCCAGACAAGCTTTGGTAGTCGACGCGCGGTGCTAGTCTAGTGGGATTCAATGTTTACACTTCAACACCTCTCCCCCTCCCTCCATTTTCCTGTGTATATG
>CM065735.1:42930343-42965343 GCA_033310375.1 Conus canariensis
GGGGGGTGAGGGGGAGGGTTGCATTTCGTTTTAATTTAAACAGCAGCTGCTAACCGCATAGTATACCCACATTACAATTCGACGATGCGACAATGTTCCATTAATTTTTGTTTTATGTATCGTTACAAACCCTTTACCATCAGAGTTACGTTTCTTGACTGTGCAAGATATATAACGATTAAATTATTTACGACGGCAAAACTATCCAAACACGCTCATGGGAATTTACAATGTTTTCAGGCGAAAGACGCCCAACATCGAGGCACAAACAATAAAGAGCAATGAGTACGTCTTCAATACAAACAGGATATAAGTCTAAATGTTGTTTTTCGCCTACATACAAATGTCATCCGTTAGGACAAGACGTCGTTATTTTGAAGAAGAAAAAAAAAAAGAAAAAAATCTGCACGAATAATGTACCATCATTTTGTTTTCCCCGATGCACCGTTCATTCACCGCGTCCTCTGATTGGTCCAGAAAACAACCGTTCCACGTACATATAATTCATGAGTCGGTGTTTGAAAGCCGTGACACCTAAACAAGTCCAGGCACACCGAATGACAGAGTTACACTTTTTCACTGATAACACCCCAGCTTGCCGTAAAGGGAAGGCACTGCTCTCGAACAACTCCTAGCTTCTCTCTCTCTCTTCTCTCTCTCTCTCTCTCCTCTTCATTTTTTTTTTTAAATTTCATTATTTTTAACGCATGCCACTATGTTGACTCATACCTTGTACGTATGTTCACACCGTGTCAAAAATTATTACATTTTATGCTTTACTGCTTTTTTCCATTTCTGATGTTCCCTTCTCTCTCTCTCTCTCTCTCTCTCTCTCTCTCTCTCTCTCCTTTTTATTTATTTATTTTTTTTAATTGGGTGTCACTGTGTATGTTAATTACCTTCCACATATTTTTTTATACCTAACAAAAATGATTACATATTGTGCATTGTCATTTCTTCCCATTTCTCATCAAAAATGATTATTCACTGTGCTTTGCTTCTTCCCATTGTTCACGTTCCCTGCTCCCTTACCTCCCCTTCTCCCTCTCTGTCTGTCTGTCTATCTGTCTCTCTCTCTCTCTCTCTCTGTCTGTCTCCCTGTGTGTGTGTGCGCGCGTGCGCGCTCGAGGGCGTGTGACTTCCTGTTATCCCATGCATGTTTGTTCTCTCTCTCTTTCTCTCTCTCTTCTCTCTCTCTCTCTCTCTCTCTCTCTCTCTCTTGCGCGCGCGCGCGCGCGCACAAGCACATTCAAGTGCGTGCTCTCTTTGTCTCATCTCCTTATCATGATTTTGTTCATATAATTATGATTTGATATGTAGTTGATTCATTATCTTCAGTCAGGTCTTTCCTGAGTTATATTGCACACATTGTGTGTGTGTGTTTGTCTTCTCTGTTACTGGTTTCAGTTTTACTTGTTTAATGATTCTCTTCAGTTCTCTCTCTCTCTCTCTCTCTCTCTCTCTCTTCTTCTTTCTTTTTCCTTTGTTTTTTGGGTTTTTTTTGTTGTTGTTTTTAATGCATGACCCCAATTTTTCATCATACCTTCTGTGTATGTTCATGCCTTGTCAAAAATTATTATATTTTTTGCTTTACGACTTCTTTCCACTTCTGATGTTCCCCCTATACCTTCCACCTCTCTCTCTCTCTCTCTCTCTCTCTCTCTCTCTCTCTCTCTCTCTCTCTCTCTCTCTCTCTCGTTCTTCTTCTTCTTCTTCTTCTTCTTTTTTTATAAATTGCATGTCACTATGTTAAGTATCTTCTACGTATTTTCATGCTTCATGAAAAATGATTACATGTTGTGCCATGTCACTTTTTCCAGTGTTTATTCATTGTGCTTTACATCTCCCCATTGTTCATGTCCTTCGCTCCCTTACTTCCCCCTTCTGTCTGTCTGTCTGTCTGTCTGTCTCTCTCTCTCTCTCTCTCTCTGTGGTGTGTGTGTGTGTGTGTGTGTGTGTGTGTGTGTGTGTGTGTGTGTGTGTGTGTGTGTGTGTGGTGTTGTGTGTGTGCGTGTGTGTTGTTGTGTGTGTGGCACGCGTGCGTGCTCGCACTCCAAATTCTGTGAGTACTTTGTTATATTCATTTTATTGTCTGTTTTTATACATACTAATTGTTGTACGTTGTCATATTCATTTCATCGTCTGTTTTTATACATACTAATTGCTGTATGTTATAGTACATTTCTATATGCTCCCCCAGCCCACCCCACCCCCACCTCACCCCTCTTCTTCCCCTTCATTATTTTTTCTTCATTTCTCTTCTCTCTTCATTTGATGTTCCGTTATGATTGCATGACTGCTTTGTTTGTTTGATTGTTTGCTTTCATACATTATTTCATTTCACTGCATGTTGTCGTCCCTGTGACGAGTCACTTGACATGGCCACCCGATTGGTCCCAAGCCGCTACCCTCTGGTACAAATTGTACAAACACAGGCACCATTCTCCCCCTTTCTCTGCCCCATCTGTCTCACACACACACACACACACACACACACACACACACACACACACACACACACACGGCAGTTTAGATTTCTAATCTATGCAACCCCCCCCCCCCCCCCCCTTTCTCTCCTTCCTTCTCTCCCTGATGTAGGAGTCAAGACAAAAAGTTAAGGTCACGTGGCGACTACATGGCCATTCTCTCCCCACCCTCCTTCCCCTCTCTTACCTAACACAAAGACACAGGGCCCTCTTCTCACTCACCTCCCTACTTCTCTACTAATTCCCCCCCCCCCCTCCATACCACTGTCCGCATGCTGAGTCACGCATGCTGACCGTCAGGCATGCTGACCGTCAGGCAGCTGACGTCACGCGTTGGGCGCACAGCTGGTAGGTGATGTAATTGTGTTAACCTGTGCTTGGCTGATCAACAAGTGCTCTTCTGCCGCGCTTTGTGAATTATCATATGTTATCTAAGTGCAAATGACACAGGTGTAGTTCAAACGTTCGCATTTAGTCCAATCCATGATTAGAGGCAGGATGAACAAAACCCTCCCCCTCTCCCTTTCAGTGTCTTGATTGACACCTTGTCAGCCAGATCAGAAACCTGATTTGACAGTTTAGAATACATATAGGAGACACATAGTCTCTGATATTCACTGACTCCTCAAGACCAGCTGTAGATAAGAACTAAGTGACAAGACAGACGCCAGGGAAAAACCAGAGAGGAGGCATGGTTATCTCTTCCACTCTAACCAGGTCTGAGTTCTGATTTTTCCCAGAAATGTAAGTTGAAACTATGTTTCCACATTTTGAATCTTTTGTATTGAATTTATTGTATGTATGCCATGCCATTTAGCAGTGTAACTTTGTGCTAATGCTAGGTGACATTTATCAAAATGATGAATGAGTATTCTGTTGTAGTAGTTTGCTTACCACCATGTGGTAAAAGCTATTACCATGTGGTTAAGATTCTTTGTTAACATCCTGACCACCATTCTTTGTGTACAATCTGACTTTTGCCAGTGTGCAATTCTATCTGTTAGATGGTAACTAAATGATAAACTTTGATTAAAAAAAAAAAAAAAAAGAGTTTGCTTGTACTAGATGAAAACTGCTAAGTTGATTTATAAATACTGGTGGTTGTTGGAATGTTTTGTAGTGTATGACTTTAAGTCTACACCACATGTGTACTGGGGCTAAGTGTACTCCAAGTTAATGTGATTTGACTCATAAGAAACATTGAAGAGTTATTAGACTGAAATTGTTTAGCATTGTATTGCTGTCTCCTACCCTTTTGTAAACTCCACTCAATCTCTAAACAAAAGTGGAGATTGATAATTATAGTAAAAACTCTGCATTAGAGTACTCCTTTGTTGGCTGTGTTCTCACACCTCTTCTGAAACGTAGAGGGCAAATGTGTGAACTCGACAAGCCAGATTTGCAGCTGCTTAGCTACAGACCAGGTTCTCTTTATAGCACACATGGGACTGTGGCTATGCTACATACCATGGCTACACTACATACCGTGGCTACGCTACATATCCCGTGGGAAGAGAGGTTGTGAAGACACATCACAGCCCAGCACTACAGCAACAGGTCTACACAGCAGGATCAGTCACCAGCCACCAGAGAGATCAACTATCCTCTCCGACTTTAGATAAGTCATAATATTCCAAAGGGACTTCAACTCAACTCATTCAGAACTTTCCCTCACTTAATGATGAAACAGTGAGAACCAGAACTCAGCCTGTTGGACAGACATGTCTATTGTAAACTTACTAAATCAAACTTACAACTACAACTACAACTACACGACCCGAGTGAAAGCAAGTAAAGCTGACGGGTGAAACTGCACCTAACTTCTCTGTTGTTCATTCAGTGTTGAACGTCTGAAAGTTGCACATTCCACCACTAGTAAGAGGGGAGGGGAAATTTTAAAATAATTCTCATAGATAAATTATATTCCGAGTCTTTCCCCTGGAGGACCCATCAACCCACTCCCAACTCTCGTCACAGTCCCTTCTCAGGGCGAGGACTGGATGTCAAAAAAGCGCGTCAGTGCTTATTTATTATCCTTGTAAATAAACAATTTTGTCTTATCTTATCCTCTCTCTCTCTCTCTCTCACTCACACACACACACACACATACACACATATGAACAGGCGCGGATGCTCTCTCTCTCTCTCTCTCTCTCTGCGACTCAAACCACATGTGCATGTTTAAGTTTTTGTGCATATGTGGTGGTGGAGAAAGGGGCGGTGTGTGTGTGTGTGTGTGTGTGTGTGTGTGTGTGTGTGTGTTTGTGTGTGCAGTGTGTGTGTGCATTTGCAGTGTGATTGATAGATATATGAGTGCAGTACTTGGCACAGATGCACAATCGACAACAGCGAGTACACGAAGTACAATGTACACCACACTCTGACCTTTCTCTTCTTGTGAAGAGCAAAAGATAACTGCGAAAGTAGCTGACAGTGCGTGTGTGTGTGTGTGTGTGTGTGTGTGTGTGTGTGTGTGCGTGCGTGTGCACATGCTTGCGTGCGTGGGTACGCGCCTGTGTACATGTGTATCCATGCTCGCTGCCAGAGTGGGGTGGGAGACGGTGTGTTACTTTCTCCCAAACCAACCAGTTGATTCAACCACGAACATTATGTCCGTCTCCATTCTTCCAAAGTAGACAACTGAAGTTACGTGTGACTAAATTGTCATTCAATTCCTTCTCCCTCTCTTTCTAGATCTCTTACACGCATGTGCGCAAGCACATGCACACACATACATTCACACGCACGGGCACGCATGCATACGCGCGCACGCACACACACACACATAAAGCACACACACACACACACACACATGCACGCGTTCGTGTGCGCATGTATACGCTCTACAAATGCAGAATTTGTAATAGATCTATAAGCTGTAAAATCTGCTCAAGTATGGCTAGGCCTAGTACAATCTTTGTCCCGTGACGCGGGGTGCACTTCGCCTGGTAATTTTAAAATTAATCTGCACATTTTTCAAGGGAATAAATCTTGTTTCCAGTCTAGGCTAGGCCTATCTGAAGATCGGCTGATTTCGATTTTTTTTTTTTTTTTATTTTTTGGTCTCTCTTGCTTTCACTTTCAACTTAATTTCTGCATCTGGTCTAGGCGCTCTTTGAACAGGTTTCAAAGGTTAACCTAGATCCATTTCTATCTGTAAGAGTGTGTTAGGCTAGGCCTGCTGGAATTACGTAAACTGACTTCTGTCTCTGTAACAGAAAGAAAGCACCTCTTCGGCCGGGACATCAGAAAAACTTGAAATTATTCGGTAAGAGAAATTATCCAATAGGCTAGGCTAGCCTAGTAGCCTAGCGGTTTTAATCTTAACTAGGCCTTGGCTATAGGCCTAACACTTGACGTCATTCGAGCCAGCGCAAGCGAATCCAGCATGGCGTCTTAGGTAGGCCTAGGCTTAGAGACCGCTGCAGAGCTGACTCCGAAAAACGCACCGAACATTTAGGCTTGAAAAACGCGCCGAGCATTCGTCACATTTAGGCTAGGCTAATGACGGTCTTTGACTTCGCCCTGTTTAACTGTAGCCTATCACACAATCGTAGGCGTTCAGTTGGTATCTCCCTTGGTTGCGTGAAATCCGTTCTTGAGCGTAAATTCGACGTTACTGTATAATGTACTACAGCTCATTTTCCCGAACATCTGGCTAACTTTTTATTTATTTAATTTATTTATCTAAAGAGCATTAGAAACCATTTACTATTCGAGCTTGTTACTGTAAGATCAGCGAGACAAGCCTAGTTCACATGCAGCTAAACGGAGACCCATACACCCAATTCTGATTGGCTGTTCAAAGATGATGTCATTCGGAATTCCGTCTATTTATAGCACTATGGACTCCATCCACCAATCAAAGACTACCGTGAATGAAAGACATGTCCCTAAAAGCTTTCGCTATGAGGACGTAAATCACCGTGAATGAAAGACATGTCCCTAAAAGCTTTCGCTATGAGGACGTAAATCTCAACTATTTTCGGACGTAAATCTCAACTATTTTCCATCCACCAAGAAAGTGTTGCGATTGCTTCGCAGCTGAAGTTGAGCGAAATTCATACTTGATACTTGATGTTGTCGGTGTTTGAGACCCATGCTTACAGGTCAGTTCATAAGTTGGTGCTTCAGCTGTTCACATCGCTGCCTTATGTTTTCATTTCTGCTTTGATATCTGAATGGCCGTTTGTTCGTGCCATGCACTTTTCATGTGCCGTAACTGACGTAAGGCGATCGTTGGAGAAAGTCCGGTGGTGGCAGGTACATAAAAAAAAAAAAAAAAAAAAAAAGTAAAACTATGTTTTCATTTCTGCTTTGATATCTGAATGGCCGTTTGTTCGTGCCATGCACTTCACATGTGCCGTAACTGACGTAAGGCGATCGTTGGCGAAAGTCCGGTGGTGGCAGGTACATTAAAACGAAAAATGTAAAGCTGATTTTCGACGATCCACTTCTCATCAATTTCGATTGTAATAACATAGATGATACTATTGATAGTGTACTGATCCACTTCTCATCAATTTCGATTGTAATCACATAGATGATACTATTGATACTGTACTTTTCCACACCAACCCCCACCCCCTTTACCCTTTTTCCAAGCACCCTGCATTAATTTGTGTTGTTTGTTGTCATTCACATGGCACTCTTCTCTTCTTCATTGTTGAGGGCCCACAGTCATTCTTGATTATTCTGGCACCTATAACTGGCTTAGCACTATGAGTATGATCAATGAAAGACCTGAAAGTTGTAATTTGCTTTCTTTTTTGTTACTGAAAGAAATTTATTTTAAAAGAGAAGAAATTATTATGATGTCAATAATGTTAATGAACGACATAGTACACCACCACCTCCACCACCACAAAAACACAACAAGAAGAAGAACAAGAACACACACACACACACACACACACACACACACACACACACACACACACGCATGCACACATTGTGAAAAGAATGTGAAAAGACCTTGCATTGTTAGACCTGTTTATTATTCTGTTCCTTTGTAATGTAACTAAAAAAAAAAAAGAATAAAGCAATAAAGAATATCAGCAAATACAATTGTCGGGATAACCAGACACTCCTTCGACCACTTGACAAACAAGACCTTCATCCAGCTGTACAAGTCACTTGTAAGACCAGTCTTGGAGTATGGGCACTCGGCTTGGCAACCTCACCACAAGATTTGTGCTGAGGAGTAGGATGTTCAGCGCAGAGCAACAAAGCTCCTTTCATTGTTCAAAGCCAAATCCTACCCAGAACGCAAGGCCATACTCTAGTTACCCTGTCTAGAACATCTAGGGGCTTGAGGCGACATGATTGACCTGTACAAGTATGTGCACGGAATGTACAGGGTGAAGAACCCTCAGGTTCAGCTATTTGATAGCAGAGATCAAGGGGCAACAGCCTGACACTAGTCAAAGGTCACTGTAGGCTGCAAGTACAGGAAATTTTTTTCTCCGAGAGAGTCATCAACTCCTGGAGAGAATGTCAATATGCGGACTCTATTCCACCCATCTTATTTTGCACGAAAACCCCCCTTTTCACAAACAAATCTCATCCATCTCATGCTACTTTTTGCCAAAATTGACACCTTTTTTACAATCAAAATTAACATGCAAAAACCTCCAAAATTGACGTAATCGTTATTTTAAAATGGGGGGCTTACGTGCAAAACAAAAAATGGGTGATATAGAGTCCGCATATTGACATTCTCTCCTAGCTAAGCAAAGCACCTCAATCAACTCGGTCAAGTGATCACATAGGGTCGTTTGACCTAGTTTACTGCTGAGCTTTGTAGGTCAAGTGATCACATAGGGTCGTTTGACCTAGTTTACTGCTGAGCTTTGTAGGTCAAGTGATCACATAGGGTCGTTTGACCTAGTTTACTGCTGAGCTTTGTAGGCCAAGTGATCACATAGGGTCGTTTGACCTAGTTTACTGCTGAGCTTTGTAGGTCAAGCGATCACACAGGGTCGCTTGACCTAGGCCAAGTGATCACATAGGGTCGTTTGACCTAGTTTACTGCTGAGCTTTGTAGGTCAAGCGATCACACAGGGTCGCTGGGACCTAGGCCAAGTGATCACATAGGGTCGTTTGACCTAGTTTACTGCTGAGCTTTGTAGGTCAAGCGATCACACAGGGCTGTTTGATCCAGTTTACTACCAACAGAATCACTATTTACCCTTTCTCTCTTCTGATTCTTGCGCAAACAAGAAGAATGGCTTGCTTAATTTTTTAAATTGGTCTTTATAATCTGGTTTCAAAATGAAGCCCGGAGTAGTTGCAGTGCTTATTGATATATTTAGAGATTGGGAGTTGCAGGAAAGGAGCTGGGGGGTTGATAGAGAAGAGTTTGAAGAATTAATTACGGAGCTTTTTGAGCGCGTAGATATGCGAGAAAGCGTAAGGAACGCCATCAGTAAACTACCGCATTCTTGGCCCCATCCAGTTAGTAAAGTTGTTTGCTATTTTAATTGAACAAATAGCTCCTGAAGATTTTAATCTGACCGCTTCTACTAACCCTGAAGGAGTAACTGTTACCTTTAAACCTAAACAGTTTTTTAAGATTAGTAAAAGACTATGAATAATAAATAACAGCTGAATTTACAATTATTTTTTTTATTGCTTTTAAAAATGGATTGCGACGAGCTATTAAAGTGTGAGGAGGCAGCAGACCTCTGTCATAAAGAAAGATTATACTCGCTGGCTGCGTGTGGGAAAACCAGGCAGTATTTAGGCACTGAACTAAGTATTGAACAGATTCAGCAATTGTCTACATCAGACGTTGAGAAGTATTACGCTAGGTACGAAGCACAGCTAGGATAAAAAATGGTTAGATCGGTGGGGCAGACAATGATTAGTTTATATGCTAAGTTAGTAGGCAAGATAGCGCCGATTGATTCAGAAGAAGATTTAAAAAATGACTTAACACAAGATCCGGTTTTAACCAAGTCCCTAGAATCTCTTGCATGTGACATGTATTATAGATTTGGGGCGTTGTTATGTCCATTCATCATGGGATTAATTACTTTCAATCATATTAATTTTAATCATATTAATTTTAATCAGACTAAAAAAAATGAGCGAGCAGAGAAGAAGACTCCACAGGAGCAGAATGCCCCACAAGTGGATTTACAGGCGAGTGCCCCACAAGTGAATCCGCAATTGAGTGTCCCGCAGGTGAGTAGTGTTACTAAAGCTAAAAATCCTGGACGTGTTGAGGCCGGTCGTAAACTAGCTGAATACAACAGACTGCAAAAAGCAAACCAAGCAGCAAAACAAAAATTATTAGATAGTAATACAACAACAGCACCAGCACCAGCACCGTCACCAACAACAACACAATCAAACTATAAGATGTATTATTATGTGCTGGGGAGTATAGTTGTTGGTGGGGGGCTTTTAGCATACAAGCGCCTAAAGCCATACTTAGCAACAAAGTCACAAATCCCCACAAAAACAGTAAAAAGAACCAGCTTCTGCAAAAAAAGTACAACCTCCTGCTGTAGACCCATTTTTAATAAATTAGTTTTTTAAATGTGTTGTTAAGTACAAGCTAAGTACTGGTTAAGTCAGTTATAACAAGTTAAGTGCAAGTAAGTGCAAGTAAGTGCAAGTCATGTTAAGTACTAGTCAAGATCTTAAGTTAAGTACTAGTTAAGATCTTAAGTTAAGTACTAGTTAAGTACTAGTTAAGATCTTAAGTTAAGTCGGACAAGTCAGTTCTCTCGGGGGCCTATAGCGTATGAAAACTCGGGGCTAACGTAAGTTCGCTTGTTATTGTTAGAAACTAGTGACTTCTTATTAACAGCAGTTGTGTTTACTTGATGAAGAGTAGAGCGCAGATTAACATTTGTGTGATAAAATACTTCGCGTTCAAAGAGAGCCTGCTTGTAGTTGTTGTGACTTATTTCTTTTTTTACAACTTCTTTATCTATGCCCTTAGCTTTCTTTGTTACAGAAGTCTGGGTAGCAACGCTATACATCTTTGACCGCAGGCCAACATATTCTTGTATAACCGTCCCATTAAATTCATCCTTCATCTTTCCAATCACTTTCTTGTTCACGGTTGAATGTAAAGGCGAATCTTTTGGGTAGTCACATGTGTCATACCACCCATCAGCTCCTTTGGCCACTTCTATTTCCATGTCTTTGTAGAAGTCTTCAGTTGGGATGTCCATAATAAAACTATCAGTGTCTGTGTAAAGAACATTTGATTCTGGGTACAGCGGTTTAAAGTAGTCGTATAGAAATTCTAGCATTAATAACTTTGACAACTCTAGCACGGCGAATCCGATAAGCACTGGCTTATCCAACTTCACACTCAGTTTCTTCATCATAATGCCAACCAGGCTGTCGCTAAATATTCTAAAGTCTTGATAGTTAGGTTTAGAGGTCAGCTTAATTGCTTGTTTTTTGTTTGTAACTAATCTTACATCTTTACGATTGTGCGGATTTTCCATCGTCTTGCCAAAACAGCTGTTGTTCATCAACTTAAAAAAGTCTTTTTCTGAAGCGTCAGTGGCCGCAGCCCTAAGATCAGTGTTCTTCATGATGTATGGCCTCATGAAAGGCTCTTGGTCACAGGTAATTATTCTGTGAACAGCTGTCAGCTTTAACCCATGTCTTAAGTAAAATTGTAACAGCCGGTAATGACAGACATACTTTCTCTTGTGTCGAAGGTTAGGCAAGAGTCTGCGCGGTTCTGTGGGACTCATCTTTAATCTTTCTGCGGCTAAGGGGAAATCGTTATGAAGGTCGTGCAACTCTGCTGGATAGTCTAAGTCCACCTCTAAGATTAATCCTATTGGATTATCGGGCGTAAGCTGTGACAATAGTCCTACTACCCGATCAACCTCATGAGGCCCATTTATCATTTCAAAGTTTCTTAGTGGCAGTGTCTGGCTCATGGCCCACCCATACAGGTTGCTGGCGTTTAAGTACATTAGATAGTTGGATGGTTTAGTTGGATCATAATCGTCTAAATACTTGTTGGCTCTGCGGTAAGGATGACAGGCCATACAAATGCCTCCCCTCAGCCCACCTTTAATCATCTGAAGTGTATCCAAATCAGAGATTAAGTCAATCTGAACGTTTGTATACTTCAAGAATGCATCCCAAGACAACTCCGGGAAAGAGATGTACCGTGACGAATCCAGGCCGTAATGTTTCATGCAAGTAGCTCTGTAATTCTGAAAGACGTCAGCTAATAAACATACGCGGCCAATAAATATTGATCGTGATAATCGCCCATCGTCTTGCAGTGCAATTCTGTCCAGGCTTTCTGTGCGTGTTCATAGTCGGCGTCAGATATGTCCTTTCTTCTAAGACGGTTGTAAAAGTCTTTCTTTGCTGGCAGCACTGGCTCATCAAACTTGCCCCACGAGTCCATGTATTCATAGGGATAGACGCCTTTACGGACTAAAGATGGGTCGAAATACTTTTTAGTGATTGGATAGTCTTGCAGAGATCCTGCTAGTTTATCTAAACTCCCCATCAGATGCTGGGCAGAGTCGTAGAAGGATAAACAGTCTACAGTAAAGAACATGTACTTTTCTGATGACTGTGCAATACAGCTAACCCTCTTACATTCAGAAGTCACTGCTTGCACGATAAAGTGAGAATCGTAGCCCCGTAAGTTATGAAAGAAGATTGGCAGTTTCCATGTCTTGGGGTCAACCTTGAGTTGAAGATTACAGCTATTATGCGCTGCCCCTCTGAATTTGCCAGTAATGTGATCATGGTCCCTTACAGCATCGCCTGATAATTCTCTGTTGCATATCCAGCAGTGGGTGGCTGATTCGTAGCGCCTTTGGTCTTCGGGGGTCATCTTAATGCCTGAAAGGTTCAGCCGATTAGAGAATTGATTGCGAAGGTGTTTCATCTGCTTCAAAAATCGATTAGCTGCGTCGGGACCTCTGTAAATCTCGGGCTGTGTGTGCCCGCCATCTGACCTAACAGCAACAAATGCATAAGAACAGATCTGATGACGAGATAATAAGGTTGTTTTTTGTTGTGTCCGTTCTTGAGGGCCGTAGTACTGTGGCAAGATTGCTTCAAAGTCAGCATAAACTACGTATGGGCTCATTTGCATTTTTCGTACATTCTTAAACCTGACTCTAGACCCGGGCGGGGGCGCAATAATTTCCGTTTTACAGTCTTCAAAACTTTTACAATGTTTCTTATGTTTGTCAGCTGCCTGTATAGATGGAATTCTAACCAAACACCTTCTACAAAGCTCTTGTTTAGATTTATGCTTTGATGTATATTCTAACAGTCTGCTAATCGATCTGATTAATACATAATGGCTCTGGGAACCGTCTGTAAACAGAATCAGGTCTACATGATTGTCAAGTGACTCGCCTAAAGGGGGAGCATTGGGAGAGACTCTTATAGGCTGTAAATTGTCTACTACAGACCATGTGTATACGTTTACGGTTATCGGTTTGTTTTGCTCTTCAAACTGGCTGATACTGTCTATGTCTACTGGAAAGTCTATGTTATTAAAGTTTAGCTCATTTATATACTGCCTGTAATTGGAAACTCTGTCTGGGTGCCTTTTAACAGGGTGTAAATGCGCCAAAACACACCACATGAAACATAAGTTGTCTGAATTATGTATGTTTAGGACTGCTCGTTTAAGAACTAACTCTCTCGGGAGAGGGATGTAAGAATTGCCGACAATATCATAGAACTTTGTTTGTCTTAATTTGATTTCGAGGACTGTTCCTTTAGACCAACCGGAGCCGCGCTGTTTCGCTTCTTCAATCGCTTGATTAAACTGTGTGAGCATGTAATCAGCCCAGCCAGGTGTAAAGTTGCGATAGCTGATTACTTTTTTCTGTATAGTTGAAACCCAGACTTGCATACTACTATCATCGTGGGTTATATAATTAATTAGAACAACCAACATGACTTTTACTGGCGGGGTAATTTGAAGAAACTCTGGAATTTTAGAAATAGCATGTGTTACACTTTTCTGAACGTTTGTAGGGTTAATAATGTCCATGTCTATGACCGTGTCCATGTCTAATTCAATGAACGTATCGCTTAATTGTTCATTACCGTCAAATATCTCCTCCCCCGTATATAGTTTTCCAACCTCGGATTTACTTGTGGGGTTCATTTTTAACCCACAATATTTACGTAAATAAAAAAAATAAATAAATGTAAGTAAAAGTAAGTAAACGCGCTTTTATTCTTCACCCAAGCGTTGCAATACTTCAAGACACCCTAATCTTACAAGAACGCCTGCCAATACTTTAGCTTTTTCTGAATCACTACAGTCAATGTTTAACTCTTTGATTGCTTTGTCAAATAGTTCACTATGATTTTTGATTAAATTGTTTACATCATTCTCAAACCCAGATTTACTAAAATCAATGTTTAACACTTTCATCGTTTCCTCAAATAGTTCATTACAATTTTCTACTACAATCATTAGATCAGATTCGCTGTGTTTGGCCGTCATTTTTAAATCTAAAAATTAAATAAATAAAAAAATAAAACCAAGAGTATAACGCTGGTTAATTATGCAGTGTCTATTGTTGGCGTTATAGTTTATTCAACCCTAGCAAAATGTTTGTTAAGAATAAAACCGCCCAACATAGGAAAGATAGAAGATTCGCCGAAACTAGTTACAACCTTATTTTTAGCTCTAGCAACAAAAGATTATCTGATTAAAAGGCAGAGGGCGATGTTAGAATTAGAGCCACAGACCCCATATGGAGCGTAGATGTATATGAAGTTGAAAGAATTATGAAAACAACCCCTCCCGTGTATTATTTAAGAGAGACTCTTTCTTCTAGCGGTGCTACTACGTCTAAAAAGCCCGTCCCTAAAAGATCGTTTGTTCGCGAAGAGTTGCAAGTTGTCCCACCAAACACGGTGCCGATTAGTTAAAAAAAAAAAAAGTATTTATTTTTTTGTTAAACTTATGATTTATTTATTTTTTTTTGGTTAAACTTATGATTTATTTATTTATTTTAGTTCACATCTTATTTTTTAGTCTATTTTTTGGGTTTAACTGATTGTTTGCTTGCTTTTCAATGTTCTGTTTGATTGTCTCAGTGTCTACCTGTTGCGAAGTAAAAGTCTTTCTCCACTCCTTTTGAAGTTCAGTTTTTTGTCGCCTGTAATCCTCACCATCAGCCATAAGATGTCAAATTCTTCAGCGTAATGTTTCATCCTGCAATGCTTTGCTTATTCTCAGTCTTAATGAACAAAGTTTTGCTGATGCTAGGGCCACAATGGCAGTGTGCTTTTGTAGTTTAGGCGTTAATTTTTTTAAAACGGCACTCACAATCATAGACATAGCACCTAAACCCAAACCAAGGCTCCCTAATGCTAAAGAGGCTGGCGCTCCGGTCCCAGTAGCTAAAAGAGCAATGCCGGACCCAGCACTTACGCTCGCTACAGCTGATGAGCCGGTGATTATATAAGAAAGAGTATTTAAAACTTTAGCATATTTCTTTCTAGTAACCCTATACTTATTCAAGTCACTTTCTATTTCTTCTTGAAGTTCAGTTATTTGCTCTAACCTAAACTTTTGAGCCTGATCATCCATTTTTTAATTAAGATTAATTTTTTAATTAAGATTAATCTTGTACATATCTTCTTATTAACCCTTCTGGCAGCACTTCATCAACAGAGTAAAACGCAATAAAATCAACATACTTAATGAAAATAAAATCAAGCACTGTTAGTTTAGTATTGTCAACCATCACAGTGACTTTGTCAGATGATACAGAAGTGTTTATTTCATCCCCGTTTTTAGTAATAACAATAACAAGCCTAAGAGGCCCATCCAAGTTTTCAGACTTTATTTGTACGCCTCTGATTAACGTGTGCTCTGGCAAACTAGGATCAGACTCCCTTGGAGTAATAAATCAGCGAAAAAGCATCGTCATTTTTCTAGGCAGTGATTCTAGTTTTGGGTTAAACTCTAAGCCGACGGTGTCACCCCCCACTTCAGCTAAGGACTTCTTTCTCCGCAGCATATATACAGAGCCCTGCCTGGTTATTTCAATCTGCTTTTTCTGTTGTAATCCTGGGACTAGGCTAGCAAGAAGGCGTCCTTCATTCAAAGCTTTTCTAAAATTGTATTTCTTATCAAAGTATACATGGGGGCTTCGTAGTTCAAATTTTAAATCCCAGTTAATGTCAGGAAGCAACGCCCAAGCATTCTCTCGTTTATGAAGTTTGTATTCGTGTTTGCCAAAATCGTTTGCCCTTAGATTTCTTATCTCTTCCGGGTAGGATATTGCTGTCGTTTTTTATCTTCAATTTCTATTCGTTTGTAAACCCCATCGTCGGTGTACTCAAATCCATAAACATTTCCTGTCACTCCTGTCAGATCAAAGTCAGTTGTGTCTGCTAGATCTTTTAGCTCTACTGCAGCGCATTTAGGAGCTAACTCTGCTTTTGATTCAGGTCCTCGAGACATTCTTTTTAATATAAACAATTTATTATTAAACAATCTATAATGAGCAATCTATAATAAACAATCTGTAATAAATAATCTGTAATAAACAATCTATAATAAGCAATCTATAATAAACAATTTCTTATAAACAATTTGTTATAAACAAACGTATTGAACTGGCGGGTCAGTCCGTAAGCATAGTTTAGCGTGCTTAGATTTTTCTAGCTGCTCTTTTATTTTTTTTAGTTCATCCTTGTTCCTGATTATATAGTTTTCACTTAAACACTCTTCAAAACTATCCCTGTCCTTAGTATAGAATAATACAACCGATTTTAACTGCGATCTAAAGTCTTTTAAGACAGCATTGTATTTTTGAGTTAAGAGCCAAACAGAAACTAATGCGTGTCTTCCGCTAAAGGCTAGCTTAGACAGGGTCCTTCTTTTTTTAACAATGTCTTGTTCAGCCGAACAGTCATAAATAATAAACAGCGTTTCGGTTCCCTCAAATAGCCTATAGTAATGTTCTAAACAGTCGCTTAGCTTGTCAGTAGGATCAACTAAAAATATATTCTCGTCTGTCCAAACAAACTGCCTTTCTTTGTAAGACTTGTTGTGCTTAATGGTTGTGCAGAATATAACAATGTACTCGTAATGAAATCTGTAGATTGTTTGTAACAAATCAAGCACGAAGACAGTTTTCCCACACCCAGTAATCCCACAAATAAGCGAACAGTGCGGGTCTTTGGGTAAAAAGTTCAAACTATCCATCTGTTTTAATAGGCTATTTCTTTCAGTCTATTTTCTTCAATGTTCAGCTGGGCATCATAAACCACAAAAACGTGCATTTGTATCTGACCATTCTCCTCCTCTTCCTTATTAATCTGTATGAGTATGCCATCTGACCCTACTCTTCTTCCACTCCCGTGCAGTCTGTTGTCATACGTGGATCTAAAATCCCAGCCATAGTCCATATTTGTCTGTTAGATAATCTTCGAGTCTTACATCGTGAAGGTGAAGTTTTTTACACACATGATCGGCTGTGGGGCTTGTCTGTCTGCCTCCAGCAAACAATTTTCTTATTTCATCAAAGTGTTGGTCAGGTAAAAGTCCAGCTGAATACAACTGAAAAGGCTTGCCATCTACTGTACAAGACAGTTGCTCAATTTTTGGGTTGTAAAACACCTCAGATTCTCTCTGAAAAGGAGCCGAGGGTTTAGTAAATAGCAAGAGAACCCCCTTTAGGGACCTTAAAGAATTGCTTATAGCTATTTCCCAGACGGTGTCTTGCTTGTTTTTAATCGCTAGACTGTGGTGTAAAACTCTTTCAAAGTAAACAACCGTCCTACTTTTATGCTGGTTTAAGATTGTTCTAGCCAGTTCGGGGTTAGTAACAACGTCAAAATTAAGAGAGATGTTACTGACTGTGTACTTGGCTTGAGGATCATCTGATAGAATAACAGACCCGCTGTCATTGAATGTCAGTTCGTAAGTAAGTTTGTCTCTTAGCGCGCCTTGGTAATATGGCTGATGGGTTTTTAACAGTTCAAAATCTAGAGGGATGCAAAATCTGTTCTTAAATGCTCGTGCTATTGCCTGGTCTCCCTCGTCTTCCTTTGCATCTGCAGCATTAAGCCTGTGCTTAAGACCGTTTGGGCTCTGGATCCTCTGAAAGATTTTGTCTTTTCTTTCTGTTCTAGGCAGCCACAGATCAGAATAGAGATTAAAAATGTCTGCGCTACTCAGTGAGAAGACTTCTCTACCTTCCAGTTTAATTACCATATTTTTAATGATGGCCCTGCCCAGGTTAGCAACAACAGTAGCATTAGGATCCGCCGACTCAATATCTATTTTGAATGACAGCCTGGCAGTGCCTGGCATTATAACATCGTCAGGCCCAAGGTCACTAAATCTTACTGTTAATATTTCATTGGGCTCAATTGTTGATGGATTATTTACAACCCGCACAGTCTGTCTTATACCTTTTATGCCGTGGGGTTCCTTCGCTTTTCTGAATGGTCAAGGTCGCAGCCGTATGGGTTCATTTTTTATAAAACAAAAAATAATAAATATATAAATATGGCTGATGAAGATTATGACGTGTTTGATCCTGCTGAAGAAGAAGATGAAATAGAACCGAGTCCTTCATTGCAAGAAGAACTTGAAGGAGCAGCGGCAGGCCAAGGAGTAGGATTAAGTCAAATACGAATGTTAGATAGAATTGAATCATTATATAGCCATATGGGGCGAGAGCGACCAGAAGACACTTAAGGTCTCCAATTTTTCAACAGATAAAAATAATCATTTGTATGTAAGAACTAGTAAAGGAAACCTTGTACGGCTTACTACAAAACCAGACCCAACCCAGTTTTTAAGCAGGAGCACAATTCTTAGAGAGCTCCCTATTTCTGACCAAAGGCAGTTAAACTTTATTGGCAATCTAAGGTCTGAGGCTGTTAGTCTTTTACAAAGCATAGTGCAAGAGTTGCCATCGCAATCTGAAATGCAAAACATCCCTCTTCACGAATTAAGTCAAAGAGCAGATGAACTAATAGCAGAAATTGAGGCGAGTTTTAATGAGGAGACACAGTTAAAAACAATTGCTGGTTCTCAATTGCCTAGTCAAAGAGAAGGTGAGCTGAGTCCTGATGAAGAAACGGCTTTAAAAACAATTGATGATCGCCCATTGCCTGAGCGCGAACACGAGGTTCTTAAAGCTAGAATCAAGGATCTTAAAGCTGAACTGCGTGACCTCAGGTCTACTAAGTCCGCTTTAACAACTATAAACGAAGAACTAAAAAACAATTTGGCAAAATTTAATATACTAGAGAGAGAGATAGACGAAGAAAAAAATAAACTGGCTGATGCAGATGATAACAATTTAGAGCCGGAAGAAAAGGCTGAAATACAGGCGAAAATACAGGATTTAATGGAAGATAAAAAAAAACAGGTTAGCAGCGTTGTATATTAATAGAGAAAAAATAGATACCCAAATAAGCAGAATCAGAGAAACTATAAACAAAATGCTTCATGAAAATACCACGCTAGCAGAAAGAATAAGGACTCTGTTCAGAGAGCAGGGGATTACAATAGTTAGTATATTGACGGCTGTTGGGTTTGCTATCTCTACGCTGGTTTATGCATTAACCGGCAGTGCGCCAACAGGGCCAGTAGCGCCTCCAACGCCTCAGCCTGGTAAAAGTTGGTTTAGAAAACAACTGCACCATCTAGCAAACTTATTAAAGAAGTTAGCTGCCAAAGCGCTTGATGCTCTGCCTGGCATAATAGGCAGTGTTGTTAGTTGGGTTTTGTCTACTATAGGCAAAGTGGCTGGTTATATGGCTGACCATCTGTGGACGTTAGGAGTGCTGGCTGCTGGTTTAATTTTTAGTGAAATAAAGTATGGCTAATCCAGTAAAAGTTAAAAACACAACAAGGGCTGTCTTTTCGCTAGTGTGTCTGTCGGGGTGAGGTACATCAACAGGCGGTGGGTCGCTTTCTGGGCTGCTTATAGCCGGTGGGGGGTCGCTTTCTGGGCTAGATACTTTTTTTAAAATGGCTGGCGCGGGCCTTGTGTTTAAGCCTTGATTGTGTCCTAAGTTTTGGTCGTCTCCGGCTATGAGGATTTCATTATTATAATTCTGTATCATGCCAATCTGCAGTCTGAGGTCAGAAGGCAGCATGTATAATCCATGACCCACAACAAAGTCAACCTTTGACCTAGCATGTGAAAGAACGTTTTGGTACCTTTGTATGCTGGAAGGTAAATCAACAGCAGAGTTAATAGCGTCTTCTAAATTAGCTAGAAATTGTTTTCTGGCGTCAAAGCCTGTAGATTGATCCACTATGCTAGCCCTGGTCTGTGCTTGCGCTCCTAATAGACACCAAACGTACGTGCGTATGGAGTCATTAAGTCTTTGCACTCCTGGCATTGTTAGGCCTTTACTTTCATCTAAGATAAATGTTGCCCAAGCATTGGGGTGTTTTTGTTCTATTGATCCCAATCTAACTTGGGAGTTTGGCTTAAAAGAGGTGTGGCCGGGCCAGTAGTCAAAATTATATTCTCTATGCGTGCCCCACAAATACAATGTGCCTAACCCATGATTGCGGTCTAACTTTTGTCTAAAGTTATTTGAAGGGTTAATGTTAAATTCGTTGCAGATTCTTTCATATGCATTCTTGTCCATTGGGCTGTTGAATGGATTAAACGCGTTGTCGTTGGGGAGGGGTACTTGTAGTTCAGTTAGTATGCGTCTATACTGATAATAAACATGAAAGTTATATACTGACCTTACTAAGAGATTGGGGTGGGTATAAATGGTTTGCATATGAAACACCGCAGCCAGTGGTTGAGCAGTAAACTGCAAAATTTAACTGATTTTGGTAAAAAACCATAGGGTTGGATGACCATGCTGATGGCACTCTATCACTCTTTATTGGAGGATTTAAATATCTAGTTAGTGGGTTTACAAGCCTGACTAGAAAGCCATATGATTCATCCACTGCGATGGTTAGGTTACTAAAGTCCAAAGATTTGGGCTCATAAACCCCCCCTACATCGTAAGTAGCACTTTCATTATATTTAAAAGGTTCCATTTTTAAATAGATTTTTTTAAAAAGGATTTAAAAAGGATGTTCCTTTATATAACCAAGCAAAACACAAGTGTGTTCTTAAAGTATCCAATTGACAATAGGCGCGGTGATAGTAGGGTTGCTCTTAGAGAAATTGGTTTTAAAGTTAAGTGGTTTAATATATCTGAAGAAGCTCAGAATAACTGGATTAATATTAGTAACGAAGGGGGCAATCAAATAACTCATGAAAAAATACCAGAAGGCTATTACAACTTTTGTTCTTTAAAAGAAGTACTTAGCGAATTTGGCATATTGCTAAAAATTAACGAAGCAAACCTCAGAATTACTATGCACTTTCCACTAGAAGAAAGAAGAGAGTACACTTTTCCTAAGGGTCTTGCTAGAATCTTGGGCTTCCACAGTACTAGCAGATCTTATAAATTTAGTACAAGAGAAGACATCTATCAATTTGAAGGTAATGAACCATGTGATTTTCTCGTGAACCCGATGTTGTATGTCCATTTACAAGAGTTAAAAACAGATACTAATTTATTTGATGGCAATCCATCTACGGTTCTAAGAGCGCTACCATCAATTAAGGTGGGGTTTTGCGATTATCAGTTAAGCACATTTGGTGAAGACAGCCGGTTTAAAGAATTAGTTGAGGGGTCTATAAATTCAGTGTGTGTAAAAATAACTAACCAAGATGGAAAACCAGTTGTTTGTTCTGATTCGTTAGTGGTGCTTGAGATAGAAGATTAATCAGAAGAGAAGAGAGAATGTCAATATGCGGACTCTATATCACCCATTTTTTGTTTTGCACGTAAGCCCCCCATTTTAAAATAACGATTACGTCAATTTTGGAGGTTTTTGCATGTTAATTTTGATTGTAAAAAAGGTGTCAATTTTGGCAAAAAGTAGCATGAGATGGACGAGATTTGTTTGTGAAAAGGGGGTTTTCGTGCAAAATAAGATGGGTGGAATAGAGTCCGCATATTGACATTCTCTCCTGGATTAGCCTCCCAGAACAGATAGTCACAGCCCCATCAATGAACACCTTTAAGTCCAGACTGGATGCCCACTGAAACAGCCTGCCTTCAACGTTTAATCCAGCAGCATGCTATGAATAGGCGGTGGTAGTACCAGATCCTTTAGATACCCCATGCATGCAAGTTCTTAGGTGTAGACTGTCACAAGTCTCGAAGGTGAAAAGGCCTCCAACGAGGCCTCAAACACCTCAAGTTCAAGTTCAAAAAGGACATAGTGGTGTGTTGATATTGTTCCAAAGTTAAACTGTACAGTGAGCCAGTAAACAAACAAGAAGCTGCATGCCATGATAGTACACACACATGACATTGCCATTATGATAATATAGAAAGAAAAAAAAATGATGTGTGGGCTGGAGAGTCTTTTTCAAGTTGTAATCAGTGCAGCCCAGCCAAGTACACATGGTCTTTTCAGGACTATCCATCACTTCAAACCAATTCACACGGTCACAAGTCAAAACAAACACACAGGGACACATACACACATCCTGCAAACACACACTCACATCCTGCACACACACACACACACACACACACACACACACACACACACACACACACACATGCAATATTGTATACACACATCAGCATAATTCAATGGCTAATCTGGTGATATCCAAAGTGCTAACCCATATCACTCCCAGTGAACAGAGACAAACATATGGGCACACGCTGCAGGATGGACAGCTAGTGTCCACCCTGAACACTACCGGGTATGTGCAAGGTAGCAACAGAAAAACTGATATGTGATAAACTGCTATCAAGTAAAAATGTATGACTATGACTATGAGTTTAGAAGACAGAGGAATGGCCCACAGATGTTTTCTATTTAATTCTTTACTCTTGATTACGACATCAGTAATACTTTCAAACATACTCTTGTAGGTCACAACAGGAATCAGACAATATAATCAACAGAAAAAAAAAAGAGAGGAAAATGTACATATTGTCACTGAACAAACAACCCTACCAAAACCATATGAGCACCTTCCATCCTTGATTTTAACTTAAGTCAATCAATCATGTATATAGCTTACAGCTCCACCAACTGCTGTGGGCTATATCAGGGCTGACCCAGGAGGAAGGGAAGGAAGGCATGTACCAGGAAAGCCACAACAACATGCCGTAAAATAGCAGAAAATGTCATTGGTCAGTTATTGAGAATATAAATCTTGCTAATCCAGAATGATCATTCAACACATCTTATAAACTGTGGCTGCAAGAGGTGAAGTTTGCAATTCATGTATGGAATTGAGAAAGAAAAAAAAGAAAGCTTTCACAATCAATAACAATTAACATGGGTACAAAATCTCATCACAAGTTCAGTGGTGATGCTTGTAATCAAGTCCTGTGAGTTAATATGGTGGAGACATATTTGTGTTTGTGCAGTTTATATCCTTTAATATGGCATTACAAGGATATACCTGCACCTAATTTTGCATTGAACAAAACAATGTGACATACCTTTACAGTATTGCTGACTTTTCCATTTGTCAATATGGGTTGAAGAACATCCTAGCAGAAAACTTAGTGAAATTGTGTATCAATGTTGGATCAGTTGACATACTACTTGCCTGTGTGAGTATGTGTGTGTTTTAATACTTACAGTGTAAATATTCTATTTGACTGTATTACAAATGGGAAAACATGTGGAAATATTTTGAGGTGTATTTTATGTGTATGTACAATGTGACTTGATTACATGAGCTTGGCTACTTTATGTGCATGTCATTGTGCAGATCTGGGTTTTACGATGATCATACTTTGCCACTACACAGCCATTTCCTTTTTTGAGGACAGATGAATAAATCATCTTATGTCTGAATGTCTCACAGCCTTTGCAGCTCCTCACTAAACTGTTTCAACACACAGCTACAAGGGATGAAGACTGGTCTGACTTCACTTTAACTGTTTCAACATACAGCTACAGGAAAGACTGGTCTCTCACTTAACTGTTCAACATACAGCTACAAGGATGAAGACTAGTCTGACTTCACTTTACGTTTCAACATACAGCTACAAGGGATGGAAGACTGGTCTGACTTCACTTTAACTGTTTCAACATACAGCTACAAGGGATGGAAGACTGGTCTGACTTCACTTTAACTGTTTCAACATACAGCTACAAGGGATGGAAGACTGGTCTGACTTCACTTTAACTGTTTCAACACACAGCTACAAGGGATGGAAGACTGGTCTGACTTCACTTTAACTGTTTCAACATACAGCTACAAGGGATGGAAGACTGGTCTGACTTCACTTTAACTGTTTCAACATACAGCTACAAGGGATGGAAGACTAGTCTGACTTCACTTTAACTGTTTCAACATACAGCTACAGGATGGAAGACTATCTGACTTCACTTAACTGTTTCAATACAGCTACAAGGGATGGAAGACTAGTCTGACTTCACTTCACTGTTCAACATACAGCTACAAGGATGGAAGACTACTTGACTTCACTTTAACTGTTGCAACATATAGCTACAAGGGATGGAAGACTAGTTTGACTTCACTTTATAACTGTTTCAACATATAGCTACAAGGGATGGAAGACTACTTTGACTTCACTTTAACTGTTTCAACATACAGGTACAAGGATGGAAGACTAGTTGACTCACTTTAACTGTTTCACATACAGGAACAAGGATGAAGACTAGTCTGACTTCACTTTAACTGTTTCAACATATAGCTACAAGGGATGGAAGACTAGTTTGACTTCACTTTAACTGTTTCAACATACAGGTACAAGGGATGGAAGACTAGTTTGAGTTCACTTTTCAATAGAAGTGACCATTGGTTTCATCAGGCCAGAAAATGCTGCTACCTACATTAAAAAAAAAACAACATTTGGTTTCATCTTGTCTCGGCAAGGGTGGCAGTGATAAATATCTGTTTCACCAGCCGCCGTGGCGAAGTGGTCAGCGTCGCGGACTCCCGGCTGGGAGGTCGTGGGTTCGAATCCCATCAGAAGTCATGTGGGTTTTTCTGCCCCGACCGGCTCCTACCCAGAGTTGAGTTGCTGCGGACTCAGTTGGGAAGACTGGGACCACACAGTCGAGTTTCATCCACTTAGTGGATGCGTTTCTGAGAGTGTTGCTCAAATTTCCTGACCAACACTGCAGGTGCCTGTATCTCTCGGGCCTGGTTGACGCCGGGATATATTATGAAAGGAAGCGTAGAGTACAGCCCTGTCATGTAGTCTCAGACCTAAATGGAAATCCGTAGCATCATCTTAATCATCCTCATTCTCATCGATCAGCATAAAAAAAAAAATGTCTCAAATTCTGTGGCCCTTCATGCCCTGCTCTCATGGTGACCTCAATTTCGACGTCCTCTCCATGTCTGTGGCCTTGGTTTGGTTCCGTCGGGGTCACCGGTATCGGCGAGTCCATGGGAGCTGTCGTTGGACGGACGTGGTGGCGCCCTCCGGAGGGAGAGCTCACTCACGCCGGCTCCGCGACTAAGCAATTATTGTCGTCAGTAGGGGGCTTAGTAGGTGGTGTCCTGCGTATGTTAGATCAGAACAGGCGCCACTGAACACCACCGAAGTGACTCGGCAGCAGTGCAGTGTCTCCTCCGGTGGGTTGCCTCTTGACGACTTGACATAGACTGCTCCCTGTGGATTGCCGGTGCAGGGGCTGCGGCGGGGCCGACCGGCTGTGGCTGTGGACGGGATGTCGGAATGAGCGGCGTGGGTGCACTGCCTCTGAGGTGACCCAGAGGTTGGGACAGCAAAAAAAAAAAAAAAAATAAAATCTGTTTCATAGGCACTGGACATGTCATCACAGTTTCTGCGCTGGGTGTGCTGGTGGTTTTGCTGTTGCATGCGTTCTTGGTTCCAGGGTTGTGTGTGCGGCTGTTTTCAGGGTTGGTTGATCCATGGTGTCCAGGACTAAATGTTGAGTTGGTTTCTGGGTTGGATGTTGATTTATTTTGTGAGAAAAACTGAGACTTGTGTCCAGAGCTCCAAGCATTAGCAGACTGCCTTTGGTTTGAAAACTGTGACGATGCCATTGCTGGCATTAGCAACTTAATGTTAATGCTTCCTGCAGCAAACCATGACATGAGAACCCTTCGAAAATAACAGGAGAATTTAGAAGGGTCATGTATGTAGCTCTTGCTGGTAGAACATGGACCTATCATCCCCCTAAAGAATTGTGGAGCCATTCCAGCTGTCACAGCACCCAGAACTGCAATTACCCCGCAGATGTTGGAGCATGTCTGCAGCCGTTAGTTCAGACACAAAGCAGAACATTTATGTTTATATCCATGTTCTGTGGGAGTGTGTGCTGAACTAAGAAACAAAGGACTCAATGCGCTGCAACCCAGAAACTGTGTGAAAGGTTCTATAGCGTGCAGCAACCCTTGTGGGCAATCCCACCCCAGTGTGTCACAGTACAAAACTGTTGCATGACACCGGTCTGAAATGTCAACATAGACCAGAGCCCTAGTGACACCCAGACCTTGTGGTGTCTGCAAGAAATACAGTTCCATCACTGCTGCGCCCAACATTGACAACAAACCCATGTTCTGAACAGGCACCAGGGACCTTTTACGACCGAGTCCCTTGAGGTCATTGAGAGTGGCCGAGTTCAAACACAGGCCGATTGTGGACTGCGATTGATGGTTCAGCTGGTCCAGGATCCACACAATGTGGCTAGAAAGCACCAGTTTTCTCCAACCAGCATAGTCAGTTCATCTGGTGTCGCATCTGAAACATAAAAAGGTAGCATACATGATACATGTACACTTTTCAGCAATTACATCTTGAGAAAACACACACACACACACACACAACACACACACACACACACACACACACACACACACACACACAAGAAAGCAAGAGAGATTCTGAAGAAGTCAAAGTCAAAAAATATTTAATTGTTAGGCATCTAGCCCACAACAATTGAAGTGAAACAGTAATTCAAAGAACATGCTGTGTGTCCATGTGAATCAGTGAATGTCACTGAGAGTGAGACCCTGCTTTGTCATCAATATCCTATAGCACTGTTTGTCCCACTTAAGACAATGACCAATTATCCATGATTCATCATCCTTTTTTTTTCTTTCCACCCCCAACCAGCATTACTACATCAATGCCACGACATTATTTCACTTATGACAATGGCCACCCCCTATAGTACTGTAGATCTCATCACAGTGATCAACATCCATCAGTCATTGATCATTTCCTTTATTCCCCCACTGGCATTATCACACTTACCAATACACTCTCCTACTCCTTTTACAAAAATGACCATCACCCTACACACCACTGTGACCATACCTACACCTTGACCTTGATCATCATCCACCCATCTTTAAACACCTGCCCATTCCCCCACCGGCACTTTACACCATGCCACAACATCATCCCACTTATACAACAATTATCATCATCCTACAGTATCTCCAATGAAACATGACCATCACCCACCAGTCATCTACCCCAACGCCCCTCCACCCACTTTCTCAACCTGCAATATTATACCAATGCCACCTTATTATTCCACTTACCTCAGTGACCATCATCCTACAGTACCACTGATCTCACCCATGCCAGTGAGCATCACCCACAAGTCATTGGTATTTTCCTATGTCCCCCCACCTTGCACCATTGCACCATCACCACTGCATTTTTCCACTTGTATAACAATGGTCATCACCCTGTGGTACTACTGATTTAAAATTATTACCATTTATCAGTCACTGAAAATACTCCCATCCAGTGAACACCTTCATACTGCACTATATGGAAATGAAGAAGCTGACCAACTGACAAAGGAAGGAGGACAGCAGCCCCAACTGTAAAAGGTAGCCTCCTTGGAATAAATCTAAAATTTTTCCAAGGAGACAAATAAGAAGATGACTTGAGCAGCACCCAGACTTTAACAAGAGGGATGCATACTACCAGATGCCCAGATCAGACCAAGTGAACATTGTTGGACTGAGGGTAAGGCTCTCCTGACCTTAACATAACAGGTCCACTATACTCCACATCTGTGAGTCTTTTAAACTATCAATGCGCTGCAGCCCCAGAGACAGCGGAGCATTCCCAGCTAGGCCCAAAGTGGAAACCTGGCCTGCCAACTCACCAATGAGTGCAAAACCCTACTGACCACTGGAGGGTCTTCACCATACAGCAGCCTCCATCAGTACCTCCAGGATTCCTACCTAAGTAAACGAAGAGGAAGACCATCATTGTGATACTGAGAACTGGGCACTCCAGACTGCGACATCACATCTCTGCAATACTCCACACTGGCGAGTCTTCAATTTATCCATGCAACCCCAGTGACGGCGGAACAGTCCCAACAACACCAAAAGTAGAAACCTGGCCTGCCAACACCCCGATGAGTGCAAAACTTTATTGACCACTGGAGGGCCTTCACCATACAGAAGCCTTTGCCAGTACCTCCAGGATTCCTGCCTAAGGGAACGGGGAAGAACCTCTTCCTACACTACCGTTGATCTGACATGATCATCACCCATCAGTGACTGATTGATGATAATAATTTTTACCTCTTTTTTTTGTGAATGAGTGTGTATATATATATATATATATATAATATATATATAATTATATATTATATATATATATAATATATGTATGTATGTATGTATGTATGAATGCACGTATGTGTATGTGAATATGTGTGTGAAAACTTTCCACAGTTAGTCTCATTATGATCATATGATCATAACTCACCCAGAATATTGTTTACATGTGGTTCCCCCCCCCCCCCCTTTTTGTGTGTGTGTGTGTGTGTGTGTGTGTGTGTGTGTGTGTGTGTGTGTGTGTGCAACACATGATACCCTGTTTTTCATTGATCACTGCTATCTTCTCTCTACAAACATCAGCATATTGATGCCAACACATTATTTCACCACATCATCCCACAGCATTGTTTACTTTTTTAAACAACACTATTTATATCAACCTCCCAACCTCCCACACCCACCCCCCACCCCATAGTGGATGAAGAGATATGAGCTCTCCTTCTCTTGCCCCCCCCCACCCCCCAACACATACACATTACCCTCCTCCCCACCCACCCTAAACCCCCCCTTTCTTTTTTTCTCCCCCCCCCCCCCCAATTATACCTTATCACCCATTTATCTTCCATCCCCTTCCCTCCCTTATTAGCATTACCCACACACCTTTCACAACTACCCACGCATAACTACTACCACCTCTTTCATCACCCAGCGAAATCATTTATTTTATTCACCTAACCTTTTTTTTTTCTTTTAATTACAGTTCCTTTCATTCTATTCATCTACTTATTTATCCCTTCTCTCTCTCTCTCTCTCTCTCTCTCTCTCTCTATATAATAATATGTAATTTTTTTTTCCCCAATTCACACAATCACACACACACACACACACACACACACACACACACACACACACACACACACACACACACACACGAGTAGTCCAGACTAGCTGATTTTCACATGTATTTACAGTCCCACACTTACCACACTGAGGTAGCATGACGTTTGCCTCACAGTTGGAGATCAGATCCTGGAAAGCCTCTGTCAGTGTTGTCATACGTAGCCAGACATCCCTGTCCATTGGAGGATGCTGGAAAGCCTGGTTGAACCAAGCCAGTTCCCTGGCATATTCACCTGGCCTTTCCATTTTCCTTGGTACCCCTTGTGTAGAACCTGCAGAAAATGTTGAAAAATAAAGTGACACGCATGAGAACTGAATTCTCCTTAAATTTATTGTATTTCAGCACTGAAATGAACACATTTGTTCTACTTGCTCATATCTTTTAGACAAACCTTCAACATCTTTGTTGGTCAATCAGCGTCTTTTAAAATGGAATGTTCGATTTGGAATCAATATTGTCATTAAACTGGACTACTTCAGTTTGATTTGAAATAACTAGTATAATCACACTTTAATTTTATATATATATTTTTTATTACAGTATTGATAACTGATTTTCATAGTCGCCTCTGTGATGTATGTGAACACTGGGATGTTGTTTCTATATCTTAGAGAGTGAGAGAGAGAGAGGTCTGATTATTAATTGTAGACGTAACTGTCTAATTAACAACAATAATAGCATAGCATAGCATAGCATAGCATAAACGGCACTACAGGCTATATTATTTTAGCCTTTTGCCCTCTACATTTTTTTTTTCATTCCCTGATGACTAGGAAGGCATCTGTGTTCTACTAATTTAAATAGGTATATTGACTGAATACATTTTACTTCGAAAAAACTTGTCTACGATATTTTTAAATGCATTCAATGATTTTGCATTGACTGCTTCATCAGGAAGGTTATTCCATGCATTGAATACTCTATTAGTAAGAAAGTGTTGTGCAAGTCAGTATCAGTATCTTTTTTTTATATAGTTTAAAGTTATGTCCACGGGTTATATCACCCTCACAAAAAGTTAGTAGGCCATTTGTAGTAGAATAATCATAGAGATGATGACAAATCTTGTGAACTTCAATCATATCACCCCTGAGCCTTCTATACTCTAAACTAGTCAACTGCAGATAAACAAGTCTTTCCTCATACGTCATATCATCCACACCAACAACCTTCTTTGTAAACCTTCTCTGGACACCCTCCAGTAGATCTATGTGCTTCCTCAAATGTGGACACCACACTGGGTTACCATATTCCAGTATAGATCTCACCAGAGCTTTGAATAAAGGAATCAATATAACTTTTGATTTGATGGTAATAATACTAACAAGAAGACCGGATATTTTATTGGCTTTTAGTACTGTATACATGTAATTCGAATGTCAAGCCTGGGTCCACAAACATCCCCTGATCTTTCTCCACTTCAGTAGATTCCATCACCCGTCTAACCTCTCCATCTTGCATGTAATATATATGATTGGGGTTATTTTTTACCAAGGTGCATAACCTTACACTTTTGACCATTGAATTTCATGAACCAAGTACAGGGCAATGAAACCAAGTTGTCAATGCAAGTTTGAACTTTCTCTCTTGAGTTTTCATCATACTCAACATCATTGTACGCCTTAGTGTCATCTGCAAAGATCTTCATATCACAGTCTACATTCGGTAAATAATTTATAAAACACAGGAACAGAGTAGGACTCAAGACACTCCCCTGAGGTACTCCACTGGTGACATCTATCCTGTCTGAACTAACTCCATTTATACTCACATATTCCAGTTGTTTGAACCATTGAAAGTAATGAGCCCATCGTGTGGACAACGTATAAGTGCGCCTAGTCCGTTCAAAAGAAAGACAGAAAGAAAAGAAGGAATGAAAGAGAAAGTATAGAGCCAGGCGGCATACTGGTCAACTTCTATTCAACGTTGTTTCGAGATAGATCTAGTTGCAAAGTGATATGTGGTCAGTACAAAAACGAAAGTGCTCACATCTAAGAATGAGCCAGAATGCAAGATCAATAATAATAATAATAATAAAATGTCCCCTAAATATAGCAGTAAAAGATTTCCACTCTTTGTGTGCGTTCGTGTCTGTGTGAGTGTGTGTTTGCGTGTATGCATGCTTGTGAGTTTGTGTCCTTGCTTTGGATTTTGATGCCTTTTTCTCATGTATGATTGTTATATATTGTGTGATTTGATGTCTGTTGTGATATTGTAAACGCCTAGGGCATTCAATTGATTAGGCGTCATAAATGTTCATAATAATAATAATAATAATAATAAAAAAAGTCTAAACGTCAGGCACAGTCAAAATAGACTCAATACAGACATAATAAAATCAGTGCCATTCCTTCATATTTCCAAAAATTCAGTGGAAATCACGAGCAGGATCACAAAACACGTCTGCCATTCCCAGCATCACCCAATAATAAATTGTCATGTAATGTTGAATTTAACACCATTGAGGTTAAAAAAAAAAAAAAAAAAAAAAACCTTTTTCAATTCTGTCATGAACACTTATCTTCAGTTAAGAATACAAGAAAAAGTATTCATACCCTTTTGCCGGCAATTCTAAGACTTACTTTTTTTTTCTAAAAAAAAAAAATTGCAGATCTCTGGATCTGGATCTGGATCGATACGTCGCTGACATCCATTTACTGGCATAGGCGCGACAGTGGGGGGGGGGGGGGGGGGGGGGGGGGGGGGGGGGGTGCGCAGCGTGATGATATTATCGGCTTCTGGCTTTTGCCAGAGCCGACTTGAAGCGGTCGACTGACTTTTGGTGGACGATGTTATCGTCGAAGTGGTTCCACTCAGTTATTGTCTTTGGGAAGTATGAGTTACGGTACTGATCGGTGTGTGTTTCAGGAATGCAGTAGCACCTATCATTGTTTCGTATGTAGTTCTCCACTGGGTTTTGTGTCAGGTACGTTCTGTTGTCTCTGGTGGAGCGGGTGCGTCGTCCTGGTTTCTGAGGTGTGATGAAGTCACTCGGGGTGATCGCTGGCACCAGACCCTCAACCACCCTGTAAAAGAATCCCAGCCGTAGTTGAAGCCGCCGTTCTTGGAGTGTAGTGAGCTCATAATGTCATATTGATCTCTTGCTGCATGTGCGGGTCCCAAATGATTGCTGCATACTCCAGGACAGGGCGTACATGTGCAAGGTAGGCATTCCTTCGGCAGCATCACGCATCTCGTTTTCTTAATGACGGTTAATCACTTGAACATGGACTCCCACGTACAATTACCAGTATGACAAAGTATATAGTGTATCATGAGTTGCAAAAGGATGACTTACCACTTGCATGAAACGAAGGCATGTTGACTCTAGGAAGTTGAAGCGAAAACAGTAGATCTGATGAAATCAAACTGGAAGCCGACAGTGGCCGGCGTAAAGGAGCGGGAAAAGATCAAACGAACGCCTCGCGGTAAAAGAATGCGATACTTACCAAGACAAGAGTATAGTAATCCGCTGCACCATCAGCTGATTGGGCGTACATGTTCATGGAATGGTTTGCCCACGCGGTATGTTAAATTTACCCGAAAGGGTATTCCTCAAACAAAATGGCGGCGAATACGTCATCTATAAACAGCCAATCAGAATTGGGTGTATGGGTCTCCGTTTAGCTGCAGTGTGCCTAGTTCAGTTCAGCTTCTTTTTTTTTTTTTTTTTTTTTTTTGATCCTCGCGGCTTTTGTATGTCACGGTCGAAAATCAAACCTTTAGCTTAAATCAGTATAGCGTGTTATTGATCATATTGGTTTTTTCTTATTGTCAGTACATCAGTGTGTGTGTGTGTGTGTGTGTGTGTGTCGATCAGTTTGCGTCGTTTTCCATGTCAATTTTGCATTGATCTATCCTACAGGTGCCATAAGCGTACTTACAACAGCCTGTCTTTTAATTGCAAATGGAGTTCCCTTTCTCAGTTTACAGGTCAAAATAATTACGCAAATACAGGTCAAGATAATTGAATTACGTAATTTGTGCTTTAAGTCGTTTGGTAAACAAACGTCACATCAAGCCCAAGACATTCAGATCTGAATCGATCGTTGGTGACATATAATAACTGGTGAAGCTGTACAGTTTGTAACGCAGTGTCTGCATCGTTTCACACCAATGTTGTGGCATTTCCTCTCTGTGGCTGAATTGTTAAGCAGACTGATGTGGCATAGGCCTTGTAGACCTAGGCCCTAGGCCTATTTTTAAAAAAAAGAAAAAAAGAAAAATCAGGTGAAGATAGGCCTAACGCATGTTTTCCCATTGCAAATAGGGTTACTTTCCCTTGTTTATTGTCTCGCTAATAGATCTAGCGAGTCGGGATAAGGATACGATATCGACTCGCTGCATTACAAGTTGCTTTTCACCCATGGTATGTCTGTTTGTTTTTTGTGTATCGGGGGGGGGGGGGGGGGGGGGGGGTGCGTGGGGAGGGGGGTGTCAGCATTTCCTCTCTGACAGAACCGTCAAGCGGACGACTGATGGGGCTAAATTGCTATGGCCGTACCCCCCAGTACCATTTGTCGTGTGAAACCGGTGCTCTCTCTCTCTCTCTCTCTCTCTCTCTCTGTGAACGTGAGCTCTAACACAGATTACTTCCCTTGCAGATTGTCTATTGTTTACACGCGCGTATTCGGAGATCAAATACTGTAGTTCTGTAGAAAGTACGCCTGACATCCTAGCCATTGCAGAAAAGCGAATCCAAACCTGGTGATCTGAGAAGAGTTGGGCTTGAATTACGACAGAGCATTGCCAAATGTTTTAATCCTGGCGTGTAGATGGAAATATTACATCCGTGGTCCTCCCATACAAGTAGTCAGTCAAAAGCCTTCAACTATAGTATAAGCCATCAGCGCAAGATTCAGTTCAGTCTCCACTCGTCAATAGGACAGGAGAATTTGCTAACCCGCCAGTTAGTATCTGTGTGTATTGTTAAATTTCCATCTTGCATCGTTGACTTGCCCGATGTTCTTTCTTCGGCAAATGTCAAGGGATGGGTTTATAGGGTTAGTGTTAGGAAAGGGTTTCCCCCAATTTTCCAGCGGAAAAGGAATCTCATCACCCTGCCCCCGACACCCTCCCCTCCCCTCCACCCCCCCCCCCCTTCCTATTCCCCTCCTACTCTTGTTAACATGAAGTGGGATGACTGCAGTCCAGGGTACCCTCCTCCCACCCCCTCCATCCCCAAGTATCTCCCGATAACACTGAATATATGCCATTAACTTTTTTTTTTCCACAGGGGAGTCACTGGGGCGCTACGCTGAAGACCAGTTTTCCACGTTCTCCCACTTCTGTTGGTTGTAAGCCAAGGCCCGAGTCTCAACCAAAAAAAAAATGTTTTCCCTGTCCGTTCGGCGATGTTGTCTCTCCATCGCGTGTGTGTGTGTGTGTGTGTGTGTGTGTGTGTGTGTGTGTGTGTGTGTGTGTGTTTGGGGGGGGGGGGGGGTGTTGTTTTTGTTTTCTTTTTCTTTCTTTCTTTTTTGTTGTTGTTGTTGTTGTCGTTGTCGTTTGTCTTGCCCATCCGTTCCCCCGCTTAACAGTTCCGCAGAGGGTAGAGGTTTTTTTTTTCCCTTGACCATCGGATCTTTTAGTATGGCAGAGCTGTCGTAGGTTTTGTTGTTGTTGTTGTTAATGTTGTTGTTGTTGTTAAAGAGCAATTACAATGCCACCGAACGAACAAACAAAAACAAACAAATTACACGACAAACGCTTGGTAAGTTGTTATTTTTGATTTCTTGTTTGACTGTGGCAGAAATGAGTCGTTGGGTTGTGTGTGTGTGTGTGTGTGTGTGTGTGGTGTTGAGGGAGGGGTGATGCTGCGCTCGATTGAGGTCAGCAGATCTTCATGATTATGGTTCGATGTGCTGCTTGATGGTTTGACATTCCAGGGGGAAATAAACCAAAACAAAGGGGGGGGGGAGGTGGGACGGGGAGGGGAGGTAGGGAGAACGTGGAAGAAGAAGAAGGAGGAAGAGGAGGGGAAGAGGAAAAAGAAAAGCAGGAGTTTGTAGAAAATGTATGACTAGATAAAAGGAAGAAACTCTGGTGGGTGAGGAGGGGGTGGGG
>CM065735.1:42970343-42976240 GCA_033310375.1 Conus canariensis
TTTGTCAGCGTCATAAGCGGCGGCTATACACACGGTAATTTGTGTACGCCATATCGAGCTGCACACACTTCTCATTTCGATTTGTCAACATCAGACTGAGCCGCACACAAAACAGTCTGTCAAAATCAGATCGAATTATACAATAACCTATCAACATCAGATCTAATTATACAGCAATCTGGCGACATCAGATCTAAACATGCACACAATAATGTGTTAACACCATATCAAACTGTACATAAAATGATTTGTCAATATCAGATTGAATCATTTACATAACAAATGTTAAAACTTCAGACTGAACCATACACAATTATTCGTCAACACCACATTGAACCATGCACAGAATGTCAACATCACATTCAACCATACACACAATAATTTTCCCATAGCATATCTATGAGTCGTAAACATCAGATCGAAGCATACACACAGTAATCTGTCAACTTCAGATTGAACCATACAGTGGTCTGTCAACACCACACGGAATCATACACACTATCTGTCAACATCAAATGGAACCAAATAATCTGTCAACTTAAGATTTGACCATTCACACAACAATCCGTTAGCATGACATTTCACTATACATACAATAATCTGCCATCGATTGATCGAATTGTGCACACAATACGTAAATATCGTATCGATCTACACACCCGATAATCTGATTCTATCAGCTGGCCTACATGTCGATGTACATCAATCAACACTAATTCATTCAAGATGTACTCAGTGGATAATTAACAAAGAAAGTAACTGTTGCTCCCATAATACATAATTAAAGGCACGTAACTTCACTCTCATAGTGTTTGCGGTACCCGTTTACACACACACACACACACACACACACACACACACACACGCACGCACGCACGCACATACACACACACATACACACACACACATACATGCGCGCGCGCACACACACACACACACACACACACACACATACAAAGACACGCACGTACACACAGATATGTACACATATAGCCTATATGCAGATATGTGTGCTCACACACACACACACACACACACACACACACACACCACACATGTGCACACGCACTTCTGCACACACACACACACACACACACACACACACACACACACACACACGTACACACACACACACACACAACAACGCGCGCACGCACACACACCACACACACACACACACACACACACACACACACACACACCACACAATGTGCCCACGCACACACATGGGCCCATGCCCGGACATCATACACACACGTGTACATCCACTACACACACACACACACACACACACACACACACACACACACACACACACACAATGATAGGTAGGCACTCAAGGTCTGACCAGCGCGTTGGGCTAATGCGTAGGTCAGTCATCCGCTGAGTCGTAGCCACGAGACCCTCTTCTTCAATTGTCTCATCTTTGTTGTTAATTCATTTATCCATCAGCTTCAAATCATGCGTAGTGTGGTCTCAAAACTTAGCGGATGTGGTGTAGCGTATATGGACTAGTCCGCACGCAGTGACGCCTCCTTGATGAAACTGAAACTGAAACGTTTACCAAGCACAAATGCAGAGAGGAAGCACACAGGGTAAACATGCTCCCCCCCCCCCCCCCCCCCAAAAAAAAAAAAAAAAAAAAACATAAAAAAAAAAAAGGGGGGGGGGGGGGAGAGAAGGGGGCATTCTGAGCTTCCCCCTATGTTCCGAATACGCACGTGCACAGAGCAACAACAGCAGAAGATCTGAATAAACACAAATTATTGTTATTCTAGACAGGTGTAGCGTGTTCGGTCGTGGAACTGATGTTCGCGAGTTTGAACTTCTCCTAGGATCTGATATTTTCAGCCTGAAAACCCTTCTCTGTCCACCCACTAGTGAATGGTTGCTCTCGTGTTTCATTTGTCAAAGGTATCCTGAATCAGCTTAAAATTTATGCCCGAACACAATACTGTTTCATTGTTGATTACGCTGCAAGCACACGATTACCATGTGGTGTACGGAACACAGATTCAAATCAACAAATTAGGCAAAAAAAACAACAACAACAGAGAACTATAAAATAGGCACTCTGGCTCACCCACCTCCGCCAGCTCCAACCGGCTGAAGCCGGTTTCGCTGTTGCTCCGCCGGCTTACCCAGAGTGCCTATTTTATAGTTCTCTAATAGTAAACACTTTACAAACATACATAATGTGTAGGATTATCTGTTTTTAACACTAATTTAGAAAACTTTTGAGACTTAAGTTTTTGCTTAATCCTTCGTTTTTCTTGATCGTTTTCAATAACATCATTTTCACGCATACATTCATCAAATGCGTCTCTGTCTTTCATGTGAAATAAAACCACAGTCTTTAATTGTTCTCTAAAGTCTTTTAAAACTGAGTTATATTTTTGACATAAAATCCACACACTTATCCCAGCATGTCTTCCACTGAAAGCTAGTTTGATAAAGTGTTTCTTTTTTTGACTATATCCTTTTCTGCCGAACAATCATCTATAATAAATAATGTCTGCGTTCCCTCAAACAGTTTAAAAAAGTGTTCTAAACACTCACTCAGTTTATTGCTAGGATCAACTAAATAGATTTCATCATCTGTCCATATAAACCTTCTGTCGTGATATGCTTTGTTCCATTTGAGTGTTGGACAGAAAATTACAATATGATCAAAATTATAACTATAAACTGTTTGTAATAGGTCGAGGACAAATATTGTTTTTCCACAACCAGTCTGTCCACAAATCAATGAACAATGAGGGGTTTTTGTCATAAAGTTTAACATCGGCATTGACACCAAAGTTGTCTGCTCCATAGTTTTAAAACAGAATTTAATCTAATCCAGTTATTGTTTTTATCATACTCTCTGTCAAAACTTGTTCAGTATAATAAAACCCTATAAGGCCCAAATGTGTAAGATTAATCCAGTTCAGTTCTGTAAGATCGTTTCTATTTAAACTAATATCAATTTTGTTGCTTGTTGTTATGACCTTAATATCCTCGCCATTGTAAAGAACAACGACAGTAACTTTAAGTTTGTCAACGTCTAAGTTTTGCCAGCTAATAAGAATTCCTTTCATAAGATTGTCACTGACGCCCAGAGCTCCATTTCTCGCCTCATCTTTTAAGACAGAAATTTTAAATATCATTGTGAACGTGTCTCCTAATTTTGTGCGTGGAATGAACTGTAATTTTGTAGAAGCTTTCTTTAAAACCGATTCTCTTCTGTGGAGGATGTACTGTTTGTCCCCAAACGGCTTTATTTCGATCTCTTTCCGACTGTTGTCCTCTGGCATAAGACTTACATGTAAAGGGCCAGAGTTCAATGCTTTTCTGAAACTTTTTTGACGGTCAAAAAATGTAAATGGGCTTAAGAATTCAAATTTTATGTCCCATTCTAAATATGGTTCTAAGTGCCATTTGTTGTCAGTTTTTCGAACTATTTTATATTCATACTGACCCGCATTATTTGCTTCTACATTGCGTAGTTGTTCTAGTTTAGGAAACCTTTTGTTGTCGTCAACCTCTTTGCGCTTATAATAACCATCTTTAGTGTACTCAAAACCATATAAAGTGCCTATCTCACCGTTTTGTTCAAAGTCCTCAACGTCTGCAAGGTCTTTTTAATTCTAAAGTTACACACCTCTCAGGCGCTAATGTGACCCCCGAATCGTCTGGTCCACGTGACATTTTTTAAAACAACGTATTATTTTATTTCTAAAACAATGTGCAGGTTATCACATTTTACGACTTTCCCTGTTTTATCTGTGATCTTTATATTAAATGATCTGACCCTCCCACAAGCTAATCTTTTAAACTGTAAATTAGGGAATTGTATAATTTCATAATCGCAATATGCAGCTTTCCCTGATGGAAGAGCTCTTAAAACAGTTGAGGGCCTTCCATCATATAAGTTTTCATCAGTGCTCAGCTCGTCCAAATGAACATAGAGTAATGAATGTAATGCAAGATCGAGCGGGTTTTCTCCCTCATAAGTAGTTTTGTCTGATGTAACTCTAAAACCATGATTGTCAGTTGCAAAGCCTAACATTTTAGCTAGCTCTACATCAAAAAGGTAATGGTCTACTTCTTCTTCAGGTTTGAATGTCAACATTATTTTCAAATTTGCATTGTTAAGTTTGAGAGTAATGTCGAAGTTACTCATTGCTTCTTTTAGCGAGCAAAACCCGTAATAACCATCAGGTATGGTTAACTGGCTAACTAAGTTTCCTCTATTATCAAATTTTTTAATCTTATTATTCTCCTTGGATTCAGTTATATATTAAACCATACGACTTTGTAAAAAATTTCATGGAGTGCGACCCTTTGGGTTCCGCAGTTTATTATCAATAGCATATTCTAAAACGAAGGACTGTCTTGAGTTGTTATTGTTACAAACATTTTTAAAACAAATTTAAAAATGAGTGCATTCAAATATACTAATGCAAAATATTCTGTTGGACCGCACTACAGTCCTAAAGATATAACAACTGATACCCTCGACATTTCTGTGACTCAGACTGACGCCTTTCAAGTAAAGGTTAGTACTCCATTGGATCGTTATCTTAACCCTCCTATCAAAAACGACTACATCCGAAAGTGTGGTTCAGTCATCCGATGCAGTTTTATCAGAACCAGTTAAACTTTGCTGTGTTTTGTGCATCAACTGGGTGTGGAGTGTCGTATGCTGATCATTTAAATTATCCTGATCCTTTGGTGAGGTCAGTGTATAGATTTCATTTTTATTACACCTTCAGACGTATTTTATCTGAACTGCAAGCACCATTACCAAATGACAAAACGTTTAATCCATTCAGCAACAGAATAGATTACAAGGCTTTTGAAAGGATCTGTAACGAATTTGATATTGACCCAAAGACAGACTTTAGACAAAAGTTGGATCTTAATCATGGTTTAGGCACTCTTTATTATTGGGGCGTGCATAGAAAGTATAACTATGATTGGAATCCTCCTTACACATCTTTCTCTTCAGGCACAACTGTTCACCTCGGGTCCATAGAGCAAGAGCATAAAACAGCATGGACAACATTTATTTTGGATACTTCTAATGGGTCTAACAAAAGCGGGAATAGAACGAATAAACGACTCTATTCGTACTTATGTTTGGTGTTTGCTAGGTTCGCAAGCACAAACGAGATCAAACATAATTGATCCTTCTACTGGCTTTGACGCCCAAAAACAGTATTTAGCAAATTTAGAGGATTCTATTAATTCTGCAATTGATTTGCCTTCAAGTATTAAAAGGTACCAAAATGTTTTGCAATACGCAAGATCGAAAGTAGACTTTGCTGTTGGCACTGGTTTATACATGCTGCCTTCTGACCTCAGACTCCAGATAGGAACAATAATAAACTATAATAATGAAATCCTTGTGGCTGGTAAAGAAGAGAAGGTCGGAAAAAACGACATAAATTCTAAGCCAGCAATAGCAATAAAAAAAGAATCCCCACCAATCCCCAAGGCCCCAAAACCCCATCCAATACTCCCCTCAAAACCCCACCCCCAACCAATCCCCATGGTGATAAAAGCGACCCCCATGAATATGAAAAGACAGCACTTGTTATTGGATTAACTGCCCTAGGATTACTTGGTCTTTATCTTACTATAAAGTAACCCAACTATTAAGACAACTAATGCCCATAAGTGCTCAGCCATAAAGCCAACTACTTTACTTGCGGCAGACAAAAGCCAGCTAACGATCCCTCCTATTATACCAGGCAAAGAATCTATTGCCTTACTGGCTAATTTTTTAATAAACTTGCAAGATGATCAAGTTGTTTTTTTACCCCTGATTTATCAGGTGGAGGAGATGGTGGCGGAGGCACTACCCCCCCACCACCGCCGCCTGTAATAGCCAACACCAGTGTACTTTTGCA
>CM065735.1:42976340-43008840 GCA_033310375.1 Conus canariensis
GTGGGGCGGCCTTGGTTGCCACCGCAGAGAATCCAACAGTAAGAGACCATGATCACATTAGTGGAAAGTTTAGAGGAGCAGCACATAACAAATGCAATCTTCAACTAAAGTTTGAACCAAAGACATGGAAGCTGCCTATATTCTTTCACAACTTGCGAGGTTACGACTCTCACCTTATAATGCAAGCAGTAACCAGCGACTTCAGGGTGTCATGCATTGCACAGTCATCAGAAAAGTACATGTGTTTCACTTTAAATAACATGTCTTTCTACGACTCTATGCAACACATGATGGGTTCATTAGAGTCACTGGCTATGTCCTTAAAGTCCTGCCCAATAACAGAAGAATATTTTGACCCAACTCTTGTTAGAAAGGGCGTTTACCCTTATGAGTACATGAACAGTTGGCAAAGGTTTGACGAAGATACACTTCCGCCTAAAGGCGCGTTCTTTTCTAGTCTCAGAGGAAAGGACATCAGTGATTCTGATTACCAGCATGCTCAAGATGCGTGGCAGAAGTTAGAGTGTAAAACGATGGGAGACTATCATGATTTATACTTGATGGCTGATGTTTGTTTGTTGGCGGACGTCTTTGAAAATTATAGGAAGACCTGCATGAAACATTACAGCCTGGATCCCGCGCATTACATTTCTGCGCCCGGGATGAGCTGGGACGCTTTCTTAAAATTTACTGGAGTACAAATTGATTTATTGTCTGACCTGCCAATGCTTCAGATGATTGAAAACGGATTGCGTGGGGGAATCAGTATGGCGTCGCACCATTACTGTAAAGCAAACAACAAATACTTGGACGACTATGATCCAAGTAAAAGGTCTAACTATCTCATGTATTTAGATGCAAACAATCTATATGGATGGGCAATGGCGCAATCACTTCCATTACGCAACTTTAAAATGTACACAGGAGGTGATACGGATAATATTCAAAAAGCATTAAAGTGGTTGGGCAGTTTGACGCCAGATCAACAGTGTGGATACATTCTAGAAGTTGACTTAGAATATCCTCAGAAACTCCATGACCTGCATAATGACTATCCATTAGCAGCAGAAAGTCTAAAGATGGCAAAAACAGAACCACCTAAACTTGTGCCTAATCTTCGAGGCAAAAAAAATTATGTCTGCCATTACAGGCTTCTACAATTTTATTTAAGACATGGTTTGAAGTTGACAGCTGTTCATCGTATAATTGCTTTTGATCAAGAACAGTTCATGAAACCATACATAATGAAGAACACTGATCTCAGAACTAAATCCACAGATGCTTCAGAAAAAGACTTTTTCAAGTTGATGAACAACAGCTGTTTTGGAAAGACTATGGAGAATCCGCACAAGCGTAAAGATGTTAGATTGGTCACCAGAGAGAACGATGCAATTAAGCTAACTTCTAAACCTAATTATCAGGACTTCAGAAGATTTCATGATCAGCTTTTTGGCATAATGATGAAAAAAAGAAAGTCAAATTGGATAAGCCCGTTTTTATTGGGTTTACTGTTTTAGAGCTGTCGAAGCTTTTGATGTTAGAATTTCTTTACGACTACTTTAAACCCTTGTATCCTGAGTCCAGAGTTCTGTACACAGATACAGATTCCTTTGTTATAGATATCCCTACTGAAGATATCTATAAAGACATGGAATTAGAAGTAGCTAAAGGGCATGCGGGATGGTACGACACATCTGATTATCCTAAAGATTCGCCTTTGCATTCAACTGTTAACAAGAAGGTTTTAGGTAAGATGAAGGATGAATTATCTGGAGGTGTGATCAAGGAGTTTGTTGGTTTGAGGTCGAAAATGTACAGTCTTTCAAGCCAAAAAAAAGTTGTTAAAAAAGCAAAGGGAATATCTCGTAGTGTTGTGCAATCAAGCATATCCCATGACAACTATAAAAAAGCATTGTTTGACAATAAGACTTTTCATCATGACAACGTAAAACTACGATCTAATCTACATGAGATCAACACAACTGTTGTAACAAAGAAGTCATTAGATAGAACAAACACAAAACGTGTGTTTGTTAATCCAGAGTTTTCATATGCAATCGGGCATTGGAAAACAGCATAATTACATACCTTCTTCATCCGCGGGTTTATATTTTTCCTCAAATTTATCTAGAAGCTCAATCATATCAATATCCAATTCAGACAAAATTTTTCTCATGTTTGCTTGATGTGCACGAATTTTTTTTATTTTTTCAAGATATTCTTTATCCGTTATTCTGATAATCAAAATTTGGGATCGTAGGCGATCAGGATGCGTTGCCGTGTGCCGATAAATCCACATAATTGTTTCCTTAATAGCTGAACACGTATCATATGATTCTTGTATTAATTTTAAGGTCTCTTTTTTTATCATCATTTTAGTTTCATGTAAGATTTCTTCTTTTTGAGCTTCCATTTTAAACTCAAATATATTTACGTAAATTAATTAAGCGGAACTGTGTCTGGCGGGATTATTTGCAGTTCTTCTTTCACAAAAGATCTTTGAGGGGCTGGTCGTTTTGTTGTGTCAGTTTCTCGTAAATAATACACAGGCGGATTCATCTTTACAATTCTTTTTATTTCATATGAGTCAACACTCCAAACTGGATCGGTTGCCCTGATGCGAGTGTCCCCTTCTGCTTCTCCCGGTAAATAAAGGTACCTTACTTTCAAACCAAATGGTAATAGTTTGCTTGATGAACTGGCGTCTCCTTCAACAACATTTATTTTTTGTTTTTTGATTGCTTGTACTGGTTTTAGACCTTTAAATTCTTCATTATTCATTGCACGTAGAACTGAGGGCAGTCTTTTTACCCATTCTGTGTTGCGAGAATTGTCAACCAGCTCTCTGTGATACTGGTAGGAAAAAAGCCTTTCAGATAACTGTTTGTTAAAGTTTTCAACCAAACCCTGTGATCTGTGAACACCCGGAATGCCTCTTTTAATGGTAACTCTATGTTTTAACAATAATTGATTCATTTGACCTTTAAATTCTTTTCCATCATCGACTTGAATCATGCGAGGATAAGTTAAGGGTCCTCGTTGATATATCAGTTGTAAAGCGACAGCAACAGCAGAAGCACTCTTTTGTGTTAATGGTTCAGCATCTTTGTATCTTGAAGCTATGTCAATGACTGTAAGTGCGTACTTAAATCTTTTTCGTCTAATCGTATCATGGGGTAAATATAGAAGATCCATTTGATGGGTGTCGTTCGGTATTGTGTTGACAAAGTGTGGTCTTTGTATTCGTTTAGGCGCTGGTAAATAAATTTGCCAAATCGCTTGTTTAGATAACCATTCTTTTGCTGTTTGTTCACTGACTCCCGCTGCTTGGCTAAGCTTTTTAATTGCTGTTATTCCCTTCCAATATCCTTTTGGAGAATAATAGATTTTGTACATTTTTATTCAGCCAATACTTTGTGCAACAAAATACACAGCGGTCATGCCAAAGACAATAAACAATATTTCTTGCATCTTTTGTTTTTCTGATGGTTGATAAAAGTCGCTAAATTTTGGTGGACGCAATGTTTCAACTTGTTTGCCTGTCACTAGAAAATATTCTTTTATTGCCTGGTCAACATCTTTAAATGTGTAAGCTGCATGTCCCTGTTGTTTAAGTCTGTCGTTAATAAAATCTAACTGCTCCATTCTTTGCTTTTCATAGGTGTCTTGTGCAGCAGCTAGTTGCTCCATAGCTCTGTTATGTCTTTTTCTCTCATTGTTATTTTGTAGTTTACTAAATGCGTAATTACTTCCGCTAAAAGCAAGCGCATTAACCACAGCGCCACCAATCATCATTACGAGTGAAGCCATTTTTATAAATGTATTTTTTTTAATTTTACATATTGATACTGTCTGGAATTATTCCTTGCTTAACTAGAAAATCTTTCGTAGCAAATGAAGCTGTAATAACAGCAATCAGCTTTGCTGAGTCTTCAAAGTCTAGTTTGCCAAGATCTGCTGGTTTTATTTTTAACAGGCTTTTACCAAGCATTGTGTATCCTACACTTAGGCCTCCAATAACAGCAGAATGGTATACAAGGTTAGTAATAGTTTTTTCGGTGCTCATTTTTAAAAAATAAAATAATATTTATTCATTAATAAAACATGAACTGCGATGATCTACTTCCTGAACTTATGATTACAAATGATCAAGTTGATGACCAAGCTATTATGCGCCAAAAGGAAAGGCTGTATTCTTTAGCAGCATGTGGAAAAACAAAACAGTACCTTGGAAATGAATTCAGCATAGAACAGATTCAACAAATGTCGCCACAAGACATTGTAAAGTATCACAACAGGTATGAAGCGCAACTGGGGTCAAGAATGGTAAAAAGTGTTGGGCAAACGGTTCTTAGTTTGTACACTAAACTAGTTAGTAGATTTGCTCCCATTGATTCTGAACAAGATTTTATGTATGATTTAACGCAGGATCCAGTTTTAACAAAGTCATTAGAGTCTCTAGGATGTGATCTATATTACAGATTTGGAACATTGTTATCGCCATTAATCATGGGATTAATTACTTTTAATCATATAGATTTTGTTTCCCTTCAAAATGACCGAGCCAGAAAATCAGCAGAATCAGAAAACATTGAATCAGGTGGAGAAAGTGACCAGTAAAAAGCCTCCTCATCCTGGGCGCGTTGCAGCAGGAAAAAAATTAGCAGAGTGGAACAAACAAAAAAAATTAATGTTGCAATCACAGAATATAACTCATAATGAAAACATAACACCGCCAACGCCAACAGTTGTTTCAATGCCAGCTGTAAATACACAAGTTGATTCAAGACCTACAACAACACCAAAGTCGTCATGGAATATTGAATTTAAAACAGTTGCCATTTTTGGCGTCATTGCTGCTGGGGGTGGTTATTACGGTTATAAAATATATAAAACAACGCCAGCAAAAACCAAAGCAGTCCAAAAAATCTCAGCCACTAAATACAGAAGCCGAACAAAAAAGCATGCCAGAACTGCCAACAACAAAATCTCATTTTGATCCATTTGATATGCAATAATATGTTAAGAACTTAATAAATAATTATAAGTGACTTGAATAAGAACTTGATAACGACTTGATGACGACTTGATAAAACTTAAATAAGAACTTGATAAGAACTTAATAAGAACTTAATGACGACTTGATAAAAACTTAATGACGACTTGATGACGACTTGTTAAGAACTTGAATAAGTACTTGAATAAGTACTTGAATAAGAACTTGTTAAGAACTTGATGATGACTTGTTAAAAACTTGATGTTGACTTGTTAAGAACTTGAATAAAAACTTGTTAAGAACTTGAATAAAAACTTGAATAAGAACGTGATGCCGATTTTTTTTTCACAATTAATTGTTACATTCTTTTCCGGGGAGACAACTCCTCTTCACTTCTGCCTTTATGTAGTACTCTAGGCCAGACATGTCTGGCCCCGGCTTACTCAACTGCATAATTGCCGAGTCGAAGCGTCGCACTGTTTGCTGGTTCATGTCGAGTTACACATAAGGGCGTCGGGCCGCCACGCAGCATTGTATAAATTTAGACGGCTAAATTCCCCACCGGCGTCGTTCAGTACAGGCGTTAGACGTCATTGTATAAATTTAGGCGGCTAAATTTCTAAACATATCAAAACATGTTTCTTACCTTCCCCCAATCACAAGACTAGATAGAATCAGCTGATTAGTAACAGTGACGACATTTCCGCCCAGCACTTGTGTTGTTAGCAACTAAACCTAGCTGTCTTGTCATTTGCGGGTGTGCAGTGCAGTCGTGTTTTCAGTTAGAAAGTGTTGTGTTATGTCGCAAGACAGTATCTCTTCTGAATTAGAGATAGAACTTCTTGAATCACAAACCGTTCATCAAGAATTGCTATTTCATTGAAGTCTACTCCATGAGAAAAGAACTAAAAGCAATGTTTTCATATAGTGAGGAGATAAGGCAGTATTGGTCCACTCCCATTCAACTACCAATGCAGCTTGAAACACGATCTTCTCAAGAGCCACAGCAGAGAACTGCCGTGGTCTAGCTAGACCGCGTGAAATGAATATTAAACAGGCACACGTCACAGCCTATAGCAGAAAGCCACGCTTTAAACGGCCGCGGTCTAGGTGGACCGTCGCTTTGTCACGTCCTATTCAACAGGCTGCCTATTCAGGCGGCCGCCGGGTGTACTTTATACAATTGTCTTGTTTGTTGAATCAAGCTTTTAATAAGTGCACTTGGTGGCTGCTTAGAATAATCTTCAACAACGTGCCACGATTCTACGCTTGTGTGAACACACATCCCACCCCTTTCAGACACTCCCTATTCAGATAGCTTTCAATAGCCAGTCATTCCTCACAATAGAATGAAATCCCAACTTGGTTGACAAATAGCCCTCCTAAGAATAAAGGCATGGTTAACCAAGTCCCCATTGTTTTGTTTGTTTACTTCTTAACGGTCCAGTGACAGAGAACTATAAAACAGATAATCCTACACATTATGTATGTTTGATGTTTGATGAATGTATGCGTGAAAATGATGTTATTGAAAACGATCAAGAAAAACGAAGGATTAAGCAAAAACTTAAGTCTCAAAAGTTTTCTAAATTAGTGTTAAAAACAGATAATCCTACACATTATGTATGTTTGTAAAGTGTTTACTATTAGAGAACTATAAAATAGGCACTCTGGGTAAGCCGGCGGAGCAACAGCGAAACCGGCTTCAGCCGGTTGGAGCTGGCGGAGGTGGGTGAGCCAGAGTGCCTATTTTATAGTTCTCTACAACTAAATAACGAACAAGAAGGATTAGTTCTGCCCACACAGTGAGACAGTTGCACGTCCATAGTCACGTGTGCGTAATTGTCTCACGATGTGAGCGAGAGTTATCCTCCTTGTTTATTATTTACTGGTAAGGGCATACTGTTCCCTGCCTCGTTAAGAATTTCGTAAGCAGAAAACGCTGTATATTTCCTATTATACTCAAGACTGCGAGCACCATTCAATAGAGGATGAGCCCTCACTGAAGCAATTCCCGGAGCAGTCCAGCGTCTGTGTCACGTTGTGCCAGACTCAGAAGCTATGGCTTCTAATTCTGCTATGCAAACGTAAGATACACCCCCCCCCCCCCCCCCCCTTTTTTTTTTTTTTCCTTTTTTTTTTCTTCACTTTTTCTTTTTTGTTGTTGTCGTTTTTGTGGTCTGTTCAGTTCTGCCCTCAAACAGTATTATATCCTCTGGTTCCTTTTACAGTGTTTCGTATCCTATCAATAGGCACTAGGAGAGAGAGAGAGAGAGAGAGAGAGAGAGAGAGAGAGAGAGAGAGAGAGAGAGAGAAGACAAGACAAAATTCTTTATATACGAGGATGATAGATAAGCACTGATGTGCTTTTTTTTACATCCAGTCCTCGCCCTGAGTAGGGTCAACAATGCAAAATAAGATAAGGCAGCAAAAGAAGCATGCAAAAAGTGACTAGAACTACAAAACGATACGGAAAAAAAAAACAAACTAAAATGAGAAAGAGAGAGACGCAGGAGCGAAAGGAGTGCAGGGAAGGTTGATAAAGAGAGCTAGAGGGAGAGAGAGACAAAAAAGAGGCAAGAGTGGGTGCGGGAAAGAGCATGTTTGTAACAATCTGACAATCAAAAAAATTCCAAGGAGATGCAAGACAATCGATTTTGAAGCACCAGGGAAGAAAAGAAAAAAAAATGAAACTCAATCTCTCTCTCTCTCTCTCTCTCTCTCTCTCCTCTCTCTCCTCTCTCTCTCTCTCTCTCTCTCTCTCCTCCTCTCTCTCCCTTTCTCTATGTGTGTGTGTGTGTGTGTGTGTGCGTGTGTGTGTGTGTGTGTGTGTGTGTGTGTGTGTGTGTGTGTGTGTGTGAGGAGAGAGAGAGAGAGAGAGAGAGAGAGAGAGAGAGAGAGAGAGAGAAATGGTGAGGAAAGGAGGAGGGATGCATAAGAAGAGACGGAGGGTGGGGATGTTCCAGAGGATCATCACATCATATACACTTCATTTCCCGTGCATGCACACTCAAAAGGAGGGTTGCCAGTTCCATCGGTGTGTATATCATTCTTCTGCGGCGCAATCATCAAGAAAATTGATTGTGCTGACAAGAGGTTTGTCAGAGGAAAATTGAAGCGTGAGATGAGCCTCAATAACAGCACTCAAACAGCCGTGTCTCCCTGATGAGTCCGACCCAGCGGACGAAAGGCCTAGGGGCAGGCAATACAAATAGATCTGCCTTGGAGAGGAAGTACGACGGTTCTCTGAAGCAGCTAGTGAAGAGTTTTCATATTTACAATATATTTTCTTAATTTTATGTTCCCATTTTCTTCATCTCCCCCCCCCCCCCCCCCCCCCCCTTATGTTCAAATCTTTGCCAAGTCATACTGTAATGGCGGAGGGGTTGTTGGCCTGCGCTTGTCTTTCCCCCACCATTAGATTGTTTGTCTTTGTATTTGTCTGACTTTATTCAAGTTTAAAAGGCTGTGCCATGCTTAAATAAAAGTTACTCTGTGTTAGGCTTTCTTATGGGAGCAAGAGTTACCCTACTTGTTTATTGTTTACTGTTCCCGGCCTCATTTCATTTTCAATTTAGGAATGATCAAACCAACTTCTACACGTTTTTTCCTTAAGGCTCCAGAATTTCCAAAAAATTACATTAATTCTTCAGATGAGAATGAGATTTGTTTAGAAATGTTCGATTGCATTACATTTTAGGAGGCGAAGACATATACAACAACATGACTAGGCATTTATTCGTGCATGCTCTCTCTCTCTCTCTCTCTCTCTCTCTCTCTCTCTCTCTGGACGCACGCACGCACCCCCCCCCCCCCCACACACACACACACACACGCAGAGTATGTCATGCGACACTATTAGAACCAGAGATATTGCTTCGAACAGCTATTTCTCCCTTGAACAGAAGCTAAGGAAACTGCATACTGCTTTCAGAAGATTTTACTTTAACTACATAGTTCCACACTTCGAGTGATTTCAGCAGTATCGACCAGCGGCATCCCCCTGTTTATGTAAAACAGCCAGGTCGAAAGTGTGGTGAATACAGATGGTAGTTGCAGCAAGAGCAAAAAAAAAAAAAAAAAAAAAAGTGACTAGGGTACTAGACCAATAAATGATCGGAATGAACAATGGACGATACTGAGGCAGTACACTTCAGTTTGACCTTATTCTTCATGCGAAACAAACAAAAACCAAAGAACAATGCTTCCGATGTGTCTGGAAGGATCCTACTTCCAAGCAGCCAGCACGAGCCTGCCCTCACTGATGCGGAACTACGATGCTACCAATCAAGCCACTGTTTTTATTTTCTGTTTGTAGTAGCTTTTGTTTCTCTTGCCCGTGAAAAACAGAGGAATTGAATAGTTCTAGCTGCAAAGTGAGACGACTGCAGGCGGAAATCCAAACAAATCTTAAGTTTTCACTCAACGCCTGCCTACCTTGCGCTGAAGAAATCTACGCTAAGTGAAAAATTCGTTCATTTTCATTGTCCTGTTTGTTTGTGTCCTGCCTGAAGAAGACCTAAGAGGTCTAAACGTGTCGTATTTTGTCTTGTGACTCGTTTGTCCACGTTTCTCTTGGCGGTTCGCTAACGTTTATATAGGAATTGAAACACGTTACTTCTTTATGGTTTTTCGCTGGTTGCATTCGTTTGGTAACTTTCGTCTTTTGTTGCTATCTGTCTGGAACCGTCTACACTGAAGGAAATGTAGGAAGATGTGGACAGTTAAGTATCATCAAAGATTAACACCCCCCCCCCCCGCACTCCCCCCCCCCCCCCCCCCCCCCCCCCCGCACCCAACACACCCAACTCCCTTCAATCCTGCACAAGCGTCTTGACCCCTTGCTCCTTACTCTCCTAGGAAGATTGGGCCGTATTCAGAACATGACCCCTGGATGCCCTCTGCTGTTACCTTTTCTTTCTCTGGTGCTGTCGTGATTCGAACTCGCAGCTCTTGGATAATCTTGAGACAGATATATTTATAAGACGCCAGTTGTAAAATTGGAGAGTTCCAGCCTCATAAAGTTTACTTTTTTTCCCTCCTCCATCAGACCCAGCTGGACCTCTTTTCAGTTCCTTCTGCCATTGCCGCTAGGTCTCTGACCCTCTCCTTTTTCGAAATCGACGGCTGTTTCATTAAATCAAAGGTTGATGAGTCTGCTATAGGACTAGCAAGACTGGTAACGCTTGAGATTTCTTTAACACATGGTTGTGCCTCTACGTGTAATTCCCTTGAGTTAGTACTGCACATAGGACAATGAAAAGGGAAAATCAAACGTCAGACTTCATTTAAGCATACCACACTCCCCCATTAACTCTATTTCTTACAAACCGACCTTGTTGTATGAATTATATAGGTGTGCTGCCTTACTGTGGCACGTCAGTCGTGGCATGAAATTTAGGTGTGCTACCAGATACAAGCACTTTTGACCTTCACAAGCAGACGTCACAACCGGAAAGATGGCGACCACCTTGAGACGGTCATGCATGCTTCTTCAGAAATGTGGTATTTTTTGCCCGACAAGAACCCTGAGCTCAGTAAGTTAAATGAAAAGTGAATGGACTGAGAAAGATTTCTGGAATGTAGCTTTATGCCGCACCTTTTGTTCTATTTCCTTTCGTCTTTTCCATCATGATCGTATCTTTCATCTTGAATTTGGTCAGTTTATCATCAGGATCAGGATCGTCATCATAATGTTTGATGTCATGATGATTTAAAAGGAAAGGGTATTAGTGCCACAAGACAAGACAGACAAACAGACTACAGGACAAAACACAATGTATTATGACCTTTTGGGACTTCTACAGGCAAAAACAAACCATATTTAGAGTTGAGAGGGCTTTTAGCTTTAGACTATCATTCGCCTTCAGTCAACTTTTCTCGATCAATCAATGTGTTTTTATTCCGTCTTTAAAAAAAAAAAGTGAGAATGATAACTTACTGAGAAGACATGTTTAACACTCAGTTAACACGAAAACAACAACAATTCAGAACTGGCTCCCTAACTTGAGGCCAAGCAGGAATGTGGCAGTCATGATACAAATACTCAACAGTGTCAGTGAATTTTCAGCATTATACATTACATGCCAAGAAGGGAAGACAGATTGAATAGAAGAAGGAACTTGCTGTAAGCTGCCTATAGGTCTTCCTTGAAAATTGGAGGGGGAGGGGAGAAGGGAAGGGAGGGGAGATTATTGAAGAAAGCGAGTACATTAGCTGCGAGTTCTGTATGCTATGTAAATGGTGATTACTCATCAAATTAAAAAGAAGGACCAATGGGTATGTAATAATTTTTCATCTTTGTTCAGGTTTTCTTGTATCAAACAGATAGTAATCAAAGCTCTATCCTGTGTTAGTTTTAGATGGTGAATGAGTAATGAGAGTGAGACAGACTGAGAGTTGAGAGGGGTAGTGGGAAATGTATTGGAAGACTTTAAGAATCTACATGTTCTTGACAGCTGCAGAAATCTTTTCACCAATCATTTCAGGCACTCTTACATTCATGTACACTCACACACACACACACACACACACACACACACACACACACACACACACACACACACACACATATATATATATATATATACGCATACATATACACAGTCTCACACAAACACACACACACACACACACACACACACACACACACACACACACACACATTCACAAACACACATTTTATTAATCCCAAGTCCCTGCAGATCAAGGAAGAGGCATCCTGTCACAGATCTACAAGCACTACTTCTTAATAAAGAAAAAAAAAAGACAGTCCAATGAAGGAAAGGTGAAGCAGACTACCCTTTGCTGATCTTCACAGGTGGTCTGTCAGAAATTGAGAGAGTGGACAGGACTGACCAAAGACAAAGCTAGATGGACAAAATAATGGGTGTCATGTCTTTGATGGATCCATGTAGGTTGAAGTAAGTCAACTATGTTCCTGAAAACATTTCAAGCTTGAACATTTTCATTGGCATTGATTTTGATGTTTTGTTTCAGCTTACATTTACTGTATTACTGACCTCTGCTTAATTTGTGTGTGTGTGTGTGTGTGTGTGTGTGTGTGTGTGTGTGTGTGTGTGTTGAGCTGAGGCTTTGGATTTTTTATGCAAGAAGAGTTTTAAGGTTTCAGCTTTATTATGTCTTGTTTGTGTTGCTTCAACTGTATGGTATACTATTACTGCTAATTACATGGATCAGGATCAGGATTTTAGAGCACCTAAGCCTCATATTCATGACTTTTTCATACTCAGTGATTGGCGTTCATCAAGGATCAACAGTCTAGGTTCACAGTTATTACTTAACATAGATGTCAAAGGCCAGAAATCTTTTGATGTGGAGATGACTTCAGTTTCAATGCCCTGCATGCCAGTTGCTCGAAGAGCATTGATATCAAAAGTTATAAGTGAAAAGATGTGAAAGCTGCACAAAAATGGGACATTGAGTTTTTTTTCATGAAAAAGAATAGCTTCAAGTGCTGCTTTGAATTGATATTGGCAGTGACCTGTGCAGTGACCAAGGAAGAGCATGAAGGGATAGTTGTACTTGTGCAGCGCATTCCCATGGCTGGTTTTTCTCAGCTTTGTGTTGGTTAGTCAGCTCTCACCAGGCCAGCCGCAATATATTTTGACCTTAGTGAGGAACATGAACCATCATGGCCCCTGTAGGCTGGCTGTTACATGTTGTTTGCCCAGGCCCCTCTCACATTGAGTCAGTGTTGGCAAAATCATGTGGACCATGGGGTTGGTTGATATAGTGGCACCCTCCAGAGGGAGGTGCTGAATCAGCAAGACTCTGTGATGAAGCAATTTTGTTGTTAGTTGTGGACAGTGTAGGTGATGTCCCGTGCTTCTTGGGTCACAACAGGCACTGCTGAGCACCACTTGAATGACTTGTCAGCTTTAGTACAACATGGTCTGTGATCAGATGTTTTATGATGATCTTGCATAGACCATTCCCTGTGGACTGCTGGTGTTGCTGCTGTGACAGGCAGGATGAACGGGGTGTGGCTGTGTGTAAATGAGCAGGAACAAGTCGGATGGCATCAGAGTTATGTCACTTAGAAGGCATAGAAGATGAAACTTCTTCCCCTTACCTCCCCTCTCCCCACCCCTCTGGAAATTCAGTTGTCAAACCTCACTCTTCATGCCCCAGTTCCCGATTGTACATTCTAGAAATCTGGCAGTGGTTGACTCGTTTCAGCATGGTGCTTTGAGGTCAGAGTCTGGTGTTAGTTGTTATTTATTTTTGAATTATTGTTGTCTTTTTATCAGCTTACTTGATGGTTTGCCTTCCTTTTGTTTTATGCATTTTTTCTTGACTGTGTTGGTGATTTTTGTTTTAAAACTGCAGCATGTATGTGTATGACTTTTGAGTATAGTGTATACTCTGTGTGTGTGTGTGTGTGTGTGTGTGTGTGTGTGTGTGGAGAGAGAGAGAGAGAGAGAGAGAGAGAGAGAGACAGACAGACAGACAGACAGACAGACAGACAGACAGACAGACACAGACACAGAGAGAGAATGTGCATGCACGCCTGCACTTATGTATCAATTCATGTTATGTTAATTTTACTTTTGTTGTCTGTTGTCATCATTTGCCAATTTCATTCACAATGTTGTTCCAAACCATGTGTCCATGTCCCTTTATTTGACCCCCTTCTGAATTGACATTTGCGGAAAGATGTCCATACATACATAAAAGATGCTCACACATGTTCCCCTCACTCGCACACAAGCATATTTGCAGCAATAGCAGAGAAGTATCAGAAGATTCAATGAAAGAAATGCATCAGACAACCAACCAGCTTTCAAACTGACACATACATGAACGCACATGTGTATTCTCTGTGAAGACCATTGTAGACTGACCCTCAGCGTCTGGATCTGACAGCAGCATGTTGGGTCAGTTCATAGGGCGGGGCATCCGCCGAATCTCATCCATTAGTCTCCACAACCCAGCTCTTCTCTTCTTTGTTTATGCTTAATCCTTGTGTTAGTTTCACCGATGTGGAGTAGAGTACATCAATGGACACTAGTCATCATTACAGAGATGACATCTCGATGGAAGTGACAAAACTGTGTGTTGGTGTATGTGTGCACTTTCAAGCTTATAGATCTTCTCATGCAAAACGCATTTCTGTAGATCCCTATACAGTCATAGAGTGGAGTGTTTCTTTTTAAAAAAACTTTTGTAGCTGTTGTTGTTAGTTGCCTTTTTTTCTCCAGTTTTTGGCATGGGTGTTGTGCTGTGTTTCAGCCTGTGTGTGTAGGTGTGTCATCGTCGTCATCCTCCTGTCGTCAGCGTCAGTTTCATTCCGGCACACAGTGTCAAACTCCAGTGGTAAGACAGGTTGTTTGCAAATGATTCACTGAAACAATGTTGATGAAAATACTATGAAACAGTGCCACTAACTGTCTCCCACATAGTCCAGGTTTTGCAAGTAAAAAAAAAAAAAGGGCAATCAAGAACTAGTAGGAAGTAAACGACTTTTAAAATTTTGTAGGGGAAAAGCATAGAGTTCATATGTCTTTTTTGTTAAAGGGATGATAAAATATTTCCAAACGGAAACAAAATGATGCTGTACAAATGTCACCATGGTAACTGCATGTAGTGGAAGACAGGATTTCATTTTGATCCATCCATGAATCTGTAGACATTGTCAGGTGTTGCAGTAGTTTCAGTTCCAACTCCCTTTCTTCATCTACTGATTCCTGACTTGGGACTCCACAAGGTTGATCATTAGGACGAAGATCTTTGGATATCCTCTCGCCCCAATTTTAAGGCCCAGAAAGTCCTTGAGAAACAGGCGTGTCTGTGGGTGGCTGAAACGTGTTTGATTTTCTTCTTCTGCTCTTTCTCCTCCTTCTTTCTGCGCCTCCTCTTTTGCCTCCTATTTCTCCTTCTCCATTTCTTTTTCTTCTTCCTTGTTATCCTTCTTCTCTTCCTCCTCTTTCTCCTCTTCCTCACTCTTCTTTCATTCATTCTTTCTTCTTATCTTTTTCCGTCGTCTTCTGCAGACGGCCAGCATTGCCGGCTGATAATTTGCTGCACGTTGTTTGGAATCAGGTATGGGGGAAGAATGGATCTTCAGCGTCCCCTTAAGGGGACACTGTAACTAATGTGACTGGATTTTTTTCACGGAAAGTTCAGTGGATGAAATGGCTGCAAAGTTCATTCCATAACGATACCAGGGAAAATGCTGCTTATTTGCTGTTGTAGTGGTGGAAGTGTTTAAGTGTCCCATAATTTGTGTCTTGCGTTTTTATAGAGTCAGCACTTTGTTCTTGGTGTGTGTTTTTATAGAGAGTATGTCCCGAAATTTTTGTTTTGTAGTCAGCACTTCTCAAGTCCTTTCGTGGTCCCTAGAAGGTCTTTGGGTACACAGACAAAAAAAGTGTTGACGGGGAGGTAGTCTTTACTGAGAGATGAAAATTAAAAGAAATATGGTCGAAACAGAAAAATGAAAAAAGAAAAGAAAAAAAGAAACAAAAGAGGTCTTGAAAGGGAAGGAATCTCCATTCAGCGAGTCTTAACAAGGGAGGTAAACCAAATACAGTGCTGAGTTTCTATCAAGACTTCCTGAAATCTTTAAAAGTGGTATGTTCAGCGGGTGGGAGTCTTTGTTGGACAGTGAACCTGATACAGACAAAGAGGAGAACAATTAAAAAAAAACCCAAGTGTTTTAAAAGAAGAGGAGTTGGAGTAGGGACGGTCTTTAAAGGGAGACATTTTCAACAAGAGCAGCAGAGTCAGTCTTATTGTTGCCAGGAACTGCAGAGAACAGCAGAATTCCTGTTCCCCATATCAACATGAAATTCCAGAAGGATGATCATTCCTTCTGACGTTGTGACCAAAAACTCGAGAAAGGAGCAACATTTGCATTGTTGCCAGAGAGGTCCCATATACACATTTTGACCACAGTCTTCAGAAAGATGTGGCAGCAGTTTTGTTTTACCTTATTATTTGTCAGAAACAGCAGAAGGCAAAATATTTCCATATACGCTGTCACCACACATTCCAGAAAGATGAGGTAGTTTCAATTGTTGCCAGTGAGTTTTCCGAACAAGCTTCAAGTCACAAAGTGTTTCTGTGCACCTGTATAAGTTTACGCTGAATTTATTGCTGATCTCTTGATTTGACAAAATGACTCTTACTGGCTTAGATTTATTTTTTTCAAATAGTTAATACGCCCTATACCTTTTCTGGGGTTACAAAGATTCCTGGTTGAGTACTTGCCCATTAACAGCTCTTCCAAATTTTATAGCGAAGGTGACGGGTTCATTCCTGTAAACCAGCAACAGACCTTCATTTAACTTGTCAGAAACAAAATACTGAATTGTTATTGGCATTACACAGTTTGTTCTTTTATTATAAAGGAAAACATCAGTTAAAAAAAAAAGACTTTATGTTTGAGCATAAAAAAGAGATTTCAATGAAAACTTCATTAAAAAATCATATGTGAGTAGGCCAACATGAACCTCCTTTATTTCATTTGATAGAAAAACTTGTATATGTGTCTGTTTTTGATAGGAAATGTGTGTGTGTGTGTGTGTGTGTGTGTGTGTGTGTGTGTGTGTGTGTGTGTGTGTGTGTGTGTGTGTGTTTCTGCATGCACTGGCAGCAAATCACAGAGCCAGTGTCACACCCTGAGGGTCGGAACAAGGTAACTCTGGTACCGGGAGATGGGGTGGGACCAGACCTCATGGGCAGTGTGCGTGATGTCTTCAGCGCTGCCGGGGTACCTGTCGACTTTGAGGAAATCTTCATCAGGTAAATTTGGGGAATAAGGAGAGAGGGGGGTGGAGGGCAAGGGTGGAGGGGGTACTGTCCATGAGATGACCAAGCCAAGTTTAATTTATAAATGAAAAGGTTGTTTTTGACTTTTTATCAGTAGTAGTTTAACCTCCCAACAAAGATCCAGCTTTTTAGAGATGTAACACTTAAGGATTTGTGAAGGTCTGTTGATGAGAGGTTCAAATGTGGCAATACCTTTGTGGTTGAAATACTGGATTATCGTCTAGGGGTCATGATTTTTTAGCTTTGGCAGATGCTGTGGCTAAAATATAGAGCTGAATTTTTTTCCAGTGCCCCAGATCAACCGTTGTGCTAATGACTGAGCCTCGTCATGTGCATAAACACGCAGATCATATTTGCATGTTGAATATCCCGCAGTACATATTTTAAGTTTGGTTATTGAAAAAGGATGATCTGAAATTGGAAGAAGTGTTGGTTGAGAAGTTAATCAGGCACAGTCACAAAGAGAAACATGTTCCTGCTAAAAACCAGAAAGAGGAGCTATAATAGGGAATGGTAGATAAATCTGGTATAGATGCAAGAGACTTCAGACTTTCTGTTATATCCCCATATGCACAAGGAAAATGCATTGAAAGAGTAGGAGTGTTCCCTATGGAAAGGGAGATAAATCTGGCCTACACACAGAGAAGTATGTTCCAACGAAGCAAATCTCCACAGAGAGGGAGTCATGGGAAAGGGTCTCTGTAGAAAGGCTTCACTGTGCATAGTCAGACAGTTCGATTGCTGTTACACATGGAGTTGGACCTGTCCAAAGTAATCATGATTCCTTGAGTACCTTAATGATTAAAGTCTACAAAGGGAGGGTGTTCAAATTGAGAAGGGAATTTAGAACAGACAAAGAAAATGCTGTCTCCTGACCTCCAGGGTCACCCTTGAGCATTTAGATCATCTCATTTACATTTCATCCATGTATTCAACATCGCCATTTGGCCTGTGCAAGTCTGGCGTGTCGCTTGGCTTGCCCATTTTGTTTTTAGCTTGTCTTGTGTGAGATGCTCTGCATTAGGGGCAGTCTGCGTTTGGCTGCGTCAAGATTTAAACGGCATCTCTGTTTATTTCACACCGACTAGGAAAACCCTTTAAACGATTTGCGATCGTGTGCAGCACATTTTTGTCAGCTGTAATTATACGCACTGCTGTTTTTCGATTGTAATGGGTCAGTTGACATCTGAAGCATATTTTTTAGGGAAATTGTGTGTGTGTGCTGTGCGTTGTCTAAATTGTAGTGTGCCATATGTCATGGGTCTCCAGAGATCCATGTTCTTTTTGTGTAGGAGTGAAGCCTTGTCTTTTGCCGTGGGTCTCCGAGGTCCCATGCCTTTCTGAAGGACTAAAGCCTTACTGTATGTCACAGGTCTCCATGCTAACATACTTTTTACTGAGGAGTAAAGCCTTGCCGTTGTTATGTTTTTGGTGTTATTCCTGTTTTTTCGACATGGGGTCATGCTTTACTGACAGTGTAACAAAATTTTGTGGAGGCAGCCTGAAATTGGACTTAGTTATGAAATGAAAATTGTGACTGTTGGTTATTTAATACCTACTATGTGCAACAAAGGTTGGGGAAGGGGGTAGTCTGGACTGGGAAGGTAATCATTAAGAGATTTCGCTGCCTGGCGCCATGTTGAGGGTGAGCATGCTGTATCGGTGGTTGTGTGGCCCACAGTGAGGTGCAGCCTGCCCAGAGTGCCAGCGTGGAGACGGTGGTGGAGTCTTTCAAGCAGAATGGGGTGGGGCTGAAGGGCATCATCACCACGCCATCTAGCTTCAAGGGGGGAGTACTGCAGACGCTCAACATGAAGATCAGGTGGGTTCCCTTCTCTTTTTGCAGCAGTATAGCGATTGCGGCTGAGCCTGTGTCAGTGTGTGCAAGATTTTTTATTTCTGTGACTTTGGAGCCTTCCATTGGTAGAGAACACCGGCAGAGTGTGCTGCATTGCTTTTACTATCCCAGCCCTGAAAAATGTAACCAGCCCTCTGATTTAAGGGAAAAGTGTGCAGGCTCCTTTCTTACCTTTATGTTGCCTTGTCGCTGATGTTGGATCTCTGTCACTTGGACTCCAGGTCTGACCAGCATGCTGGATCATTGCATCAGTCAACGGCTTGCTAAGTCGTGAGCCATGCCAACTCTTTCCTCACTTATTTACAATGTTTATTTATGTTTAACCCTTAACTAACTGCTTAATTCAAGCATGGTAGCCTCATGGCTTCTCAGATATGGTGTAATCATGTACAGACGGGTCCAGACACGGTAACAAATCTCAAACTGAAAGTGTGCCCTTGTTACTTTGTTTTGTCCAGTGTGAGAGGGGAATTTTGTTTGTTGTGATCTGAATTACCTTCACTTCAGGGAGAGTAGGGAATGTGGGGGAGGAATGGTCTTTCCCTTGTGAGAGATCTGAAAGGAGAAGGGAGAGGGGTGGTAACTGTTCCTCACAAACTTGAATTCCACAAATCTCTAGAATTCTCTCGGCATCATGTTTGTGAACAACAAAGTGCATTTACACTCTACCTTTTACAGTTTTCTGCTTTTCCTGTAATTTCTCATTTCAGTACGACTTAAACCTCCTGTTGTAGGTGTACTTCATGCAAAGCTCTACCTTTAAAGAGATGTTTTGCCAACTTTTTGATCAAAGGAGAATCATAAATCAGGGAGGTAGAGAACAACTTGTTTTCTTGTGAGAGTGCAAGTTGAAGTGTACTTGTGAAGATTCACTGATCATGTGTTTCTCTCCCGTTCTGTGTCTGCAGACAAGAGCTGGACCTGTTCGCCAACGTGGTGCGAATCAAGAGCCTGCCCGGTTTCCAGTGTCGGCACAACAACCTTGACTTTGTCATCATCCGAGAGCAGACGGAGGGGGAGTACAGCGCCCTTGAACATGAAAGTGTGAGCGGTGTGATCGAGTGCCTGAAGATCATCACCCGAGCTAACTCCATGCGCATCGCCAAGTTCGCGTTTGACTACGCCCTGAGGCACGATCGCAAGAAGGTCACAGCGGTTCACAAGGCCAACATCATGTGAGTGTCTGAGAATACGGTCTCTGGAGGAGGTCTGACGTGTGATCTTCCGCCAGAAAATGAACATGATGTTGCAGCATCCCACACATCCTTACCTTGTTAACTTTTTAGAAAGTAATTCCATAGAGTACCATAACTTCCAGGCTTTCAAGCACACCAGTATGTAAGCTGCGCGTGCTGAATTGAAAAAAAAAAAGAAATTGAAAAGTTGTAAGCCACAATTGGTTGATCAGCTGCAAGAAAATAGCAGTGAACAGAGACATCTTAAGTGAACAGCGCAACACACTGTAAACAGGGAATGACAAACACACGCTGTGTATAGGTCACAAGGTTCAGCCATGCAAATGATGATTCAGCAACATTTTAGTATGAAGCTGCCCTGAGTAAGAGCAAATTTGATTGGATGGTGGTTTTCTTTACTAAGCAGACAGGTTGTAACAAAATGTAATTGCCAACTTTAGGGTTTGTTTGTTTTTTGTTGGGTTTTTTTTTTTTTTTTTTGCATGCAGAGTATGAATTGTCAGCATGGTTGTCCCTGGGAGTGTTAAATTTCCACCTTTTTTAATCCCTCAGAGCTTTTGGTTTTTTGTTTTTGTTTCATTTTTGTTTGGTATCCCCTCAGGATGTCAGTTTTGCCAAGGCATCGATTTGTTGTTGTTTTTTTAACTCCTTGGGCATCAATCTCCTACCACCCACCCCCTTGTTTTTTTATTCTTACCCCTTCAGGACTCCCAACCCCCACCCCCCTTCTTTTTTTTGTACCCCTTGGGGCCGTCAGTTTTCCTCTTAATGTACCCCCTCAGGATGTTAATTTTCCTATTTTGGGGAGGGGGTGGGGGTTTACCTCTTTGGTGCATTTTATCTCCTCTGGCGATCGGTTTTCCTGTTTTTTTTTTACTCAGGGTATGAAATTGTTTATCTCTCCCCCCCCCCCCCCCCCCTGCCCCATCCACGCCCACCTTCCTCAGCTTTTTTTTCTTTTCTTAATTTCCCCAGCATCAGTCTGCCACTTATTGATTCACACAGGGTGTCGATTTTTTTCACTTTTTTTTTTTTTTAAGAATTCCCTGCAGACATCAATTTTTTGTTTAAACATTGTCTTGACATTAATATTTTACTGTTGTTTAACCCCTCAGGGTGTCAATTTACCCCCTCAGGGCTGTCATTTCCAACTTTTTTAAAGCTATCAATCCACCATGATTACTACCATCACTAATATATCATACTATTCTACAAAACAAGCTGCAAACCCCCTCCTCCCCCCCCCCCCCCCCCCCTCACTATTTCCTCTCCTATGATCCCCTCCTGGGTGGCCTTGTTTCTGTCCGGCGGCCATTTTGGTCGTGCGGCAAATGTGAGAAGATAAGTGGTTTCTCGTTCTTCATTTTCACTGTCCTAAATGTTACTTGTTTTCGCCTGAAGAAGACCCAAGAGGTCGAAGTGCATTGTGTCTTGTCCCGTACTTTTACCCCTGTCTTTAGAAATTAGTTTTCAATATGTTTATCCCTTTTGAGCATCAATTTTCCTCTGTCTTTTTTTTTTTTTTTTTTACACTTTTTCTTTCTTTTTTTTGGTCAGGAAGAAAGCATCCACATTCCATATTCCAAGTCAGAAACATGATAAATACCAAGCAGTCACCAGGCAGTGTTCCTGGAAGGAAAATCTGATGAGTATCTCCCATAACACCCTGAAATGCTGTGATGATGTGTACTGTTTCTCTTGTTTGTTGTGACCCCATTGTCGTACTGGCTGTGGTAAATGATAGATGTTGTGCTGTTGTCTGACTCGCTCTGTGATACGTGTGTGTGTCTGTGGACAGGAAGCTGGGAGACGGGCTGTTCCTGAAGTGCTGTGAGGAAGTGTCGGAAATGTATCCCACCATTCAGTACGAGAACATGATCATCGACAACTGCTGCATGCAGGTCAGGGACATTCATATACACCAGGGCCAAGTTTTTGTGGTGCACAATGTTTCTGACGTTAGCTGTGGTAGTGACAAATGTTGCATGGAGGTGGGCTGGCATGTACACACTCCAGACCCTCGTTCTGTGGCACACGAGGTTCTTAACGTTAGCTGTCACAATGACAGCTGCAACATGCAGGTGGAAGGCTTGTTCACATATCAGGGCCATGGTCTGTGGCTCATGGTACACCTAACGTTAGCCGTCAGAGTGACGGTGCATGCAGGTGGAGGGTATGTTCATACACCAGGCCTACATTCTGTGCTACACGATATGCCAAACCTTAGCTGTCAGAATGACAGCTGTTGTATGCTGTCATGGGGTATGTGCACATATCACGGCCACAATCTCTAGCATGCAACGTTGCTAGCGTTAGCTGTCACAGTGACAGCTGTGTGCTGGTTGGGAAGTGAACATCCACTGCAGAGATGGTGAGATTTGAAAGGGCCTTTTCAAGGTCTTTTAAGTCTTTGAGCTTGAAATGGCCACTTCAAAGTCTTGGAAAGTCATTGAGATTTGAAACTGCCATTTCAAGGAAATGAATCTACTCGAGATTTGAAACCATCATATGAAGAAGAATGAAATCAGAGTCTTTAACCCCATGTTTTAAAATCTTGAAAGGCTTTGACATTTGAAATGACCATTTCAAGGACATGAAGTCTTTGACATTTGAGATGCCAACAGCCATTTCAAAGACATGATTGTCTTTGAGATTTGACATGCTTATTCGAGGACATGAAATTTTTTTACATTTGAAACTGCCATTTCAAAGAATGAAAAGTCCTCAAGATTTGAAACATCCATTTTGAGACATTGCAAGTCGTTGAGAATTAGTTGTGTGCTATGGCACTGGAGCAGCAGGCGAAATATTTGTTATCACTGTCTGATTTTGTTCTTCACAAACACAGAAGTTAGATTGGAAAGAGTGGAGTAAAATATCTGTGAAATATTGACAATCCCAAAAGACAATAGTCCTGGATCACAATCCTGAAAGATCACAATCTGAGATAATCCTAAAGGATAAGACAGTGGAAGTTGGGAATAAGATCAGTGTAGGGATTGACCATTACTCATGTTTTGATCAAGATTTTTGTTCTCGTCCTTTTCTGTTTGTTTTCCATGCTTTGTAAATGCCCCCATTTCTGAGGAACTAAGCATGTACATCATTCATTATTATTATTATTGTCGTTAATAGTCTGTGGAGACTTTACATCATTGTAAATGGGCTGGTGACATGTTTGAGTGTGTGCGTTTTTTGTATGTAATGTTATTGATATCAATTTTAGAGATTTTAACTGGAAAAGTCTTGGAGGGGGGGGGGGGGGGGGGGGGGGCCTTGAAATTTTGATTGAATAAAAAAACAACTTCACCTCTGAGGACAATGTGTTGCATTTTGTTGTGTGACAGGAACAGCTGGTAATAATGATATCTCTGAGCGTAACGTGTTGCATTTTGTTGTTTGACGGAACAGCTGGTAACAACAGTACCTCTGAGTGTAATGTGTTGCATTTTGTTGTGTGACAGAACAGCTGGTAACAACAGTACCTCTGAGCGTAACATGTTGCATTTTGTTGCATAATGGGACAGCTGGTGTCGAACCCACACCAGTTTGACGTGATGGTGATGCCCAACCTGTACGGCAACATCGTGGACAACCTGGCCGCCGGCCTGGTGGGCGGTGCCGGGGTAGTGCCAGGAGAGAGCTACAGCCAGAGCGTGGCCATCTTTGAACAGGTAGGACTGAGCTTGTCATGGGGATGTCAGGGGCCCCCCTCAGTATATGTATGTATATATTAGTGTTAGTCGTAGGCCTCCGTCAGTCGTAGCTGACGATGGATAGAGTATATCTGACCTAATATTTAGCTATCTGGGCTGTCTGCTTGACCTGAGCAGCGCCGTCTGTGGCTGTAGAGACCGATGTGAGAGTGGCAGTCTCTGTCACAGCAGTCACATCTGTATGCTGACACTGGTTTGTTGGCTGTCATCCCCTTTCTGCGGGCTCGCTATTTTGCTGCAGCAGCTGTGACTTTGTCTTCGCCAATCTGCAGCTGTTTCTTGAGGGTGCTTCTCCAGCTGTTGCTGTCTGCTGCGAGGTCCTCCCGGGACTCAGTGTTGATCTCAAACGCTTTCATGTCTCTTTTGCAAACGTCTTTGTATCTCAGCTGTGGGCGGCCAATGCTTCTCTGCCCTGTGGCAAGCTCTCCAAAGAAGGCATCTTTTGGGATGCGACCATCCTCCATTCGGCAAATGTGGCCCAGCCGACGTTGTCTCAGCACTCCCATTTCTTCAGGAAATTTTGTGCTAATAATTTCCCCTTTTCTGTGACTCTCTTTGGCTCTGTCTGTCTTCTTCCCTCTGTGTGCGTGTGTTTTTTTTTGTAATCGTTTTCTTTTGCTTTTTGTCTTTCTTTAGTGATGTCTGAAGTTTTTTGTTCCTGCCATTGTGAACCAATCTCTTGTCTGGTCTGGAGACTGTAGACTTATTTTCTGGTCACAGTTAATGACAGTTTTTTGGGGGGTTGTAATCTGGGGATTAGATAGTGCAAAGTGTACGTAATGTCTGAAATAGATACAGGATGTCCATTCTGCAGTGTCTGTTTGCCCATATTGGCATATGCCTTTTTATTATATATTTACATCTTGGGGAAGGGGTATAGCATTGAAATATTTGTGTGTGTGTGTGTGTGTGTTTTTTTGTTGTAATGATTTTTTTGTTTAATTTGAGAGTGAGAAATAAGGTTTTTTTGTTTTTTTTTCCAACGATTATTTTTTTAAAATATGGGTGTGAGAAATCAAGGTTTTTTTGTTTTTTTTTCCAACGATTATTTTTTTAAAATATGGGTGTGAGAAATCAAGGGTATGGCTGGCACTCTCAGCTCAGCCTGGTGTTGTCTGCCATGAGCATGTCAGTAGTTCAGCTTCCATGTCATGATTTGCTTTTGTTGTTTCCTCCCTTTTCAGGACATGATATTATGTGATGCTCTGACCAGTTTAGATTCTGGCAGGGGGGGGGGGTATGAGTTTGACAGCCCTGAAAAGGCTCTGTTGTTGGCTAGACTGTAATAATTAAAAACTGAATGTAAGAAAAAGTTTATTTGATATGTTAGAAGACTTGATACCCTTTCAGATTTGTAGAGACTTATTTTGTATACGGATGCAAGGGCATAGAGGGGCCAAACTTCGTTTCTGCTGTAGTGTATTCTGTTGATTGAAGTTGTATGGATTTTCGGTCACTGTTTTCTTGCCATTGGATTACAGGGGTGGTAGATGATTTTGTTACCAGGAATCGTATGCGGGTATTTTAAGGTGGTCCCTATGTGTGTGTGGTGGTAGGTGTGTCATTTTGGTGGGGGTTTTTTTGGTGTTTTTTTTTCATTACTATAATTTTTCCTTTTTGTTGTTAGTTTTGTATTCTAGCTGCATTGTACAGTATTGTAGTATGACAGGTCTGAGATATAACATTAACCACCTGGTGAATGACATCTGAAAACTGATGGGATGTGGGGAGGGAGGAGGGTCCTCATTTTACATGACATGTGAGGTGAACCTCGTTGACCTTCATGTCAGGGGGCACGGCACGCCTTTGTGGAAGCGGTGGGGAAGGACATCGCCAACCCCACGGCGACCTTGCTGAGTGCCTGCAACATGCTGAAGCACATTCACCTGGAGTACTACGGCCTGCTGATCCGTGACGCTGTCCACAGGGTCATCAAGGCTGGAAAGGTCACCCATTTAGACTGTTCTGTGTGTGTGTGTGTGTGTGTTGGGGCCAGCAGGAGGAAGTGGGAGGGGTGGTGGGGGTGTTTCTGGTCCAAAACACTGTTCACATGAAAATCTAAGCTAAAAATGTTGTCCATGCTATCATTCATATGTAGGTTTTCGGGAGGGGTAAGGGGGAGCATCCTAATCTGAAGTGCTGACTTTAGTGTGTCTGGGGGAGGTAGTGGATGGGACACAGAGGGGATTGGTGTGGATGTGTGTGTAAACTTACGAGTGTATTTGCCCAAGGTTGTGCAAGTGTATGTGTGTGTGGTAGCGCATGGATATGTGTTTGTCAGAACATGCATATGCAAGTGTGTGTGTTTAAGGATGTATTTGTGTCACCATTTGCATGTCTTGTCTGTTCTCAGAGTTTTTACAGCACCAGTGTCTACAGGTCTCTGCTTCAGGTTCATATCTGACAAAATACTCTATGAAAATACACACCTAAACAAAAAACTCCAAATCTGGACAATTTCAGAATATTCTGTAAAATTCAACATATATGGTGAATGTATGAAAAAAAAAATACAAATACAAAAAGTAGCTGAAAAGTTCTTAGGTGAAAAGTTCTTAGGTGGTTTTCGCATCTGTGAAATGTAGCCACTGTGCTGACTTGGTGCACCAAGTTGAGGTTTGACCAGTGAGCAGTGATTACTATATCCATTGCATGCAAAATCTGGTTTTAATCTAGCCTGCTACAGGGACATGCCAGAACATTTGTGTGAGGAGTTAAGAGGCCAGGACTTTTAAAAAAAACAAAAAAAATGAGGGTGGGAAAAGGGAGGGGGCAAGGAAACGTATTTTTACCCAAAGTGTGAGCCAGACATTAACAAACAAATGTTGCGCGGAGAAAAATGTTCAGTGCATCAAATGCAAATTGTCAACAGTAATGGTCCTTTCATGCTTGTTTTTTCTGTTTATAGCAGCAATAATTTGACTAGCACAAATGGTGGTGAACTGATGCCATAAGAAGCATAAGATTGGAGTCAAGGGTATATAATTACCTCACCATGGGAGTAGAGGTTGTCTTTCTTGTTCCTTTCATTTTCAGTAGTGATTTGACATGTTGACTCTGTCTGCCCAGGTGAGGACCAAGGACATGGGGGGCCACAGCACCACCCACGACTTCACTTTGGCCATCATCAACAATCTGCGCCATTAAACGACATGGAGCACCACCTGCGACTCAGCTCCGACCATCGTCCACAATGTGCGCCATTAACATCAGGGAGGACTGCCTACGATGTCAGTCTGGCCGTCATCAACAGTCTCCTCCATTAACAACAGGGGATAGGATGGTGTGGGCAGGTGGAGGTGAATGTGAAGAGCACCTTGAATTTGATCGTCCACACCCAGATGGACCTCTTCAACCATACTGCTTTAGACTGTGTTTGACTTTTTCTGTGATTTTGTTAACCCTTTCTGTGAAGTTACTCCCACGCTGCTTTTCCTGCATCCAGTACACAGCTGTTGACAGATCTGTTCAGTCACAACTCTCATGGCACTCATTCCAGGCACCTCCAAACACAGCCGCGTTCAGATCTGTTCTATCACGGTGCCAACACTGGCAGCGTATTGGGAGCTGTCAGTATAAGGTCTTGAGGCAAACCCACCAGAAGAGACACCCCTCCATTCTAGTCTTCAGTTTATCTGTCGACAATCTATATGCCTGTGTTGTTGTCACTGATGTGTTCACTCACACCTGCTCTTTTTGTTGTTATTGTTTTTAGATTTCTGGAGCGAATTAGAGTCATCCTTTTCCTTTTTCAAGAGTGAGTAACGTAGTAAGAAAAAAGAAAAAAAAAAGACTAGTTCACGATGTGAAACAATTTGCATTTTGACCCTGGATAGCTTGAAAAAGACACCAGTCTTCTTTGCTTGAAATAAAGGGACACAAGCTGAAACTCACTTTTTTGTTTGTTTTTTTGTTCTCCAATTTATTTGCTTACAGTTTGTGTGTGGGGACTACATACTTTCTCACCACTGATTCTCACCTTTCGTCTTTTTTACTAGCTGGCTGTGTCATGTCCCTCCTTGTGAACAGTGCATCGGTGTGTCTGCCAGTCATGAACAAGGATGTGCATGGACTAGCGAAGTACTTGGTGTACCAGATTGGAATTCCCTCTGTCTCGAGTGTTTTTGATTACTTGTTGCATTGCTGACACTTCTTTCTCTGTATGTGTGTGTGTGTGTGTGATTGTGTTTTTGTGATAGTTTTTAACTAAATATGGGATATTGAAGTTTTACATGATGTGCAAATGAGGCAATAGCCCTGCTAAAATTGGAATCGTGCACAGGTAAGGCAGAGGTGTGTAAAAATTGCCCACAAGATCCTGGTCGATCAGAAGACATTGCTATTGAGGGGAAAAAAGCAAATAAGAGCAGTACATGTGAGAAAGGATTTCCCCTGCCCCCTGAACCCCCCCCCCCCCCACCCCCACCCCCCCCACCCCCACCCCCCCCCCCGCCTGCCATCTTTCCCTCATTCCATTCTCTCTCCCATGGGGGGAGGTTAAGAAGGAATTATGTTTGACTTTTAAAGGATGAACGTCATTAAAGAAAAAGGATGTGTGTGTTTAGAATGACAAAATCTTCGGTAACATTTTTTAGTACTGGTGTGTTGTTTAACTTCATTATAGTAAATTTTCTTTGTATACGATGGATCTGTTCCAGAAAGAAAGAAAAAGAAAATCAGGGGAAGATAACGCCTGTGTCTCCATTGCAAATGGAATTACCTTTTTTCAGTTTACGGTTCTATCAAATAGAGCGTCAAATATTTGATTTGAAATGCATGCCAGAATAACAATCAGATTATTGACTAACTACATGACAGGCGGACCATTTCACACCCATATTTTATCATTTTCTCTCTCAGATTGACCTGTTCAGCTAACTGATTGGGCAAAATTGCTTAATTAAAGCATGCCCACCATTGACATCTGTTCCACGAAAACTGCATGGTCACTCTCACTGAATGGAAGCTCTTACAGTAACACAGATTATCTCCCTTGCAGATTTCGGAACATCCTCTTTTTGGACTGTTCTTTCATGGGAGAGCATGTCACCATAGGAAAAGGCCACTGTTTTTTCTACCTTTTCTATATGCCTGCAGGTATGTAGGTATGTAGGTTTACTACCAGAATTGATTTTCATACACTTTTGCCAGAAACAACTTCCCATGTGCCATGGGTTATTTTTCATGCAGGGGATGCATGCTTCACAAAAGCTGCCATTTATCTTTTCATTCATCTGATGGAACTGGTAATTATTGGACTCCATGTACAACCAAGTAGAAAAGGAGAAGGGGAAAAAAACATGTTCCTTGAAAGAATTGAACCAAAGATCCAGAGTTCTTGCGTGGTGAATGCATTGTCCACTTGACCATTTTCCTTTGACCATTACCCTCACTCCCTCACTTCTCCGAGACCCCCCCCCCCCCCACCCCCACCCCTCCCTACCCAATTTTTTTTGGTGTTGAGACCAGTTAAAAACAGCTGTGATGGAAAAATCGTTTGATCCTCAGGGTGTGTGTGTGTGTGTGTGTGTGTGTGTGTGTGTGTGTGTTATTTTCTTTAAATTGCTGTCTCTCTCTCTCTTGCTCTCTCTCTCTCTGTCTCTCTCTCACTGTCTCTTTCTCTCCCTCTCTCTCATATCAAGGAACTTTTGTAAGATTGTGGATGTTTATGGAAAATAGTATTTTGTATAGAAGTACAGAGACTGAACGGTAGGATCATGAATAATTATTGACGTGGATTTTTATGTGAATGTGCTAATTTTATTCTATTGTGCACTAGTAAAAGATGAGTCATTTACACTGATTTCATATGAATATGCACTTTTACTCAGTTGTGCAGTAAGAGATTGGTCTTTGTTCCACACATTGATGTGAATGTGCATTTATTTTGTAAAGTTATGCAGTAAGAGATTTGTCTGTCACTCGCATGTTTAAAAGAAAAAACAAGGTGCAGGCAACCAACGAACAGTTTTTAAAGAGATAAAGGGGAAAAAGATTCTTATATTGATAATGCTGACTTGGGTTTTTGTATGAGTGTATATGGTTGTTGTTGTTGTTGTAGTAAGTTTTTGTGTGTTTTTTTTTTAGTTGTGGTCCTTTTGCCCTAAAACAGAGAATAATTGTAAGTTTCAATTCAGACCAGTTTTTCTCGAGTATATTGTGATATACAAAAATTCCTGGAAGATCTGTGTTCAGATGCAAATTTAAAAAAAGGCAAAACAGCATTTTTTGTATTGAGTTTGTATGAATGTTCTTGTATGAATGTCTCTCTTAGCTCAAAAAAAAAATTAACTTACCTGTATGAATGTTCTTGTATGAATGTCTCTTTTAGTTAAAAGAAAATTCAACTGACCTGCTTTTGGAAAGTGTTACATTAATTCATATTCCACATTCTCTATGCAATTTGAAACACTTTTTTTTTTTATCAAGGGTAGAAACATTGTAACCAAAGGATAGATGTGGAGATAAGACAGGTGTGGAGATAGGATAGGTGTGGAGATAGGATAGGTGTGGAGACAGGATAGGTGTGGAGACAGGATAGGTGTGGAGATAGGATTGGTGTGGAGATAGGATAGGTGTGGAGATACGATAGGTGTGGAGATAGGTGTGGAGATAGGATAGGTGTGGAGACAGGATAGGTGTGGAGACAGGATAGGTGTGGAGATAGGATAGGTGTGGAGATAGGATTGGTGTGGAGATAGGATAGGTGTGGAGATACGATAGGTGTGGAGATAGGTGTGGAGATAGGATAGGTGTGGAGATAGGATAGATAGGTGTGGAGATAGGATAGGTGTGGAGATAGGATAGATAGGTGTGGAGATAGGATAGATAGGTGTGGAGATATGATAGGTGTGGAGATAGGATAGATAGGTGTGGAGATAGGATAGGTGTGGAGATAGGATAGATAGGTGTGGAGATATGATAGGTGTGGAGGTATGATAGGTGTGGAGATAGGATAGATAGGTGTGGAGACATGATAGGTGTGGAGATAGGATAGATAGGTGTGGAGATAGGATAGATAGGTGTGGAGATATGATAGGTGTGGAGATAGGATAGATAGGTGTGGAGATAGGATAAATAGGTGTGGAGATATGATAGGTGTGGAGATATGATAGATAGGTGTGGAGATATGATAGGTGTGGAGATAGGATAGATAGGTGTGGAGATATGATAGGTGTGGAGATAGGATAGATAGATGTGGAGATAGGATAGGTGTGGAGATAGGATAGATAGGTGTGGAGATATGACAGGTGTGGAGATAGGATAGGTGTGGAGATAGGATAGCTGTGGAGATAGGATAGCTGTGTGGAGATAGGATAGCTGTGGAGATAGGACAGGTGTGGAGATAGGATAGGTGTGGAGATATGACAGGTGTGGAGACAGGATAGATATGATAGGTGTGGAGATAGGATAGATAGGTGTGGAGATAGAACAGATATGATAGGTGTGGAGATAGGATATGATAGGTGTGGAGATAGGATAGGTGTTGATAGGTGTGGAGATACAATGTCTGTTTGAATGTCTGTGGTGGCTGATAATTTTTAGTAGATGAGGAAGAAGGAAGCAGAACTGCTCATCTACTGTCAAGTTTAAAAACGAGGTGACTGAGGGCGGAAAATGAAGCAAATTTTAAAAGGAGGGGTATTCCACCAGATGATACAGACAAACAGATTACAGGACAAAACACAATGCATTTCAACCTCTTGGGTCTTTTTCAGGCAAAAATAAAAAACATTTAGGACAATGAAAACAAAGAACGAGCAACCACTTCTCATACTCGGCGCAAAATGGGTGTAAATATATGAGAAGGTAAGTGGTTGCTCATTCTTCGTTTTCATAGTCCTAAATGTTGTTTTGTTTTTGCCTGAAGAAGACCCAAGAGATGGAAATGTAATGTGTTTTGTCCTGTAATCTGTTAGTCTGAATCGTGTGGCGGAACTGATACCTTTTCTTTTTAACATTTGCAACATTTTCCGCCCTCAGTCACTCCTTAAACTTCTTGAGATGGATGCAGATAGGGGAAGATTCTGACATTACTTGTTCAGTGAATGAAGCACACTTGTTGAACTGTCTGTTTGGGGGCAAGGGTCAAGAGGAATAAGGAAGGAACTGTCTCCACATTGTTTAAAAGTTATTTGCTGAGGACATGTTTTTCTTAACAGGAAAGCGCTCTTTAAGATGATTTCAGATTTGTTACTTTTCAGAATATGTTACAAATTTTGAAAATGTGATCACAAGATACTTTTTAACAGCATATCACTTAGTGACTGATTTAAAGACAGCTGTTGAAAAGGGAAAAAGTAATAAAAGTCGGAAACCTTGCACAATTTCAAAGCAGGTCTTCTTCACCCAGACCCTACAACCCTACTCCATCCTGTCCCTCTGCACCCTTAATCACCCATTTTGTTGAGTCATAACTCCAAAGATTATCTTACAGATAGATGTGTTGATTTAATGTAACAGAACTGAGTTCTCTGGATAGAATAAGGGTGGATGTAGTACTCACCACTGTGTTGGTATCAATTTTCCATCAGCAGGGTGAGATGCCCATATGTCACTTCTGCATGGAGATAAAGCACTCGTCAAGCGAGGAGTCAAACCCCATACGGTGCAAAGAACTTTTCACTGTATCAGTAGACCATTTGGGTGTGGTTTAGGCACTAGTCTTTCGGATGAGATGATAAACTGAGGTCCCGTGTGCAACATGCTGTCTGCGCACATAAAAGAGCCCAAGGCAACGAGAGTTTTCCCTAGCAAAATTCTGTAAAAAAAAAAGGAAAAAAAATAGTAGGCAAAAACCTAATACACACAGGCACTTTTCCTGAACTTGGAGTATGGCTGCCTTAATGGCGGGATAAAAACCGGTCATACATACAAAACTCCACTCCCTTCGTTGGGTAGATGGGATTAATCCTTGCCTGTCTATACAGGGAGTGTC
>CM065735.1:43013840-43081340 GCA_033310375.1 Conus canariensis
TTCCTTGAGATATATGAATTTTCTTTTTTTTTTTTTTTTTTTTTTTTTTTTTTTTTTTTTTGTTTTTGCTTCAGACATGATATTGTTGCAGTTTTCGGCTTTACGTTTAGCCCCGGTACCATTTATTTCCTACACAGCCTTGTACACACTGAGTTATTTACTCGCCCCCCCCCCCCCCCTCCCCTTTTTTGTGTGTGTGGGTATTAGGTGGTGAGGGAAACGGGGAGGGGAGAAGAGGAAGAAGGAGCGTTAACTGCTAGATTTATGTTTCTTTTCAATTGGACAGGTACAGGTTGTCATCTCAACATGTGGTGATAACATTCCACCCCAACATTCCACCCCTCCATTCCTTCCCTCTTCAACAAACCATCCCCTTTCCCAAGGATCTGCACCCCCTCTGCCCAGTCTTTCCTTCCAGTGCATGCGCACGCACACAGACACAGACACACACACACACACACACACACACACACACACCACACACACACACTACAGACAGATCCACATGCAACACTTGCTCTTTCATCAATGCGCTCACTCACTTCCACTACCCCCCCCCCCCCCCACTACACACACACACACACACACACACACACACACACACACACACACCTCCGCCTTCATCCCTTCTTTTGTTTTAAATAGATTTCTCTGAGCACTGCTACTGTCGCCACTACATATGTTATGGTAACATTGAAAACATGGTCAATTATGCTAACAGTTTGTTCTGCCTCATGAGAAAATATGGTTATTGCTAAAGACAAGCAAAGTTGTATCTGATTTGTGAAACAAAAAACTCCCCTGGCCTGCTCCCCCCCCCCCCCCCCCCCCCCCCCCCCCCCCCCCCCCCCCCCCCCCCCCCCCTCGAAAAAAAAAAGAAAAAAATTAAATGGAAAAACAAATTGCAACGATGGCACTGGGTGCCCATTTCTCCTCTGTATAGTACTGTATCTTATATGACATATGATCAGTGTCTCTTTCTGATCTCTGGACGAAGTGGTCTGTATATATGGGAAAGTCTCATGTTTTCAAAGAAATTGAGGTCAATAGCAGCCATGAAAATATCGAGCATTTTACTCATATTTAGTGAGTAGAACCAAAAATTTGGCAACTACAGATAAAACTTGTACTCACCAAAGGCAAAAACAATGGGAAAACTTGCCGGTGATTGCATACTAGTACAACATTGTTTAATTGCAAAGTTCTTTTCTTTTCTCTGGCTGTCCAAACCTACATTTTTTTTTTCCCCTTGGAAGACAGCTTGCTCTTTTCCCCCACCTTTCCCCCACTCCCCCCTGAACCCCAAAAGAAAAGAAACCTTGTACTAGTGTCTGTTTTATTTTCACTTTAATATAGTTTAAATGATATTTATGTTTGTTAATTATGTTTCTGTGTGCATGGTAGGGATGTTGTCTGTGTTAGTATACCTTTTTCACACCATATGCTGTGCAATGTTCTTATTGTTTGGCTAGTAATTCATACAGTTTGGTGAGTAACATTTTTTTTTTAGTTAAGGCTAGAAATTTGTGCTGTATGGTTAGTAACATTTTTAGTCCTGCAACTAAAATAAAAAATGATCAGGCCACTAAATTTTTTGAAGCACTAGCCCAAAGAATTAAAAAAAAAAAAAAAAAAAAAAAAATTCCAACTTTCAGAAGAGGAAAGGGGATTTTTAGGAGTTTCACGAGCATTCTTCAATCTTGTGATCTTCCTTTGTGTATAGTGGTTATCAACACTGTTTTTATTAATTCTTTTAGTTTGTTCCATGTTAAAACTTAAATGGTGGAACGTACACCATGGCAGGGGAGGGGGTGGTGGTGGTAATTGAACAAGTTGGAGGCTGTTTTCATTGTCAAAGCAGTCGGGGGAACTGATCAGTGTTTTGCTGTAGACGAAGCCTCATTCTTATTTTCCTTGAATTTATTTAAAAATTAGTTGACAGGACGCACATTAGTGTAACACTCTGTAAGTGGATTGCCATGATTGAGGTGAGTGATTTGTATGTGTGTGTAGTGTGTATGTGTGTGTGTGTGTGTGTGTGTGTGTGTGTGTGTGTGAGTGAGTGAGTGAGTGAGTGAGTGATGAGAGAGAGAGATTGGTGTGTGTGTGTGTGTGTGTGTTGTGTGTGTGTGTGTGTGTGCATGTAAGACTAAGAGAAAGCTTGAGAGAGAGAGACAGAGACAGACAGAGAGAGAGATAGAAAATGTGTGTGTGTGTACGCATGTGTGTATACATGTATGTGTGTGTGTGTGTGTGTGTGTGTGTGTGTGTGGTGCGCGCGCGCGCGCGCGCAAGCACACACACACAATAGATATGTGCAAACCTGCTCGAGTCTTTTCTATATACATGTGCACTATAATGCATGTGTTGTTGTGTCATTGATCATGTATGTGTCATACATCCATAATACATGTGTATGTGCAAACACATCTAGACATGCACAGACACACACACTCATGCACATGTACACACATGAGTACACATGCACTTGCATACATATACACACACACGGACATAAAAAAAGTATATATACTTGCTCACACACCTGCACATACATAGACCTGTATACAGACACAGTCACATACACATGTAACAAACACTCAGACACACCCACATGCATGCAAGCATGCACGCACAGCGTGCACGCACACACACACACACACACACACACACACACACACACACACACACACACACACACACACACACACAATAATTCCATATAAGACGTTTTAGCTCACTTTATTATTGTAACCAGCTGTTGTTAGTATAACTATTGTAACCAACTTTTGTTAGTATGTATAACTATTGTAACCAACTGTTGTATGTATAACTATTGTAACCAACTGTTGTTACTATAACTAAATTGTAACCAATTGTTGTACTACTGTAGTGGGTATCATAAACTGTTACTGTTGTATTTTTCTAACTCAATACAGAGAAACCAGTCAGTAAAAAACCTTGTCACGGAAGATGCCCTTCCGAACTGGCCTTTGGGGAAGTCTTGTCCCTTTATCAGTTTATGATGCAGTGTGGGTGATTTCCTCTTTGACCTATTGGCCTGAAGACCCGAGTTTGCTGGAAAGTTGGAGGTTCTTATTGAGAGGTTCTGCTGTATCAGAGAGGGGCTGACTGTCTGGTGACTGGCTGACATGCATATAATATAGACATCCGGAGACCATCACGCGGGGTAGGGGAGGAAGGTGACACAAAAAGCAAGTCCAGATCCATAAGAAAGGCATAATTCTAAAGCAGATCTGCACAGACTACACAGAGCTCTGAATACATTCATTTTGTAATTGAAGCCCACAGAAACTGTGTTTTAAATTAAAAGCAGCCATTGCTGTTCAAAGATACTGTCAGACATCAAAGATCAAATAGAAAAAGGAAGCAAACAAACAAACCAACACCAAAATATGTAAAGGAAATAGTCACACACACACACACACACACACACACACACACACACACACACACACACACACACACACACGCACGTACGCACACACGCATATACAGACTCACACACATGTGCACACACACACACAGTCTATGTGTACACACACACACACACACACACACACACACACACACACACACACACACACACACACACATACATACATACACACACACACACACACAACACACACACCACACACACACACACACACACACACACAGATGAAGAGAGAGGGGGGGGGGGGGAAGAGGGAGATAGACAGACAGAAGACACAGAGAGAGAGACAGAGAGAGACTCGGAGAGGGAGAGAGAAAGAAGACAGACAGAGAGAGAGAGAGTTCTAGAGAGAATAACAGGAATGAACGGTATCACATGCCTCGTCAACTTGTCCAAAACTAGCCTTAGACTCAATGTGAAGATTAATATTTCGCTTCCCGGAAATTATATGCCGTATGTCTGAAACTCAAATTTAACAGGAGACCAAAAAAACTGATTACTTCTCCCCACAAGATATATACTGTGAGCTGAGTTAGGGTACAAATATTTTGATTATTGTACAGCATGTTTATTTTCCGGATAATGTGATTGGGACTTGGCTACGTTATGCCCTTGGCCCGCTCTTATATTAGTTATATAGTATACCAAAAATCTGAAAAAAAAAAAGAAAAAATGCAAGAAAAATCGAGTACAGCAGTTGTATTTCCGGGCAGTGATTTGATAGTAACAGTTCATTCAGATCTGTGTAAAACGATTTATTGAAGATAGAGAACAAGCTAAGTATGCTGCCATAGATCTCAGAATGTTTATGGGACTGTGGGATGGTGGTACTCTGAGACTGTCCTGGGACAAGTTACACTGCTCACATTTCTTCTTTTCTTCTGTGTACACAGGCTGATACTCCTGCGGACACTCCCTATTTGGACAGACAACTTGTATTAATCCCATCTACCCAACAAAGGGAGTGGAGTTTTGTGTGTATAACCGTTTTTTATCCCGCCATTAAGGCAGCCATCCTCCATCTTCGGGGAAGCTCACACTTACAAAATACAGAATTACAACACATACGTGAGGCAACTGTGTGAGGGATGTGGGGGGGGGGGGGGGGAGGCATTACCAATGTTGACTTCATGGACCCACAGAGGGGAGGGTGGGGGGGGGGGGGGGGAGAGAAAAAGAAAGAACAACAACAAAGCATGGAAACGTAAACTGGCCACGTCAAACAATTGTGTGCAGAAAGACTGATGATTTCGGGATGAGGGTTGAGGAGGGTAGAAGGCGATGGAGGGGGATGGGGGGACATAGGAGCCCGGGGGGGAGGGTGGGGGGGGGGGGGGGGGGGCTTATAAAGAACTCCCAAGTCCAAGCTGTTCCTATCGAACTTGAACTGAAGGGAGTGACAGATATAGTTACATATCTACTGTGTTTTACTATATCATAACTGTTGCAATCAAAATGAATTTGCTTTGACCAGAGGGAAACAAAAGAGTTTTAAACAATATAATTAAAGGGAATTTAATCAGTTATGACTGTACTTTCTGCGTTGTTTTATTCATAAGGAAATTTTACCTTTTTTTTTTTCCAAGATGAACAATTTTACCTTTTTTTTTTCCCCCCCAAACATTGGCAGCTGGCAGAGCGATGTTCCAAGTCATCCATTACCATGACCATTAAGCACTCAAAATCACAGGAAGTCCCCCATGTGCCCCCCTCCCCCCCCCCCCCCCCCCCCCTCGCTTGATCTGGATCCAACAGTGTTGTACACACAATCTCATTATCATGCACTGATAACAACTGCTGAAAAGTAATACAAAGCCAAACAACAACAACAACAACAAAAATGTGCTGCACTATTCCTTTGCCCCATGCATAAATTCCCAACTAAACATTAATAATACGGGTCAAGTCACCATACAAACATTATGAAAATCATGTTGAATCGCAAACAAAATTCATATCAGTTTTATAACCAGTTGAAAACGTTCTCTCATTAAAGCCCACAAAAAAAAAAAAAAAAAAAGATCTTGAAGGATAAAGAAGTGTGGCAACTTAAAAAGAGGAAGGAAAAAAAAAAGAGGAAAGAATGGGAGACAAAAGCTCAGAGCAAAATGAAAGGACAGAGGTGGCAATGATACATGCCAGTGAGGACCAGAGGGAAAAGAAAAAGATTGAGAGTGGAGTCAGGAAAACGGAGAGAGAGAGAGAGGAGAGAGAGAGAGAGAGAGAGAGAGAGAGAGGAAGGAGAGGAGAAGAGACAGAGACTTGGAAGAGAGATCAGAGAGGGAGGGAGGCAGAAGTAAGAGACTGAGGGTGAAGACAGAGAGACAGGAAGAGACAGAGACTTGGAAGAGAGATCAGAGAGGGAGGCAGAAGTAAGAGACTTGAGGGTGAAGACAGAAAAGCAGAGAGAGAGAGATAGAGGCAGAGAGACAGAGACTTGGAAGAGAGATAGAGAGATAGGGAGGCAGAAGTAAGAGACTTGAGGGTGAAGACAGAAAAGCAGAGAGAGAGAGAGAGAGGCAGAGAGACAGAGACTTGGAAGAGAGACCAGAGAGGGAGGCAGAAGTAAGAGACTTGAGGGTGAAGGCAGAAAAACGGAGTCTAGACAGGAAGAGACAGAGACTTGGAAGAGTGATCAGAGAGGGAGGCAGACAGGAACTGAAAGAGGCACAGCACACAGGCAAAAAGAAGCAGTGTGGGCGGAGGAAGAGGATGGGGGAATGGAGAGAGAGGCAGAGAGAGAGAGAGAGAGAGAGAGAGAGAGAGAGAGAGAGAGCAAAAGAGAGAGAGACTCAGAGAGAGAGGGGGGGGGGGGGAGGCAGAGAGAGAGAGAGAAAAGAAAGAGAGAGAGACTCAGAGAGAGAGAGAGAGAGACTCAGAGAGAGAGAGAGAGAGAGGCAGAGAGAGAGAGAAAGAGAGAGAGACTCAGAGAGAGAGGGGGGGGGGCAGAGAGAGAGAGAGAGAAAGAAAGAGAGAGAGACTCAGAGAGAGAGAGAGAGACTCAGAGAGAGAGAGAGAGAGACTCAGAGAGAGAGAGAGAGAGAGGCAGAGAGAGAGAGAAAGAGAGAGAGACTCAGAGAGAGAGAGAGAGAGAGAGAAGAGAAGGGCAGTGACAGAGAGAGAAAGAGAGAGAGGCTCAGAGAAAGAGAGAGAGAGAGAGAGAGAGAGAGGGCAGTGAGAGAGAGAAAGAGAGAGAGACTCAGAGAGAGAGAGAGAGAGGGGCAGTGAGAGAGAGAGAGAGACTCAGAGAGAGAGAGACTCAGAACGAGAGAGAGAGAGAGAGAGGCATGCAGAAAGAAAGGGAAACAGAGAGATGGAGCACCTCAGAATTTGAAATTGCAACTGGTCTGTTATAAAATCAGTTGTTCGTATCTCTGTTTAATTGTTTTTCTCACCCTCCTTTTTGTCAAAATCAATAAAAAAAAAAAATTAAAAAAAAATTTTCTCCTCCTTTTTGTCAAAATCAATATACAAAAAACATTTCTCCCCTCCTTTTTGTCAAAATCAATATACAAAAAACATTTCTCCCTCCTTTTTGTCAAAATCAATATACAAAAAACATTTCTCCCCTCCTTTTTGTCAAAATCAATAATAAAAAAAACATTTCTCCCCTCCTTTTTGTCAAAATCAATATACAAAAAACATTTCTCCCCTCCTTTTTGTCAAAATCAATAATAAAAAAAACATTTCCCCTCCTTTTTGTCAAAATCAATATACAAAAAACATTTCTCCCCTCCTTTTTGTCAAATTCAATATACTCAATATACAAAAAACATTTCTCCCCTCCTTTTTGTCAAAATCAATATACTCAATATACAAAAAACATTTCTCCCTCCTTTTTGTCAAAATCAATTAAAAAAAAAAAAAATGCTCCCCTCCTTTTTGTCAAAATCAATAATAAAAAAAATTTTCTCCCTTTTTGTTAAAATCAATAAATAAGATTTTCTCCCCTCCTTTTTGTCAAAATCAGTAAATTTTGATTTTGCAGACAATAGTACGTTTCCTACTGGGATTTTAAAGCAGTGAAAACATCTGAGAACAAAAAAGATTGGGGGAGAGGGGGGGGGGGGGGGGGGAGATGGGGGGGGGGGGGAATGACAACAAAAAATATACTGACAGCCATGCATGTTATTTTGTGGTGCTTAGAGTGTCATATTTCTGCCTTGCTGAAGCTTGCTCCCAGCACCCTGTGACTATATTTTCGGCTATGCGGCTGGTGGCTACAGTTTACAGACTCCCACTTCACATCTCGGAACCCTGTCCAAGGACTAAAAGGAAGTCTCCAAGTGGAACCTTTACACGGGTCTGATGTCATAGCTTGTGGTGGCGTCCTCTGGCCCGGCCGGCATCAGTGGGATGTTGACGGTTTCCACAGGGATCCCTGGCTGGGGTTTCAAGGGGGCGTACACGGTCAGAATGCCGGAGTGACTTAACTTGGACATGATGCTCTTGGGGTCCACGTCCTTGGGGATGGTGCACTGGCGGAAATACTCCCGCCGCACTTGCTTCTGGTCGTCGCCCACCTCCTCGTGCTTGGCGGCCACCTTCAGCCCACCATCCTCCACCCTGATCTCCACCTCTCCGGGCTTGAACTGGCGCAGGTCGAACTGCAGGCAGAACTGGCTGTGGCCGTCTGCTCTCTTCACCACCGGGTTGTCGATGTGGAAGTTCTCCTTCTTCCTCCAGGACTCCGCATGGGCCTCCGCTCCCCAGGGGGCCTCCGCCGCAAGCACCGCCGGCAGGGGGCCGCTGTTCAGACGCCCAACCTCCCTTGGGATTTCAACGTCGATAGGCGGGACCAGGCCGGCGTTGCGATACAGCGATGACGGATTCCACAGGCGCTGCAGCTCCATGTCCCGTCCCAAAGCGGAGTAGCTCCACGGCCTGGCAAGGTCAAGGTCACCACAAGGCCAGGGCAGGGTCCACCCCTGGGGAGGGTCAAGAGGTCGGGGCATCGGCGACTGTCTGGACATCCTGTTCATCTCGCCAGCAATTCGCTGCAGTTCCTGATCCATTCTGTGCAGCATGCGCTCAGCACTGACCACGCGGGGCGTCGCCGAATGATCCAAGCGGACCATCAGTGGCTCTGCTGTGGTGGAGACCAAGTGCGGAGGGTGCAGCTCTGGTTGGGGTGGGGGTTCCACCACGGTGGGCACCAGCCGAATTCTGGTCTCCTGTCCGGCACGCTGCTCAGAAGCCATGGTCTGCCTCTCCTTCGAAGCCTGGTTATGAGGCTGAAAGTGGCTGTCGTGTATTGGGGAGAAAGACACTTCCTCACTCCTGGGGCTGTGACTCACAGTGTGAGTTTTGAAGTGGTGGGCAGAACGACCCGTTCGGAACGCAGACATGTATGGAACTGTGGAGGTGTCTCTCTGTTCTCAGTCACCACTCGCACTTATTTATCACATGAGAGCACCGACCTCCAGCACCGCCCAGTCTAAGAGACCCCCTCTGATTTCTGTGTCGGGGACACCAGGTGATCAATCCTTTCAGTTCAGCGGTACCTTCACTCCTGGTTCCAGTTCCTGCCTGTTCAGTGTGACTTCTTCCTTTTCAGTCAAAACTCACAAATTTCAACACGGAGAAGGAAAGGAACACTCTACAATTACTACAAGTCTGAGACAGTCCACCAGTGTTCACACAGAGATTATTTCAGAGTACACAAGTCCCCAAACATCTGTACATTTACAGGTCTAGACGCTCTTCTGCCACTGGTCTTGCTCCAAATCAAGTCACAGAAAGGGCTCAGCAATGTTTGCTACTAGGAAATGTTACCAGAGGCGGTCGCCAACCAAACCGGAACACAGGAAGAACAAACTTGAACTCAGCTTTGACCTTGTGAATTATATAGACCATAGGAAGCAACAGGGAGCGAAGCCGGCTTTCGATCCTGTCCTCCTGATGCCCTTCCCCCCCCCCCCTCCCCCCCCCCCAGTGACGACCACTGCGTGAGGTGGGCCAGCCAGCGGACAGACTATTTAACGCTGACCTGTTGCGTCACAGGTAGGCCCACTCCTGCCAGATCATCTGGATGAACCAGTCGTGGAGTCACATAAAAACTGGCCAGAGGCGGGTTGGCCGGCCGTTGTCAGACACTTAAAACATGCTGCATGGGGTCGTAGAGGTGGAAACAACTTGTTGGTCCACATTTGGGGGACGCCGTGGATCAAGTTCACTGTAGTCATGTTGCTCAGCTTGTTTGTTTGTTTGCTTGTTTGTTTGCTGGGTAAGCGTGAGTGTGAGTGTGTGTGTGTGTGTGCATGTGTGTGTCTTTGTGTTTGTGTGAGTGCACGCACATGCCTACGTGTATATATGCATGAGAGAGGGAGGGTTGGGGGATGGGATGGAGAGAGAGAGAGAGAGAGAGAGAGAGAACAAACGAACGAATCTTTTTTAATGAGGGAAAAAGCGGAATAAGCACAAAATGGCTTTTTTTACATCCGGCCCTCAACAAAGGGAAATACATATAAAATGCAATAATAACATCAGCAAAACTAATCTAGAATTAAAGTAAACATACATAAACGCTATAAATAGACAGAGGAAATGGTTAACACAAAAGAACAGATGACAATCAATGCCTGGAAGAGAGAGGGAGAGAGAGAGAGAGAGAGAGAGAGAGAGAGAGAGACAGACAGACAGACAGACAGACAGACAGACACAGAGAGAGAGAGAGAGAGAGAGACCGAGACAGAGACAGAGACAGAGAGACAGAGAGAGAAACAGATGGGAGGGGAGGGGTCATCATATATAGTTCATGAAAAAATGGTTATTGGAAGATAGATAAATATATATACAATAAACATTATCACAACAATAAAATTATAACACATTTCTGGAAAAAGAAAAAAAAATCATTGAACAGGCACCCCAACCTGTAAGCAAAGACAAAAATTTACACTTGACAAGCAGCACCTTTGGAACAATAGATGAAAGAGACCAGTACAGAGAGAGAGAGACAGACAGACAGACAGACAGACAGAGGGAGAGAGAGAGTGAGAGAGACAGAGAGAGAGAGAGAGAGTTTAAGAGCATGAATTGGAAAATTCAGTCATTAGCTGGGTATGAAGTGCCCTTTTAAAGCTATATATGCTGGCATGAACATCAAGAGAGGGTGAAATGCGGTTCCACAAGAAGCCGCCAGAGTAGTGAAGACTGGTTTTAAACATATCTATTCTTGGACGGGGTATTACAATTTTATAAAAATGGCGATTTTCATTCAATCTAAATTTCTCTGTAATTGAAGGGGGAGCACGACCCGAAAGAATCTTAAACATGAATAAAGCTTTATTGAATTTAAGCTTCAAGTTTAATGGTAAAATATCCAGATCTGTATAGTCAGAGTATGATAACGTAACCGATTTTAACAAAACTAATTTCAGGGAACGTCTATAAAGACTAAACAAAGGTTTGAGTATATGATTACTTGCTGAATCCCAAATTGTAGATGCATAATTTATATGGGATTCAATATAAGCGTGAAAAAAATATTTTACGTGAATGGCAGTCTAGGAAATGCTTTATCTTGGACAGCTGGTATATCTTTTTTGAAACTGTTTTGCACAAAGACCGTACATGTTCTGACCATGACAGATTGTTATCTATAACTACTCCTAAGACTTTATGACAGACTGTTTCTTCGATAGTTATGCCATTGATAGAAAGGGGTGTGCTCGTATAAGAAAGGGTTTGACGTTTTTGTCTTGTGGTTATGATCATATGTTTGGTTTTGACAGGGTTTAAAACACATATGGTTTAATTCAGACCATTTGGTTAGCTGGTTAATACTTTGCTGTAATAACATAGATACTTTTTCTCCTTTGCGATCACACGTATGAACAGTAGTGTCATCGGCGAACATATCACAAAGCGCTGGGAGAAACAGGGGGAGATCATTAATATATATTGAGAAAAGTATGGGTCCTAGGACGGAGCCTTGAGGAACACCATGTTTGAGAGGCAAGATAGAAGACTGGCGTTCATGAATTGAGACAATTTGTTTTCTGTCGCTTAAAAACGAAGAGATGAGTTCTAGAGCATTATTGGATAAACGGTACAATTTTAACTTTTTTAGAAGCAGTGTGTGGTCAATTACATCAAAAGCTTTTGCAAAGTCAATAAAAAGGACACCGGTCACTTTGTTTTCATTGATATTTGAGAGCCATTTGTCTACTAGGTTGGTCAGTGCAGTGTGGCAGGAGTGATGTTTCCTGAAACCAGACTGATTAGGGTGAAATAAGTTATATTTGTCAAAATGGTTAAGAATACATCTTCTTAGATGATCCTCTAAAGGTTTTGATACCACAGACAGGATAGAAATTGGTCTGTAATTACAAGGATCCGAGGTGTCACCTGATTTATAGATGGGTCTTACCCTAGCAATTTTGAAAGATTTAGGAAATTGGTTTTTAGATATACATAAATTGAAGATGTAGGTCAGTGTATCAGAAATAATTGGAGCTGCAAGTTTTAGGATGTTGCCATCAATACCGTCTAAGCCACGAGCACATGTTTCTTTTAGACGGATCAGGGCATTATATACATCATGGACTGACATTAAGGGGATGTCTAAGTCTGAGGATATGGCTTTTGAATCACAGAAATCGTTTAATAATGTAAGAGTGTTTTGGACAGAGAGAGAGAGAGAGAGAGAGAGAGAGAGAGAGAGAGAGAGAGAGAGAGAGAGGATTGTCTTGTAGTTGTGCATTTGTTGCAGGGAGAAGGGGGAAATGTTAGTGTTGAATGGTATGTACAACTCAGATGATGCATGCAGATGCACATGTATGCAAACATGCACAGAAATGTGCATTCACCTTCCTCCCCTCCATCCCCCTCCACATGTGCAGGGTCGTATACACCTGCAGAACTTTCTACTTCAATTTTTTAAGCACACAAGTCATATTCACTTATACTGTCCTTACTCATTTTTTTTTTCTCCCTCTCTTTCTCTCTCACACACATGCACATTCATGCAGGCATGCAGGCATGCACACGCACGCGCTTGCACACACACATGCACACATACATACACTCACACATGCACGCATGCGCACACACACACACACACATACACACACACACACACACACACACACACACACACACACACACCATACACACCATACACTTGCATATCACCACTCTCAAAACTTGGCTCACTGAGCAACTCGCTGATGTAGGCTGCTGATCTGCAGGCATTAGTAGTTCTCTGAGAATGAAGTTTTGACTAAGAAAAGATAGCAATGTAAACTTGCACGTATGCATGCACGCACACACACATGCACACACACATGCACACACACACACACACACACACACACACACACACACACACACACACCACATATTCGCATATGCATACACATGCATGCACATACACACACACACACACACACACATACGCATATGCATACACATGCATGCACATGCACACACACACATACCCATATGCATACACACACACGCACACACACACACACACACACACACACACACACACACACACACACACACACACACACACTGACTGACTGTGTCTCTTATGCTCACAGACTTGCTTTATGAACACTGTTGTTAAAAGACAATAATGTTCAAACTTTTGAATGTGTGGGAATGCGCAGATTCAATAAGGGAGAAAATTGATGACAGGATGGTATTTTTAGTCATTTCAGTTTGATGTGCTGGCAGAAGAAACAAAAAGGTGCTGGTACATCAACAACAACTCAGAGAGAGAGAGAGAGAGAGAGAGAGGAGAGAGAGAGAGAGAGCTGTCTGCACCAACCAAAAGAAAAAGGGTAGTGTTCTTCATACATTGGATCAGAACAGGCTGTCTGAATACTGCCAAAGTGCCTTGGAAGCAGTGCAGAGTCTCTTCAAATGGGTTGCCCTATGGTGACATGTTGACTGCTGCTTGTGAACTGCTGATGACAAAGTTGTAACGAGACAACCCTGGATGTGGTTGTGGACTGGATGTTGGAAGGAGTGGCGTGAGGATACTGCCACCAAAGTGGAAGGGAAGAGAAGTGTTCAGATTCTGGTGTTGATGAAAGAAGAAAACGTTCTACACAGTCTGTTTTGACTGCACAGTGTTACTGTCAACATCATTAACTGTTGACGGCAAAAGAGTTTCTGGTGGACGATTGTCAACAAACTTGAAAAATGCCCAGTTATCAGTATGCTGCAGTTTTGTTCAGAACATCCCGCTGTACGCTTCTCTGGTCACATGAATGAGCCTCGCCCCATTTCAGTGTTTTTAACCTTCGCTCTCGGGCTCCACTCCTGCACCTGCCCACAGTTTTTTCATGAGTTAGTGTTTATGTACCCCCCCCCCCCCCCCCCCCCCCCCCCCCCCAATTAGGATGCTTTGTATTGTACTCACACACACAATACATCATCATCGTAACAAATCTCTGTTCTCTGCCCAGGGGGAGCTCTTGCTGTAATAACACCCCCCCCCCCAATCCCCCTCCTCCTTCAGTCCCCTCTGTCTCCACTCCTTTTTCTTTTTTGAGTTAAATTTTTTATGTGGATTTCATACCGAATGTTGTTAGAGGCAGCGCCCCGGTGTCAATGCATACTGTGCACAGGACATTGATTAACTGTATGAAAGCCAAGCACTCAGACTGTCACTTTTACTGGCCCCCAACAAGAATCAAACCAACAACCCAGAGTACTGAGTGTGCCATTTGTGGGGCCTGATTTTGTTCCAGAGGCAGCCGTAAAGAAGAAACAGTTTTGTGCCATTTGCATACAGACCACTTGTTTTACACCCATTCTTATCTTTTAAAAGGTGAAGAAGCTCCGTGGTGCATTCCATGTCATGTACCACTCACAGTGAAACATATCCTTTTAAAGTGTTGGGACTTGAATGACGTGAGACATACACACTTTACAGCAGACTCCATGAAAACCTTGTTCAGAGATGTCCCGCCTGATATGATCTTTGAGTTTCTGAAGAAGATTAACATTTTGCATCTGATCTAAGATTTTTTGGAGGAAAAAATTTTAACAAAATTTCCGGTGTGTTTTTGGAAGGTATGTTTTAAAGAGTTGTGTGAATGAGTTAAAAAAAAAAAAAATGACTTGTGAGTTATTTTCAGTGTGGTGACAGCCCTGATATGGCCCTTTGCGGTCGGCTGGACTATAAACAACATTACCTTACCTTTGCCTCACCCGATATAATAGTCAATCTTTTAACAGCTATACTGACAGCAATCCAGGCATTCGGTTGAGAACAGTTATTTTTGGTCTCTGTTGGCACAGAAGGCAAGCTCGTTCCAGTTGGGCGGCAGTAACGTGCGAAGCAAGGGGGAAGTCACTGTACGCGTGTTCAGGACAGAACAGTGTTGCTTCCTTGTCGGCTGCATGATGACGACCAAAGGGCTGGTTCCTGTCCCCGAGCAGAAAGAGGAAAACACTGTCAACGACCGTCGTCTGTGGATCGGCAACCTGGACCATCGAATCACTGAGTGAGTCCAGTTTTGAGGCAGGAGTGTGTGTGTGTGTGTGTGTATGTGTGTGTGTGTGTGTGTGTGGTACATGTATATGCGTGTGCTTTTGCAAGTATTTGTGTGTGTGTTTGACTTTGAGTGTGAGTCAATTTTCTGTTTAACATCTTTTCTCTGAAAATAATGTTGTGTGTGTACAGGTGCCCTTGTCAATGTTTATTTATCGGATGTATGTGTATGTGTGTTTCTTTGTGCGTGCATCTTGTTTTTGTGGTATGTGAAAGTTACATGTCCACAAAAACAAGATGCATACACAAACAAACACATGTGCACATACATCCGATAAATCAAGGGCACCTGTACACACACACACACATACAATGCTATTGACAAAGTCTTGCATGAACTAAATTGTTATGCTGTCATTGCTGCACTGGCAATGTATTGGGGAACGTTAAACTAAGAGACACCAAAGTACATGGTCAAAAACACAAGCCCAGACAAGAAGCATTTTTTTTTTTTTTTTTTCTCCCACACAAACTATGCTTGGTTCAAACCAGGTGCAACCAGGCATCTGTGCATGCATGTCGTTGTACACATTTATGCTCAGACTCTCTGTCAAGGTCCGTCTCAAGCTTTCTAACAGTGTTTCTTCAGTCTCATTTCTTGTGATCTATTCCTTAATCTGTCTCTTTCCAAATCTTCCTTTGTCTGTCCGTCTGTCTGTCTCATCCCTCTTCTCTCAGTCGCCCTTCCCCTTCCTGACCTTGTCTCCATGACCTTGCTATCCCCACCCCCTTCCCCAGTGCTTGTTGTCCCCCCCCCCCCGCCCTCTTCTTTACCTTTACTTCCCCCCCTTGCCGCTTCCCCTCATCCCCTTTCTCTGCCTCTGTCTCTTTGCGTCTCTTTCTCTCTGCCTTTTTCTTTTTCTTCATCTGTCTCTCTGTCACTCTCTCATGGCTTTCTTTATCCATGTCCCCATCCCTTTCTCAGTTTCTTGTTTTGTTGGTGTGTTGTTTTTTTGTCTGTGTGTGTGTGTGTGTGTGTGCTGTGTGTGTGCGTGTGTGTGTGCGTGTGTGTGTGCGTGTGTGTGTGTGTGTGTTGTGTGTGTGTGTGTGTGTGGTGTGTGTGTGTGTGTGTTGTGTGTTGTGTGTGTGTGCGTTGTGTTTTGTGGGCGTGCATGCGTGCGTGCGTGCGTGCATGTTTTCACGTTCACTCAGATTTGTTGCGTGTTCTTGCCAGGTACGTTTTGCTGAAGCTGGTGCAGCGTTTTGGCAAACCAGAACGCTTTGACTTCATGTACCACGTGACAGGGCCAGAGAAAGGCAAACCCAAAGGCTACTGCTTTGTCACCTACCCTAGCCGTCAGGTTGGTAACTGTGTGTGTGTGTGTGAATGTGTGTGTGTGTGTGTGTGTGTGTGTGTGTGTGTGTGTGTGTGGAGGGTGTGTTGTGTGTGTGTGTGTGTGTGTGAGTGTGTGGTGGTGTGGTGGATGTGTGTGTGCGTGTGGCTTGGGCGTCAGTGTGTGTGTGTGGGCTGTGGCATCAGTGTGTGTGTGTGTGTGTGTGTGTGTGTGTGTGTGTGTGTGTGTGTGTGTGTGTGTGCACATGTGGTGTGTGTGTGTGTGTGTGTGTGTGTGTGTGTGTGTGTGTGTGTGTGTGTGTGCAATGGTTTCAGTCAAAGGATCAAATTTGTTCCCTGCTTCCTCTGAAATTCTTCTGGAACTTTGACTCCGGAAGATCTGCAGCTTTCACACACACATACAGACAAAGACACAGACACAGACACACACAGACACACACAACACAACTACAAACACACACACACACACACACACACAGAGTTTGTGTTGTATCCTGTCCGTTGATTTATAACAACAGGTTGTTATGTTTATATCAGAGGACGTAAAATGAAATTAAAAAGTGCGAAAATTGTGCGTCTGCAACAGTTTTAAGCACGTGCGAAACACACGGTGGCAGGGTAGTGACGTTGCGCTGCCTTGCACATCGCGAAAGAATTGATGTATCTTGACTCATAGTAGATGAGCTACAGAAGCAGATGACGCCCTGCTGTCTATCATCAAGAGGCAGAGAAAGTGGCATAGGTGTGTTTCCAGAACCCTCCTGGATAAAGCAGTGTTCTCTTGATCCAAAGGGCCTGGGTTAGGGTCTCACTTCACAGTACAGTCAGTTTTAAGAGATCTTTTCAGAATCAACATATGTGTGAACTCTTCACCACACCACCCACCTCCACCACACACACACACACAACACACCCACACACCACACACACCTTTCTCTCTCTCTCTCTCACACACACATACACACATGCGTGCGCACGCACCCGCGCGCGCACGCACACACACAAAACACACACACACACAACACACACACCACATAAAATCTTTTGTGTGAGACTTTAAACCAAGCCCTTGTGTATACATGAATACACCACATATACTACAAAAAAGAATGAAAAAAAGAACCTTGCATGCACGTGAAATTGCATTCAGTCCTTTGCAGAAGGGTACCCCATCATGTGTTTGGGGGGGGGGGGGGGGGGGGGGGGGGGGGATGAATCACACACACGCACACATACTGGAAAAAAAAGGAAAATGACATTTTGACTGCCTGAGCCTATAATGTCCAGTGTTCCTTGTTCTAAACTCTTTGCATTAAAAACACCATCTCTCATAAGTCTGAAAGGTAATTGCATCCATTACTTGGTAGAGGGAAAAAGCAAAACAGGGAGACTTTGCATGAAAATACCTGTTCTCTTTAGTATGAAATATAACTGCATTCATTACTTGGTAGAAGGGGAAAAAATTGAAGGTTTTTTTTTTTTTTTTTTTTTTTTTTCAAAATGGTGTTACTTGCATATGGCATGACCACTGGGGCAGTTGCTTGTCGTCTCCCCCCTGGTTTGTTGCAAAACAGCAAACCTTTGACCTTTGATTAACAGCTGTTACAATGGTGTGTGTCTGGCTGTTTTGGTTTGACAGGAAGCGGAGAAGGCGGTGCAGAGCCTCCATGGTAAGATGGCGTTGTCACGACGACTGGCAGTCCACTGGGCTCGAGACAAATACCAAAATGTGAGTAATCCAGAGCAAAGCATATGTGAGTCATTGTCTTGTTTTTCGTTGTGTGTGTGTGTGTGTGTGTGTGTGTGTGTGTGTGTGTGTGTGTGTTTAAAGAAAATCCTGTTGAAGAGGAAACTATAGAATTGAGAGGACTTTTAAAAGTTGGAGCTTTCCACAGGTGATGATGGAAGTTCGAACTTGATGCTTATTGATGTTCTTTAATGATGATGATGTATATCTTGGTTGTTAACACCTCTCTCTCAGTGGTCTCCCCTCAGCTCAGTGCCCTTAGTCATGTGCGACAGGCAGACATGTTTACCCATATGATTTTGTCGTATTTTGTACACAACTTTGGCGAAAAGACGATGAAAAGGACAAACCGGAACAAGATGCGAAGCATATAAACGTACTCCCAGTTTTCCAAACTGCTTATAAACCGGCCAAGTGCTTTGTGAGATAAGAAATAAAGGCAAAATAATGGTTTTAACGGTTATTTAACCAATGTACACTTTTGAAACTGGTATTTTAGTCCTCACTGGGCTAAAGCCTGTGTACATACCAAATTGCATCCAAATCGGACAATATGTCAAGAATACGGTTTTTAATGGTCAGATTTTGAAACACTACATGGAAGTGCCATTTGTGTGTGATAACCTTTCTATATACAAAATTTCATTAAAACCCACCAATATATAAAAAATAACGGCAAAATAACGGTTTAACGGTTATATAGCCGATATACACTTTTGAAACCGGTATTTTAATCCTCACTGGGCTAAAGCCTGTGAACATATCAAATTTCATCCAAATCAGACAATATGTCAAGAATAATGGTTTTTAACAGTCAAATTTTGAAACACTATATAGAAGTGCCATTTGTGTGTGATAACCTTTCTATATACCAAATTTCATTAAAATCCACCTGTATATAAGAAATAACGGCAGAATAACGGTTTTTAATGGTTGTTTAATCCATTTTCAGCATTACATCACATACATACGGACAGAGGCTCCGATTTGTCACAAGATCATCCAAACCGCTTATAAATTGGCCAAGTACTTTCTGAGATATTCCATAAAGAAGAAAAACCGTTACAGGCCGTTACAGCCGTTATTAACGGCTATAGCGGTAAACTAAAACACAGGCATCATCCGTGGCCCATAATGAACATACCTACAAATTTTCAGAAAGATCGGCCCAGTAGTTTTGTCTGGAGCGAGTGGAACACATTTTCACCACGGACACACAGACACACACACAGACAGCATTTCTTCGTTCCCATTCTAAAGTACTCCCAGTTCTTAAGAACTGGGAGTACAAAAAATACGTTGAAAAAAACCTCGAGACGAAGTGCTTGAGTGGTGTAGTGGCACTTGCGGTGTATAACCATCATGTTTGAGCTGTTACACCCAAACAGTGACGCCTTGCACATTGTGCACACAAACTCGCGTCTGAATGACGTTGGAACAATAGGAGGGACGACCTGCTTTTACAAGACATTCACAAATTTGGTAGATGGGTACACACATTTTTTTGCAAAATACGCTCATTTCAATGGAGAAAGACACCAACAGCCGTTATTGGGTGGACAGCAGGTCTGAACAGGGCGGAGGTGTTGGAACCAGTCCAGTCTTTTACACTGACAGCCCAGCACTGACTTAAGGTCAGCCTCTGGGATGTTCACCCTTCACCCTGCAGAAAGGTTTTGGGTGGGGAGTTTACCTATGATTCATGCCAGACAGACTTATGGCACTTGATGCCTGTGGAGGAGAGGCTGACATCTGTGTGCTGACTTGCCCGGGGCGCGGCCAGTTCTGCAGTTGTGGCTGGAAATTCGGCTGGTGAAAACTTTGTTGGTTGTCTGGCTTAGAAGCATTTGTTGTTGGGGTCGATTCAGGCTTGACACAACACAGTTTCATCTTGCACGGTCTTCGTTCAGCTCACTTTTGATTTCGATGCGTTCTTGTCTAGTACATTGCGCAGCGAAAGGTATGCTCGATTCGGATCTTGGCCAAAAAATAAGGAATGCAGTGCGGACGATCAATTTTGTGCCGTGACAGCTGAGTTGGGAACAGAGTTCATTGTTCAGTAGCCTTGACCGCGTGCATTAAACTTTCCTGTTGTAACTTTGGATTTTTTTTTTTTTCTTTTTCTTTTCTTTCTTTATTTAAAAATTTTTTTTTTTGTTGCTGTTTGTTTTCAGTTTGAAGTGAGAAGAGTAGCATGTGGGAAAACCGTCTGCACATATACCTATATGAGACTGTTCAGACCACTTGGTGGTGTCCCCACAGTTCATACTTGCGCTAGTTGAGGAACACTTTGCTAACCTGTGCTTTCTGCAAGTAACATGCTGCCACATCCATGCTGACACCTTGTTGGAGAGGTGAGCATACTATACGATAGTGTTTTCTGGTCAGAGTCGTTCCCCTTTCCTCAACTCCCGATCCCCCTGGTGCCCCCCCCCCCCCCCCCCCCCCACTCTCCCCTTTGCTTCCCCCCAGCTTTGGAAAGAAAGGGGGAAAGGGGAGTATGAGCTGAACAAGTGTTTTTGAATGTGTCATATTTTTAAACATGCCAGATGGAAAAGGGTTTGGCACAAAAACTAATACCTTTCACATACAAGCACAACTCTTCTTTGTTCTTTTTTCTCTCTGTTGTCTCTCTTTGCCCCTTTGAATGGGTACGGTTCGTGCTTTAGGGAAAAAAAAAAAAAAAAAGCATACTCTTGCTGAGTAACTGAGAAATCATGCCAAGCAGGGCTGACAAAGGGGATCATCGTTTTCTTTTGTTTTAACAGGATCCAATACCATCATGCTCCAGCGGACTGACCTCCGTAGGTCAGGAGACCAATGCGGAGAGCAAACCAGAGACCAGCGAGAGGTGAGAGCAACGGCCAGAATCCTTGTTCGGCTCTCCTCTTCGTCTTTGCACCTGTCACCCGTCTGTCTGTCTGTCTGGGTACTTTTTTGGTTTGTTTTGTTTGTGTGTTCTTTATTTTTCTTCTCACAGATTCTCAATATCACCTCTCCCTGCTCATGACACTTTCCCAGTGCTATGCCTTCCCCGACACATTGTGTCATTTTTTGAGAAGAGTATCTCAACCTTCGGTTGTCTGTTTCAAAGGTAAAGGGTACCTGCACTCCCATCATTTCTAAGACTTAACATGATGTATGTTGTTAACCACTTTTCCGCCCCAGCCCAGAAATATCCAGGCTAAAGTGTATTCTGTACACCTGTAAACCGGAAGTTTTTTTTTTTAGGATCATGTAACTAAACAAGTCAGCTTCCTAGTTAACAACTAATGGAAAATAACTCCAAATTGGGCGGAAATTTTGTTTTTTTTCCCTTTTTTTTGCATACAGAATGCACATTTCGGCTCAGAAAATTTACCAGCCGGGATTGTGAAGGGGTTTAGTGGAAGAGGGGGTAGAGATGGGAGGGTGTCGTTTGTGTTTCCAATACTGAGATGATGTGCGCGGAGAAGTCATCATCCAGACCTGTTTGCCCTTACGATTTTTGCTGTAATTTTTATGGGAAAAAATGGAAATTATGGGAATTACGGCCCCCTAAAAAAATGCGGTGTGATCTTCTTACTTTCTGTACATAAGCCATTCATCTTTTTTTCTTTTTCAATCAGTTTTTTTTTTTTTTTAAAGGGGGTGAAAAATTATCAAAGCACATTACAATGCAACAAAAATTACATGGAAAAGGCCACACAGACATACGGCACGGTGGCACAGACAGCTAATGCCAATTCCTGTGGTGAAAATCTCGCTGTCTAGTTGCCAGATTCTACCACTAAAAGTAGCTTGTCACATAAGACAGGGTTCCAAGATCAAAGGCGGGTGAATGTTATAGTCATTTCCATGATTATGCTTGATCGCAGGTCATCATTACTGTATCCACTAATTGAGGCCAATGTGGAGAGGAGAGCGGGGGGAGGGGTGGGGGGTCCTGAATTTAACGCCCATCTTGTGGTGAATTCAGTGAGATAAGTGATTGCTCATTCTTCATTTTCCTTGTCCTGAGTGTCTCTGAGAGGTCAAAACGTTTCATGTTTTGCCTTATGATTCATTTGTTCATGTTTGGCGGATACAGTACTTAAAATCTTTTTAAAAAGATTTGTTTAGATCTCCACCTGCAGTCACCTCATTTTGCAACGAACACAGTACTTTGGTTTGCCAAGGACACTTTTTCTCAGCTTTCTCACAGAAGATATTGAGTGTACACAGATCAGAACAATGAAAAAGAAACTGACCGGTTTTGTTTTGGTTTGTCGATGGGGACAGCACGGAGAGCAAGATCCGCGCCATCGAAGCCAAGCTGCTGGCCATGCAGGAGACGCAGAAAGACTTCGGCCTGTCGGAGCTCCCGGCCTGCCCCGCCCGGCACCAACCGCCTCAGCTCTGTCCACGCTGCCCAGAAAGCCAAAACCAGGGGCCCAGTCACCGCGGCGCCTTCCACCGCCGACGGCCATATGTCCCCAACCACCACCGAGGTCGGCGCAGATGATGGGCTGGGGGAGAGAGAGGCGGCGCACGGAAACAGCTTGATGTGTTCAGGGGGAGGGGGAGACGTGGGAGGAAGGCAGCAGGATGGAGCGAAGCAGAAGTGTTGGAATGCTTGGCTGGGGAGGGGAGGGTGGTACTGGGATTTGGTGGTGGAGGCAAGCCAGCACATGGTCTGCTGTGTGTGTTATTACAGTGGAGATCGTAGTCACCTTCAAGTCAAGGTTTCAAGAGTGTTCTGGTGCACCACACCTAGATGCAGCCTTTGATGGGAAAGTGGGGAAAACGGTAAGAGGTCACGATCGACCTCTAACGAATGGCGTGAGTGGCATGATTTGAAGGTGCTATGTGTATTGTTATAATTTGAGGGGGAGAGAAGTGAGGATGACATCATAGGGAAAAGCCATTGACGAATGGCATCACAAGGAAAGGCATGAGTATAGGGTGCCGTGTATTGTTTGGATTGGATTTGAGAGGAGAAAAATAAGAATTCCTCCAAAGGGGAAAGCCATCAGTGAATGGCATCGCAGGGAAGGCATGAGTTGAAAGGTCGTGAGTGGTGTTTTGTGTGGAAAATCTGAGGAAGCTTAATGAGGTAAAAATCATTAATAAAAAGCACCTAATGGAAGCCGGGGAATTTAACGGCTAAAGTGTTGTTGTTTGCTTACCTTTTTTTTTTTTCCATTCTTTTTCCCCCCTTCATGACATCAGGTGTCATGTCTGACTCAGTTGTGCCCCTTCTTTTTTTTTTTTCACATGGTTATTGCCAGCACCCTGGGAGAAAGACGCTACACATGTGATCTTCAGAACCAGCGGAGGCAGTCTCCTCTGCTCAGCAGACTTTGGAAGGGTGGCCAGAGTGCTAGTGTTTCAGGTATTTCTGAGAGCTCACAAGAGCTTGGTCGTGGAAAAGCTTGTGCCATGGAATCGCCGCTCCAGAGGTACATGTAGTGAGGCACTCGGAGCAGGGTCTGCTCCGACGGGCTGCCTTACGATGATGATCAGTTTACTTCTGTCTTTGAACTGCTGGCACTGGAGACGGAACGAAAGTAGCTGCTGTGCTGTGTCTGGGGGATCTGGACGGAGTGGCGTGGATATGAATGTCTTCAAGGCGATCTGGAAGATGAACTTTTGAAAAGAAATATTTATATATATTCACTTTATGTGATTGTGAGGAACGGGAAGAATGTGTGAACTGTTGCTGTTGATAAGCAAGGGTTGCGAGGCAGTGTCACATTATAATTGTTTTTTGGATTGGATGGAAAGGGGGGGAGGGGGGGAGTTTGTGGGTTGTCATTTCGTTCGCACTGCCATTGAATCTATGTCCAAAAAATTTTTACAGAAAACTTGTCAGAGTGTGTGTAAAGGCTTGGTCGCATGTGTCCACGATAGGAGTACTCAGTGTATATATATGTCATAGATATGTTGGATATATTCAAGATGGGTTGTTTTTTCCAAATGACTGCTTCAAGAAAGATGTGGAAGATTTACTTATCCAGGAGGAAGGGAGAAAAAAAAAAAACTCTACTATTTTTGAAATGCATGTGTTGATATTCCCTCCAAAATCAGGTATTGTATATACTGTGCGAGAACCTCCTGGGCAAATAAAGTTGAACCCCAATGCAGAATGAAAAATAAAAGTTTTGGGGATTGATGGATGGTGAGAACAATGTTAAAATGGTCTGTGTGGGGATTGATGGATGGTGAGAACAATGTTAAAATGGTCTGTGTGGGGATTGATGGATGGTGAGAACAATGTTAAAATGGTCTGGGGGGATTGATGGATGGTGAGTACAATGTTAAAATGGTCTGTGTGGGGATTGATGGATGGTGAGAACAATGTTAAAATGGTCTGTGGGATTGATGGATGGTGAGCACAGTGTTAAAATGGGTCTTTTTGGGGATTGATGGATGGTGAGAACAATGTTGAATTGATCTGTGGAGATTGATGGAGGGTGAGCACAATGTTAAAATGATCTGTGGAGATTGATGGAGGGTGAGCACAATGTTAAATTGATCTGTGGAGATTGATGGAGGGTGAGCACAATGTTAACGTAATTTCAGAAGTTCACTCACTTTCTTTCACTTATTTTCTTTTTTTCCATTTTTTTTTTTTTCTTGAGGATTAAATCCTTTTGGTCGTTGTTTCTCTGTGTGTGTGTTTTGGTGGTTATTTTGTTGTTGTGCATGTTGGGACTTTTTCTGGTGTGTGTGTGTGTGTGTGTGTGTGTGTGTGTGTGTGTGTGTGTGTTGTTTTTCTCTCATGTTGGAAGTGGAAACTGATCAGGTGTAACACAGTTATTGATCTTTGTCCAATTCAAGGAAGATAATGATCTGATAATTCTTTAACTGACCGAACAGTGATTGCCTAGCTGACAATCTTCTGTAGTTCACACTCGGGAGCCAGGGGATGAATGGGGTAGTTTGTTAAATGTTAAAAAGGAACGGAATTCGTTCCACCAGACGATACAGACAAACAGAGTACAGGACAAAACACAATACATTTCAACCTCTTGGGTCTTCTTCAGGCAAAAACAAGCAACATTTAGGACCATGAAAACAAGGAACGAGCAACCATTTATCTTCTCGTATTCGGCACAAAATGGGTGTTGGATGGGGTAGTTTGGGTTTGAACCAACAGCATTTTGATTCTCTGCTGCGTTCAGCGAGAAATGTAGGGTTTCAGCATGGACGTTCCTCCACAGACAGTTGCTGACGCTGGCAGATCATCAGCTGGGCCTTCATCCAGCGATACTTTATCAGTCTCCTCCTAAGACAAGTCACCAACCCCCACATTTTTGGATAACATTGTGAAATTCTATATTTTCTCACAAAAGTTCAGAATTTTTTTAAGGGAAAAAAAAATTTCAGTTGGGAAGTTTCTGAAAAATTCAGGAGGGTTGGCAGCTGCATGATTGGTTGTTCTCTAATGGACTGGAGACAATGATTGTCATTAACTGATCAAAAGCTGTTGATTTTCCGCCAAGGAGCGCTAAGTTGCAGTTGACTGCTGCACAGTCTTTCTGTCTAGTATGGCCATGACCCTGTGCAGATCTGTCAAACATTATCTTTTCATCATGATTCCACCTTTTTTTTTGGGTTTTTTGTCAAGGTACATCTACCTGTCACTCCCCCTCCTAGTGAAACAAACCCCATCCCCCTCAAAAAAAAGAAAAGGTAACTTCTGGTCTGATATTTTGATGGAAGAACATTCATGAATACTTTCTTTGGTTAAAAAAAAAAAAATCTTTCCATTGTTATCCTTCTCTCCCTCACCCAATGAAGTTGGTGAAAAAATTTCAACATGATCTTAGAACAGGATGTGGAACAGGCAGTTTTGTGTTAAGAATAGCCCCTCGCCCAACATGAACACCCCCTCCCTCCCCACTCCTACCCTTCCCCCCCCCACCCCCCTTCTGTTATCCCACCTTCAAGCTCTCCTCAGACCCATGTGGTTTGTTTCTACTAGCTGGGTGATTATTTTGGGTTTGTGCTTTGTTGTGATGCCCGCTCCCATCACATCTCTGTTCAGTCTTTTTTTTTTTTCCAAATATGCTGGAGAATTTCAAGGAATATCTGAGGCCTTGGGAGGTTTTTTGAATCGTTCTAATTCATGGTTATTTTGGTGGTTTGTGCTAACACCAAACTTGGTTTCGGCTTCAAAACTTCTTTGTTCCAGTGTTTGGGGCTGTTAGTTTTTTGGTTGTGGCCAGAAATCTGGCCAAAGAAAAAATCTGGCTATAGGAGATACCAGCAACACACACACACACACACACACACACACACACACACACACACACACTCAGGTATGCACAATTTACTTACACACCCACAAGAGAAAAAAAAAAAATTTCTGTAATATTTTGAGAAAACTTTTTCTCATTTATTTATCATTAATAAATATAACAATATTTCGGAATGTCTTATCACAAATGCAGTATGTTAAGTTACACGAAGAACAGTTCCAGCTGTACTGACACAAGCTGACCACACCCTGACCCCTCTTTGTCACAACCATGTACGCACTCTAGTTTCCCGTCCATGTCTGGCCCTTAGTTACACAAACCAGCATAGAGCCGCACAAAAATAAATATGAGAAAAAAAGAAAAAAGTAACAAACAGAAAGGGGAATGTTCCTCATATCACAAGTGTCTCCCCCCCCCCCCCCCCCCCCCCCCCCCCAGCATTCATTGGATTTAAAATAACTTCCATTTTAACTTTTTTCGCAGTAAAGTTGCCATGTAGAAGAGCAGCCATATCACAAAATTCTCACCAAATATGAATCCATACACCTTCACTCATCATTTCTTTATCAGTATGTCATAAATCTTGAGTTCAGGTGTACACAAGATTAGAACAGCAAACCAGTGCCCCATACAATTCTAGAGTTTACCAAAACAAAAGTTTTTCTTTACAAAATTGCCATGAGAAACCAGTTCCTACAATAACACCAAAAATGTTTCTTTGAATAACGCTGTAATGTTCAAAGTTAGGTTTAGTAGATATATTTTTCTACTATTTTGTACAAAGTATGTATTATGATTGAAAAAAAAAGTCATTGAATTTAAAACAACAGAGCTAACCATAAGGGGACATTAATCCAAAGCTTCAGGAAACATTACAAGCCATAATTTAAAAAAAAAAAAAAAAAAAAAAGAAACTGATAAAAAAATCTTGCAAAACGCTTGCATGGCAACTCTGACCTTCATTTTGGCGAACCTTTAGAGTCACATGGGAAGTCAAGGACCCTGACCTTTGTTGAAGCTAGTGACCCTGACCTTTGTTCCAGGTCATGCTGGAAAGGTCACAATGGCAAAAAAGTACTGAAGTCATGATTCCAGTCCATCAAGACACACTGACGTGTTCCCATGTGAAAAAGAGACAAACATGGCGGAAAAATTATACCTGATGACTTGTGTTCATTTGTATGTTCAATTTCAGTCAACTCTCTCCTCTCTCTCTCTCTCTCTCTCATATATAACCCGCCTAGAAAAAAAAAGGAGGTCCTCAAAAAAAAAAAAAAAAAAAAAAAAAAAAATCAGGACTTTGACCCAAGACGAAATTAACGAATGAATGAGGTCTTGCAATACATGTCACAAACATGAACTATCTCGCACAATAAATGTTGGACATTTCTAAAACTGGCACATGTCCGATAAACCGAAAGAAGTGATCAGAGCGCTGCTGTTTCAGATGACTTGGTAACCCGAGGTCCAGCATGCAACAATCACTTAGTACATCCAACTCACAGCGACTGTGACTGTGGGTTTGTCCATGGCAAAAGTCAGGAGAAAAAAAAAAAACCTTGATAGGCAAATAAAGACACACACTAACAGGAACCTGCGCACACATAAGCTCACAAGCGCCCCCTCCCCCCCCACACACACACACACATGTACATGCATACACAGAGTGTGATCTGTTCTACAGCCACACACCCAAGGCAAACTCCCACGGAAGAGTGGCTCTTATTTCACACTGAGAAATCCATACTGACAACGACATCACAGTATTCATTCCGTATCTCTCACTGATCCAGGTATTACAGACAATGCCAGTGAGTAGTCTGTTTCTTCACCACCTGCATGCTGGAAAGGGACAGGGGCAGGGTCAGTGGGTCAGACCACTCCCTTCTAAATGCCTGACTTCAGCATGATACAGCACGGTGCTCAGATTCATATCCTCGCTAGAACACTCGGTAAACCCAACAGTCAGTAGTTTCCTGTCCCCCTAAAGGTGTCCTCACACAAAGCTTTTGACCAGCTGCTGTCAGACAGTGCAACTGCAAATGTCGTTTTCTTCTCTCCTACAGGAGGTGAAGTCAACATCCGTTCACACTGAACGCGGCCAGTCCCAGCCTGCGCCTGTCAGCATATCTGTTTTGTCGCACACACAAAACCAGATGAATGGCTTATCCAATGGCATTAAGTGTTTAAAGATACTTCGCGATGAATGCTCTTGATTCATGGTGGGCAAAAAGAGACTCATTATTGCGGTTAAAAAAAATGTATATCGGTCATTCTTGACAGAGGTGATAAAAATCCTGTGCAATCGCCAAGCATGAAACCATACTAAAGAAGTCGAGACTGAAGGCAAGTTTCACTTTTCACATAGATAACAGGCCATTGACAAATATAACACTGCCATTCTCTTGCACTCCTTTCGTCTCTAAATTTTTCAAAAGGATCGTGAAAATGTCAGGTTAGGTCTACTTTCGTCAGAACAGTGTGTACATTTCTTCGGTTTACTATCTGAGGTTGTCTGGCTGATGGGGAAATGGCTGTGTCTCTGATTGTGTGCGAGTTGCTCTGGCAAGCTGATAGCAGCCGCCTTTCATCGACCGGCCGGTGTCAGTGTGAACGCAGCCTTAGGGACCAGGAAAGTAAACTGATGAAGGAGAGATGACAGGCAGTGCCTTTGCGTTACTGGCCCTCAAAGAATTTAATGTCTCCCCTCCCCCAAAACAGCTTAGTTTATAAAGGGAACTGTGTTACCTTTATGCAATGAGGATTTCTTTTAGAAAAACTTAAAACACACATCCACAAACATGAGCTTGTGTGTACAAATTCATATGCCCCAGACACAAGCTCGTGCACACAGGTGATACACACACATGAAAATCCCCACAAAAATCCCTCGCCTCCATAGTTCTGTGCCTACTCTTTGCAGAAAGTAGTACCCACAAATGCTGCAACATTAATTTCCCTGATCAGACAGTGTTTAAACTGAAGTACTTATCAATACACTGAAATATTCTTTTGGAATGTAAGCCACAAACTTCACACAAATGCGTACTAGCGGTGCATTGAGAGTTTCCTAACAACTGTAAAAACGGTCCGCTGAACATGCTGATACACAACTGCAGGTCTGAAAAACGTGGCAGGAAACATTTCTCAAGAAACCTGTCGCAAAAACCCTGCCACACAGAAACACGTTTTCAAAAATGTGTCGCAGGAAACATTATCATTGGAAATCATCACAAGAAACATATCACAGGAAACATGACCCATGGGAATGGTAGTTCACTGTCATGTGAACACTTCCGCCACCTTGCTATTTCTTCCCTTTGAAACTTGGTACCCTTACCTCACAGTTTTGGCCAGTAAAAAAGCTGTTGGACATAGGAATTAAGATAAAAATAAGGATAACAGATTTAAAACACTTTCTTTTTATCATGTATCATGTCTGCTTTTTTCTTCCATTAAAAACAAAAAAAATTCTGTTGTTGCTCCACTGGTGTTCAGAGGGGCCTCTTCTAATGGAACATACGCTGCACACGACCTGCTAACCCTCTTGCTAATGACCATCATGACTTTCTAGGTGACAAGACTGAAATGGAACTCAGTAACATCATCCTCATCTGTCCTAGCTTCCAAGCCTGCCTGTTGGCAATATCCCCACGGTGCTCACTATGACCAGTTGCAACCATCCCACATACACGTTTTTGGCTGTTGTGCCACAACCCCCTGATTCAATAGTCCACAAACAGCGGTCAGTATCAGGCTATCAAGAAGCAGCCCACCAGAGGAGGCACTGCGCTGCTACGGGTTCACTTCTGGTGGTGGTCAGTGGCGCCTGCTCTGACTCAGCACATGCCAGACACCACCACCTGACTCAACACATGTCAGAAACCACCACCTAAGCCCAAAGCCGATGACAATAACTGCCTCGTCTCGGAGCCAGACTGAGCCAATGTCCCCCTCTGGACGGCGCCACTACGTCCACCCAGTGACAGCGCCCATGAAGCTGTCAATACTGAAGACTTAATCACATGCATAGACATGAAGAGAGAATCAAAACAACATCACCGCAAGACCAAAACACAAGTGGCCACAGCATGGGAGACTTTTCTTGACAATTGATGAGAATGATGACAGTAATGCTATGCACTTCTACTCTGATCTACGACTGCACATCAGGGCTGTGCTCTATGCCTCCTTCTGTAACATATCCAATATTGAATAAGCTCCGAAAACACACAGGCACCTGCAGTGTTAGTCTAATGTCAGCAACACTTCTCCTTCTGTAACATATCTAATAACAAATAAGCTCCAAAAACACACAGGTACCTGCAAAGTTGGTCTAATGTCAGCAACACTCTCAGAGCCTTGTCCATTCGGTGGATAAAACTCAACTGTGTGATTCCAGTCTTCTGATTTGAGCCCACCATGAGCAAGAGGTGAAAAAAAAGTCCCCTCAATAAATCCCTCTGACAGGTTTGCATCATAATAACATTCTGGCCCCACAAACCATGATGCAAAACATGGTACCAAAGTGGCCATCACATTCTGGCCCCACAAACCATGATGCAAAACATGGTACCAAAGTGGCCATCACATTCTGGCCCCACAAACCATAATGCAAAACATGGTACCAAAGTGGCCATCACATTCTGGCCCCACAAACCATAATGCAAAACATGGTACCAAAGTGGCCATCACATTCTGGCCCCACAAACCATGATGCAAAACATGGTACCAAAGTGGCCATCACATTCTGGCCCCACAAACCATGATGCAAAACATGGTACCAAAGTGGCCATCACATTCTGGCCCCACAAACCATGATGCAAAACATGGTACCAAAGTGGCCATCACATCCTGGCCCCACAAACCATGATGCAAAACATGGTACCAAAGTGGCCATCACATTCTGGCCCCACAAACCATAATGCAAAACATGGTACCAAAGTGGCCATCACATCCTGGCCCCACAAACCATGATGCAAAACATGGTACCAAAGTGGCCATCACATCCTGGCCCCACAAACCATGATGCAAAACATGGTACTAAAGTGGCAGCTGGATGAAACTTATCAATGTTGGCATCAATTTTACACTCCGGTGGTCAGGGCTACAGGTGTCTTTCAAGAACTGCAGTCTTTGTCTCAGATCTCTTGTCTTCACTTTCTCTCTTAAAAAAAACAACAGCAACAATAAACAAAGTGACCACAAGCAAAGTTCACAAACTCTTCTCAAACACCCGCAGACCCCATCCATGCCCTGCTCAAAGACGAAGTGCTGTTGCGCAGGTTTTTGGTCCAGTCTGTTGCTTTGCCTGTCAACCTGGCTGTCAGCAGGATAACTCCAAACAAGAGGTTATGAATCTTTGTACAGACTGACAGAGCTGCGGGTGTTGGAATTCCAGAAGTGGTTCTATGTGGAAGTCTCTTCAGATGCCCAGAGGACTCAATGCTGAAGCCCTTCTAACCGAGCGTGGGGTGGAGGGCTGAGAATAACACGGTGAAATACTGACAGGCAAACCATGTGATGGTCTTCACACACAGTCTTCATTTACACAGGGCTGGGAATGGTGCTACAGCATACACACCGTCTTCATTCACACAGGGCTGGGAATGGTGCTACAGCACACACACACCGTCTTCATTCACACAGGGCTGGGAATAGTGCTACAGCACACACACCGTCTTCATTCACACAGGGCTGGGAATGGTGCCACAGCACACACTAACAGTCTTCATTCACACTGGGGTGGGAATGGTGCCACAGCACACACACAGTCTTCATTCACACAGGGGCTGGGAATGGTGCCACAGCACACACACAGTCTTCATTCACACAGGGGCTGGGAATGGTGCTACAGCACACACTAACAGTCTTCATTCACACAGGGGCTGGGAATGGAGCTACAGCACACACACAGTCTTCATTCACACAGGGCTGGGAATGGTGCCACAGCACACACACAGTCTTCATTCACACAGGGGCTGGGAATGGTGCCACAGCACACACATAGTCTTCATTCACACAGGGGCTGGGAATGGTGCCACAGCACACACTAACAGTCTTCATTCACACAGGGCTGGGAATGGTGCCACAGCACACACTAACAGTCTTCATTCACACAGGGCTGGGAATGGTGCCACAGCACACACACAGTCTTCATTCACACAGGGCTGGGAATGGTGCCACAGCACACACTAACAGTCTTCATTCACACAGGGGCTGGGAATGGTGCCACAGCACACACTAACAGTCTTCATTCACACAGGGCTGGGAATGGTGCCACAGCACACACACAGTCTTCATTCACACAGGGGTGGGAATGGTGCCACAGCACACACTAACAGTCTTCATTCACACAGGGCTGGGAATGGTGCCACAGCACACACACAGTCTTCATTCACACAGGGGCTGGGAATGGTGCCACAGCACACACAGTCTTCATTCACACAGGGCTGGGAATGGAGCTACAGCACACACACAGTCTTCATTCACACAGGGCTGGGAATGGTGCTACAGCACACACACACACAGTCTTCATTCACACAGGGCTGGGAATGGTGCTACAGCACACACACACACAGTCTTCATTCACACAGGGCTGGGAATGGTGCTACAGCACACACACACACACAGTCTTCATTCACACAGGGCTGGGAATGGTGCTACAGCACACACACCGTCTTCATTCACACTGCTGGAAATGGTGCTACAGCATGCACACAGTCTTCGTCCTACCCTACACAGCATCTCCATCAACACATTACAGTGGGGTGTCGCATCACCATGTTGCACTGACCTTTCATATGTAAGGAGTTGTGATAGAATATATCTCAAGACCTGATAAAAGGGCCACTAATCTCAAGACCATAAACTACAGATTTCATATTTTGAGACTTTCCAAAGGGGTTTCTGATCAGAAGACATCTTGCAATGAAGGTATCCCAACTTCAGACCTTACAATGGGGGTTTACTTCAGACCTTACAATGGGGGTTTACAACAGACCTTACAATGGGGGTTTACATCAGACCTTACAATGGGAGTTTACATCTGACCTTACAATGGGAGTTTACATCTGACCTTACAATGGGGGTTTCTAAACTTCAGACCTTACAATGGGGGTTTACTTCAGACTTATGATGGGGGTTTACTTCAGACCTTACAATGGGAGTTTACTTCAGAACTTACGATGGGGGTTTACTTCAGACCTTACAATGGGGGTTTACTTCAGACTTACAATGGGGGTTTACTTCAGACCTTACAATGGGGGTTTACTTCAGACTTATGATGGGGGTTTACTTCAGACCTTACAATGGGGGTTTACTTCAGACCTTATGATGGGGGTTTACTTCAGACCTTACAATGGGGGTTTACTTCAGACCTTACAATGGGGGTTTACATCAGACTTACGATGGGGGTTTACTTCAGACCTTACAATGGGGGTTTACTTCAGACTTATGATGGGGGTTTACATCAGACCTTATAATGGGGGTTTACATCAGACCTTACAATGGGGGCTTACTTCAAACCTTACAATGGGGGTTTACTTCAGACCTTACAATGGGGTTTACTTTAGACCTTACAATGGGGGTTTACTTCAGACCTTACAATGGGGGTTTACTTCAGATCTTACAATGCGGTTTCTAAACTTCAGACCTTACAATGCGGGTTTCTAAACTTTAGAGCTTACAATGGGTGTTTACTTCATACCTTACAATGGGGGTTTACTTCATACCTTACAATGGGTGTTTCTCATACTTCAGGTGTTACTCATACTTACAATGGGGTTTACTTCTGACCTTACAATGGGGTTTACTTACTTCAATGGGTTACTTCATACTTACAATGGGTGTTTACTTCATACCTTACAATGGGGGTTTACTTCAGACCTTACAATGAGTTCTAACTTCTACTACAATGGAGGTTACTTCAGACCTTACATGGTGTTTACTTCATACCTTACAATGGGGGTTTACTTCAGACCTTACAATGGGTGTTTACTTCATACCTTACAATGGTGTTTACTTCAGACTACAATGGGTTTCTAACTTCAGACCTTACAATGGAGGTTCTAACTTCATACCTTACAATGGGGCTTCGGGGTTTACTTTATACCTACAATGTGTTTATTCAGACCTTACAATGGAGGTTTCTAAACTTCAACCTTACAATGGAGGTTCACTTCAGACCTTACAATGGAGGTTTCTCAGACCTTCAGGACCTTACTACAATGGAGGTTCACTTCAGACCTTACAATGGAGGTTCACTTCAGACCTTACAATGGAGGTTTCTAAACTTCAGACCTTACAATGGGGGTTTCTAAACTGTAGACCTTACAATGGAGGTTTCTAAACTTCAGACCTTACAATGGGGGTTTCTAAACTTCAGACCTTACAATGGGGGTTTCTAAACTTCAGACCTTACAATGGGGGTTTCTAAACTTCAGACCTTACAATGCAGGTTTCTACACCTCATATGTTACAATGGGGATTTCTGAACTTCACACCTTACAACAGGATTTCTAATCACAATAAAAACCATTTCACAAGGCCTTATAATCTCAAGAACTAACTATGGGTTTCACATCTCAAGCTCACACAAACAGGGACTATCTCAAGGACTGTCTCAGGGACTATCTCAAGGACTGTCTACCTCAAAGACTGTCAATCAATGACTCTGAAGAACGGCATGAACCCTTGTCACAGCCAAACCTGCCCGAGATCTCGGGTACCTCGGACCCCGTGTCCCTTTCTTCGCAGACCGGCAGAAAAACGACGTCCATGATCCGATGGGGGGTGATGTCATGACTGGAATGAAGCGTGCCCGGATGCGTCATGACAGGGCAGTCATTGTCATTGGACGGCACACACCTTGCTCTGTTTATGTCCCTTGTTCGCCTGGGACTGGGCCCTCCTCTTGTTGGCTGGGGGAAACAGAACGTCACCACTGACTGTCAGGCGAGGAAAAGGAGATTAAAGACACGCTTTAACCCGTAGAGTGCCTTTAAGCCGTCAGCTGACGCCGCATTAAAAATGCTTTCCCAGTGCCTATGGGCCGTCCACTGACGTCATGCATTTTTCTTGAATTTTCATTCGTTACTATTTCTATCAACGGACTTAAATAGAGTGTGCGTAGTAAGCCTTATATGTCTGTAGTATTAAAATGATATGTAAATGACCACACGTGAGGGGAAAGCCCATTTATTCTCATCACTGACTGGATGACCAGCCAGCACTTTGTCTCGCTTGCAAAGATGGCGGCACAACCTTCGACAAGCGCAGCGACCAAATCAACGTATTTACACAGCTGAGCAGGCTCTGCTAATGATTTTTGACAAAGACAATAATCTTTTATTCAACGACTCACTCGAGCATGAAGGTGAGATGATGATAGTGATGGAATTGCCGACCGTATTCGTCAGTTATTGTGTCGGGCTGTGTGACCTCAATGTGTGTTCAGCTGACTGGTTTGCCAGCGTCGAACGAGCTCGCCTAGTGTGTACTCTGCACTGCGTGCCAGTGGTCAGTGACGTGATAGTCAGCGCAAGAGGGGAGCGCGGCCTGCTCGCGGCGTGGCACGGGGCAGAGGGAAAGGTAGGGGAAGAGGAGCAGTGAAAGAGAGGGTTGAAGTCCAGCAAGGGGGCGTGGTGGGGAGAGGGGGGCGTGGTCGTGGACTGACCTGTCTGCATAGAGTGTGAGCGTCTTGATAGACTTCTAAACTGTTTTACTTTCATTTACAGGTGTAGCGTGACAATACAAACTTTATTTTCAACTTTTTTGCTTTGTGTTCTTGTTTGGATGTGAAGATGTAGTGGTAAATACATATGCTTTTGATCGTGCAAAAAAAATCTATCCAAATCTAATTGCCCAAATACTTTTTTATTATCAAAATTAAAACAAAAGAAGCCCAGATTCAAAATCTTCATTCAATTTCCTTCAAAAATCATATATATTTCATTGTTATATCTTTTGTAGTTTCTGAGCTAGAATTTTTTGTTAATTATTACCCCCAAATCATTAGATTTCCCTGGCACTGGGAAAGCCTTTGTTTGTAACATTTTCAAGCAGCGAACGGGTTAACTGCTGCAGACATGCTATTTGTGGACTCTAAAGAGAATTATGTAAATGCTCTGTGGCATGAATATTTGAGAAAATCTAGATGTAGTAGTGATTTGAAAAAACGGGGAAAAAAAAGTCACCGCCTTAGGTGCTCTATTGATCCGATAACTGATGCACAAAAAAAAAGATGCAAAGCATATAAACGTACTCCCAGTTTATTCTGACTACGCGTGAGATTTTCCACAAACAGGAAAAACCGTCTTGGGCTGGTGTAACCGTTAGTAATGGTTATTCTGGTAAACATCGGCCATCATCTGAGACCTATAATGAACATACTTACAAATTTTCAGAAAGATCAGCCAAGTACTTTCTGAGATTTTCCATTAAGAAGAAAACCATTATGGGCCATTAGTAACAGCTGTAACGGTAAACTTAAACATCGGGCATCATCCATGACCCATAATGAACATATCTACAAATTTTCAGAAATATCGGCCACATACTTTCTAAGATATTCCATAAAAAAGAAGAACTGTTATGGGCCGTTATAGCCATTAGTAACGGCTATATCGGTAAACTAAAACATCGGGCATCATCCGGGACCCATAATGAACATCAGCCACATACTTTCTGAGATATTCCATAAAAAAGAAAAACTGTTATGGGTCATTATAGCCGTTAGTAACGGCTATAACGGTAAACTAAAACGTCGGGCATCAGGCATCATCCGTAACCAATAGTGAACATATATGTTAATTTTCACAAAGATCGGCCAAGTACTGTCTGAGATATTCCATGAAGAAGAAAAACAGTTACAGGCCATTACAGCTGTTAGTAACGGCTATAACGGTAAATTAAAACATCGGGCATAATCCGTGACCCATAATGAACATACCTACAAATTTTCAGAAAGATCGGCCAACTACTTTCTGAGATATTCCATAAAGAAGAAAAACTGTTACAGGCCGTTACAGCTGTTAGTAACGGCTATAATGGTAAACTAAAACATCGGCCATCATCCGTGACCCATAATGAACATAACTGCTAATTTTCACAAAGATCGGCCAAGTACTCTCTGAGATATTCCATAAAGAAGAAAAACCGTTACAGGCCGTTACAGCCATTAGTAATGGCTATAACGGTAAAATAACACAACGGGCATCACCTTTGGCCCATATTGAACATACCTACAAATTTTCAGAAAGATCGGCCCAGTAGTTTTGTCTGGAGCGAGTGGAACACATTTTGACCACAGACCGACACACACACACACACTCACACACACACACACACACACACACACACACACACACACACACACACACACACACACACACACAGCATTTCTTCATTCCCATTCTAAAGTACTGCCTGTTCTATAAGAACTGGGAGTACAAAAAGAGATGTAGTAATGATGATCTTCACTGACTGGTCATTTCTGTGGAATGGTATCAGAAGGGAAAACATACTGCCGAACTTCACAGATCACAAACTGCGGTAAGTTTTCTTTTTTATCATTCAATGGGAGTCATCATTTCTTTTGTCTGATATCTGTATATGGTGCAGCCCATGTAAGCTTTACCTTACAAATAGGCATAACATACACACAGTATGATCTTGCCTTCAAGTTTCAACATCAAAATATAGAGAGATCTACCATGGAAGCCACTTTGTCTTCCAGGCAGACAACCAGATACTGAACTATCATGAAACCAGGTTACCTTCTACCTACACGGTTAAGTTCTTCCAGACTGAGCTTCCATGGTCATCTGGCTTTCAAGGTATTCATGTAGATGCATACAGAACTGACTGACAGACTGAAACCAATTCATTGTTAGGTTAACCCTCTTGCATTTGCACTTTCCAACCCAAAACTGCTCCTAGTATTTGTATTTTTTGAGAAATCAATGGAATGCGGTCAGTTCATGACCCTAGTCTTGTGACTGAATCGTTTCCCACACCCCATACTACTGCTAAGATTTCATTGGACACCTCTCAGGGATGACCATTTCTTTTGGCCAGCCTTGACTTAAAACAAGGTCACAGTGTGTGAGGGAAAGTAATGCAGTATGTGTGGCCGCTTGCGGCCAGGGGAGAGAAAGAAAGCGGCCGGATACGGAAGAAACAAATGCAAGAGGGAACTTAACCCATGGTTGTACTGACAAACATACAGAACTACCCTACAGCCCAGCTTACTTTGAAGGTAGAAACTGAAATAGCTGACTACTAAGGAATCACCTTCTCTTCTACATAGACACTGAGATATGTAAAGACCTTCCACAAAAGTGCCTTATCTTACAGGCAGGCATCAAGACGTGGAACCATGATGGTCACCTTACCTTCCAGGTAGACATCCCTGTCAAAATGCCCCCCACACAGCTGGACACTGAAACACACACCACGTCTCCCTGAGTCACACCGCAACAGATGGACACTGTTCCATTCATATACTCACCCATTTCTACCAACATTCATTAATGAAATCCACCCTTTCGTTCCAGTACATAGAAGATATACCCGCACTTTTTCCCTCAAAATTGTATAACATAAGGTAAAAATGGATTCCCATTCTCATGCTTTTCAAGAAGGCACACAATCCAACACCCTAAGGGCAAGAACAGAGAAAATCTGGCAGCTTGTGAGGGGGCAGAGGGAGGGAATGTGGGGGACAGTGATGAAGGGTGGGGGTACTGGCAGGGTTCCCACTTCCTCACAGGAAAAAAATTCAAGGGTTTTTCAAGGGTTTCTAAAGGGGATATTTTAATTTTCAAGGGGCAAATTTCGCCGTACAGTTGAAGAAAAAAAGAGTGAATAATAACCTTACACATGTAATCCAGCCATGATGATAAGGTGATTACACTTCTGTAGTCTTTTCCACGCTCAATATCATATACAAAAAATAAAAAATGAAGTCTTTACACAGACATTGAGAAATCAAAAAAAAAAAATCTTTCAATCTGCTTTCCGGACCAGTATCTGACATGGATGTCCAGCTGCTTCTGTTTCAAGTCCTTATTCAATGATTCATCAAAAAGCATGACATATTCATTAATTCTCTACCGGGAGCTGCAGCTGAGACCCCCTCTCTGGCACATTTCAGGAGGAAGCTCAGCAAACTTTACTTTTAAAATACAGCCACTGTATGTGTTGTCATGTGGAAGTGTGTGTGTGAATGGTTGGCGGGCCTGGACTAGCCTAATGCTTGTTCTGGGGCAGGATAGGGAGCGGGGTAACCCCTCTTGAAAAGGTGAACATGGGTAGCCTTCCTGCAGCTCCACACTTAACTGGTTTTTTTTGTTTCAAAATGGAGTGACTGATGGCGGAGAACGAAGCAAAATTTAGAAAGAGTGGGGGTTAGTTACCGCCAAGGACATTAACAAACAAAGCACAGGACAAGACACGATGCATTTTGACCTCTTGGGTCTTCTTCAGGAAAAAAAAAAAAAAAAGATCACATTTAACATTTAGGACAGTACAAACAAAGAACGAAGACTTATCTGTCCATGTGGTAGGAAGAATGGCCACCACAAGAAAACGACAGAGAGGATTATGGGAGAGGAAAAGGAGGGGGTAGGGGGAGGGGGGGGTGCGTGGGGGAGGGGGGGGTGAAACAATGGGGTGGTGTAGCTGGTTTAGTGGGGTGGTGTGATATACTTGTGACGGTTGTGGTTAAGGTGGATTGATAATAATGCCAAGTAGGGGGGGGGGGGGGGAGAAATTTATATATATATATATATATATAAATATAAACAAATATATATATATATATAAGGGATAGTAATGATAATAATGATAGTGGTAGTAATTATAATAAATAAGTAGATGAATAAAATGAAAGTAACTGTAATAAAAAAAATTTAAGTGAATAAAACAGATAATTTTTTGTTTTGTTTTGAGTGTGTGTGTGTGTGGGGTGTGTGTGTGTGTGTGTGTGTGTGTGTGTGTGTGTGTGTGTGTGTGTGTGTGTGTAGGCTAGCTGGTAGGTAAGTTAGGGGAGGGGGGGGGGTGTGGTATGAATGCCATCTTTTAAACAAGAAAGTAGGATTTTTTTTTCTTTTCTTTCTTTTTTAAACAAATGCGCACACACAAGTCACTTAAAGTCTATGGAGATGACGTGACTTGATTTGAAGATTCAATCTGTGATTTCACTCTTTTTTTCAGTTCTGACAGAAAAAGGGAGCAATGCTAAAAGTTGCAAGGTATCTACTTTTAGTTTCCCCACACCGATAGTTCGTCGCAATCAAGGAATACGGAAACACTGCTGCAAACAGTTTCACGCTGTCTTCAGCAGATCGGAAACTGTGATGATTGTTGATGGCATGAATCGTCCACAACACTTCAGCTTTCAACACATCTGTCCCACTTGCTGTTATTGTGGATTGGCTGATGATTCTTACTGAGGAAAGGGTCTGACCCGATGTTGATGAATTTGATGATTGCCGAACGAAGTCCGTAAGACTAACAACCGGCCTACTCGCTTTTTCCAATTCCGTGACTTGCAACCGCCGATTCACCCATTGCCCGAACATCAACAGTCTTTTTGCACACTTTACAGAAAAACGCATGTTTGTTGTCTCTGCATTCAGTGATCCAGCTTCGATATTCTTCCTTCTGTAACCACAACGGATCAAATGCGCAATTTCCCTTAGGCATGATGACAGACTCAACAGTATTGGACTTCGCCGAAGATGAGGGAGCATGGCGCTCTTTGTCGGAAGTCGAACTGCGCATGTGCAAACAATAACTGACTATTGAATTGCTTCCCTTTGCTTAAAAAGCAGACGACACACAAAACGATTCGAGAGGCGAAAATCGATGTCCAAAGTCTTGTTCGCGTTTGTTCTCCGATTCGTCTTCAAATATTACGGTCAGTTTTGGTCCGAAAACGATTTTTAAGGGGATTTCAAGGGATGGTAGGGATATCTGCAGTTTTCAAGGGTTTTCAAGGGCCTTTTTGACCCAGTTGAAATTTAAAGGGTTTTCAAGGGTCTTCAAGGGGCATACAGACTCTGTACTGGAGCCGGTGGACAAAGGGTGGGAAAGGAATGGTAGAGGGAAGGGGGCAGAGGTGAAGGGATGGTGTGCAATGCAACAAGAACCCTTCCACATGCACCTAGCATCAGTAGAAAAAATAAAAAAATAATAATCAGTCAAGGTGCTTCCATTCCATACAATTCAGAATGCAACTTGCTGAGAAAATCTGGACTTCAAAAGAACGTCAGCAACATTTCTTTCATTTTGTTTTGTTGTCTAATTTTTTTTTCTTTTCAACTGTTGTTGTTGATGTCTGTTTTGGCAGGAAAAATTCAATGAAAAACCCCCCCCAAGACCATGCAATATTTCAGAGTTTTTTTCTTTCGACATATTACTGTAGATACAAGAACAAAACGATACTGATTGGAGACAATTTCTGAAGCAAAAAAAATGACATTTAAAAGTATGGAGATAAAAGAAAGGCTGGCATTTACTGTAACATTTCAACATTACTACCAACGTTTTAACCATCTTCATGGCCTTCACCGGTCTCATGCAGAGAAGTGGATGGGCTGGTAGAAATCTATTGGCAGTTGAGGCAATCACTCAAAAAAGCCAATCTTGTTTTCATCTTGAGTCAAAACTGCTTTATCAATCATGTTTTGTCTGAAATCGACAACTTCTATATACTTCTATATACCTAGATGCATATCTGAACATATCAAGATGCACAAAGAAAAGAATGGCAAGGCAGCATGCATTGGCTACTGACTTGTCTAGGCCGGGGCGGAGGACCGCCTCGAAGAAAGCGTAGACAGCACGGTGGTCGGACACTTTGATGTTGAGCACAGCGTCGTAGTGCAGACAGCTGACCTGGTTCTTCTTCCGCGTGCGCCACAAGATGCGGTCCTGTGCAGCCCATGAGTGATTTTGTTGATCCATTTCACTATTCTTTTCCATGAATGTGTGTGTGTGTGTGTGTGTGTGTGTGTGTTGTGTGTGTTGTGTGTGTGTGTGTGTGTGTGTGTGTGTGTGTGTGTGTGTGTGTGTGCGCATGTGTGTGAATGTACGTAAGTGTGCACATGCAGATATGTGTACATGTGTGCATGAATGTGTGCATGTGTGTGTGAACATGTGTGTGTGTACATGTGTGTGTGTGTGTGTGTGTGTGTGTGTGTGTGTGTGTGTGTGTGTGTGTATGGGTATAATTATGTGCATGCGTGTGCGTGTGTGTGTGTGCATGCGTGTGGTGTGTGTGCATGCATGTGTGTGTGTGTTTGTGTGTGAATGTGTGTGTGTGTGTGCATGTGTGTGTGTGTGCATGCACCTGTATGTGTACATGTGTGCATCAGTAGGTGGTGGTGTTTAAGTGTGGATGTGCTTGTGTATTTGTGTGTGTGTGTGTGTGTGTGTGTGTGTGTGTGTGTGTGTGTGTGTGTGTGTGTGTGTGTGCGCCACTGGCTAGTCTGTCTCAAGGTCATCATATATGAATGTGTATCTCTTTGCATCTCTGTGACCACACTGAATTCATTAGCTTTGGATCTCTTTTTCCTTCCTACAACTCTCATCCCAGATACTCGCTATATAAAATAAAACCCTACTCATTTGCAGCATGGGCATAAATTAAACACCGTTATAAAACATTTCATGGAAAACAATAATTTCACACCCTCCAATACTTAACATCTTCACACACACATACCGTAAAGTTCAGTCTATTGAGCGCACCTGTATATTAGCCGCACCCACTAAATTTGTTAAAAATCTGAACTTTTTTCACAAATAAGCCGCACTGGCTTATAAGCTGCAGATATATACAACACAGTCCGATGTGCCGCAGGCGGCAGTTGGCCGAGCGTTGAGTTAACATAGTGTCGAAAATCAACACATACAATGTGTTCATTGCATTCATTGGCGTTTAAATAGGTCAGAATACAAGAGCATGTTTCCAGCTTTACTTCAGTCTTTTTTTTTTTTTTTTTTTTTTTTTAGTACGATGTGTTTTAAATCAATTAGAATCGAAGTTTTTATGAGGCTTCTTACAAGTGTTGTCTTTCCAACATCATTGCTTAAAAAAATACTGAAAAAAAACAACACATTAACGATGCGCTAGAAAGGCAGTTCTCTCCTGCATTCATTGGTGTATCAAGCTAAGCGATTGGTTGAGTACTCGAAAGCGCAAGCCAATCAAAGCGAAGGTATCAAATGCAAACCTTCACTCCCTGTCCACGATTTCAACAATGGCGGAACGAAGCCGAAGTCTGACAATGACTGAGTCGAATGCGCTAATCGTTGTTGAATTACAAGACGCACTTGGTAAGATAACGCATATAATAACAAACCAGAACATTAATGAAACGATCTGATTGTTTTATTTCGCTTAATACCATGCCAATGCTTAGTTATTTTGTTCGTAATTCAGCTAGTGTTAGTCAAGATTAAACAGGTCGGAAACGGCCCACACATTGCGCCGTTCCAAGCGATCGTATTTTTGTAGAAGACAAACTGATGAAAAAAGATATCAGTAATGGGCTTTACTTATGTCGATTCCTGTATTTCTGAACGCGTTACTGATTCCATTACACGATTACAGAGAAAATCGCAGTTAAAAGCATAATAAAAATTCATGAACAGTAAACACGATATGGTGAGTTACAGAGAAGCTAAGAATAGACGAGGGTGTGATGCTCCTGAAATCAGAAAAATCCGCAAATAAGCCGCATCGTTGTTTAAGCCGCAGGGTTTAAAGCTGGGGGAAAAAGTCGCGGCTTATAGTCCGAACTTTACGGTAGTAGTCTCTTTAATGAAGAACCTTTTCTGTGTAATTTTTCTAAATCATGCAATCCCATTGTGGGTGTTGCTTTAAAAAAAAAAGACAACACCTGACGATCGTTGTGAACTACACAGCAAAAGCAAAGTGGAAAACCAACAAAACATGGACTGACAGTGTAGGAAGGTATCCTCATTTTGGAAGACGAGTCGTAGTTGTCAGAGTTGATGTCGAACTTGAAGGTGGGCTGGAAGTTGATGCGTCCCTCTTGGAATCCCTCAAAGATTTTCCCTGAAAAAAAAAAAACCAACCCAGGACAGCTGGTGTCAAAGACAAAGAGTCAAACAAAACAGGTATGACGGACATTTTGCTTAAAGCTCAACATGACAACACGCTTAAAGTTCAACTTGACAACATGCTTAAAGTTCAACTTGACAACATGCTTAAAGTTCAACATGACAACATGCTTAAAGTTCAACTTGACAACATGCTTAAAGTTCAACTTGACAACATGCTTAAAGTTCAACATGACAACATGCTTAAAGTTCAACATGACAACATGCTTAAAGTTCAACATGACAAATACTCAAAGTTCTGACAACGTGCTCAAAGTTCATGACAACATGACAACATGCTTAAAATTCAACATTACAACAGACTTAAAGTTCATGACAACATGCTTAAAGTTCAACATGACAACATGCTTAACACTCAACATGATAATACGCTTAAATTCAACATGACAACATGCTTAAAATTCAACATGACAGCATCTTACAATTTTGAACATGACAACATGCTTGAAGTGCAACGTCAAAAACATATTTGAAGGTCACGACAACATACTTAACGTTCAACATGACATTATGTTTAAAATTCAAAATGATATCATGTTTAAAGTTCGGTACGACAACACGCTTCAAGATCAACAATGACAACATGCTTCAAGTTCAACAATGACAACATGCATCAAGATCAATAGGTATAAAGATCAACATATAAAAGGCAACTGGTGTTAAGTACACTGTACCCAAAGTTCAGCAGGAGTCTGTCCCTGAAATGCTGTGATGAACACTCAGACAATAACACTGTTGTTCAGGAGTCTGTCATCAACATACGGTCATACTCGGACTAAAATGTTGTTCAAATGTTATACTCAGACTAAAATGTTGTTCAAATACCAGCCGCCGTGGCGAAGTGGTTAGCGTCGCGGACTCCCGGCTGGGAGGTCGTGGGTTCGAATCCCATCAGAGTCATGTGGGTTTTTCTGCCCCGACCGGCTCCTACCCAGAGTTGAGTTTGCTGCGGACTCAGATGGGAAGACTGGGACCACACAGTCGAGTTTCATCCACTTAATGGATGCGTTTCTGAGAGTGTTGCTCAAATTTCCTGACCAACACTGCAGGTGCCTGTATCTCTCGGGCCTGGTTGACGCCAGGATATATTATGAAAGGAAGCGTAGAGTACAGCCCTGTCATGTAGTCTCAGACCGGAATGGAATTCCGTAGCATCATCTTAATCATCCTCATTCTCATTGATCAGCATAAAAAAAAATGTCCCCAATTCTGTGGCCCTTCATGCCCTGCTCTCATGGTGACCTCAATTTCGATGTCCTCTCCGCGTCTGTGGCCTTGGTTTGGTTCCGTCGGGGTCACCGGTATCGGCGAGTCCATGGGGGCTGTCGTTGGACGGATGTGGTGGCGCCCTCCGGAGGGAGAGCTCACTCACGCTGGCTCCACTACTAAGCAATTATTGTCGTCAGTAGGGGGCTTAGTAGGTGGTGTCCTGCGTATGTTAGATCAGAACAGGCGCCACTGAACACCACTGAAGTGACTCGGCAGCAGTGCAGTGTCTCCTCTGGTGGGTTGCCTCTTGACGACTTGATATTGACTGCTTCCTGTGGATTGCCGGTGCCGGGGCTGCGGCGGGGCCGACCGGGCTGTGGCTGTGGACGGGGTGTCGGAATGAGCGGCGTGGGTGCACTGCCTCTGAGGTGGCGCAGAGGTTGGGACAGCAAAAAAAAAAAAAAAAAAAAAAAAAAAAAATGTTCAAATGTTATACTCAGACTAAAATGTTGTTCAAACGTTCAGACACAATGAAGAATTAGACTACACAGTGGAAGCACGCATAAAGGAGACTCAACTGTAGATGTACGGTGCATGCTGCCCCAACATCGACGCTCAGACTGACCTTCAGTGATGAACTTGGACAGCTGGTCGGCTCCCAGGAGCTCCTCAAAATGAGGGATGCTGTCAGAGTCCTTCATCTGTGACACCTTCCCCTCCACTGCCAGACGGCGCCGCTCCAGTCGGAAATTGAGATCCCCGCACCAGAACACGCAGTCAAAGCGAGCCGTTACGTCCGCTGCCAACACGCACAGAATAAACTGTATGCGAGTATCTCCTGTCCTCCAAAAATAAGGATGTACATAATCAGTGGAAGAAAAATATGAAAAATGAGTTGCTGGTGCATTACAACACCTGAAAACACATTACTGCGAAAAAACAACAACAAAAGAACAAATGTTCTAAACGATATGATCAACATTCTTTTCAACAGGAACATGTCTTGTCAATAGAAAATAAGTCAGCTCTTAACCCCCCCCCTCCCCCCCCCCCAACCCAATCCTGCATCACTACCCCTTCTCCCATTGCCTATCTTTTTCCAGAGATTGCATTGTGCGTCCACCCTCTTCCCTGTCCTGGACAAGGTAATCCACCTGCTGAGCTTATTTTCTACGCATAAGATCTGGAGAATGATCTGGTTTTCCTAATCCCTGACCCAGCTTCTTCTTCTTCTGCGTACGCAGGCTGATACTCCTGCGGACACTCCCTATATGGACAGGCAACTATTAATCCCATCTAGATCTACCCTACAAAGGGAGTGGAGTTTTGTGTGCATGACCATTTTTTATCCCGCCATTAAGGCAGCCATACTCCATCTTCGGGGAAGGTAAGATAAGATAAGATAATGTTGCTTACAGCCCAGCCGACCGCAAAGGGCCACATCAGGGCTGTCACCATGTTAAAATCAACTCAAGTCATTTAAAAAAAAAAAAAAAAAAAAAAAAAAAAACTTTCATACATCTCTTTAAACGACATCTTCTAAAATGCACCAGAAACTTCGTTAAAAATCTTTCTTCCGTAAAATCTTAAATCAGATGAAAAATGTTAATCTCTCTCAAAAACTCAAAGATCACGTCAGGCGGGACATCTCTGAACAGGATTTTCATGGACTCTGCTGTAAAATGTTTGTGTTTCACATCGTGCAAGTCCCAACACTCTAAAAGAATATGTTTCATTGTGAGTGGCACATGACATGGAATGCACCACGGCGCTTCTTCACTCTTTAAAAGGTACGAATGGGTAAAATATGAATGGCCTTCGGGGAAGGTGCATGCTATGTGTAACGTGTCATCCATACCAACGGCCAAACGGCCTTCTCTTCCGAAAGTTGGTGATGGGATTTTACGTGTGTGCAAGATGCTATGCTTGTGTTCACACATGGAACCTCAATTTACAGTCTCAATCGAAGGACTGTATGGGAAATGGAGTCAGAACTAATGTTAACTCTGAGGGAAAAATCCCCCTGTACCGAAATGGCTGGGCGGAGATTCGAACCCGTAACCCGTGGATTACGAGTCTGGCGCTCTACCAACTGAGCTATTCCGGCCCCCACCTGACCCAGGATTTTGCTGGAAGAAAACAGGCAGCCCTGAACATCACTCACGTGACTCAGCAGAGCAGCTCTTCTCTGCAGAGTTTCCTCCTGGCAAAGCTGGCGTTATGAATTGCTCTCAATGGACTCTTGGTGCTGGAGCTGTGACAGGACCAACCTGGGTGTGTGTGTGTGTGTCAGGAGAAGCCAGAGAGACAGAGAGAGAGACAGTGGCGCGGCAGTTATGCCACAGAGAGAGAGAGATTGCAGATGATGAGAGTAAAATATGAAATTAAAAAAAAAAAAAAGTTGTGATTTACCGTTGATAAGGATTGCAAAAGACTGGCAGGAGCGACAGATTAACATTCTGACACAGCAAGGAAAACAATACAGCAGATCTGGAAAAAAAAAAAAAAAATAAGAAAAAAAAAAAAAGAGGAAGGATGCCAAGCACAGGCAAGCCATGACTCACGCAGTTTGGTGGCTGGATGGACATGTTTGTCGGTGACGGGGCGTGGCAGTCGAAGTTCCCTGGTGACTCGGTGGTAGTCTAGCAAGCGATTCTGGTTTTTGCTGGACCCTCGGTCCGCTGCACACAAACACTGGCACTGTTGGCTTGCTTCGACTGCAAGTTATGTTGGGCTTTACTCGCTAGTAGACACACACACACACATGCACACACACACACACGCATACACACACACACACATGTACACACACACACATGTACACACACACACACACACATGTACACACACACACACACACACATGTACACACACACACACACACGCTCATGCGCGCACACACACACACGCTCACGCGTGCACACACACACACACACATGCTCATGCGCACGCGCACACACACACGCTCACACTCACACAAACACACACAATTATACACACACACACACACACACACACACACACACACACATACACACACACACACACACACACACACACACACACACCCTGACACACTGACAGACACAGAGGACAAGTACTTACAAGGCAAAATGAAAGTTGATGAAGAGGAAAGACAACACACACACATACATGCCCAGACGCAGACACTGAGATACACACACATGGACACACAGCTCTCTGACACACAGACACAGAGTACCAGTACTCACAAGTCAAATGACAGTTGATGAAGAGGAAAGATGTGCCAAACATGCTGAAGGAAATACCGATGGCTCCTTTCGTCTTCACCATGGGAACGGCTCGCAAGGTTACCACATCGTCCTCTGGCACTGTTGACACAGAGAGGCAATGGCTGCAAGGCACTGAGCGCTTACTGCATTCTGAATTTCTATCAAAAGTCATGGACACATTCACTGCATTCTGAATTTCTACAAAAAGTCATGGACACATTCACTGCATTCTGAATTTCTACCAAAAGTCATGGACACATTCACTGCATTCTGAATTTCTACCAAAAGTCATGGACACATTCACTGCATTCTGAATTTCTACAAAAAGTCATGGACACATTCACTGAATACTGAATTTCTTCAAAAAGTCATGGACACATTCACTGCCTTCTGAATTTCTACAAAAAGTCATAGACACTTTCAGTGCATTCTGAATTTCTACAAAAAGTAATGGACACTTAGGCAAAATAAAAGTATCTTTTTCAGTTAGCATATTCCATTCAATGTTCACCACTGGGACACTGAAAATGTGTGCCCTACGTCAATGTTTGGATTGTTCCCCCCCCCCCCCCCCCCCCCCCCAGTCCTGACATTGTGTGCATGCACGCGTGTATGTGCGTGTTTTTACTGCGTTTGTGTTTGAATTATCTGTTTGAGAGTGTATTGTGTTGAAGGCAGGACAAGGTCAGGGGAAGGGGTGAAGGGAAGAACAGGGGGTGGGGGGGGGGGGGGGGGGGGAGGAGGGACACAAACCAAAGCTGGGAAGTTGATAAACTGACCATTCACATTTCATTCCAGCGTGAGCGTGGTGGAGTGAGACGGTGGGAAGCGGAAGTGGTCAGGGAGTAGGTGGTCAGCACATTCATTGTAAATTGCTGTGAGGTGTTGGAGAGGGCTTTTAATGTCACTAGTATTGTGACTGTTTTAGTTAAGAAATGACAAGCACTGTAAGTCAACTGTAAAGCAGTTGAACCACAGAGAGAGAGAAAGAAAGAGAGAGAGAATGTTGCTTAAAGCCCAGCCGAGCGCAAAAGGCCATACCAGGGCTGTCACCGTGTTGAAGTCAACTCTCAAATCATATTTAAAAAAAAAAAAAAACACAAAACCACACAACATATTAAAATACATCTTCTAAAGACACACTGGAAATTTCATTTAAAAAACCTTTCTTCCATAAAAATCTCAGATCAGATGAAACATGTTGATCTCTTTCAAAAATTCAAAGATCACATCAGGTGGGACAGACGCCAACAGAACCAGAGGAGTCAGCAACATTCAATTCACACAGACCACAACCACAACACTGCAAACAAACAAAACAGAGAGAAGCAACCAGCAATGGTTTTGTTAAAAAAAACAACAACAAAAAAAAACAGCAAGAACATCACCAGACCTGAGCAGCATCATACAAGGCAGAAAAAACAAAACACACACACACACATACACTACAATAGCAACTTCACTGCAGACGATGGCAGTAAGAAGCAACAAGTGACGCCACGTCAGAACAGAACGCGGCAACCAACCTGAGCAGAACCAGATGAGGTCCCGGCGCACAAAGACAGCCAGGTGGAGACACCCGTAGGACACAGAGTGGAACAAGACGTGGGACGGACCCAGCGTCTCCTGCAGGAGAATTTCCCACTCCTTTCTGGAACATCAAGCAACAATTTTAGAGTAAGGATTGGAGTTTGGAGGTATAGTTGAACAAGGTTGGGGGACAGGGTCGAAAGGTTATGGTTAAGGCCATATTATATGCTATGACCTACAAAAAGGTCACCATGCATGAGTTAGAGCTAGAAGTTCAGGCTTAGGGTAAATAAAGAGTTAACTATGATGACTGATATTTGGAGTTTAGATTTAGGGAAAGGTTTTGGGAACAGGATATAGGGATAAATGCTACAACCAACAAAAGAATCACTAATTCAGCTCCACTGTCAGATTCAAAGTTGGGCTTCTACGCTGGCCATCATCAGCAGCAGAAGAATGTAGGTTTAAGGCTAAGTTTTACACGTTCGTGTTGAAAACTATGAGCAACACAAACCCCCCCCCCCCCCAAAAAAAAACAAACCCTCACTTATTCAGCTCATTTTCCTGTTTTCCCAAAGTGTAATGATTAGGGTTAGAATTAAGTTTGAGTCAGAGTTTTCGTAAAGTTTAGAGATAAGTTTAAGGGTAGAGTAAAACACCAGGAACACCACAACAATTCTTGATTCAGCTTGTTGTAAACTTTCCCATATTTCCACTGCACACAGTTTATAGGAGATTTAGGGTTAAGGGTAAATTCTGAATTAGGGTTAGGCTTATGGACAAAGATGAACAAACAGGTTGCAGGCTCCCAGCTTTTCAATTTCCATCAGAGTCATGTGGGGTTTTTCTGCCCCGACCGGCTCCTACCCAGAGTTGAGTTTGCTACATGCTTAGCAGGGACGACTGGGACCACACAGTCGAGTTTCATCCACTCAACAGATGTATCTCTGAGAGTGTTGCTCAAATTTCCTGACCAACACTGCAGGTGTCTGTATCTCTCGGGCCTGGCTGACAACAGGATACACTATGAAAGTAAGCACAGTGTACAGCCCTGTCATGCAGTCTCAGACCGGAATGGAAATCCGTAGCATCATCTTTATCATACTCATTCTCCTAAAAAAAAAATAAAAGTCTCAAATTCTCTGGCCCTTCATGCCCTGCATTCATGGTGACCTCAGTTTTGATGTCCTCTCCACATCTATGGCTTTGTTTGAATTGGTCCAGGTCACCGGTATCAGCAAATTCATGGGGGCTGTCATTGGACGGACATGATGGCGCCCTCCAGGGGACAGCTCACTCACGCCGGCTCCGTGACTAAGCAATTATTGTCGTCAATAGGGGGCTTAATAGGTGATGTCCTGCATGTGTTGGATCAGAACAGGCACTACTGAACACCACCAAAGTGACTCGGCAGCAGTGCATGTCTCCTCCGGTGGGTTGCCTCTTGACAACTTGAGACTGACTGCTCCCTGTGGATTGCCGGTGCCGGGGCTGCGGCAGGATGGGCCGGGCTGTGGCTGTGGACGCAGAGGTGGGGGTGGGGGGTGGGGTGGGGGCTTGGAATGAGCGGCGTGGGAGCAATGCCACTGAGGTGGCACAGAGGATGGTTCAACAGGAAAAAAAAAAGCGGGTTAACAAACAAGAATTAGCTAAAGATTCACCTGTTCAGCTCATTCTCCTGCGTCCCCACGGCGTACATGTCCTGCACGTACTCACAGGCCTCAGGGAGAATGAAATCGTTCAGAGATGCTGATAATGTCTGCCAAGATACAACATAAGACATTTCTCTGTCAACTCTTGACAGTTACACAACATCTACACTTTTCTCTCAATTCTCTACACAGTTACATAACAACTACTAAATAATACACAGCAACCATGCTTCTTCTCAATTCTTTACAGTCACATAACATCAGATCTGCCGACACTCTACGTACCACTTACTTGGACTTGCCTGGGACAGATGCTGTTTTCACATGATGGGTAACCCCAAAACAAGTGTGATCAACTGACAAACGTGACAGTATGCCAGTCTGAAACTGTGTGAAAGTTAGACCATATGATCATCTGATGTAAGCCCTAAGTGTTTGCTATACATCAGTCTTACAAACTCACATATAAACACCATTTTCTCAAAATACTTGCAACTACTTAGAACCTTGTACTATAATTTGGCTTTAAATTTTGTGATCATTTAATATTGTAATGAAATGTAGTATACTTGTTTATATATATATATATATATGTAGGTGTGTTAATATGCGTATGTTTTCATGTGGTGTGTGTGTGTGTGTGTGTGTGTGTGTGTGTGTGTGTGTGTGTGTGTGTGAATGCGTGTTTTACCTTTTCTTCTTTTTTTTTTTTCCTTTATTTTTCCCATGTAGTATTACCAATTATAGTGAAAATACGTTAATTAGAAGAGTCATTCATACTGTACACCTTTGCCTCTTTTCTTATAAAAATGTTGTGTTCATCTTCATTTTCACCTTCAGTTCGTTCATGTTCCAGGAGCCCACAAAGATGTGGAGCTGACGATCAGGGAAGTAGCGCTCCAGCTCCTCCATTCCCAGGATAGATATGGTGCTGAGGCTGCCCTGGAGGTAACTCCTGGGACACACATGGACACCGTGAACTGTGAGTCATTACACTGGCCTGCCTTGGCTTAAGGCTGTGTCAGGCCAATTGACATAGGCTAGAACACCAAGGCCACATCAAAATGTTGTCATGCTCTGCATATTTATGCGGGGATTGTCTTCAGTTGTGACAAGCTCCTAACATAACATTATCAGTCACCACAATTCCTCGAAGTCGGAGTGTGGCTGCCCATGTGGCAGGGTAATCAAAAACGGTCACACACGTAATGTTCTCATCCCCAGCTGATGCATTTGTACCATAGTGTTCAAGTGCTTCGGCTGTTTGGATGATCCCTGGAGTCTTTTAGCCAGGGTACAACAACAACAACAACAATTATACTGGCATCATTTCACTCTGACATTACTTTGAAGGTGACTCCTGGGACACCAGTAAACACAATGAACAGTGTGTCATTACACTGACAACACTTTACTATGACTCTCCCTTGAAGTTGAAGGCAACTTCTGTGACACCAATGAACACAATGAACAGTGAGTCATCATACTGACATCACTCTACTGTGACTCTCCCTTAAGCTGAAGGTAACTTCTGTGACACCAATGAACACAATGAACAGTGAGTCATTATAATGAAGTCACTTTACTATGACTCTCCCTTGAAGGTAACTTCTCTGACACCAATGAACAGTGAGTCATTATACTGAAGTCACTTTACTATGACTCTCCCTTGAAGGTAACTTCTGTGACATCAATGAACACAATGAACAGTGAGTCATCATACTGAAGTCACTTTACTATGACTCTCCCTTGAAGGTAACTTCTGTGACATCAATGAACACAATGAACAGTGAGTCATCATACTGAAGTCACTTTACTATGACTCTCCCTTGAAGGTAACTTCTGTGACACCAATGAACACAATGAACAGTGAGTCATCATACTGAAGTCACTTTACTATGACTCTCCCTTGAAGGTAACTTCTGTGACACCAATGAACACAATGAACAGTGAGTCATTATATTGAAGTCACTTTACTATGACTCTCCCTTGAAGGTAACTTCTGTGACATCAATGAACACAATGAACAGTGAGTCATTATATTGAAGTCACTTTACTATGACTCTCCCTTGAAGGTAACTTCTGTGACACCAATGAACACAATGAACAGTGAGTCACTATACTGATGTCACTTTACTATGACTCTCCCTTGAACCAGTTGAAGGTAACTTCTGTGACACCAATGAACACAATGAACAGTGTGTCATTGTACTGATGTCACTTTACTATGACTCTCCCTTGAACCAGTTGAAGGTAACTTCTGTGACACCAGTGAACACAATGAACAGTGTGTCATTATACTGATGTCACCTTACTATGACTCTCCCTTGAACCAGTTGAAGGTAACTTCTGTGACACCAGTGAACACAATGAACAGTGAGCCATTGTACTGATGTCACTTTACTATGACTCTCCCTTGAACCAGTTGAAGGTAACTTCTGTGACACCAGTGAACACAATGAACAGTGAGCCATTGTACTGATGTCACTTTACTATGACTCTACCTTGATGGTGACTTCTGTGACACAGGTAATCATAATAAACAGCCAGTCCCAACAGTGGCATTACTTCATTCTGACTCTATACTTTAAATGCAACTTCTGAGGCACAAGTAAACAAAACAGTCACAATACTAGAACTACTTCCGTCTAACACTGCTTTGAAGGTAACTTCTGTGACACCAATGAACACAATGAACAGTGAGTCACACCAGTGGCATCATTTCACTCCGACTCTTCCTTGGAGGCAACTTCTGGAACACACACAGACCTGTCTACCCCAAATTCGTGTACCTGTAATATCTCAGACAAAAACCTGTAATTTGAGAAGAAAAAAACAACATAATCTTAATTATCGCAATACTTTCGCAACTTTTGAAGATTTGGAAGAACCGGCTGTTGGCACGCAAGACCGCTTCGTCGCCATCTTTGACGAGGTAAAAGACACAAGGCACACTGGGAAATGTCTTCTTACTGCTTTTGACTGAAACGGTAGTAGACGAAACTTTGCATTTAACAATTTTCTTTCTTTGATTTAGGGGGAGGGGGGGTAATTCCCGTGATTTTTTTTTCTGTGAAAATTATGGCAAAATCGTAAGGGTAAACAGGTCAGCACACAGATAAACACAATGAACAGAATCCCAATGCTGGCATCACTCCACTCTGACACCACCTTGATGGTAACTCCCAAGACACAAGTCGACAGAATGAAAGTGGACAGAATCCACACTTTGCTGAGAAGGCAAAGGAACAGACTATCCATTTCTGATAACTTCTGCCTGTTGGAATAATGAAACTGAAAGGTACGAAAATTCTCACAGTGATGCCAACAGATATGTACTGTAATCTTGGCAACCACAGTGTCATACATCGCCTGCAGTCAAGAAGTCAACATTATGACAATGCCAGTACCCAGAAAGTAAATCAATCCATTACCGAACACAATATCAAACAGATAGAATTGACTCTGAATCATGCAACTGGCATTTAGTGGCAACATTTAACACTGATACTACCTTGTAGGTAACTTACACGGCACAGAGCTCCACAAAATAAACTTATGGAATTAATAGTGCGTCATATGATACCGGAACATGTTCTTAATACTGAACCTATCACACAGAACAGAAATACACACATAACATAAATAGCCATGTCATGGTGAACTTTCTCGTAAAGACTATGTGACAAAAGACTCCAGAGCCTTTTTTTTTCTGAAACAGCATTGTTACCTCCCATTCTTCTTACATGTTCACACTCAGACTTATTTTTCTGGAACATTTTTTCGTCTTAGTTGTACTAAACTTACCACCCAATAAGGTCTGCTTTTCTGGACATTTTGGGGGGGGGGGGGGGGCTTTTTTTTTCTCTTTTCTCTTTATCTATTCAAGATTTACCTCCCAATAAAGATTACCTCTTTTCTGAGGTTCTCTTTTTTCCCCAGAACATATTGTCTCACCTAAATTACATTTACCAGTTACGAGATCCTTTCGTTTCCAAAACTTGTTTTACTGAAACATTTCAGCATTTCTTTATCCAAAATCTAACCTCTCTCCTTTCCCTCTATACATGTTCACTCCTTTGCATGAGTTCAAAACGCCCCCCCCCCCCTTGCCTTGAGTAGTTAAAGGCATCTTTTGTTTGAATGCTCAGTGTTGACCTCGGTCTATCAGGAGAAAGGTATTGAGATGAATAACTTTGATAATGTTAATACTGTCCTGTATGGTCCATATGTTGCTGAAACTGCCATGGTTATTTTGCAATCACAGGTTGCAAAATTTTTATAAAGATCAACGATTTTGTGTACCACTAGGGTATTTCGCTTATGTGAATATGTATGCATAAATCAGATGTGGGTTTGAAAGTACTTACATGGATGGTAAGTTGAGTGTGGAGGTGTTTCTTTGTTGTTGTTGTTGTTGTTGTTGTTGTTGTTGTTGTTGTTGTTGTTGTTTTAAGTGTCTAATATCATCTGACAATGAAAAGACTTTAAATAAACCACTGAACTGAATTAAAGGCAACTTCTGAGACAGAGGAACAAGACCCTCATATTACAACACACAACAGGCTGGGACACCAGTCCTCGCAGGATAACCATCACTGACCTTGACCTCGCTTCTTTGGTGGTGATGACAGGCATGACACTGGTGGAGGTCAGGGAGAGGTTGTCGGAGCGGCTGCCATTCTGCCCTGCCAGAGCCCCGTCGGAGGAGCGTTTGTTCAGGCGACCGAGCATGCTGGAACTCTCTGGCCGGTAACTGGGGTCACTCTTATAAGCCGTTCTCAGGCCCTGTGAGGTCACATCCACATCCAGAGGGGGCGGATGGCTCTTGGGCTGGATGGGGGCTAACTTCCCGGAGCGGGGGGTGGAGACATTTGAGTCCAGGGGGCGGGAACCAAAGGAGTTGTGTCTGAGTGGGGCGGGGCTCCCTTTAGCACTGTCCACCTCCATCAGGCGCTGGTACTGCCTGTGCAGCTGATCTATCGTTTCATTGGCTGGGTCCTCCACCTCTCGCCCATCTGTGGAAGACTTGGCCGGAGAGGCCAGCACTTTGGGCGAGTGTTTATGGTTTGTTCTGCCTGTCTCTTCAACATGAATGATTTGTGGCGATGATTGGTCCTTTGAAACGTTCTGGATTTTGCTGCTGCCTTCGGTCTGGCGTTTCGGACCCACCTCCGGTTCCTCTCCCGAAGAGGCTGCTTCGTGATTTCTTTTTTCTGCTTTCACCATCTCACTTCTCGGAGTGCGGGGTGTGGACGGAGGCTTGGGAATGAACGGGCCTTGCAGTTTCCCCTCCATGTTCTCAGGCTGCTCAGCCGCCATTCTCATGTTACGGAAACGGTAAATGGTGGAATCCGTGGGCAATGACCTATTCGAAGGTGAAGGCTCAACGGACAATTCTCCTTGACTGGGACTGTTCCCCGGGTCGGATCCCCCTTCCACACGAGACTTGGAGGGTCGGCGAGGTCTGGGCCGAGGTTTGTGCTCAGGGCCCAGTGAGGAGGTAGAGGTGGCTGATGCGCTGGGCACAGAGTTAGCTCCCCCTTTCCCCTTGCTCTCTATGATCACATAGGGTTCTAGGGGGACAGACTGCTCTGGGACTGGGTGGCCTCCTTGAAGAGACAGACGAGATCCATACTCACTGTCCACATCCGACGCCCCTGCTCGTTTCTTCCGTTCGGCCAATTTGGCCAAAGCACTCTTTTTCTTGGTTTTGCCTCGCACAGGACTGCCAGTGCCATTTTCAGCGGCCATAATGAACTGTGATGGCAGTGCCCGTACACTCATTCATCTGCCCTCTGTGCCAAAGAGCGAGAAAAGCCTGACATGTAAGCAATGTTGTTCATCAGATATTCACTTGCTCCATGACGGACACACACTGTACTCCGAGCGGTCTTACTGTGCTGTACTGCACTGCTGTCTATGGCTTCCATTGTCACGATGTTGATCACGCTCCATCTTGAGCAGACTGCAAGACACAAACACAAAATGTGTGATGAGAAATAACATCCTAAACTAACTGGCTCTGCACCAGACCACCCTGGGTTATCTCACTCTCCACCACAAAAATCTTTATTATCTGATTTTATATAACAATATCATGTGCTATGGATTCTACACCACAGTTTCTGATTCTCTTCCAAAATATCTGATATCATCAGATTCTACACCACAATATCCTATATTATCTGATTCTTCACCAAATATTCTATATATTCACCACTACATCATTCTATATCATCTGATTTTCTACCACAACATCCTATATTATCTGACTCTCCACCATGATATCCTACATTATCTGATTCAGTACCACACTACCATATATTACCTGAGTCTACACCAGAACTTCCTGTACTACCTTAGTCTAAAACACAATATCCTATTTGATTCTACACAAGTATTCTACCTTGTTATCTCAAAGTGCTTGAAATGATCAACTTTTTCCATACCTACAACTTCAGCATGATAATTCACACTGCATACAGCAAGCTTGATTTGTTTTCAAATGAGCTGCAACACCAGTGGATTCTAGCACAGACCCAGAGCACAAAAGAACTGATGATTTGCACCTTAATACATACACTGATATTTGACTAAGTTTGCATCAGGTGTGGCTCACCTTTAACCCCTTGATTTCCTGCATATGCATCTCCTACGCAGCAGTTTTTGTATCCTTAAACACTTCAATACATTCCCATTCCATCACATGATTTCTCCACAACCAAATGATGGGAATGTTCCAGTGCATCTAAGCAAGCCAGCGGATTCACTTGCATCAATTACACATGAACAGTCACACCTAACTGCAGCACAGTGAAATCCAGTTGGTGTTTAGTTCCCCCATCCCCTTTGTCAGTCATGGACAAATACTGGCTACAAGCCAGTGGCTGTCTGGTCACATGTCTCATAATGAACACATGCTAAGTGTGGGTATGCCTAATGATTTCTGCAATTGAGCTAAGTCTATTGACAGTTGTCTTGACATGTTCGGTAGATCTATATCTTGAACTGAAGAGCAAGGGGATGGCTTGACATGTGATCAGACTCTTTAGGGGGAGGAGGGGGGGTGGGGGTGGTGGTGGTGGTATGGGGCAAGCGTTGCATTCACTGACTGGACACATGGACAGCAAAGTAATGAAAGTGTGGTGGTTTTGGCCCCCACTTCTGTCTTCAAAACTTGAGGACTGGCTCGTTTTTCCTCTCGTCTCTGAGCTGGTCTCATAGCAATAGGATTGCATGAAGATTCTGCTTTCGCTCCTGCTTTTAGGAAACCATACCATGATGAAAGGGTAAAAGAACACTCGTCAAGCACTTCCTTCCTGCTGCAGTCATTTTTCATGTGAAGTCCTGATCCAACACTCACTTGAATCTCACATTCAACAGAAAACACTGGGATATATCACAACATGCTAGGACTGGTCAAACGGCATGACTGTGTTTGCCCCCATTGTTGCTGTTTGTTGCCTCTCCCCCACAGGCCATGATGATGCCTAGCTGTGCCAAGATCTCAAATGCATCAAAGTCTTGGACGAGAGCTGTGAAATGACATACCACCTGGCAAATGCACAACCTTCCCTGTCAGTCCCTAGGCAGGAGGTTGCATCAGAGCGGCCGATACCAGGATCACAGTCACCTTTGAACAACCGTTACAGGGGCCGGAATAGCTCAGTGGTAGAGCGCCGGACTCATAATCCTGGGGTTGCAGGTTCGAATCTCCGCCAGACCGTTTTGGTACAGGGGGTTTTTTCCCTTGGAGTTAACATTGGTTCTGACTCCATTTCCCATACAGTCCTTCCAATGAGACTATAAACTGAGGTTCCGTGTGTGAACGCATGCATAACATCAAGCACACACATAAAATCCCATCACCAACTTTTGGAAGAGAAGACCAGTTTGGCAATTGGTATGGATGACACATTACACATAGCATGCACTTTCCCCAAAGTTGGAGTATGGCTGCCTTAATGGCGGGATAAAAAATGGTCATACACACAAAACTCCACTCCTTTTGCTGGGCAGATGGGTTTAATACTTGCCTGTCTATACAGGGAGTGTCTGCAGGAGTATCAGTCTGCGTACGCAGAAGAACAAGAAGAAGAACAACCGTTACCTCTGGCAAGTATCCCAGAGCCACCATTGACCAAAACCTCGGCTGGAACAAGGATATCATCACCATACGCTCTGGAACCGTTCATACACTTAGCTTTCTGCTACGCAATTCAAAGATCAGCGCCAGCCACCTGAAGAATGGTACTTACAAATCACATGTCTGTCTCATACAAAAACACTCCTGAAAAGTGTGGAATGTTCGCCCCAATGTAACATTAATAGTATTGAGGTCATGCGATGAAGCGCAGCACTTTTTGTCATAAGCCACTATTGTAAAATCTCAAGAGTTTTAATCATGACTGAAAGACTGCATGGCCTTCCCTTCAACATCCAAGGACAGTAGACAGGTTGGCCAGGCTACTCAAAATCATAATTGATCAAGCAGCTGTGAGCAAGAACAGCAGCACCATAGCTTCCCTACCAGCTGCAGCTGTATATATATAATAACTGTAGCTGGCTGACTACTGAAGATTAAGAAATAAATATATTATAATGTGTGAGCACATGTGTACGGAAACATCTATTAATTACTTATATTTCTTACATGTATACAATCATGCACACATGACTAAGATAGTGAGAGAAGAGGGAGAGGGAGAAGGGTGGAAGAGAGAGAGAGAGAGAGAGAGAGAGAGAGAGAGAGAGAGAGAGAGACTGAGACAGAGAGACAGAGAGAGACAGAGACAGAGAGAGACTGAGAGACAGACAGACAGACAGAGAGACAGACAGACATCATCATCCATAGTGTGTCCACAATTGTCAAGAAGATTATTCTGACACTTGAAGGGGCAGACGCAAAAAAAAACAAAAACAAAAAAAAAAGTTACTGAAGGAGACTGCAAGCTCTTGACCTGAACCATCAAGAGTCTCTGATGTCACAGCAGCCTCTGTCAAGTTGTCGTTCCACTCCTGGATGGTACGTGGCAGACAGAGAAAGAGAGAGAGAGAGAGAGAGAGAGAGAGAGAGAGAGAGAGAAGACAAGACAAAATTCTTTATTTACGAGGATAATAGAGAAGCGCTGACGTGCTTTTTCACATCCAGTCCTCGCCCTGAGTAGGGACTACAACATGCAGTGAAATGAAATAATGTTAGAAAGCAAACAAGCAAACAAAGCGGTCATGCAATCATAATGGAACATCAAATGAAAATAGAAGAGAAACGAAAAAAAAAAATATAATAAACAAACAAAAAATAAAAATAAAAATGAAAATAACAATAATGAAGGGGAAGGAGAGAGTGGGGGTGGGGGGTGGGGTGGGCTGGGGGAACATATGGAAATGTACTACAATGTACAAAAATTAGCATGTATAAAAACAGACAGTAAAATGAATATGTCAAAGTACGTACAGAATTTGGAACACACACATATATGTACGCACGCACAGAGAGAAGAGAGAGAGAGAGAGAGAGAGAGAGAGAGAGAGAGAGAGAGAGAGAGAGAGAAAGGCACAACATTTAATTATTTTTCATAAGACATGACAATAAGGTATTTAGCAAAGTGAGATGGAATTTAGGGGGAGGGGGGGAGTAAAAAAAAGAGAGGGGAGAGAGAGAGAGAGAGAGAGAGAGAGAGAGAGAGAGAGAGAGAGAGAGAGAGAAAGAGAGCGGATGGGTGATTTGTGGCATTTTAATGATACCTAACGATGTTCACTGCCGTGATGCCGGTTGTACTGACAGAAATGTTGAAAAATACGGGAAACTAATCCCAAGTCAACTGCACCATTAAATTTTGATGACTTTAGTTCTACTAAGTTAGTATGTTAAAGACTGAAAATTGTTTTTAAAACAACAAAAGTACTGCATCTTTCCACTACTTACCAAGTTCTACCATATGCCAAATGACGCTCAAGACCACAAACAGAATGACACCTAAAGAACGCTAGATACTTTTAGTTTTACTCTTTCGTGAGAGTGTATGTTTCAGTCGTTGAGGTAAACTAATCGGAATGCCTACACTATTGCGCATGCGTACGAGAGACATAAACATTTCGAATCCTGTCGTAATCAATAACACATTTAGAAGTCACAATTAAAGCAAAAAGATGGTATCTCTAAATTACTTTAAATGTTTGCCACAAAAACACAACTTTTTTGTGTATCAAGATTAATTAACGACTTCGTGAGGCTTATTTCCTCGTTGTGTAGCCTACCGTTTAATACAATGTTTTTGTGCTTTTGAACATTCATTTACATGTTATTGATAAGAGCATCAGAAAAGACCATTAACCATATTTTTTTCATAAACAAAACTGCAAAGTTTTAAGTTTTACATATAAATGTGTGCCAATTAGTTTTCCAATGATAATTTTATCGCAGGCGGAAATGTCATTGATAGAACAGCGAAAAGATTAGCGCGGCACCTACCAACTGCGAGTGTTTGCGAAACGTGCTCGCTTCGGCTAGTCACAGCTGCATGGTAACGTTTGCAGCCTGTACTACACTATCATGTGGTGTAAATACAAATCCGTGCTATAGATTTATCTGCAGGTGTAGTAATGATTCCAGATTACATGGATAGAAAACATGACTACAGCTTCGCACGAGATCGACAGTTGCAAAACAAACTTCTTGCAGCAGACGACATTTTTGATCAGTCGCAGTTGACATCAACTGTTGTCAGTGCTCCCAGACCTAGCAACCTCAGAGATTTTAAAGGCTCTGAAGTCACAGGATGGTACTCCGATGATAAAGTGGTGCTGAGAAAAGCCGACAATGATAATGTTCTCTCAAAGCCTAGAACTAGCGTTGGAACCAGAGAAGGACTTCTCACTAGAGATCGGAGTAGGAGGGACATTCACGATTCAAGTTACGCTTTCTACCACTACCCAGAATCTCATCGGTACATTGAACAGTACAGGCGTGAACACACGTGTACAGACTCTACAAACTCTGCAACCACACGCAACGAATTTCTCGAACTTCAGAGATTTTAGCCTACAGATCTCAAACAGGATCACTGTATACACATCCAACCACAGTGGGTTATGTGCCACAGTCACATGCAGCTGCCAGACGGGAACAAACAGTTCTTCCACACAGGAATTCCGATCCATCCCTCAGATCAGCATCAAGATACAAGCTCTCTCCTAGTTTCCATGTGCGAAGCGAACAAGACTTGTCAAAAGAGATTGATCAGACAGAGCCTGGACCTCTTCAAGTTGGTGCTAATACAGGTTCTTCCAGTAAAATGGCTATCCATGCAGTTAGTAAAACACCCATTCCAAAAGTACCGACCAAGGTGACGGTTCCTACGAATCAATCCATGATATCTGCAAGTCTCAACAAAACCGTCAAAGCTGGCAGGAAAACAGGGTAACAAATTAATTTATTTGTTTATGTTGATGCATTTTGGTATTCAGATTTTATCCTGTTTTGTAGAACAATTAAGCAGTGGGGGAAAAAACAAGTACAGGCAAACCATTCTTCCTTTTTGACATTAACAACTTGGTGATGATTTGAAAGAAAAAAAAAGTAAGCAAGGGAGTAAAAACAGGAAAAAAAAGAATATTTTCTATGTGCTCCCTTGGCATGGAATGGAGATATACAACAGTCTATAATTTTGTGGTATTCTCACCATTATGGGGTCAAAAATAGAATCAAACATCACTCCAAAACAGCTAGTGAAGGGTAGAAAAGTAAAACAGAAAGAAAATGTGGAAAGGAAATAAGTTCAAGGTTCAAGGTTCAAAATAGGGGCGATGAAATATTTTCATCATAGCCTTTCAGCTTTATATGCCCCTTCGTTGTTGTATATTGTTTTTGGTCAGGTCTTAAGCGAGCCCAGGATTTATTGTTATTTTTTCAATCTTAACCATCAAAAACATACCTAATATCAGTAAATGTGTGATGTTTGTTGATAAGATTTTTAAATGAATTAATATTTGGTGCACGCTTTATATCAGGTGTTAGTTTATTCCAAATAGGTGCTACTCTCTGACTGACTGAATATTTCCTTATGTTAGTATTGGCATGCTGGATTTGTATTTTATCACAACTGTTACGTGTTATATTGGTTAGTGCAAGCTGAAAAAAACATGACGGTCAATATCATCAAGGTTATTGAAAATCTTATAAGTTTGGATTAAACCCCCTCGTATTCTTGCTTTGAGGGATGATAATTTTAGGAATCTCAGTCTTTCTTCATATGTATAATTGTTTATGTTATGTATTAACTTTGTAGCCCTCCTCTGTACTTTCTCAATTTCTGTTGACTGCCTTTTTTAATATTACATTTCCGTATTCAAGGAACGGTCTTACCATTGCTTTATATAATCTAAGGAAGGTATTTTTATCAAGGTATGTAAAAGTTCTTTTTATAATGCCTATCATCCGAGTAGCTTTGTTTACAACATGTGTAATGTGCCTGTCAAACATTAAGCCTTTATCGTTAGATTGTTCGTCTGTGTGTTTGTCTGACTTTGTTCAAGTTTGGAAGGCTGTGCCAGTCTTGAATGGAAGTTACTCTGTGTTGGGTTTTCTTGTGGGAGCAAAAAATACCCCACTTGTTTCCTGTATCAAAAGTTACTCTCAAATCCTTTTCTTCTTCACATGAGGTTATGGTAACATCTTGAGTTCCAATTTTTGTATTGTAATCTAGTTTAGGGTTTGTATTACCATTGTGTAATACTTTGCATTTAGTGGCATTAAAATATTGGTTCCATGTATTGGACCAATCAGTGAGTCGATCAATATCATTTTGCATTTTATGGTGTTCAGATGGTGAAATATATAATTTAGTATCATCTGCAAAGATCTTGCACGTGCTTTTTAACCCATTTGGCAAGTCATTAATAAATATTGTAAACAATACTGGCCCGAGAATGCTACCTTGTGGGATTCCACTAATGACATCAGCCTTACTGGAAACAGATGATCCAACTTTAACATATTGTATTCTATTTCTTAAGAAATCTTCAATCCAGATGAATATTTTCCCTAATATCCCATATGATTTAAGTTTATTAAGTAATCTTGCGTGAGGTACAGAGTCAAATGCCTTGCGAAAATCTAAGTATAAAACATCAATACTTTCACCACTATCAATTACTTTAGTAAAATCCTCCATAACTTCAAGTAACTGTGTAACACAAGATCTATGTTGACGAAAGCCATGCTGACACTTGGCATACAACTCATTTTCTTTCATATGGTTCACTATAATATCTCTTACTATTGATTCAAGTATTTTGCAAGTCACACTTATTAAGCTTACGGGTCTGTAATTTCCAGGATCGGTTCTAGTTCCCTTTTTAAAAATGGGAATTACTGTTGCAACCTTCCAGTCATTAGGTAAAATTCCTTCTTCAATGGATTTATTAAAAAGTACACTAAGAGGGCTGGCTAGCTCTGCACTAAGCTCCCTCAAGACTCCAGATGGAATTTCATCTGGCCCTTGTGCTTTATTCGGATTTAGATTTTCAAGCTTCTTTTTAACTATTTCTGGAGTGATGCATACATCATATACTGTTTTCCCTTTAGAGTTACATTTTGGTTCTATATCTGGTATATTACATCTATCTTCTCGTGTAAATACACTAGCAAAGAAGTTGTTTAAAATCTCGGCTTTATCCTCATCCTTTGTCATAGTATTTCCATCTTGTGCCCTTAAGGGTCCTATACCTACCCTCGCCTTGGTTTTTGACTGGACGTACTTCCAAAAAGCTTTTGGATTTGATTTACATTCCTGGACAATTTTTTCTCAAACTCCTTTTTACTTGTCCGTGCCTGTCTACTACATTCATTTCTTATCTTTATATATACTTGGTAATCTCTCCCTTCTTTTGTCCTTAGGAACTTCTGATATAGATTGTATTTCTTTCTTATGAGTTTCATCAGTTTTCTATCCATCCATTTTGGTTTCACCCTTCCATTTTTATTTCTTTTACATTGTGGGATATTCCTCTGCATAGCCTAGTTGCTCAAAAACTAAAATTTCTATGTAAACAGTATGAAATGTAAGGGGAGATCTTTGAGCCTATACTTCAGGATCCATTTCAGGATGCAAGGGAGGACAAAAGGTGTCCTTTTTTTTTTCAAGAGCATTTATGGATATGAGTGCATGAGGGAATAATTAATCAGGGAGGGCAGGAGCACAGGAGGTGTGTGTGGGTGGAGAGATGAGGAGGGGCTGTAGGGTGGGAGATATATACGTGTTTAGAATAGTGTTGAAGCAACAGAAATGCAGAATTATTGTTGTAGTACATTACAGAGTTATTGCTGAAGTACAATTACCTTTTTATGATATAACATAAAAGCATGTTGGCTCATGTACATTCTCTTTATAAATGAAACTCAAATTTTCTCAATAGTTAGAAAAAATAAGCATTGCTGGATTAAAAAAAAAGAAAGAAAAGACAAAGCTTTACACAAGGATCTATTAGTTTTTAGTTTTATCTGCAAGAAAATGGATTGCATGCAAAATTTTCCAGCCAGGGAGACTTTTAAGGTTTTTTTGGTTTTTTTGGTTTTTTTTTTTTTTTTTGCAGTACTTTGTGTGCAACAACAATGTATTGCAGTGTTTTCCTCTTACTACAAGCAACTAGATAAATAACAACAAACACAGCCTGTTACTGTGTTTGTCGAGAACGCCCAGTTTAGCTGTTATTTTGTTTCAAAACAGAGTGATTGAGGGCGGAAAATGAAGCAAAATTTAGAAAGAGAGGCAGTTAGTTACCGCCAAGGACATGTATACAAACAAAGCACAGGACAAGACACAATGCATTTCAACCTCTTGGGTCTTCTTCAGGCAAAAAACCCCAAACATTTAGGACAGTGAAAACGAAGAACAAGAAACCACTATTTCCTCTCCCATGGTGGCCTTGTTTCCGTCCGGTGGCCATTTTTTTGTGTGCATTGAATATGAGAAGATAAGTGGTTTCTCATTCTTCGTTTTTACTGTCCTAAATGTTATTTTCTTTTTGTCTGAAGAAGACCCCAGAGGTCAAAATGTATTGTGTCTTGTGCTTTGTTTGTCAATGTCCTTGGCGGTAACTAACCCCCTCTCTTTCTAGATTTGTGTGATTTTGGTTAAGGATCTAACGCGTTTTGGCTTTCCCTTTGCACTGTCACTGACTTATACATGAGATTTCATAGAAACCTTACTGGTTTACTGGAAATACAGTTTTAAGCCCTCTTTACATTAACTACATTTCCTGAGATCTTTATCACTATGGGGCACCAGTCTAGATGTACCTGTCATTTACTGATTTCGCCAAACTTGGTTGTCATTATAGTGCTGAGCATAGATCTGACTCAGTTACTCCTCCTTCACCCCCCTCTCTCTTCATTCTCTCTTTCTCTTTTCTCTCTCTCTCTCTCTCTCTCTCTCTCTCTTAAACTCTCTTAA
>CM065735.1:43083840-43098840 GCA_033310375.1 Conus canariensis
ACTTTTTGTATGTCTGTGTGTGGTGTGTTTGTGTATGTGTGTGTGTGTGTGTGGGGGGGGGGGGGTGGAGGTGGGTGGGTAGGGTGGTGAGGGTGAGTGAGTAAGTGAGAGAATCTAGATAGAGAGGAACTCAGGGGAAAGAGCTCAAGAGAAGTTATAACGCAGCAAGGTTTGACTAAGCCCAAGAGAGATTCCTGTGCATAATTTTTCTTTCTGGTCGACTGATCAGAGTTAGCGGAAAAGATTGGGAAGGGAAGGAAGGGGCGGGGAGGGGGGGGGGGGGGGGATTGTGGACCTGTAGTAGTGTGGATGGGGTTGGTTTTTATCAATTTAGTCTGCCTGTAATGAAGAGGTCTTTTTTTTTAAAACCTTTTTTTGAATACAGGATCCAACACACCTCTATTAACAACCCCCCTCCCCTGCACCTCCATCCTCTCCCCTTACTTTAACCTACATCTGTCATGTCATGTCCCTTCATGGGTCTCTTTCTGATTGTAGTGCCTGCATGTACTGTTGTTACTCTGTCAGGTTTTTTTCCCCCCCTTCTGGGGGTCTTAATTTTCTCCCTGTGTTTGGTTTCTGTGTCAGAGTGTGTCTCTCTTACATAGATTTACTTTATCTAGACTCCACGAAAACTTTGTTCAGAGATGTCCCACCTGACGTGATCTTTGAATTTCTGAAAGAGATGACCATTTTTCATCTGATCTAAGATTTCACAAAAGAAAGGTTTTTAATAAAGTTTCTGGCGCGTTTTTAGGTGTATCTTAAAGAGTGGGGAATGGTGGTGTTTTTTGTTGTTGTTGATTTGTGAGTTGATTTTAACGTGGTGACAACCCTGATATGGATACGGGAGCTGGAATAGCTCAGTTGGTAGAGCGCCTGACTCGTAATCTTGGTGATCCTGGGGTTGCGGGTTTGAATATCCGCCGGGGCGTTTCGGTACAGGGGGATTTTTCCCTCGGAGTTAACATTAGTTCTGACTCCATTTCCCATACAGTCCTTCGAATGAGACTGTAAACCGAGGTTCCGTGTGTGAACGCACGCATAATATCTTGCACACACGTGAAATCCCATCACCAACTTTCGGAAGAGTAGGCCAGTTTGGCCGTTGGTATGGATGACACGTTACACACAGCATGCACCCTGCGTAAGAAATGGAAAGAATGAAGGAAGTAAAGAAACTGAGTGAACGATATTGACTGGATGACACGGGAAACAACTGAATGAAGCGCCAACTGGCAGCTCTTCAGTCGGCACTACCCAGGTAGGCAGCCCGTTGTGTAAGCGAGTGTTGATTGTAAAGCGCTTAGAGCTTGGTCTCTAGCCGAGAATAGGCGCTATATAAGTATTCATTATTATTATTATTATATGGCCCTTTGCAGCAGGCTGGGCTATAAGCTATATTACCTTACCTTATCTAGGGCTCTGCTGATGTCAATCTCAGTGTATGCATCTGCATAGCTGTTTTTCTGTCACACTGCCCATCTCTCTCGCAGATCTCTCTTTTTCTTTTTGTCTTGAGCACCTTTTTTGTTGTTGGGTAAATTTTGATTATGAGCTTATCCCTAGTTTAATAAGAGTCCTGTGTTATGAAGTTTACAGGAAAAAAGACCTTTTTGAAAGATGTGGAGGAACAATAGATTAATAAACAAATACCAGCTGCTGTGTGCTACAATGGTTAGTCTGACAGATTGGGGGGTGCTGGGAGTTCCATCAAGGCTGTGAGATATTTGGTCCTGAACAGCTCCTTACTTGAGTCATTGACAATAACCGCGCTAGGAGTTATGCAAACCAGTCCTAAAGCCAACTTTTCTGCACTGTCACTCAACAACCTGTGTCAGAACTGGTCCCAGAGGAACAATAACTTTGATATAGGTACTTTGAAAAGGGGCTCCAGGATAGACTAAGGCTTTGCCAAGATCTGTCTATTGTCTGTTGACAGGAGACTTGAACTTTGTACATTTTTCACACCATCAGCGTCTGGCTTTGCTTTTACTTGTTGAAGAGGAAAATATGGAGTTTTGTAGGTTTTCCCCATGGTAGCAAGCTAAGATCTGAGACCATGAACGATCACAATGATGGCAGACTGCAGAGCTGTGTTTTTAGGGAATGAAGACTGTGTGTCTTTGAATCAGTATCAGAACCAAAGTATATGATGTAAGCTTACTGTGACAAAACATAATTACAAACAAAACAAAACAAAACAAAACAAAACAAAACAACCCTGCCACTATCCACATGGATTTGAAAATTGATTAGACCATGATGCTTCTTGAAAATTAATGTATATATGTATACAGACTTTTTTTTTTCATTCTGACACAACATTTGTTCATATTTAGCTGCTGGTCTCATAAAAATAAACTGGTCCTTGGGACCAGCACCTCGAAAAAGTTTGGGTATTCTACTTTTGCAAATGGTATTTTACTGGCTATCACCAGTTAATGCGACCATGAACTTGAATGTGCTATGGGTTCAAATGGGATGACTTGAACCACAGTCCCATCAGTGTCATTCAACTAATGGATGATCCCCTTTTGAGAGCAGTTTGCTCAAATGATTTTAGCCAACGTTGCTGTTGTCTGTAGATATCGCTTTGAGTTTATCGGAGGTCTGGTTGAGGATTCACCATCCAAGGCACCAAGCACAGCCCTGACATGGTCTTAGACCAAACTGGAACGCCACAGTATTGTCTTCACCATCCTCATTGACCATCATCAAAAAGAAAGTCAAGTTCTGTGGCCATTCATAAGCTGCTCTGGTGGATACCCCAATTTCTGCTCTCAGAGTCTGAAAGTTCATGGAGTCTGTCAGTAGATGGACATTGAGACACCTTGTGACGTCGGGTACTCTCTCACACTGTCTTCGAGGCAGGACAGTTGTTGAGTAGGATCATAGCAGGTGATATCTTTTGGAATCAGAGCAGGCACCAGTGAATACCATCAAACAATTCAACAAGTGTGGCCTGACTGCACACCCACCAAACCTGCTCAGCAGCAATGCAGTATGTCCTCACGGTAACCTGAAAATTGATGCTGATGGCTCTCTTTGGACTACAGGTGCTGTGGTGTCTAGTTAGATTGGCCATATATAGCCGTAGCTGAGTATGGGACTAGGAGAGCCAGAATAAACAGCATTGAAGTAATGCCACTGTTGGTAGAGCACAGAAGGTGAGATAGAAGAAACAAACCGCATAAGAAGCTAACATTGAAGCTCCACTCTGCTTCAAGAATTAATTTGCAAAGTGAGACGGCTGCAGGCGGAAATCGAAACAGATCTTAAATAAATGTTAGTGAACCGCCAAAAAATGGGGGGGGGGGGGGGGGGGGGGGGGGGGGGGGGGGGGGGGGGGGTTGCAGTTCACTAACATTTATTTAAGATTTGTCAAGAATTTATGTTGAATAGTAAAAGCGACCAACACTGTATAAATGCAAATTTTCGGTTTATTTAAAACCTTCCTCAAGCTATAATGCAGAATTAATGTCATTGTTAAGTCCTGTGATTAACTGTGTTTTGTTGTTAGTTGTGATTAATGTATTCATTACAGTCGATGTGTACTACTGGAGATTAAGATTAAGATTAAAATTATAGTCCCATCAACAGCAAAGGGTATCTCAGGACTGTCACCATGTTTCAGTCTACCACGTATATTACTCCTGGAGGAAACTGAAACTGAATCAGTGTTGTGCAGCTCCCCGAAGACAATGTCAGTGGCGGCATGGGAGAACGGCATTGGAACCATGCGGACATTGGATACTCTGGCGTGTGTAGCTAGACCCGGTGACAAGGTAAGACCTCCAGGGCAGGCTGGGATAGCAGTCTGTCATGGTTGGATGCTGTCTGGGAGTGTGTGTTGCGCCCTTTGAACCCAGCCAACAAGCCATCTTGTGGCAACATCAGTGCCCAAACCATTATGAAGTTGGGAAGGAAATTATTTTTTTTTATTGAACGAAAAGGAGAGGTCTTCAATATTTCTCTCCGGTGTTAGTCAGATTGATAGAAAAAAAAATATGGAAGAAAAATACAGGGAAAAAGACCTGTTGGTAACCGTTTTATTTGTTTGTTTGTTTGTTTGTTTGTTTTTTAAAGGGAGTGGACTGGGGGATGTGTCATTTTCTTCTGATTTTGTTCCCTTTAAGAAAGTAAACATTATGTCATATATTTCACAAATGATCTGTTTTCTCTTTTATTTTGTTTGGGCTGTTGATGTTGGTAGATGTGCCTGTTGGCTTTTTTCTTACCCATCCCCCCGTTTTGTGTGTGTGTGTGTGTGTTTGTTTGTCTGTTTTTGCCTTCTACCTCCAGGCACAATGTGTCACATTCTTTCTTCCTTTTTGTCCTCTCTCTTTCCACTCTCTCTCTCTCTCTCTCTCTCTCTCTCTCTCTCTCTCTCTCTCTCTCCATTCTTTCCCTGCTGCTTGAAAATGGAAATTGTTTTGTACTCACCACTTCAGAAATAGATAGTTGATGGTAGATGAAAATTAGTAGTGTAGTACTACTTTTTGTAAGCGGAACTATCTAATACCTGTACACTTAACATGGAAGTACATATAATGTTATTCATCTTGCGTAGATGTTTGCTTTAGAACATTTTGTAACTAAGTGGTCACTTGGCAGTGAATTTGCCAAGAAATAATCTTGATGGATCTTGGTATGGAACTTGATATTTTTTGCTGTCTTGTGGACAGTTTACAGGGAAAACTTGCAAGTATTATTTCTGTACTTTCCTTTTTGTTGAAGCATTTCTTTCTGCAGGTTCTTTTACCGTTGGGGAAGTATGCTGGTGAGACAAGCATTTTGTATGTGTGTGTGTGTGTGTGTGTATGATGGACTGCCATATATTGTAGGGAGTGTTTTTCATCTTCTTTTTCAGTCCTGTAGATCTGTGCTGTGTTGACTGGCTGTCTCGGCCATTTTGACAGACTTTGAGTTTGACGCCCAGCTTTGTTGACCTACGTTTTTCATTTTGAATTTTGAAAGACACACATTGTTCTTCCTCTTCTTCTTCTTCTTCTTCTTTTTTTTTTTTCTCTTCATCTTTTTAATCTTGTGTGTTCTTGTTTTAGTTTTAATTCTTCTTCTTCTTCTTCTTCTGTTTGTTATTATTATTATTATTATCATCATCATCATCATTATTTTTATTCTCATGTGCATTTTGTGCTGAAATTAAGAGCGTGAGAAAGGGGGAACATGGGTTTTATTGCACATATATAGTGTGTGTGTGTGTGGTGTGTGTGTGTGTGTATAAATTGTGTAAAAGTCTGTTTCAAAATGATTTCAGACAAATTCTTTTGAAAATCTAAGGAAAGAGAGAGGGAGAAGGGAGGTGGGGGGGGGGGGTTAGCAGATGGGAGGGGGAATTGGGGTGGTGATGGTGGTAAATGATCAGATGATTAAAGCAAGAGATGAAGACCTTAGAAGGTATGAGGAAAAGGAAGGGAAGAAAGAAAAGTTTCAGAGCATATGTGATTGTAGGTGTATGTATGTATCATTGTATGTGGACATGCATGCTTACACACAGGAAGAAATGCAGACATGATAGTGATAATTTGTCTTTTTAATGCATGAAACTTTCTGTGCATATTGATACAATGTCTGCGCTGATTGTTCCATTCTAATAAGTAGTATGCAACAACAGTAAGATAAAAGGCCTACCTGTAATACTAGATGATTATATTTCGTGAAAATCTGTCAGACTACTTTGCACTTGGCCGATTAATTAATCAACTCTGTTGTCTGTGTTTTAGTTTACACTTTACCTCTTCTGGTACAGATTTGGTAAACAACTTATTGTTTTTCCATAAGGGGTATATTTAGGAAGAAATGAAGGGGGAGGGGGGGGGGGGGGGGGAGGAGAAAATTCTGAGGTTTTTTTTTTTTTAATTTCTGGTCGCTCTTTTTGACTCAAACATGTCATCTTCCTTTGCAATTATGTGCTGTTTTTTTTGTTTTTTTTCTTCCTTACCCTGGTAGTCTTTTCAACTGTCTTCTTTGTACAGGGCAGTGTTGAGTTACTCTCTTTCCTCTAGTATTATAACCTAGTCTACCTGTGAGGTTGTAATCTGATAATTAAACAGGTAGATTGTAACCACTGGAATGGGAACTAATTGACCAGTCTGCAGTGTTCTTAGTCAGCTGGGGCCTTTTTCATCCCTCTGTCTGTTCCATTCCTCCCCCCCCCCCCCCCCCCCCCTACCCCAGTGGCATTACATGCTATCCTGTTCAGCTACCCATCTACAACCAAACCCAGCTCTTCCAGCTCCCACAATCCACAGGGAGCAGTCGGAATTAGGTCCTTTTGCGGCCTTTTCTGTGACGCCGACATGTTTGTATTGATTTTTGGATGGTTTTGGTTTGTTTTGTTTTGTTTTGTCTTTTGTTTGTCTTGTGTTTTGCTTCTTTTTTTTTTTTTTTTTTTTTTTTTGTTTTAAACTGAGCAGACTGGCTGACACATTCATGGCAGTCTAGTCTTGTTTGCCTTAGGGATTTGAATCTAGACGAGCTGAGCTGTGGCACACCTAAAGATGTCAGTGGTTGGGCTAAAAGGAGTCATTGCAGAAGAGGGCATCTTTATTAAGGATGTCAGTGAAGTTAAGCTAAAATGAATTGTTGTATAGATTCACTATGTGTTGTTTGTTTAAAAAATTGATGACAGTAAGTTTCTTTCTTGTTTCTTTTTTTTTTTCTCTCTCGTTCTCTCTCTCTCTCTTTTCTACATGTGATGACATTCCTGTGAGGAGGGGAGGGGAGGGGAGAGTGGTGGTGGTGGAAAAGGGTAGGGTAGGTGGGTAGGTGATATGAGATGGAATGGGGGTGGAGGGATGATTTAGCAGAGAGTGCACTAGGGTCTGGTCACACAGTGATGCTGAGGAGGAGGAGGAGGTATTTGGCACTATGTGAAACAAAGAAGCGGCTGTGGCATATTCCTGCTCTGGGTGCTTGCGCTTTTTTTTTTTTTTTTTTTTTTTAGTCATGTTTTCCATTTTTTTCCTTCCAATCCTAGTTACATACATGCAACACATAGATGCGCACATACATACATGCACACACATACAAACCATACAGACACACATGCACACAGATACATATACACTCAGAGATGGACATGCAAGCAGGCAGGCATGCAGGCACCTAGGCATACACGCACATGGTAAACACACACACACACACACACACACACACACACACACACACACACACACACACACACACAAATCCACACACACACAAATGCACACACACACACACACACACACACACACACACACACACACACACACACACACACACACTCTCTCTCACTTGCACGCACACGCAAACTCTACCCATGCATCTTCAGCAGCTGGTGTGATTAAGAGCATCAGAATTGCAACTACAGTTGTTTGTATGTGTGAGTTAGGCATGTTCATGTGTGTGTATATGTGTGTGTGTGTGTGTGTGTGTGGGTTTGTGTGTGTGTGTATGTATGTGTGTGCATGTGTGTTTATGTTTTTGCATATGTGTATGTGTGCGTGTACTATGCTTTATTATTTTTTTTCTGTGTATATTTTACTTTGACCAAATATAGTGATTCCTGTCAAACTCAAAGGGGGAAGTTTGAAAGACGCATGTTCAGTGTATTCTTGTTCCAGCCAGTGCATATATCCAGTATCACTTTAGATCAGACTGCATTAAACAGCTTCGGCTACTGATATAACTACTACTACTACTGCTGCTGCTAGTGTATTACTTCTATAAAATTACCGCTGGTGTTACTGGTACTATACAGCCACTACTTCATCTGTTATTGTTTATAACTACTCTGTTGCTGCTACAACTACAGCTACTACTACAACTACTGCTGCTGCTGCTGTTCGTGCTGGTGTTAAGAGTAGTACTTCTGCCGTAACCAGTTTCAGTTTTATTAGGAGGGTTCACTGCATGCAGACTACTTAATACACTACAGCACTTCAGTCATATACACCCGAAGTTAGTACTGATGAAAAAAGAAGAACAACAAACCACAATAATGACATAAGAACATAACAAAAAAAGTGGACTGGAACAGACTACAGCATTACTGAAAACATGTCAGTGTACATACGAAATATAGTGCAGAGTAGTGTTTATATTGTATACAGTACAAAACAGAACAGCGAATTTTAAACATATGTGTCATCATCAGACGTCGCATCTGTAGCCATTTAGGGAGTGTTCTTTGGTGTGTTTTTGATGTCTGTTATTTGTGACGTCTGTCATATTGTATTCTTCTTTCCTGTTGCGTTTGTCTCTCTGTTGCGTATATTAGCCTACAGATTATTTCTCTGCATAGACCTGTGTCTGTTTGCAACATGTGTGTTAGTTTGAATTTGTGTGTGTTTGTGCCAGTAGTTTGTGTTCATGCAATGCGATGTACCTGGATGGATTTACATGAAATGTGGTTGACACAAAATTGGGCTGATCCCCAAGGAAAATTTCAGCCCCTTCATTTTTCATTAAGTGTGACGGTAGTCTTTATGCTGTACATTAGAAAAGACATTGAAGGGGGTAAGGTGGGAGGCAGCATGGTGGGGGGTGGGGGTGTAGAAAGAAGGCATCAAAATGTATTAATTAACTCTTCATTGACTGCATGAGCCGTTGAATTCTATCATGTGAATGGAACTGTTTGTCACACCTGTGTAGAGTAGCCTTTCATCTCCAGGATGAGAGAGACTTCTTCACTGACAAGGCCTGGTTGCCTCAGTTCACCCTTGGTAGAGCTCTACCAGAGACATGCCTTCTAGAAGTCTGTGCTGCATGGTAGCTGCCAGAGACATGCCATGTAGAAGTCTGTGCTACATGGTAGCTGCCAGAGACATGCCATCTAGAAGTCTGTGCTACATGGTAGCTGCCAGAGACATGCCATGTAGAACTAGAAGTCTGTGCTACATGGTAGCTGCCAGAGACATGCCATGTAGAAGTCTGTGCTACATGGTAGCTGCCAGAGACATACCATGTAGAAGTCTGTGCTACATGGTAGCTGCCAGAGACATGCCATGTAGAAGTCTGTGCTACATGGTAGCTGCCAGAGACATGCCATGTAGAAGTCTGTGCTACATGGTAGCTGCCAGAGACATGCCATGTAGAAGTCTGTGCTACATGGTAGCTGCCAGAGACATGCCATCTAGAAGTCTGTGCTACATGGTAGCTGCCAGAGACATGCCATGTAGAAGTCTGTGCTACATGGTAGCTGCCAGAGACATGCCATCTAGAAGTCTGTGCTACATGGTAGCTGCCAGAGACATGCCATGTAGAAGTCTGTGCTACATGGTAGCTGCCAGAGACATGCCATCTAGAAGTCTGTGCTACATGGTAGCTGCCAGAGACATGCCATCTAGAAGTCTGTGCTACATGGTAGCTGCCAGAGACATACCATCTAGAAGTCTGTGCTACATGGTAGCTGCCAGAGACATACCATGTAGAAGTCTGTGCTACATGGTAGCTGCCAGAGACATGCCATGTAAAAGTCTGTGCTACATGGTAGCTGCCAGAGACATGCCATGTAGAACTAGAAGTCTGTGCTACATGGTAGCTGCCAGAGACATGCCATGTAGAAGTCTGTGCTACATGGTAGCTGCCAGAGACATACCATGTAGAAGTCTGTGCTACATGGTAGCTGCCAGAGACATACCATGTAGAAGTCTGTGCTACATGGTAGCTGCCAGAGACATGCCATGTAGAAGTCTGTGCTGCATGGTAGCTGCCAGAGACATGCCATGTAGAAGTCTGTGCTGCATGGTAGCTGCCAGAGACATGCCATGTAGAAGTCTGTGCTACATGGTAGCTGCCAGAGACATGCCATGTAGAAGTCTGTGCTACATGGTAGCTGCCAGAGACATGCCATCTAGAAGTCTGTGCTACATGGTAGCTGCCAGAGACATGCCATGTAGAAGTCTGTGCTACATGGTAGCTACCAGAGACATGCCATGTAGAAGTCTGTGCTACATGGTAGCTGCCAGAGACATACCATCTAGAAGTCTGTGCTACATGGTAGCTGCCAGAGACATGCCATGTAGAAGTCTGTGCTACATGGTAGCTGCCAGAGACATGCCATGTAGAAGTCTGTGCTACATGGTAGCTGCCAGAGACATGCCATCTAGAAGTCTGTGCTACATGGTAGCTGCCAGAGACATGCCATCTAGAAGTCTGTGCTACATGGTAGCTGCCAGAGACATACCATCTAGAAGTCTGTGCTACATGGTAGCTGCCAGAGACATGCCATCTAGAAGTCTGTGCTACATGGTAGCTGCCAGAGACATACCATCTAGAAGTCTGTGCTACATGGTAGCTGCCAGAGACATGCCATCTAGAAGTCTGTGCTACATGGTAGCTGCCAGAGACATGCCATGTAGAACTAGAAGTCTGTGCTACATGGTAGCTGCCAGAGACATGCCATGTAGAAGTCTGTGCTACATGGTAGCTGCCAGAGACATGCCATGTAGAAGTCTGTGCTACATGGTAGCTGCCAGAGACATGCCATGTAGAAGTCTGTGCTACATGGTAGCTGCCAGAGACATGCCATGTAGAAGTCTGTGCTACATGGTAGCTGCCAGAGACATGCCATGTAGAAGTCTGTGCTACATGGTAGCTGCCAGAGACATGCCATCTAGAAGTCTGTGCTACATGGTAGCTGCCAGAGACATGCCATGTAGAAGTCTGTGCTGCATGGTAGCTGCCAGAGACATGCCATGTAGAAGTCTGTGCTACATGGTAGCTGCCAGAGACATGCCATGTAGAAGTCTGTGCTACATGGTAGCTGCCAGAGACATGCCATGTAGAAGTCTGTGCTACATGGTAGCTACCAGAGACATGCCATGTAGAAGTCTGTGCTACATGGTAGCTGCCAGAGACATGCCATGTAGAAGTCTGTGCTACATGGTAGCTGCCAGAGACATGCCATGTAGAAGTCTGTGCTGCATGGTAGCTGCCAGAGACATGCCATGTAGAAGTCTGTGCTGCATGGTAGCTGCCAGAGACATGCCATGTAGAAGTCTGTGCTACATGGTAGCTGCCAGAGACATGCCATGTAGAAGTCTGTGCTACATGGTAGCTGCCAGAGACATGCCATGTAGAAGTCTGTGCTACATGGTAGCTGCCAGAGACATGCCATCTAGAAGTCTGTGCTGCATGGTAGCTGCCAGAGACATGCCATCTAGAAGTCTGTGCGTGCTGCTGTCGCCTCCAGGGGGTGAAAAATCACAGCCCAGTAACTGTCTGAGACAGCAGGTGGAGGGCAGAGCAGGGAAAGGGGAAGAAAGTGCCCCTAGGAAATGAATTAACACAAACATGGTTAAGTTCATTACAATCAGTATGAGAGGATTTTTTTTTTAGCCTTTACTAGAGGATCCAAAAGAAAAGAAAAATCCAAATGTGCCAGCAAGATAAAGTTTTCATCAGTAATAAGTAAGAAGGATTAACTTCTGCTGCCATTAAACCATTGAAGTACACATAACTCCACATTGAAACTCTTTGTGGTACCCAGTGAGTCATTGACATATTTGATTCTGGTTGCAGGACTTTGACAAGAACTCTCTCTTCCAACATGTGAACAGAAAGAAAGATAACCTCTTGGCTCTTATTCGCCACTGGCTAGAGCGATGCGAGCCTGAGTAGTGTTGAGGACTTGTAGGATTAGTTTTAAAGCTATACTATCATCCTGAAGTGTGTGCATCTGGTCTGTGTTCAGCACTGGTCATTAGAAATAGTGAAATGTCCTATGGTCTCATTGAAACAGTCTGTAGTATTGATATAACATTATTTGAATCTTGCTGAGTGACATTGTTATGAAACCAACTGTACAAGATACTTTGTTCTGATAAAACTGGGCTAACTTCATGCGATAGGTTATAGACAATAATCAGGAACCAATCAGGTTTTGTGAATATTTAACATATGTGTACATTTGTATTCCTGCTTACGTAGCATTCTTTTAACCAATCACATAAAAAATGCTGATGATAGAATGGATGAAAGCTGGGCCATGGCATATCATTATCAAAGCAAATGATAAATAAACAAATAGGAACTAATAAAGGAGAGAGGGTATCCATTATACATTACTAGAAATGATGAAAAAAAAAATATGCATTAGTGCTTGTAGTAAATAGAACTGATATGCTGCTTATGTTCCATTGACAAATGCGCTTTAAATGATGAGGAAAAGTGTTGCTCTGCTGTATGCAAATTTGGAAGTTATGTGTGATTAATCAATAATTATGATGTGTAGAACTTTCACAACATCATTTTTTGGAGAGGCCAGAAATTCAGTTTTTAGTTGTTGTGTTCACTGTGGTAAACGTAACAAAATGATCAAAGAAGAAAGTGACAGTCTGCCAATGAACAAATCACTCAAACAGACTTTTGTAGTGTTGAACACACACAGACACAGACACACACACACATGCGCACACACCCAAGTACATACACAGATGCGCATGCGTGCACACATACACACACACGCACATGCACACGCACACACACACACACAGAACAGCAAGACATAGCTGAATTGGAGTCAAGTCTGGTGGTCAGAAAATAAGGAATTCGTGAGATTTTGATGAATAAGGGCCAAGCCTTTTGGTCAGAAAACAAAACCTGAACTGGAGATGGATGAATTGGAGTAAAGCATTTTGGTCAGAAAACAAAGTGTTAAGTTGAAATTGATAAAAGTGGAGTATAGTCTGTTGGTCCCCTCCCATAAAAAAAAAATGGTGAATTAGTTTTAAATCAGTTGGGCTGATAACAGGTGATGAAAGAGTTAACAGGAGATTTTGATGATGAATTAAAGTAATGTCTGTTGCTAAGAAAACAAAAATTTAACAGGATGGGAATAATTTGTAGGTGTGTTTGTTGGTAACAACACTGTGAATTAAGTGGAGGTTGATGAACTTTCATAGTGGTATAACTTCTTACGTAGAAAACAAAGAGTGAAGTAGAGGTTGATGATTTAGAATAGTGAACATAAGTCAGGTGACAATGGGTTAATTGGGGGTTGCTATGTTGGAGTAAAGTCTGTTGGGCTGAAAACAAAAGATTTAACTGGAGGCTGATCATTGGATGTAAGTCTGCACGTCAGAAAACAAAGTGAAATGAAGGCTGATGAATTGATGGACAGTCTGTTGCTGAGAAAACAAAGAATGAACCAGAGGCTGCTGAATTGGAGCAATGTCTGTGAATGTGAAAGCAGAAGCCAAAAAAGTTAATAATAGTAGCAGAACTTTGGTGAATCAGTGTAAAGCTTTTCTTGTTGTGTACCAGAAAATTGTAACATGTTTTCGAAAACTGTAGCGTTTCCATGTTGTGTGTATCTGACAACCATGATGTTCCCTTGATAACATTACGTGTTCCTGAAAACCGGGATGCGTCCCACAAATCCATGGTGTTTTCTTAAAGACCATGTGTCCCTGAAAATGATGGTGTGTACCTGAAAGCCATGATGTGTCCTTGGTTTTTTCGTGATTCATGTTTCTGAGGGCAGAAATCTGGGGTAGGCAAGTACGTAACGGCTTAAGACATGTTTGCCGCAAGGTGAAGGAGGAAGTATGGCAGCCTGTGTACGACATGTAACAGGAAAAGACCTGATCTGTTTGGTGTCAGCCCAGGGCTTTGACTACGGAGAGCACTTCAGTTGATCCGTCTTATGGGCCCTAATCTGCTTTACTGGCTTGAGCTCACAAAAGCTGGGAACGATTAGCAGAGTGCCGTTGACTTTGGCAATCATGAAGAAGGGGTTCTGCGTCAAGATCTTTTAGCGGGGACAGAGTATCGAGTCACCACCGCCTCTGTCGCAAACTACATGCACAGTAGGCTAGAAGTATTGCATTTTTTTTTGCTTTGCCAGAGGGCAAATCTCTGTTAGACTTAACCTGGACTAAGGTTTATTATGTAAGAGCTGTGTGACTAGAAAGCCTGTAACCATGGTGATAAATGTGCCAGGATTAGGGGAGATGAGAGGGGGCAGAGAGACAGAGACAGAGAGAGGTAAAGAAATGAACAAAGAAAATCAGTGGAACATTACAAACTCTTTGAAAGAGAAACATGCTGGCCTCCGGTGATCAAAGTACAATGCCAATAAAAACATAGCGCTAAACTCTGAGGAGTGGAAAATGGGTGAAGGGTTATGGAAAGAAGTGAAGCAGCATCGATTGTTTCTAGCAGGCCATGGAAACGGTTCTTTTTCCCATATTATTGTTTATATATTTAGTTAGTTCATTTGTAAGTTTTGCAACAAAATTCATTTTTTAAATCCTGTTAATATCCATCTCTTTAGACATGGACACAGCTGTTATATAATTTCTTTTAGTTTTGAATATAAGCCACAAACATATTTCACAAGTTCACAATTTCGCAATAGGTGTTGTGAATTCTGAGTGTCAGGCAGCCTTTTTTTTTTCTCAAATGTCATTTGTTCCTTGCACTAGACATTAAATTGATCAACAAAAGAAGAAGAAAAAAGACAGTGATGTTTGTGGCACTTGAGATTTCTTGATTCCTTCCAAAATCTGCCATGATAGGGGCGGGGCGGGGGGGGGGGGGGGGGGGGGGGAGGAGAGGGGTAATGGAAAAAAATCCCAACATGTTTCATGAATGTCTGGGATGACAGGTAATACAAGAGATCTTTTCTTTATGAGCCAGCTCTTTTATCAGTTCTGGCTTTCAGGAGTCAGAAGGCTTTCAGTAAAAACACAGCAATCCCTTCTCATGGCATGGTTTTCTGACAGCGAGACAGAAGAGTAGATTTGGTTGTTTTTTTTTCCTCATTGACAGCCCAACGTTGTAGAAACAGTTGAAACATGAAGTTTTGGACCGGTTAGCAGTTTGAAACAAGAGCCGAAAACACAGTTTAGTTCTGAAAGGTTACAGCAAGTGCTTGCTTGTATTATGAATTGATAGTTAGGGAGAAAACAGAAATATGTACAGCAGTTGCTATTCGGATAGTATATACAGTATTATCATCAGAAGAAAATTTGATGTGCTTTTGAA
>CM065735.1:43103840-43108840 GCA_033310375.1 Conus canariensis
TTCTGGAAATGTTTGGCTTCACTCCGGTCAGGAAAAGGTTGGCTTCTGGAGATGTTTGGCTTCACTCCGGTCAGGAAACGATTGGCTTCTGGAGATGTTTGGCTTCACTCAGGTCAGGAAAAGGTTGGCTTCTGGAGATGTTTGGCTTCACTCCGGTCAGTAAAAGATTGGCTTCTGGAGATGTTTGGCTTCACTCAGGTCAGGAAAAGGTTGGCTTCTGGAGATGTTTGGCTTCACTCCGGTCAGTAAAAGATCGGCTTCTGGAGATGTTTGGCTTCACTCAGGTCAGGAAAAGGTTGGCTTCTGGAGATGTTTGGCTTCACTCAGGTTAGGCAAAGATTGGCTGCTGGAGATGTTTGGCTTCACTCAGTTCAGGAAAAAATCGGCTTCTTGAAAATACTCACTCTTCTTAGGGTAGGGAGAGTCTGACTTCTTGAAATTTTTGGCTCAAGTCAGATTGAGGACAGATTGACTTCTTGACATTTTTGGCCAGTACATAGGATAAACGAAGGTTGGCTTATTGGATGTTTTGATTCTACATAGGATGAGGAAAGGCTTGCATGCTTGAGTTTACTTTTACTCTTTCCAGAATGAGGAAGTTTGACTTGTTGAAAACTTTTGCAGGGATAAGATTTTTTTGGGGGGGTGGGGTGGGGTGGGGGGTCTTAAATAGATAAAACTAGATGAGAAAAGATTGGTGTGTTTGAAATGTTTTATCTCTACTTTGGGTGAGGAAAGATAGGTTTCTCAACATTTTTTCCCACTAAGTAGAGTGAGGGAAGTTTGGTGTCTGAAGTGTTGCCTCTGTGTTTGGTGAGGAAAGATTCACCTTTTCAAGTTCTTGAAATGTTCGTCACCATGTAGGTGAGAAGAGGTTGTGTTTTTGAAAATGTTGGCATGGAGCTTGATTAGGAAAAATTGGTTTCATGAAAACGTTGATGCTGTAGGGCGAGGAGAATGAGTTTGCTTTTGGAAAATTTGGACTTCATGCAGGGTAAGGAAAGATGCATCTGTGCAATATGGGCAATTTTTTTTTTAGCAACTGATCAGGACTCCTTCATAAAAACATTGTGAGCAACAGAGAATCAGTTCAACATCATCTTATTAACATTCATGACATGAGTGTGGCAGAGTTACATTCAAGAAGTGAAGGAAAGGAGACAGATGTTCATTTGTTGGAACAGCCTGGACATGTGCAGAACTTTTATGTACATTGGGGCTGGGAGAGGTGTAAAGCAGACTTCTAAAAAATCTTTTTGTCTTATTTTCTGGGCCCTTTCAATGGCATTCTTCTTCCATTTATTCCTTCCCCCCTTCATCCATTCCTTCCATTCTTCTCCAACATGCTCATCATAGAGAGCAATATTTAGATGTCTTAACTGCATCAAATCACCACGAGGCAACCCACCAGAGGAGACACTGCACTTCTGCAAGTGGTGTGCATTGGTGGCAGTCCAGATCCAGCTGTCTTGTTCTGATTCAGCGTATGCAGATCTCCACCTGCTAACCCACCAGCTTCAGACAATCATTGCTCAGTTGCAGAGCCAGTGTCAATGAGCATCCCCCTCCAGAGGGAGACCACCTGCTTATTCATCCATTGACAGTCTTGTGGAAGCTGAAGACTCTGTGATAGGAACTCCCTACAAACAGGGATGTGGAAGGGAGACACACATCAAGATCACGACAGGAGACCACCTGCTCATTTATCCATTGACAGTCTTGTGGGACCTGAAGATTCTGTCATAGGAACTCCCCACAGACAGGGATGTGGAAGAGTGAATACTCAGTGATAGGAACTCCCTACAGACAGGGATGTGGAAGAGAACATGAGATATGTTTAGGATCTTCAGCAAGATCGATGAAAACGGTGCTGCGAAGGTTTTATTTTGATTTAAGACTACCAGGCCTGAGAAATACAGACACCTGCAGAAAATGTGAGCAAGTACACGGGTCCCTGTACACAAGTCAGCAATGAAAACTTTGGCGGCCGTTGTCACCAAGTAAAGTGTACGGTTACCAGAGGTAGAAACAGTGAGGTGGTTTGTCTGTTGTCAGGTGGTGGCTGGCTGCGTGGTTTCCCCTTTCTTCCCACAGCCAGAACAATAGTGGACATAGTGTTCTGTGCTTGAGTTTACCTTAATAACCAGAAACATGCTGTCAGGCTGTCTCTCACCCTCTCCCTGTCCCTCTCTCTCTCTTTGTCTCTCTCTGTCTCTCTCTCTCTCTCTCTCTCTCTCTCTGGACAGGCAAATGTTCCAAGTTATTCTCTTTTTTTTTTTGTCTTTATGAGTGCAAACAATGCAGAGGAGTCTTGTTATGAGTGTTGTGCATGCATGCAAGAAAAATTTGTGTGTGTGTGTGTGTGTGTGTGTGTGTGTGTGTGTGTGTAGAGAGAGAGAGAGAGAGAGAGAGAGAGAGAGAGAGAGTGAGAGAGAGAGAGAGAGAGAGAGAGAGAGAGAGAGAGAAAGAATGACATGGTGATAGAGAGAAACTGTGTGTGTGTGTGTGTGGGATTGTATGTTTGTGTATGTATGCATGCGTGTGTGTGTGTGTGTGTGTGTGTGTGTGTGAGTGAGTGAGAGAGAGAGAGAGAGAGAGTATGTGTGTGTGTGTGCTTTGCTGTGGTGGTTGTGTGCCCTCATGCAGAGGCTAGTATATATTTTCATTATATGATTAATGCTTGTTAACATAGACTGGCATGCATGCACACATATGTGCACACACATATACACATATACATGCATGCATACATAAGCGTGCGCACACACACACACACACACACACACACACACACACACACACACACACACACACACACACACACACAGAGCAAGAGAGAAAGAGAGAAAGAGCAAGAGAAGTTTCAAGATCTGTCTCTGTTGAAACTCCCGATCTGGCTGTTACATCGATATATTGACAGCACAATTGATATCATCTTGTGGCATAGGCTTTTACATCAATACCCTGGAACTTCCCAACAACAGTTCCCAAAAGCCCTAAAGAAAACAGGTCTTTAATGAAAGGGTTCTGTATCCAAAGCTAATGCTGGTATAAATCAAGACCTCGGCGTTCCAGAAAAGCAGGTCTTTGAGGAAGGGAGTCTTTGTACAGAACTAAAGTTGGTAGATTAACAGAGAAAGGGTCCATGAAGAGCATTCCTAAGAGTATTGAGCGTTGTCAGTATTTCCAACCTTTAAACAGACGTGTGTCTTTTATTTCACCTTGTTAGACAACGCAAACAAACAAAAAAGCTGAAAGACATTTTGTTAGCAGCAAGAGAGGTTGGAAAGTCTAGCCCAGTGTTTGGGAACAGAATGTAGTCTTTGAACAAACAGAAGACAGTGTTTCCTCTTGTATTAATCAACCAACCAAACAAACAAAAAAAAACCCAGAAAAGCTTAGCTTTTCCTTGATTAGATATAGTGAGAAGTGTAGTACCTTGCCAACCCCCCAGTGTTCATTTGCATTTACAAAGCTCCCTCACATTTGAAAAAAGGATTTCCTTTTTGAGCTCCTCCTGTCCCATTGGCTTACGTCAGTTATGAGCAGTGAAAACGTGGAACGAATGTAGTTACTTCTGTGCTTGATTTTGTGTGTGGAGCATTCCAGTTGATTTTTTTAATTCCTCAACAAAGAATGCTTTCAGTTTGAGCATTGGAACAGATGAAGACGTGGGTGAAGAAAATCCCAGCCACTTCAACTGGCTTTGATTTTATCTGATAAACGGCCAAGGACATGGAATCAAGGGATACCATTCCCATGTCTTGTTCTTGCCACAGACAGTGAGACACAGATCAAATTATGAAAAGCGCCTCACAGAGCACATTCTACAAAGACTCCAAGTTCTGGAGCCTCTACACCCCCCCCCCCATCCCCCTTGCCCACCCGTACCCGTTGCCCCACTCCCCCTTCCCTTTCCTCTGTTCTGTTTTCATCTTGAAAAACAAGATACCTGAAAGAACTTATTAACAAATTCAACAACTACAGCAACAACAACGACAACAACAACAAAATGGTGTTTTTTGAAATTGCCATAAAACCACATCAATAACAAATATTGTGAAAAATGTGCAAGTTGAGCAGTGCCATTCCCCACCCACCCCCACCCCTATCCTTCCCCCTTTCCATCCCAACAACGTTTTGGGCCGGTGATTTTCATTTTTGAAATCTGTATGCGTCTTCCTTTCCATACCTGTACTCCGCTCTTACATGACACTTGTGATGACTGTGTTTTTACACCCTTCCATGCTTAACAATTTTGGGGGCAATATCAGCCACCTTGGCCAAGTGGTTAGCCATCAAAGCCATTGATTTGTGGGATTTCTCTCTGCCGTGACCAGCTCCTCCCAGAGCTGAGTCTGCTATGGGCTGTCAAGGGAAGATTTGCACCAGACAGTCCAGTTTTATCTTCTGTCTCGTGAGAGATGGAATTTCCTGATCAACACTGCAGAAATCTGTATTTTTGGGAATATGTTTATAAAAGTAAGCATAGAGTACAGCCCTCTCAATGCCGTCTTAAAGCAGAATGGGAGCATTGTCTTTGTCATGCTCATCATCATTCGATCAGCATAAAAAGAAAGTCTCAGATTCTGTGGCTGTTCATGCCCTGTTGTCATGGTGACCTCAGTTTTGATGTCCTCTCCCCATTCATGCCCTTGGTGAGTTCATATCAAGGTCACGGGTAGTGTAGTCTACAAGTCAGAGTGAGTTCATATCAAGGTCACAGGTAGTGGTGAGTCTATAGTCACGGGTATGTATATATCAAGGTCACGGGTAGTGGTGAGTTCATACAAGGTCACAGTAGTTAGTCATATCAAGCACGGTAGTGAGTTCAATCAAGGTCAGTAGTGGTGAGTTCATATCAAGGTCACGGTAATGGTGGTCACAGGTCGTAGTGGGTGAGTTCATATCAAGGTCACGGTAGTGGTGATTCATATCAAGGTCACGGTAGTGGTGAGTTCATATCAAGGTCACGGGTAGTGCTGATCTATCAAGGTCAC
>CM065735.1:43113840-43151340 GCA_033310375.1 Conus canariensis
TGTGGGGTTAAGCTTGTAGAATGTTGAATGCTGTTCTGTGGGGATTTTATGTTTTGTTGTTGTTGTTGTTGTTTTTATCGTGTTGTATGTTCAAGACGTTTCATTGTTGTTGTTGTTTTTCTGTTTTTATTACTTGTGGGAGTTTTTTTGTTCATTTTTTATTTTGGAGTAAATATTCAAGAAAAGAGAAATGAAAGTAAATGATTGTGGCTTTGTCGCTGACTTGTTGCCACTTGATTTAAAGATCATTTCAAACATCTGTTGTCTTGGGCCCCAGTCCCTTTCCTTTTTTTTGTTTTTTGTTTGTTGATGTGGGAACGTTTTACCCATACCTATCAGTCTGTTCCCTGTATGTACAAACACAGTTCCCCATTATCATCTAACATTGGCCCCTATGTCTGAACCCATTTCACCGTTATCATTGTAAGAGTGATGACTATGTAAGAATACAGTTCCACATACCATATGAGACACTGGACTCAATACAGGAACATCTCTTTCTGTCTGGCTGGCTGGCTCTCTCTCTCTCTCTCTCCTCTCTCTGTATAAATGTTAACATTATCCTTCTCTTATGATCGGTAGAAAATTCCCCATTATCCTATCAGACTGATCCCTATATAGGAACGCAGTTCCTCATTATCATAATGTAAGATTGGTTCCTAGCCAAGAATCCAGTTCCCCATTATGATATAACGTTGCTCCTTATACATGAACACAGTTTCCCATCATCAGGTAAGACTGGCCCCTGTATATGTGAACAAAGGTACCTGCAATTTCCCATCACTATAACGTAGGTTAATTTGTTTAGTTATTCCTAATTCCCACAGCTCACCACTATCTAAGATTGCTCACTCTCTGCATATGAACTCTCTCTCTCTTTCTCTCTCTCTCTCTCTCTCTCTCTCTGTCTCTCTCTGTCTCTCTCTTCTCTCTCTCTCTCTCTCTGCGTTAAGTTTTAACACTATCCCTCTCTTATGATTGGTAGAAAATTTTGATGGTAGCATCAGTGTACTGTGCAAGAATTTTTTTTTTTTAAAATTAAAAGCTTTATGTGTAGTCTTTTTATCCCTCACATGTTAACGCTTATGATTTTTTTTTGTGTGCTTTCTTTTTTATGTATTTATTTATTTATTTATTTTTTTACTTATTCATTATATTTTATGTTGTTAGTATTTGTGTAAATGTTAATGGAGAAACGTCAAGTATCAGCTTCTTATTTTGTTGTATGAAAACACATTTGGTTTTCAAATGTTCCTCATTCTAACTTGGCGTGATGCTCATACCCCCTTTGAAGAGCAAGGGCTGAAGGAAGAAAAGCATGTACTTGCTTATCTGTTCCCCTCAAAAATCATCATCATCATTATCATCGTCATCATCCTCTCACTCGCTCTCTGTCTCTCCCTCTATCTCTCTCTCTCTCTTTTTCTCTCTCTCTGTCTGTCTGTCTGTCTGTGTTTCTCTTTCAAGCACAGACATGTTCTGGTACAAAAACAAACAACAAATAAAAAAAAATCAATTCGTCAAGCAAACTGCTAGGCAGTGATTCCCTCACACCAGTGTTGAACTGGAAGAACACATACATGTCAAGGATACCTGGCAAGAGGACTGGAACAAGCAGTCAGATCGCAGGCTCTTTCAGATCCATCCGGACCTTAAAGAGTTTTTAACCATCTACCATGGGCGCCGTAAAGAAGGAACAGTTTTGTTCTAATCACAAACAGCCCCACTCCTTTGACTCTCACTTGTATCTTTTGAAAGGTGAGGCAGATCCATTGTGCATTGCATGGGATGTATCACTCACTATGAAATGTGTTCTTACATGACATCACAGAGAAACACTTTACAACAGACTTCATGAAAACCCTGTTTAGAAATGTTCAGCAGGGGATGTGATCTTATTAGTTCCCGAAAGAGGTTGAAATTTTTCATCTGACCTAAGATTTTCTGGAAGAGTGATCATTTGTAAGCAAAGTTTGAAAGTTTTTTTTTTTTAATCTGGTTTATTGAGATGTTGATATTGTTTTTGAATATCTATGTAAGGAATCGACTTTGATGAGGTGACAGATTTAATACAGCCCCTCATGGTTGGCTGTGTTCTAAACGACGTGAATTAGATTAATTCTGTCAGTCACAAGTCAATCTATGAGTCAGCGGCTCGTGATTTTAGTTTAGCAAGTCAAATGTGCCGTGAAAGCCCCAACATTCGGTGGTGTTCGAAAGACGCTCATATTCATTTCCTTGCTGTGTGTGTGCGTGCATGTGTGTGAAAGCACCGCTACCATCTGATCTCAATGTATTGAATTGAGCAGGGTGAAACGTATTGTAATCTCCTGTGTGTGTGTGGTCTCGTCCACTTCTTGGTGACAGAAGTATTTGAATTGCTTGCACAGTGCTGAGCTGCATGTACCAAACAACCTTAAGATATGTCTTCTGAGCCTGTTCTTGTGTTGGCATGGAAAGTTTTATTATACACACATAGTGTCTGGCACTGTATGCAGTGTGTATTCTTAGTGTTCCAGAATACTGTTATGTGCAGTTAGTTATTTATCAAAGAATAATACAGTGTACTGTTTGTGTTGTGATTTAGAGAAAAGAATATCAATGTGTACTGTTTGTAATGTGTGGGTTTCAGAAAAGAATATCAATGTGTACTGTTTGTATTGTGTAAGTTAGAGAACGTTCATGTGTACATTTAATTTTGTATGATTTAAACATCGTTACTGTGTGTAGCATTTATTGTGTAAGTTAATGAATATTACTGTGGGCTGTTTGTTTTGTATAAATTCACAAATATCATTATGTGCAGTTTGTCTTGTGTAAATTTAAGAAGTTGGTGCATTCAGTTTGTATGGTATCAGTTAAAAGACTATTACTCTGTGCAGTTTGTGTTGTATATATGTTTATGGATATCATTGTGTGCAGTTTGTATAGTACAAGGTAAAAAGATATTAGTGGGTGCAGTTTGTGATGTGTATGTTAAAGAACATTAATGTGTGCAGCTGAGTTTGTAATGTATATGTGAAAGAATATATTGTGTGCAGTTTGTAATGTATATGTAAAAGAATATTATTGTGTGCAGTTTGTAATGTATATGTAAAAGAATATTATTGTGTGCAGTTTGTAATGTGTATGTAAAAGAATATTATTTGTGTGCAGTTTGTAATGTATATGTAAAAGAATATTATCGTGTGCAGTTTGTAATGTATATGTTAAAGAATGTTATTGTGTGCAGTTTGCAATGTATATGTTAAAGAACATTACTGCGTGCAGTTTGCATTGCATTAGTTAAAGCATGTTTTTGAGCTTGTTTGTAATGTATTCAAAGAATATTAGTGTGGACAGATTGCATTACATAAGTTAAAGAAAATTATTGTCTGTCATTTCTATTATTTTAAAAGAACTTTACTGTGTGTGGGTTTTTTGTAGTGTAAGTTAAACAATATGACTGTTGGCAGTATGTATTGTATGAATAAAAGAAAAGAACTGTGTTGTTTGTATGGCGTACACAGCTTATTTTAATATGCAGAAAGGGTAATTTCATTAAAAACCTATAACTAGTGAGAATTGCAAAGTTTTTTTTTTCCTTGCATCTTTGCTGTTTCATCTTCTGTGGTGTCTCGCTGGCATGACTCCCACAGTATTCACTCTGGCTCCCCTGTACATAGCCACATCTTTGCTGGTCCTGCTGCATCCCCCATGACCAGCAGTTCACACAGGGAGCAGTTGATACGAGGTCCTCATGGTTCTTCCCACAATACAGACACTGCATGCACTGCTGCAGAGTGACCTGGTGGTGTTGGTTAGTACCTGTTGTGAGTGAACACATACGCAGGACATCATCTGTCCAGCTTACTGTCACTGCCAATAGCTGCATGGTCCACTGGGCCAGTATGAATGAGCATTCACCTGCAGAAGTTGCCACCACATCCATCCAATGTAAAAGCAGTGTCAGCGTTTTATTTTTTTAATTTCTATTTATTATTTTTTTTGGTCTTTTTTTGTTTTAATGTGTTTCTTTTTAGTTGATAAGTATAGTTTTACTAATTAGTCATTGTTGTCATGTTGGTACTTTTTTTTTTAAAGAAAGGCTTTGTTCTTTTTTGTTATTTTGACATGGATATCTGTTCTAAGATATTAGATTTCCTGGAGAAAAAAAAAAGAAGAAAATCTGCAACGCTTCCACTCCTTCTGCCTCCACCACTCCTCTCCACATGCTTACATACACACAAAAACGCACACACAGGCACACGCATAGGCTCTCTCTCTCTCTCTCTCTCTCTCTCTCTCTCTTACTGTCTCTCTCTCCCCCTCTCTCTCTGTCTCTGCCTCTCTCTCTCTCTTTTATTTTTATTTTATTTTATCATTATTTCTTTTTTGTTTATTATTATTCTTATTTTTTTTGTTTTGTTTTCATTTCTCTTCTATTTTCATTTGATGTTCCTCTATGATTACATGACCGCTTTGCTTGCTTCTTTGCTTTCTTATATTAATTGATTTCACTGCATGTTGTAGTCCCTACTCAGGGCGAGGACTGGATGTAAAAAAGCACGTCAGTGCTTATCTATTATCCTCGTAAATAAAGAATTTTCTTGTTTCTTGTCTGTCTTGTGTTGTCTTGTCTTGTCTTGTCTTGTCTTGTCTTGTCTCTCTCCCCTCTCTCTCTCTCTCTCTCTCTCATAATTCACTTTTCGGAATCTTAATAGCAGAGATTGGTAGTTTTAGTTAATATGCTAGCTTTTAAAAAAAAATTATAGTAACGATGATTTGTTTGATTTGTTTTTATTCATTTTTTTGTCTGGATTCTGCTTCTCTTTGGATGTGTGCTGGGGAATGAATGATGCAGGCGTGACCCAGTCCTGTTTCTGAAGAAGTTCCCTGCATCTACCCACCCATGCACCCACCCCTTCCTCTGTCTCTATCTCACAGTGTGTTGTTGTATGAAGTGTGTCAGTTTATTAGAAGGGCAAGTAGATAGCTATAACTCTCTGGGACAGAAAAAAAAAAAAAATGGTTAGTGTTCAGTTAGCGGGTCTTTGTTGTGGGGTGCTATGTGGCTGTGACTTGCTGGCTGTGTTGCAGATGTGGTTTGATTCCAATGGACGGGCCTATGTCAGCTTGGCCACGCGATACGAGCCAATCAGAAAGTAGTTGCGTCATGTCGATCAGTGTTTGCAGGTACCAACCAGTCTAAGCGCACGACATTTATGCACAGCAGCACGTGCATGCCCTCCCTTGATCCCCTTTATGGCTGGTGATTGGTGCACTTGATTGCCTGTTCCTTGCACTGTGTGTGTGTGTGTTCAGTTAGTATTCATACATGTGTCTATATCCATTTTCATGATACTCAGCAGCAACTGTTGGTTAGAATTATGCCAGAGCATGCCCCCCCCCCCCTCCCCCCCCCCTCCCCCCCAGTCCCCTCCTTCCCCCTTCATTTTTCTGTGTCCTCTCCCAGCTCTGTTGTGGCTAGGCACTCACAGATATCAGAGATTCTTAACATCTAAAGTGAAGGATGTTTCATATCCGATTGATGTAATTATTGAGCTTTGGTTCTTATCACATGCTGTAAGATGGACTCATTTCACAACCTGTCTACTCCTTCATCCTCCCCTCCCAACCTCTCTCTCCCCACTCTGCCTTACCAGTATCAACACACCAGAAGTGGATAAAAAAAAAAAAAAAAGCCACAACAAACCCAAAGTAAATCGAATAAATGCTGTATTTCAAGACAGAATAACACAACTGTAAGCCACAAATAACACGCACACTTGAACAGCCTTGCCAAAAAGCTTGTCGGTCCCAGATAACAATCATGATCATCAGTGACAACCCTCAAGTGTTTGATAACTCAAAAAACAAAACCAGCCTTAAATAAGGTCATACCTTATACCTGCAGTCAGTGGCAAACAAACTAATTATCTCCTGAATCCTCCCCTCAACAGGATCACTACCTATCTGCAGCCTGACTCTTTTCCAAAACAGAATTACTTGTGCTTTTCCTGAGCCCTATCTTCAACAGGATTATTAGTTGTACTTTTGAACCCTCTTCCCCAACAGGATTACTAGTTGTACTTCTGAACCCTCTCTTCAACAGAATTATTAGTTGTACTTCTGAACCCTCTCTTCAACAGGATTATTAGTTGTACATCACCTGAACCCTCTCTTCAACAGGATTATTGATTGTACTCCCCCCTGAACCCTCTCTTCAACAGGATTATTGATTGTACTTCCCCTGAACCCTCTCTTCAACAGGATTATTGATTGTACTTCCCCTGAACCCTCTCTTCAACAGGATTATTGATTGTACTCCCCCTGAACCCGCTCTTCAACAGGATTATTGATTGTACTCCCCCTGAACTCTCTTTTTAACAGGATTACACATTATACTCCCGCTGAACTCTCTTTTTAACAGGATTACACATTATACTCCCCCTGAACTCTCTTTTTAACAGGATTACACATTACACTCCCCCTGAACTCTCTTTTAAACAGGATTACAAATTATACTTCCCCTGGACCCTTTCCTCAACAGGATTGCATTTACAAATTATACTCCCCCTGGACCCTCTTTTTAACAGGATTACAAATTATACTCCCCTGGACCCTTTTCTCAACAGGATTACAAATTATACTCCCCCTGAACCCTCTCATCAACAGGATTACAAATTATACCCCCCTGAACCCTCTCGTCAACAGGATTACAAATTATACTCCCCCTGAACCCTCTCGTCAACAGGATTACAAATTATACCCCCCTGAACCCTTTCCTCAACAGGATCACTAGTTGTATTTTTTCTGAACCCTTTCCGCAATAGGATTAGTATTTTCATTTCCTCTGAACCCTCTTTTCAACAGGATTATTAATTGTATCTCTCCTGATAATCTAGGATTATTGCTTGTATTTTCCAAAGGTTATCGGTTTTGCTTTTTTTTTTTTCTTCTGTGATTAGCATGAACAGTTTGTGAGCTGTTTTTGTATTTCGACTCTCCCCCCCCAACCCCCCCCCCCCCCCCCCCTCCCCCAATGCTCATATTGTTCTCCAGAAGCCAGTTTGCAGGGGATTGCTATGCACTGTGATGTATTTCTATCTGGGCCATGTTGTTGGGTTTTCTGTCAGAGATCATTGCACTCTTTAACCATGGTGATGGATCGGTCTGTGTATTCGGTCAGGTTGTATTTTAATACACTTCTAGTCTGCTCTGTAACTGAAAGATGTGTGTGTGTGTGAGTGTGTGTGTGTGTGTGTGTGTGTGTGTGTGTGTGTGTGTGTGTGTGTGTGCATGTGTGTGTGTGTGTACGTGTACATGTGTGTGTGCTTGTGTACACGCGTGTATGTGTGAGTATGTGTGTGTGCATGCATGCGTGCACTGACAAGAGAGAGAGAGTTTGGGTGTTTATGTAACATTTATTTTGAGTGTTGCAACTGAAGGATGTGTGTGTGTGTGAATGTGTACAAGTGTGGATGCACACAAACGTGTGAACATGTGTGTTTGTGTTGGGGAAGGAGGGGAGGGGGGGGGGGAGGGGCAATAATTGTTTTCACATCCGGTGCATTGTCATTGCCATTGTAAAACTTGCATGTGATAATGCGTTATGCATGTACATATATATACATGGATTGGTATATATATATATGTATGTTGTTTGCATTATGAATGTTTGCATTTTTGTGTTATTTGGATACCAGCAGTGCTTATCCAGTTCTGTGTTGAAAACTATATAGATTGTGATTAAGCGAGAGAGAGAGAGAGAGTGTATACGTGCATGCGTGTTGTGTGTGCGTGATGATGCATGTGCGTGTGTGTGAGACATGCATGTGTGCCGGAGTGCATGTTTTGTAGGGAGGAGCGGGAGGGGGTGTGTGTGTGTGTGTGTGTGTGGTGTGTGTGTGTGTGTGTGTGTGTGTGTGTGTGAGTGAGAAATGTTAGAGATGTGGAAAAGTTGGAGCTTCTGCTGACACGTTTATTATTGCTTCTTGTTTATTTTTATATGTTTAGCTTTTTCTATGCATGATCTTATGTAATTGCAGCTTCCAGATTTTTTTTTCCTTTTGCTTCTATAAATTGCTAGATTGCTTGTTTCTTGGCTAGCTGAGCTTTGCTTGATAACTTGTCTGTGTGAATTGTGCTCCTCATCTTTGAACGTTTTTTTTTTTTTTTTTTTTTTTTGTCATGTTAACATGTCCGTCCATAACCTTGATGTGGTGTGGTATTCTTTCCATTATTTTGAAAGTTTGATGAGATGTGTATGTTAAGATGTTCAAATGTGTGGGAAGTATTGACTGCATTTTTCTTTTTTGAACTGTGATGTTGTCATGCACAATACAGTTGCTATGCTTTGAACATGTACGTATCATACAGATCCTGTCTCTCATCTCTGTCTGTTTCTGCCTCTTTGTCTGTCTGCGTCAAGTTTCTCTGATGATGTCTGCTACTGTCAGTCGTGACTGTCTAGTGTCTTTCTGTGTCTGTGATAAAGGCAAATATATTTGTCTGTCTCTCACAGTCTGTCTTTGTCTCTCGTGAGTCTCTAGCACCCAATGCTGCCCATTTGTCTCATGTCACATCAATGAGTTTCTCTACTCCCCCCACCCCCCCTTTTTGTTTTCTTTTTTGTCTATCTCCGTTTCTCCTTGCCTCTCTCTCTTTGTCAGTCTGTTGCTTTTTGTCTTTTGTCTGTACTCCTTCCCTCCCCTGTCTGTCTGTTTGTCTGTCTGTCTGTCTTGGTCATCTGTCCGTCTCACTCCCAGTGTATATCTGTCTCTTCCTTTCTTCCATAAATCTCTTCTTTTCTTATCTCACTGACCCTTCGCTCTCAATCCATCTCTCTCTCCCTCTCTCTCTCTTCTTCTCTCTGTTCCCATGTAGCTCTTCTTCCTCTCACCATGTCATTGCCTCCTTCTGTGTCTTGTTCGGTCTGCCTGTCAGTCTGCTCTCTCTGTCTTCTGATGAACCTTTTCTATCTCTCCTGTCTCAAAGTCATCACTCCTCCTTTCTCTCTCTCTCTTTCTCTGTGTCTGTCCATGTATCTCTTCTTCCTGTCCTTGCTTCTTGTTCTTGCTTCTTCCTGTGTCTTACTATCTCTCTCTCTTTCTGTGTCTCTGTCTCTTTGTCGCTGTCTCTCTCTCTCCACATGTATCTCTTCTTCCTCTCCTTTCTCCAGTACATTGCCTCTCCCTGTGTCTTATTTTCTCTCTCTCTCTCTCTCTGTGTACCTCTTCTTCCTTCACCCTCCTTTCTCCATCTCATCACCCCCTCCTTTCTCTTAAAGCTGTGCAAAATGTTTTTGTCAGGTGACGCTTCTCTGTGCATCTTTCCATTTCCTCCCTGTCACTTTCTTGGTCTCCCCCCCCCCCCCCCCCCCTCCCCAATCATCCCCAAGGATCAAAACAGAGATGTTCGGTGTAAATTCTGCATGTACATATTCCGTATGTCTGTCTTCTTCTCGCTACCTTCCGTTTGTTTCTCTCTGCCTTTCTGTCTCTCCTCTGTCTTTCTGTCTCTGTTTCTTGCATACATGCATACTTCCCTGTTCCCTTTCTCTTCATCTCTCCTGGCCCTCCTCTCGCCCCATGCTCTATGGTGTCACTGTCTGTACAGACCCAGGGGAACCTGGCCTGGCTGACTATCCAGGTGGCAGCGCCGCGGAAGGATTCATCAGAGGTGGGACTGAGTGCAGGGCACTGGGCCCACATGACGGAGCAGTCTGCACCACCCACGCCTGAGAGAGACAGACACCCTGCCCACTTCAGCAGTCCCGGCCAGATCCTTGTTGACCACTGTCATGGGGCCATCTGTCCATCTGAGAGAGTCCACAGTCCATGGGAAGCCTTTCACCGCATTCCACAGGAAGGGAACACTTCACATGCTGCAGAGTCTGGCAGACACCCAGGGGAAGCTCCTCAGTCTCCTAAGAAGCACCTTCCAACAGTATCCAGATCCAAAGCACCAGCCAGTACTTTCAGCAGTAGCAGTGTCAGGAACCTGTCGTCCCTGTCATCCACTTCCAGCAGTGCACCACCCCCAAAATGGGAGAGCAAGGCTAGCCCTCAGACGGGAGTTCCCACAGGGTTGATGTCCAGTGCTGACGGCAGCAGGATGCTGGGTGATGTCGCATCACGCCCCTTCCACTCCAAGGGCATGTGGAATGTCAGCAGAGGTCCGTTCAGGGGAAGCAGGGAGAAGCTCCTGCAAAGGATGCAGGCTGCAGCCCTCTCCATGGCGCGGGGAGAGTCACGGGAACAGGCAGTCAGAGAACCTCGCAGATGGGACATCTCGGAGGGCCTCTCCAACCCTTTGTCTGTGCTCAGCATCAGGTCAGCAAGGAAGAGGGAGGGCAGTCAGGGACAGCTGGTCCTGCTAGAGAGGAGAGACGGCGTCACTTTAGCCTCCACCAGACCAGGTCTTGGCAGGGACCACACTGACATCAGCAGCGGAGGTACTGGGGAGAATGATGGGCAAGGAGGAGAAGACAGGGTCCCTTGGCAAGACTGTGGAGAAGGCAGGGTCCCTTGGCAAGACTGTGAAGAAGACATGGACAGCAGTCCTCTGGAAAGCGAGGACAGCAGCCTGGAAGTGGTCATCTCCAGTCAGGAGGACGTGGGTCAGAATGAGGACGATGTCGGGCAGGAGGATCTCAGCAACAGTCAGGAGCAGCAGGGTCCTCATCGCGGTGTTTCCCGCCCCCGGCAAGAAGACAGGGAAGACTGCAGCCACACTGTGGATGGAAAGTCCGGGACATCAGAAGAGGCCATTGTAACTCCCAGAGAAGCAACGACAGCAGACATGACATCTGCATCCACAACCGCAGTGACCTGCAGATTCTCAGCATGAAGCCAAGCCGAACAACAAACCCAGCTCTGTTGGAGCGTGGTGGAGAAGATACCCATGTTGAGCAGCACACCTTTGATGAGGGTGATGTAACAGAGAGTGACAGTGCAACTTCCATCAGCCAGAAAAATGGTCACGAACCCATCACAAGTCCTCTGACCAGTCATGTCCATGATGGTAACTTTCCTCTAGGTTTTCCACCACAGCTGAGTCACACACAGTTCAGCATTGGAGGAACCCCCAAAGAAACAGGTCCTGGCCATATTCAAGGACAAAGTTTTCTAAATCCACATCCTGCTGATCTGAACGATACGACAGAAGACGGGAAAAGGGGGATAGGCGTCCCAAAGGATACACAGAGACCTCAGCAGCAGACAGGAGCAGCAGTGCAGACCTACACACCAAGACATCAGCAAGGAGCCGCCAGTGAAGATTGTCAGATAGTCGGCCACAGACTGCAGAGACCCAGCAGTCTATGTCATGATGTTTCCAGCGACATACAAGAAAACCTGGCAAAACGCCAGCCTCCCTGCACATTCCTGCAGGATGCAGGACATGCAGAGCAGGAAGAAAAGACCACCGCGCCCTGCACACACAGCAGCCCTGATGGGGAGGACCACACCATGTTTACAGGCGGTGAATCCTCAGGGTTTATCGGAAGTAGCGGTAGCCATTTCCACAGACACACTCAGGCCCTCAGTCGACTGCAGAGACAGAGGACTGCGATGATGAAGGCCAGCAACTCTTCCCTCCACGCCGTTCCCAGTCCCCGACAGCACGGCTCCCCAAGGAAAGGCGTTCCCTTCCCCGGGCCTCACCGCGGCGCCCTGCTGGTGTACCACAATGACGTGAACCGCATGATGGTGGTGGGCAGCCAGTGCACGCACCGACCCAGCACCTCCCTCTCCCACACCCCCTTCCCTGCAGAGTCGGATCCTGCTTCGCGTTCCTCCCTCGTCACTGCCTCCCGTTCCGCAGGGCTGTACCGGCAGACCCGGAGTCTCCGCGATAACCACTGAGGCTCAAGGTCTTCCTGACGTCAGCTGAACTGTGGTTGAATGTGAAGAGTCCGTGTCATATCGTGTTGACTGAGCTGTATCAATCACTTTGCGCTCTTTCGTAAGTTTTTGGCTGAGGTGAAAGACAGAACTAGATTTTGACATTGCTGTGTCATCAACAGTATAGTCTTTCAGAAAATAGAGATTCTGAACATTTTCAGCGATAGACAGTGGAAAGAATTGTCTTGAAGAAACACTTGTGCATATGCGTCTATGCCAGCGCATACGTGCACACACACACACACACACACAGTAAAAGAAAAACCAAATGCACACATGCACATACACTCAAAAAAGACACACAGTCTCACTCTGTGTCGGCTGGAGTTTCTTTCACACTATCCCCGTATTTCATTTCCACTGTCAGCAGAGTTGAGCGCTCACAGTTCTAGTACCAAAGAGCAGAAGATGGCCAAAAAGTGTGCACATGTTTTGTATGTGTGGGAAGAGAGAGAGTGAGAGCCATGTTCAATTTATATTTGCCTTTATACAGTCCTGATTCAAAGTTTGCATGCTTTTATGAAAAGACTATTTTAGCCGTTTTGCCGTTTTTGTCTCCTGGGCTTACATGTCTTTTCACAGCCAAAGAAGGGAGAACTTGGGGTCGGGGAGGGAGGAGGGGGGTTCAATGCCTTAAACCATTAATTAAAAAAAAAAGCTCCATCGTCCAGTATGACTGGGCCCCTGGATTTAAAAGAAACTTTTTGGTGTCATACAACTTGGTTTGTTCCCTTTGTCTTATAAACTGTGTTAAAGCTGTCTTGACTTTCAGATGATTATTGTTAAGCCGGAGTCAGTTCTGTTGCCTCTGCTCGAGTGGTGTGAATGTTTATTGCTTTTGAACTTGCCAACAAAGAACATATATTAAAATGGAAGTGAGAGATAGTGGAGTATTCTGTACCATTTGTCACGGAGTGCTGAGACTGCTGGGAAGATTTCATTCATCAGATTCTTGTTTCCCCCTTCTCTTTCACACACACACACACGCACTGTCTTCATGTATCAACAGTCTGTCCTGTTATAGCAAGGAACAGTTCAACTAGGTTTGAGGATAAGAAAGTGCAGAGGTTTGCTGATGAAGAATTGGAGGGGGCTTGTCTGATGTAATGAAATCATACTAGCAGCTCTTTGGCATTGAAGTCTCTCTCTCTCTCTGTCTCTCTCTCTCTCTGTCTCTCTCTCTCTGTCTCTCTCTCTCTCTCTTCATTTTCTCTCATCTCTCTTCCTCTTCTGTCTATTCTCCATCTCTCTCTCTCTCTCCTCTCTTCATTTGTCTCTCTTCTATCTATTCTGTCTGTGACTTGGTTTTCTTATGTCATCGTGTAAATTTGTTGTCATGCACTCTGAAAACACCCTTCGAAACAAAGAAACAAACAAAGAGTCACAGTTTGTACGTGTGTAGACGGGTGCTTGTATTTACAACAACCAAAAAAAAAAGAAAAAAGAAAGAAAAAGAAAAAAAACTACAAACTTTATCACGTTTACAGATCCATTACGCAGGAAACAAAAACATCAAAATCAAAAAATAAAAAGTAATCTCTGAAAAATAAAAAGTAATCTCTAGGTGTACAAATTCTCACTAGGAAGCATGCTAAGATCATTGTCAGAAAGATAATCAAAATAGCTAGCTATCCCTGCATATACATTCACTTTTGGCCATCATTCATATATCTATTTCTCTTTTTTTTTTATCTCTATTACTCAATGATGTGTATGCATGACTCTAAAAAAAAAATCGAGCAAGGTCTGATCTGCCATTTCCCACAAACATGGGTCACTCTTTGAAATGTGCAATTTCTTTGACATGGAGACCAACAGATCATAAGAAAAAGAAGTTTGAGGAACATGAGAAATTCACCAAATTACACGTATAAAACAGGACACTATTTTTCTTGTTTACATGATTACCATCACCCACGTTTCATCAATAACCTATAATGAAGCAATTCAAGAATAAGTCAACAGATCGGTACATTGACCTTGAGTGGTCCAGTCCCCGGCAGATGTCACTGTTGCAACATCGCCATAAAGAATGGAAGACAAAAGGTGAAATTCTGGAATGTACGGTGCTCTTGTGCCAAAGTTTTCTCGATCAAGGCTAAACAGATCTAAAATTAGGCTCATGATTGTGTTCACAGAGTTTTCACCGGTGTCTGTGTCATTGGTCGCTACAGCACACCTGCACACAAATTTTCTGGCTCAGCAAGCGTGTGATTTTATAAACCGAGACAGAAACCGTATTACATACAAATAAATCATTCTCAATGCAATGTGCTTTCAGCTTCAATCTACATAACAGCACATTCCTACGAATGTTCGATTAGTTTGGGCATGGAGCAATTGAAATGGGAACAAGAAATGGAAACCAATTGTTACAACTGTTACAGATGTTTAACTCACTCAAGATGAACAGTTCTGTCCCTTGTTTTCCCTGTGGACGGGCCATTTGTTATGGTTAGTAAAAAAAATCACCAAAAATACAAAACAAGAGATAATATGAACCTTCCTTTGTAGCTTTTCAATAACTTCAGGAATGCTAAAACATTGCCAATGGGCTCGACTTTGCTCCGACACATTCGCAGAAGAACTTGATCGAGACGCCATGTTTCACACTCTCTGCAGATTAGTAAGTCATGAAGGTTGGCGTAGTCAATCAGCAACTGATGCAAAGTGGGTGATGGGGCCACGCAAACCCACTGGGCAGGCGAACAAAGGAATGCTGATGATACTATTTATAGCTTGTAGTGTCTGCTGATCACACTATCACCGCATGAAAAATCTGTCAAGGCCGAAATGTTGATAGCGTTCGTTCGTACAGAAGCGTAACGTCATCAGAAAAAGCTATAGCATCTGTTCATGACGAGAGAGTTAATGTGCATGTATTTCATTAACATCATTTAGCTGATATTTTGTTCAGAACAAATGTTCGACCAAACATTGAGAGCTTTTCATCATGTTTTTTTTTTCAAACTAGCTGTTCTACAAAATCATCAAAATTTTCTACTATAAGCATCTTCATGTAAAAAAACCATGATGTTTTTTGCTTGTAAAATTTTGAATAGATCCTCAACTTAAAGCAACAAAACATAAACGTGGGCTAGATATTCAAATTTCATTAATTTAATACAAACAACACCTAAAAATAACACAGACGACAGTTGACAACCGACTTCAGAAGAAATGTCAAGCCTTTCAAGTGAATGACCCTCACATTACACATTTTTCTGTGAACAACTCGTACGTCCAAACACGCATTGCCAGGACACTTGTCTGTGATAGTTCTCATGTCCAAGTACGTATGCAAGTGTGCTAAGGCACAGACATACATTCATGTACACATGCTTATATAATTTGTAATCCATGTTCATGTGTGCTGTTCACATACTGTTCAAAACATTGCATAATCCATGAAATTAGCAAAGAGAAACTTAATCAGCTTAGGCTATGATTCAGATTCTTTTACATTTAAAATCCTCTTCATCTTCAATACAAAAAAAGGTAGGTGTTGAAAAAATGGATTTTAGATGTGAAGAACAGAATCCAAGGCTAGTTTGGCTAAAACTCTGGTTTTAGCCAAGTTAACATATTAGGCAGAGTACAGTATTGAGCCATCTGAACATATGATGCCGTGTTGTACAGTATGTGAACTGTGCAGGAACATAGATTACATGCATGCAAGCACGGACACGTTGCACTCTGGCACATAGAAGTACTCGCATGCTTGTGCAACCACACAGATGGAAACGCAAACACACGCTCCACTCCAATGCTGGTCGGACGATGTTAGCTAGCCACTTTAGACCTGACGAGTGTGTTGGGTTAATGCATCAGTCAGGAATCTGTTGTGTCTTGTCAAAAGACACGTTTCCAGCTCTTTCTATATCATTTATTCACCGATTTATTAAACTGACTAGCTGTAACCCCTACACTTCATGGCCTCAAGACTTAGCAAGTGGTGTTACGTGTATATGGAATTGTCAGCACAGAGTGAACCCCTCCTGGATGAAATGAAGACCACAACATCGGAATTGACTGTAGATGTGTCTAGTCATTACTACAGATTAACAGCTGTTGTCATCAACACCATTACTGCATTTGGCCTTCACCCATGATCAGCTGTAGTTCAGTGTTAATTGTTGTGCATATAAATTACTGCTTTGGTTTGTCTACCACAAATGATCAGCCATGAGTGTTCTGTAATTAAATGACTGGTTTTGTCTATCAACCACAAATCATTACATCATTTGGCCATCTATCAATGATTATCAGTTCTGTTGTATGTACAAACTACCACCTTTGGCGGTCTATCACTAATTATGTTGTGAGTAAAAAATTTCTGCCTTCAGCTACAATTCTTGTACAAATCACCGCCTTTGTCTGCTACAAATTATCAGTTGTGTGTTTATCACAAATTATCAGTTAGTGGGTTTATCATGAATTATCAGCTAATGTTATGAACTAAAAACACAGCCTTTGTCTGTGTATTAAATGATCAGCCAAGGTTGGATGCACAAATTATTACCTTTGGCCATTGGTCACAAATCGTCAGCGACTGTTGTGTACAAATGACAACCTTTGGCTATCTATCACAAATTATCAGCTACTGTTGTGTGCAAAAATAACCAGCTCTGGTTGTTTGTCAGCTTCTGTGTGCCTAAATCATCATTTTTGGCCGTCACAAATCATCGGCTACTATTGTGTACCATATACCTCCTTTCTCCATCTGTCATTAATCATCGGCTAGGTTGTGACGAAATTATGACGTACAGTTTCTTTAAAGCACCCATCGAAGTTGACAACTGTATCCCTTGCAAGAATACAGAAATGTCAGACAAGCAGATGAACTTCACTGACTGTATGGACATGAGATTACACTGTACACTTTTTTTGTACAATAACTTAATTAATTAAGACACACAAAGTGGAGAGACATACATGCTGTCCAGTTAACTAAATAACAAATGAAACATGCATAGTTCACCCATAAGAACACTTGGTGAATATCTAACAACAGATGAACTTTGATTCATGTGGTTTGGTTACATAAACGATCAATCAATACAGATGTATAAGAAGAATGATGTCACATACCCTAATTAAACTGATTAAAAACACTCCACTCTTACAGAAAGTAAACTTACTGATGCTTGTATATATCCAATCAAAAATCCTGCAGTCCAAATTCACAAGTATATCCCAGCCCACCACAACTATCCCCTATTAACATATATTCATACAGGTAAACTTATTCATAGCTTTCAGTGAAAACATAAATCCCGTAGAGATTCGACAAGTCAAAGAACACCTGTGTCACAGGTTATTTCAGAAAAAAAATGCCAGGATCTTGCCAGAACTTTGGTGGTAAATTTCAAGGGGGGTAAATCATGTCATTCCAAACAGCACTTTTTTGGCCAGCATTTATGAAATTGAAATTTCTTACCACACACTTTGCGGCTTGCTTGATGTTTTGAGTCATCTGAGGAAAGAACTAACCAGTCTTTCTTTTTCTGAAAGAATTGTTGAAATTACAGTTGCCTTTCCCCATATTAGCCGAACACAGCATGTTTCCAGTGTTTGTTGGAATACAGAAGTGACAAATGTGACATGCTGAAATGGAAATAAACCAGGCGGCAAGCAAACAATGTCGCATGCTATTATATTTTCAAAAAGGTTAACAAGTGTTAGCACTTTCTGTTTCTCCCTCCTTTCTCTACTTCAATTATTTTGCGGAACACAGTTTCAATATCTGATGGTTCAACAGAAAGATTTATGTCCTCAGCTTTTGAAAAACCCTGAGACTTTTTCCAGCAATGTTTTGGCCTTTGCTGCTTTTCCAGCACTTTTGAACCCCCTGAAGAACGTCCTTCCATTTTACCTGGATTTTTCCAAGTTTCCGGGACCTATATGAACCCTGAACAAATCACCAGTAAATGCTCTTGCCCAACCCTCCTCTCTCCACACACTCCACTCTTTCTTCCTCCTGGTGGCACCAATCACCACAACCGTGTACGTCCAGAGTGTCTAGCACTGTAGTAGTCCTGTTTGCGCAGCGCGCCAAAGACAGTCCAGGAGGTGTCGGCGTTGGTGTGCAGGGCGGGGTTGGTGTAGTATCCCCCACGGAAACTCTGGGCCGAGTGGCCGCTGTTCGAAGATGATTGGCCTGTGTTGAGGGACGGCATGCTGACAGGAGGGACAGAGTGGGTTTTGAACCCAGAAATCAAATGTCTTAGACAGAAACATGCACCAACACACACAAGCACTTGTACACACAAATTCAGACACAGACACACACACATTCACACATACATGTGTGTGCCTGAATTGATTACAATGCAAATTTGAATATGTGCAATGTTGTGTGTGATAGGGAATTTTATACTGGGTCTAATCCATTACAGAAGGCTGCAAGTGTTTTATAAAACGTGACTGCATTGACACAGGCATTAAAGAAAAACTATCGATGATGTCTTTTCGACGTTGCAGTTTGTCTCCCATCCCATACAGCTACTCGGCCTTCACAGTGTTCCACCATTCAACCAATCCATTCTCTAACACACGCATGCACTCCTTTCCCTTCCTAAATCCCACACACAAACTGTGTTTATCTGTTGTGTTCTTCTTCTGCGTACGCAGGCTGATACTCCTGCAGACACTCCCTGTACAGACAGGCAAGAATTAATCCCATCTACCCAACAAAGGGAGTGGAGTTTTGTGTGTATGACCGTTTTTTATCCCACCATTAAGGCAGCCATACTCCAACTTCAGGAAGGTGCATGCTATGTGTAACGTGTCATCCATACCAACGGCCAAACTGGCCTTCTCTTCTGAAAGTTGGTGATGGGATATAACGTGTGTGCAAGATGTTATGCGTGCGTTCACACACGGAACCTCGGTTTATAGTCTCATTCGAAGGACTGTATGGGGAATGGAGTCAGAACCAATGTTAACTCCGAGGGAAAAATCCCCCTGTACCGAAACGGCCCGGCGGAGATTGAACCCGCAACCCCAAGATTCCAAGTCCCGCGCTCTACCACTGAGCTATTCCGGCCCCCTCTGTTTTGTTCAAACCAGGGTAGTTTCTCTGTACAAACACATGACAAACAAGCAAACCAACGGACAGAGGGGGTGACAAGCAAGCGAACAAACAGCGATTCATCACTGACCACTTCTCAGGCTGCGAAACGCTGGGAGTTGTGGCGGTGGCGGCGGCAGAAGTCTGCGTCCCGCCGACCTTAGGGTCAGAGGTGACGAGGAGATGGCCAGCACGACCCTGGTAATTGTGGTGCAGGTTGAGCGACTGCAGGTAGTCGCGGGGAGGCCCCTCCCGACGCAGCATGGGGGGCGAATTCTCTGTCACAACACATCGGGAGGGGGGAGGATGTAAGTGGGAACTAGCTGAATGTTTGGCAAGTGTCTGGACTTCTTTATTGTTCACTGGTTATATTATGTTTACTGGCACGGCCTACTGAGCAAGATATTTTTTTTCTTTTTTGTATTTATCCTCTATGCACATATGTGTGTGTCTTTATCTGTGAGTGTGTATGAATTTGTTAGCTTTAAGTGATTGTCTATACAGTGTACTGTACAACTTTCTTCATCACAACAGACTTCTCTGCGGCGAATTCTGGTTTTCTCTCTATATTTTTGACACAACCCGTCTGTAATATTTGTCAGTTTTCATGTTTTGTTTGCTATCAAAGACAATATTTGTCCTATACAATTTTGTAACAGCAACTCTATTACTGTCACAAGATTTCTGACTGGCACTAAGAAAATGATGACTGCAGGAACTTGGTTTATTGTCTCCCCTGAAAGAATGAGAGAGAGAGAGTGTGTTGTGTGTGTGTATCTGGAAGTTTTGCAACATCTATGAAGTTTTCCTTGGTTAAAAAGTAGTGTAGAAGAGGTCTGAGGCTGTCACCATAGAGGGAAAAAAAAAAGATGGGTGTGGCTGAGCGCCGCAGAGGACCAAAGACAGTAACGCCTTCAGGAGGGCAGAGAATATCAAACAGGACAACAAAAAAAAAAAAAAAACGAAGAAAGGAACACAATACAGGCAGAAGAAGTGCCCAACCTCTCCTGGCAGTGGCGTTCTTGTTGCCGCTTGGCGGCTGCTGCCTGAAGTCCGCGGTGGCGTTGTTGCTGCCGCTCGGCGGCCGCTGCCTGACGTTGTTGGCGAGGGCGGAGGTGGTGTTCTTGTTGCCTGTGGGTGGGCGGTGGGCGGTGGTGTAGTGGGGAGGGTTAAAAGAGTCCTGGGTCTGGTGACGGCTGTACATGGTGGCCTGAAGCGGCAGGTTGGTGGCGCCACCTTTCCTCTTACCGCTGCTGCCTGCCGACACGCTGCGAAGCTCCACCTCGCTCAGTCTGCAGAGCAGCCCACATCATCGTTTTTATCGTCATCATCGTCGTCTGTAGGCCGATCACTGTTATCATCATCATCATCGTCAACTGTAGGGCAGGGGGTGAGGAGTGAGAGGAATGAAGTGAGAACAATGACACCTTTTTGAGGCATGGGCAGCCCAAAAAGCAGAGGGGAGAGAGGTGGGGAGGTAGGGGGCTGTGGGGAAGGAGAAAAAGAAATGAAAGAATGATCGAAAGAATCAAAAGGAAAAAAAAATAGGAGAAAATGATGAATCAAAGAAAGACAAAATATGGAAAGAAAAAAAAATAGGAGAACAAAGATACATATGAAAGAAAAGACAGAAAGAATCAAAAAAAGACAAAAACATGGAGAGAAAAAAAAATAGGAGAAAAAAGATACATATGAAAGAAAAGACAGAAAGAATTACAGAAAGAAATGGGAAGAACACATATAAGAAAAAGATGCATATGAAAGAAAGACAGAAAGAATAAAAGAAAGACAAAAATAAGGAAAGAAAAAAATAGGAGATAAAAGATACATATGAAAGAAAGACAGAAAGAATGAACAAAAGAAATGGGAAGAAAAAATAGGAGAACAAAGATACATATGAAAGAAAGACAGAAAGAATCAAAGACGGACAAAAATATGGAAAGAAAAAAAATAAGAGAAAAAAAAAATGAAAGAAAAGACAGAAAGAATAAAAGAAAGAAATAGGAAGAAAAAAATAGGAGAACAAAGATACATATGAAAGAAAGAAAGAATAAAAGAAAGACAAAAATAAGGAAAGAAAAAAATAGGAGAAAAAGATACATATGAAAGAAAGACAGAAGGAATCAAATAAAGACAAAAATATGGAAAGAAACAAATAAAGGAAAAGATCTTAAATAAATGTTAGCGAACCGCCCAGAGAAACGTGGACAAATGAGTCACAAGACAAAACACACTGTGTTTTGTCTTGTGACTCGTTTGTCACTGTGTTTTGTCTTGTGACTCGTTGTCCACGTTTCTCTGGGCAGTTCGCTAACATTTATTTAAGATTTGTTTAGATTTCCGCCTGCAGTCATCTCACTTTGCAGCTAAAGGAGAAGAGTCAAGACAGACCGAAAGTAGGAAAAGAAAAAGAAGGAAGGATATGGAAAGACAGAAAGAAGGTAGGATGAACAGAAAGACTGAAACGCACACAGAAAGAGGCTAAGTCAGACACACAGAAGGAAAGACAGAAAGTACACAAGAGAGAAAGAAGAAGAAAGACAACAAGAAGGAAAAACACAGAAACAAAGAAAGGAAGGAAAGAAACTGGCAGAAACAATGAACAAAGAGAACAAAGAAAATTGCAGACAGACTGAAGAAAGAAAGATGTCCTGATGCCTCCTGGCGCTAACAAACACTCCTACCCTCCGGGGGTGCAGCTGCCTGAGCCAGCCAAGGTCTGAGCTGATCGTGGGTTCAGGTTCAAGTCTTTCAAGGGGTTCTGCAGGCAAACACACAGATTCCAAGATCACGTCAAGGTCTTCCTTCCTCTCCTGCTTCTGCCTCCCCCTCACAAACCTCATATACCTATACCTCCTCCCTCCCTCCCATAGCCTGATCACAACCCCCTAGATGTCAGCATTTTTTTCTTTTACAAATCGCCGTCCGGAAACACAACGGCCGTAAGTCTGAAAATCAAATTTGACAGGAGACGAAAAACACTAATTATGATCCCTACAAGATATACTGTGAGCTGAGTTATGGTTCAAGTATTTTGATTACAGCATGGTTTTTCTTAGGATTATGTGATTGGGACTTGGCTACGTTATGCCCCTTGGCCTGCTCTGATAGTATACCAAAAATCTCAGAAATGCAAAAAATTTGAATTACGGCAGTTGTATTTCTTGGTGGCAAGATATTACAAGAAATTTTCCAATAACGTGTCAAACATCAAAAGAATAGGTATCCCCACCCCCTCTCCTACACTTTTTTCTTCTTTCTAATTGAACACACCAAGTGCTCTTACCAAACGTTGGGTACAGTTTGACTAGAAAGACAGAATCAAAGATTCAACATATTATAATGATAAACCTTCAACCTACCACTTCTGCCCCACTGAGCTCTTGTGTGGGATTGTGTGGTTGCAAGTTCCACTGAATAATCTTTTCTTTTTTTCTGAAGTCTTTTCTTTGATACAGACTGACAAAACTTGAGGCTCTGCGAAAGGTCAAAGCTTCAAACTCCCTTGCTGACCTCACCTCTTTCTTCTCCAATATATCACACCGAATGTTCCAATCTTACATTTCCCCGAGGGTGAGCTGAACTTTAAACTTATCATGAAGTTCATTGTGGCTTGGTACATCCAACTCCAAGTACAACTTTCAAAATTCACTTCACTTGACAGATTCACCTATCTTTGTTGTTGTCGCACCCTGCCTAAAAGACTCCAGGGATCAACCGAACAGCCAAAGTACTTGAACACTAGGGTACAAATGCATCAACTAGGGATGAGAACATTACAACTGTTGACTGTTTTTCATTATCCCGCCATGTGGGCAGCCACCCTTGACTTCAAGGGATTTTGGAGACTGATGGTCTTATGCTAGGAGCCTGTCAAGACTGAAGACAATTCCTGCTGAACTATGCAGAGCATTACAACATTTTTATGTAGCCTTGGTGTTCTAGCCTATGTCAACTGGCCTGACACAGCCTTTAGCCAAAGCACCTATTTTTCATTCTCATTCATCTCATGAGTATGGTCGGTTGGTCTTTCACTGGCGGTATCGCAAAATCATTTTGGAGCAACCAAATCTAGATTTTATGAAAACGATGTTCTCTGGATAATTCAGAGGTCAACAATGTTACATCAATGTGAATCCCTAGTCACTATGGTGTCTCTTCCATGGAGAAATTTGAGGCTCACGTGAAGAAATAACAAAAAAAGATAAACAAAAAACAGGTTATCACAATCTCAAAAACAGTCTCAACACAAAGCGTTTATAATGCTGTGCTAAGTAACAAAATTAAAAGTGGCTGGACAGTGAAAATACTGGTAACAAAAATGAGGGACCGACAGACTGCCAACGCAACTGCCTGCTAAAAATAGTAGAGGGGATTCCGTTTTGACCTGAGTGTTCCTAATGCAGCAGGTTTTATGTCCAACACATCAATCCCGTTGCCCAGCTAACGACCTTCCCAACAAGCACTGACCCTGACTTGACACATGCCGACAAAAGACAAGTATCGAACCATAAACCAAACGCTTAAAGAACAGTACAGCCATCACAATGTGCTATAGACTTGCTCCTGTGGAGCATGTCTGTTTTCGTGAATACTACATTAACCTCCTTGTGAAAACTCCCTCTCTCTTTAAATACTTGCTTTTCTGGTACTTTTTTTGTCATTTCTTATGAATATGTTTTTGGTACTAACAAGTATGTAACACCTACACAGCAAAACACCATACATCAAGGATGTAGACACACATCATCACCATTCAGCATAACTTTATGACTGGTATGTTTTAGGATAGACAGTGGTGATACGCTGCTCCTCCGCGTCTCAGCTAACATTACAAACAATACTAAGAACCATAACACAGCATAGGAGCACTGAGCTACCTGAACTACAAACTGCTAATACATCAAGCAACCATGTTAATCTACTTTTTCCTGCAATCAACTTCAGTCACCTATAGTTTATCTTTTTCGCAGCATGCTGTGAGAATGATCATGGGCCTGACTTGCCACTCTGATGACGTGGGGCAAAAATACTATGGCAAGTGAATTGCCACTCTGGACATTCTGAGAATGATAGCGACGTCTTCTAAAAATGAATATGACAGAATTTCCCGGATAATTTTTAACCAGTGGTGTCAGCATACAGACACCACCTTCCTGCGTCACATCATACCAGTTAGCAAGCTACTTACAGTCGATTTCACTGGTTAATTGAAGAGAAAGCAACCAACCCGTTGGCGTCTTCAAGCACTGAATCAGTGTTCCTCATTCGAAGTATGTCATTTCAACTCAATCAAACAACAAAATAATTATTTTGACTTTTAAAACATTTATCATCAAGAAGATAAAACAAGCTCTATTTCACTGTACAAAAATAAAGTCACTATCGGATTCAGCTTTTAAGGAAAATCAAATTAAAAATGGTCAAACTCAATCAGGTGTCCTGAGGAATTTAGTGCTGTGACTGCAGTGTTAACGGGCACATAGAGCAGAACGAGGGTCTGTGTTGACAGTGTTGATTTTTCATGTAATAAAACAGGTCCATGGCTATCAGGAGGGTCTAAAGACACTGATGCGAATTTGGCAGAGAGATCCACACGATCCACCCCCACCTGTCATCGCCCCACTCACGTCTTGGTGATAGCCGTGGATCTGGTGCCGGGGCAGGACGCTGGGAAGGCCCGCGGGCACGGTTTTGGTGTGGGGGCCACTCGGTGGGCGAGCGCTGTGGCCAGGGAGGCTGGTGTTGGTGTGGGAGTAGTTGTAGAGCTGGGCGACCGCTGTTGTTATAGTTCTCCACAGCACCTGGGGCACGCAGACACCATATTCATGCCTCGGTGAGTTTTAAAAAAAAAGAATAAAAAAAGGTGAAATATAGCAGCCTATACCTTGGTGAGTTTAAAAAAAAAAAAAAAAAAAAGGTGAAATAAATCTTTATGATTCAACGTACGTGCACTTGTATGCTCACACATTTTAATTTTTTAAAATTTTTTTTTTTTTAACGTTTCATCTTTCTTGCCACTTTGGTATCATGGCATCCTTGCCGTTCCTTCCATGCCCTCCCCCCCCCCTCCTCCCTCCCCCCTCCCCGACCACCAGCCACAGCTTGGCATCTCACCATAACCCCAGCACTGGCAATCCACAGGGAGCTGTCAATGCCAGATCATCAAGAAGCAACCCACCAGAGGAGACACTGCACCGCTGCCAAGTCCCTTCGGTGGTGTTCAGTGGTGCCTGTTCTGATCCAACATATGCAGGACACCACCTTCTATGCCCTCCTCACTGACAGCACTATTTGCTTAGTCGCGGAGCCAGCAAGACTGAGCTCTCCCTCCGGAGGGCGCCACCATCTCCATCCATAGACAGTCCCCATGAACTCTGACAGCACCAAACCAAGGGCGTAGAGGAGGAGAGGTTACTGGAACTGAGGTCACCATGATAGAGCCAAAAATTTTACACTTTTTTTTTATGCTGATCAATGAGGATGTGGATGACAAAGATGGTATGATGGATTTCCTTTCAGTTCTGAGATTGCATAACAGGTCTGTACTTATGCTAATGTTTATAATATGTCCTGCTGTCAACCAAGCCTGGGAGAGACACACACCTGCAGTTTTGGTAAGAAAACTTTAGCAACAGCCTCAGAGTTGCATCCATTAAAGTGTATGAAACTTGACTGTGTGGTTTTGTCTCAAAACGGAGTGACCGAGGGCGGAAAATGAAGCATGATTTAGAAAGAGACAAACAGAGTACACTTACGTAGTGTCTAGTCCTGTACTCTGTTTGTCTGTGTCCTTGGTGGTAACTAACTCCCTCTCTTTCTAAAATTTGACTGTGTGGTTTCAGTCTTCCAAACTGAGCCTATAGCGAACTCAACTCTGGATAGGCGCTGGCTCTGATGGGAATCAAGCCCATGACCTCCCTGCCCAGAGCCTGTGACACTAACCACTTTGCCACAGCTGCCAATTCAGTACAGATGTTCAATTTGGTTTCATATTTTCGGCGGTGTCAATCTTCTGTGTCTTCTTAAAGTCATTACTCCCACCATGCTTATTCTGTCACACACACACACACAGACACACACACAGATTTTACCACTAAATACACACACATACACACAAGCACACACATGCACTCAAACACACACACACACACACACACACACACACACACACACACACACACACACACTATGCACACACATGCACTCAAACACACACACACACACACAGAGATTTTACCACTAAATAGTTTTAAGAAATATGTACCTGTCCAAACAAACCAAACAAATGCCTTAATCCTACCTTGTATAAACAGATGTTCCCTTGACCTGGAACCACACTTAAATATATATCTATAGTCTTTTTTTTTTTTTTTTTTTTGGTAGAGCAAGGGAGCTAATCATTCCTCCAGATTCAAACTGTCAAAAGAGTAGTCGCCCTTGAGTTGCTCGTCGCCACTGTGACCGAAGTTTCACCCCGTCTTTGTCGGATGAAGAAGTGAGGTGTTTAGTGTTTGGACTGGTAAGTACTGCATAAAACTACATTTAGAAAAAAAATTGCCTGCTTGTGTTCATTCTTGAAAGGTGCAAAGTCTCACTATACTGTCTCAATGTTTCTAAAACGAAAATGACATAAACTGCAACAAGGGAAAGTGTGTAAGATTTTTTTTCGTAAAAAAAAACAAAACAAAAAAGGGAATAGTCACATGGACACAAAAACAGAGGATGGCAGTTATTTAAGAAAAAAAAAAAAAAGAAAGAAAAGAAAGAAAGAAAAAAAAAAGCTGCACAGAATATTCCGAAGGCAATTTAAGTCCCAGAATTGACACGGACGATCTTCAAACTTTCACTGTGCTTCTTTCATTTTACTGGGTGGTAAACGAACACACAGACAAACTGACACACCCTAATTAACTGACCTCTGCTGGGGTAGTCGGCAGGCTTGGCCAGGTTGGCGCTGCGTCGGTTGTGTATAAAATCTCCATCTGAACAGCAACGAAACGCACTGTGTAATACACAGCCCCTGTGTTCCCTTCACTACAGTGAAGGTCATGGTCATGGTGTGAATCAATTAATCATCATGATGACTGTAAAAGACAATTCACAAGGCGCCATATCTAGACTAACTGTCTAGGTCATGGTGTTTTAAAATCACAATAAAATAACAATAACAAAAGACAATAAGGCAATAACAAAACAAAATGTCAACATAAATACACAGATGAATAATTTTAAAACTGAAATCAGCACTATGAAAACAGATAACCAGAAACAAATAAACATACATGCATTGTAGTTAGCTAAACACCACAGTAGTTACAGCAACAATTTCATGCTAACATATACACATGAAACTGCCTTCCTTGTCAGTGGATAATAGCATTTGACATGAAGTCGATGAAGTTGTTTGAGTCCAGGTTTAATAGGTCAGATCTTTTTCAACCAGTCAGACAAGTGAAATTCTAGATTTTCCGATCGGTTGAGTAACATTTTGGTACTTATGGTACGAGCAACACTGCAGTACTCTCTCTCTATATATATGTAGGCTAAAAGAAACTTAGCTTTTTGTTAAGTTATACTGTGGACAGATATTCAGACAGGCAGACATTTAAATATACATACCGCTCACAAAAGTTAGTATCACTTTCAGTAAGGAGACGTTAAACTAAAGCAGAGTTCTATATGATTTTAACTTTTCATGAGTGAGTCAAAATGCTGTATTGTTTCACTTTTTATTCATCAGCTTCTCTGATCCAATTTGGTACTTTTACATCCCTCAGAAAGATGCCACAATCCTGTCCGCACCAACGCCATAAAGTGGCACGCCAGATTCCATGTCCTAAAGCACAGTATGCTAAGTGTAATTAGAATTTACCTCTGACACCCGGATTTGACAAAATAAACTTGAGGTTTTTGACCAGGAGCTCAAGGTGACCCTCAGTCAACACTGCTAAAGACCAGAGATATGGGGGGGTGGGGGTGGGGGTGGGGGGGGGGGGAAGTGTCTTTGCCTTTCAGTGATTACACTTCCACTGCATACGTTGAAGGCATTTTACACTTCCTGTTGATCTAACTGTCTCTCTGACAACCTCCTGCTCATGAGTTATTTGTCTGTTGGACACACTTCAGCACCAGTTGCGTCAAACCATCAAGTTTGAAGCACACGCAAGGTGGTTCGCATGCAGGCAAAGGCCATGGGCAGACAGTGGACTGACTTCACCAATCGACTTAACACCAAACAAACATAAACCTGTTAACCTAAGAGGGCAGCCCAGCCAACTGAACGGTTCTCTCTCATGGCATGGTAGCCCAAAGCTGTCACCTACCGGCATGAGTGAACACGACTAGTATAAATCGCAGGAAAACAAAGCAAGATGCTATCCTGTCCCCTCTATATCTGTGTGACGACCAGCACAGACACGCCAGAAAACAATGCCCTGTTTCACAGCACCACCCTATCTACAGGGTAAGGGAGGAAGAGGAAAAAAAAAGGCACTGCGGCCGTCAGCAGACCTGGGCGTTGGGTGAAGAATCCCTCGAAGATGACGAAGTTGTTGACCTGGGGGATCTCGGTGCGCAGCCCGTAGTGCTTGGCCAGGAAGGAGGAGAACTTCACGGAGGGACGGTCCACCGCCATGTGTTGGGGCGCCATGTTTTCCTCCTGACCAGACCAAGTCATGACGTTAGTATGCATATGACATAACATGCAGCATCTGTTTTGAAATACCTGTTTTGTTGTTGTTGAAGAACATGAACGGAAAAATGTTCCACGTGATTAATAACTTGGTCGTCACCTCTTAACTACCACTGATTTTTCTACAGCATCAGATGAATTTATGAACCAGGATTGTCGTTTCTAAAAACAAATTTACCCTAACCCTCACAGAATTCCAAATTGCTGCAGAACTTGTATAAAAAGCTAGTGGTGGATAAAGTTTGGACTGCACATATCTGCTTTATGATGCTGATGCTTATAACTGACCAGCTGAAAAAATCTATGTTTGATATGTATATCAACACAGACTCCCCACTTTTTGATCACATAATACACTAGTGCTTAGATATAACCAAATTTTTTTAATTAAAACCAGTGTCTGTATACACTGTGTTCTGCACCATCATTGTTGATTCAGCAGCACTAAGCGACTACTGGTCCACAGTCCTGTTCAATGGACGGTCAGTTACCACTGTCACACAATACCAGGTCAACGAGAAATCTTTTGAGAGATTTTTTTGGCTGCGCCTGCTGAACCAGATGGCACGAAGTACCACATCTTCATGCTCAAGCCTTCCAAACCAACCCATGCATAAAGCTTGAAGGACAGATCACTAGTCTAAACAACAGTTAGAAAGTGAATTTTCACATGGACACTAAAGGTTAAGCACTGTATACCCACCTACCCCCCCCCCCCCCCTCCCATCTCTCTCTCTCTTTCTCCCTCTCCCCTTCCATTCCCTTCCTCTTCTCGTTCCTTCCTCCCCCTCCTCTAAAACAATAAACGGCAGTGATAAACACCGCCCATTTTACACATCAATGGCTTACAACAGCGGCCCAGGCATTGCTAAATCATCAATGGTGTCTTAGATATCAATGCTAATCATACGGGCTTGTTTAAAATCTGTTAACACTTTTGTGGCCATGACATGGTTAACCAAAAAGTGACTGATCTTGAATTTTCCTATCTTCCAACAGCAAGCGAGTAACTACACTGGTCAGTCATAGACATCAACAACACACAGAGACCTGCACAGCAAACTACATCCACTGATAAATTTTGAGAATAATTTGGACTTTCAGATTTTTTTTTTTTTTTTTTTTTTGGGGGGGGGGGGAGGGGAGATAACTTTTTCAACATGCTACCATAATTTTATGTGTTTTTCTGGCATTCCAGAAAAATGATTTGGGGGCTTGATTTAAATCTCATGTCAAAGAAATTTGTAGAACTTTTTCAATCGGAGTATCTCATGTGTATGTGCACACAAAAGAAAAACAATTCTAGGTACCACAAGCAGGCCTGCACATTTGCTGATCCAGGTGTGACACATCCCCCCCCCTCCCCTCCCCAAACAAGCACACACAGAACAATAAGAAAACACAAAAAAACAATGGAACAAAATGACAACCAAAAAAATAACCCCACTAAGTACAAAGAAATACAAAGAACAAAGGGAACAAAGACTCAACGACAAAGAATAAAGGGCACACAAAAACAACAAAAATTGAAAAAAAGGAACACAAAGTATGGAGACACTCCCCAAGAACAAATGGCACAAAAAGGACAAAGACAGAGAGCACACGGCTGACTCACTTTCAGCATGAAGTCAAAGAGGCGTCGGCCACACCCCATCCTCTGCCGCGACTCGTGCACATAAAAGTCGAGGACACACAGCGGGTTCATCTCCCACTGTTGCCCATGACGATCGTACACAAACAGTCGCTTCCGGCCAATCTTCAGGATCCCGATCACCGCTCCTTGCCCACTGTCATCACAGAAAGAAACCAACAATGTGATGATGAAAGTCCATTCTTAATTCACAGTTATAAGATTCTGGCACCTGTTTCAATGCCTGTTTTGATATGACATAATACATTGCCTTACTCATCTCATAGTCCTTAAGCTGCTTTTCTCATTGTTTGAAGCAAGTGCTGTTGAGACATCACCAACGACAACCTTACAACATCCTTCCACTGTTTCAGGCTGTTGGTGAAGGAGAGGCCTGCCCACACCCTGACATTGTCCTTCAATTCTTTTTCCATCTATCTATCTCTTCGTCCACTTGCTACTGCACCCTTCAGAAGGGTTTCTGCCCACCTGGCTGATCTTGAAATATGTCTGTATCAACTTACATGGTTCTCCCCTTGCAAGAGGTTGACAGGTTGCTACGTGGTGCTGTAGGTTATCTGTGTGTGCGGATTTCTTAATTCATAATGCGATCTTTGTGAGCCATTTTCAAGATCTTGCAATACCAACTCATCTCAATTGTCCTTGTCTTTGCCTTTGGAGATCTGCAGAGAGTGTCCAATACAGTACAATGCACAACAAACAAAACAAAATAAACCTTGAAATATTCACAGAAAGGTGAAGATGCACAGAGACAGAGTGAGAGAAGAACATGACTTTGATGACCTCACCTACTGCCCTCAGTATCCTTCATGATGTACAGGTGATGGTCTGATGTTTCCAGCCGTCTCCCTGTCGTGATGGCTCCAGCCAATCCCTGTGCCTGTACACAATGGAACCCGTTTCAGTTTCCAATTCGCTGGATCAATTTCAGCCCTAGCTTCACTTAACTCCCCCCCACTCAACCCCCCCCCCCCCCAGCCCCCCCCCCCTTTTTTTTTTCTTTCTGTCAAATGGCACCTCTATCTTGCTCTTTTTTTTTCTTTTGTTCTTTTTCTACTTTTTTTTTTTTTTACATGAGATGCTGATGCTCAAGAGAAATAGGGCAGTGACTGACAGTGTTCTGTTATTGGGTGATAGCTCATACAGTGAGAGACAGTTCATTCTGTGAGCAGCCACAGAATGGACATCTAACCACAGCACTGTAACAGAGCAATCAGAAATACATAGACAGACTTTGACATTTGATTTGACTTGAGACTGTTGTCTTCCTAATTTTCTTGTATGGTTGGAGAAACAGCACCGCATTTTTTTCTTTTATTTGCATGTTGTTAAATTGTTAAATTTCAGAAACTGTTGACACATCCCCAAACTACAGTCTCAAGTGAAGTTCAAAATGACAATATTGGAGATAAATTCTACTATATAACCAAGGCATGAGCAATGATAACAGAATATATTTTTTGGTCTTACTCTGGAAATTTTCACACACACACACACACACACACATCACACACACACACACACACACACACACACACACACACACACACACACACACATGCACACACACACACACGCACATACACATACATACACACTGAATATCTCTTCATCTATCTTGCACAAAATTATTTATTAAATGCTCACATACACACACACCATCACGATCTTTAACATGGACAGACTGTCTGTCTCTGTTTCTCTTGTCTTACACGCTCCAATAACAGACACTGCACACACAATAAAACATGGACAAACACTCTGCAACTGAAGAAAATGAAGACGGAGATATTTTCAACATGTGTCACACCCATAGCGACTCTGTGACACAGACTGTAACAGTGACTGAGCACTGTACAGTGGCAGACACCACAGAGGAAAACATGACTGGTGTGGAAGAAGTGTCAGTATGAATAAACCTCTCAGGACAGTGACTTAGAAAAGTGCAGTTATGAGAGAGAAGGAAACGACGACTGCTGAATCATGATGAAATAAAGTTGTAAATAGATGGATAAATAAAAGAGTTGGGACGCAATCGATGGACTCGATATCTGGGTCATAGACCCTTTGAAACATGGTTTGATTTATAGATTTCGAGACATCTAAAGTGATACATGTTAACATACAATTGTGGCATATTAAGAGAAGTTGATACATGAAATGAAGTAAATTAATTCAAAGTTTCAGGCAAGATAAAGAATAAGACGCAGCCACAACAATAACAGTGGCGAGAATGGAAATCTGGATACAACTGATTGCATTTGAATCCTTTTAAACTTGTGCAATAAACTAGGCAAAGGCAAGCAGGTGAAACCAAATCAGTAGCTTGGTCACAGCAATGGCTGTAAATGGAATGGGAGATTTTGCTTTCCCCGACTAAATCAAATGAAAACTAAAATGATAAGCAATATCAATGGCAAATCTTTTTTGGTTTGTATTTCATCAGTGGAACCAACAGAATACCAATTTACACACACACTAGGAACAATTTGCAAGGAAACTGCATTGAGGGGCATAGATTGTGGAAATGTACTTTTTTCCCAGAGACTTATGTGAATGCGAGTTGACAGCATACAATCTTTCTATTAGCTAGTTTCCATGTCTGGATGACTACCAACCAAGTAAATATATTCTTTGTATTCTTGTCAATGTTTATCATTGTCTTCCCCCCCCCCCCCCCTCCTCTTTGAGTTCTATGAATAGGCAAAACCTTGTTATAGCACAATAACACATTTCTCATCATTTGTACAAGACTTATACTTAATTTACATACCCATACATTCGCATATGCAGTGACACATACACACGTGTCACTCACTTAACTCACACATACACGCACATGTTTACTCACACAGACACACACAGAGTGCTCACCCTTGCTGATGCTTCTCCCATTTTATTGACAATATCAAACAGCTGCAAGCGGGCATCCTGGTAGCTGCAAACAATTTTTCTTTTTTTTTAATATTTATACAATCTGAACATTTGACAAGACTCTCCAGAAAAAAAAAAAACCAACAACAAAACCTGTTACAGAAAGACTGTTCAAAGCACTGAAATGTTGATTGTATTATTATTGTGGCAAATCATAACACATGATTGTGTAGTGTTTTGCATTTGCTATCACGTAAGATGATTTTGAATTTCTTGGAATTAAATTCAGGCTTCTCAAGGAGAGGAAGTCACTGTAGAATGGTACAGCTGATTAACCAGACATCTTCTGCTTCCAGCTTATCATTGGACACTGCTCCTCCCCCACCCCCTTCCCCCCATATCCTTACTCCATGGATTCAACATCAGAACCAGCCACGGATGTCTTCTTCTTCTTCTTCCTTAAAAGCTGGTGCACTCAAAAATGAGTAGGTCACCAGCGCACATGTAAAAAAAAAAAAGAGAATGCGACTCAGCCTGTTGGCCCCTGGAGCAAAATTTGGCAACAAGGGGTCGCACATGATACTTAAAAGGTTAAAAGCAATGGCCAGGTTAAGGCCTAGGTAACCATAAAATATATGGGGCAGTTAAAATAGAAAAGTCAATCAATATGCAGATCTTAAGATTGTCTTATCAATTTGATTTTTAAAAGAGACTGCATTTGTGGCAATCTTGAGGGCACCCGGCAGTGAGTTCCACTGCCTCACAGAACTAGGATAAAACGAATGTAAATGGCTGTCAATATTTGATGCAGGTATGGGATAAGATTGACCGCCACTCCTGGTGCTATTTTTTTACTAAATACTAGTTGTTCCATTGGGATATCAATTAGTTTAGCTCTGCCTTTGAACGAAGGTATTAAGTTGATAAAGGCTCTTCTCTCTTCTAAGGGTTTCCATCTAATTTCCTCATGTTCTTCCTAGTATTCCCTTTCTCTCTGATACGGTTTGCTGTTACGAACCGTGCTGCTCTCTTCTAATCTTTTTGAGGTTATCAATGTCCTTTAGATGTAAGGATCCCAGACTGAGCAACCATATTTCATGTCATATGAAAGAAGACATAAAATTTTATTTGTATTGATGATTTTTGTCACTGGCATAAAATGTACACACCTTTATCCTTTATATTTTGGTGTTGTGTGTGTGTGTGTGTGTGTGTGTGTGGTGTGTGGTGTGTAGTGAGTGTGTGTGTGTGTGGTGTGTGTGTGTGTGTGTGACGTGTGTGTGTGTGTGTGTGTGTGTGTGTGTGCGTGTGGTTCAGGTTGGTTCATAGGGACAATTGCTTTTGCAATTTTAACCAGAACTGGCTTTACATGTCCCTTCTATGTGTGATGTAGTCTTTGTAAGATCAGGTCTTAGACTCTCTCAAGTCTTCATTTGTCATAATCAAAATAAATAGTCTTCATTAGCATATTGTGTGTGTGTGTGTGTGTGTGTGTGTGTGTGTGTGTGTGTGTGTGTGTGTGGTGACAGTTGAACAACCTTCACCTCACATTGCCAATTTCAGACATGGAGACATTACCTTGTGACATGTCACTCACAAACCTCAGATGTTGCGAATCCCTTATCAAAACTCCACAAGATACCTTTCCTTTGAAGAGCTTTTTTCCCCCGGTCAAAGTGAATGTCTAGCGTTTGTTGGAATCATTCACGGAGTTTTCTAATCATATTCACTCTGATTTTTGACAGAAAGAAAACATGACGGAGATAAATCTATCGAAAGGTGAGTGAATATGGAAAGTATGGGGCCCCTACACTTTAGGTTTGTTACTGATTTTTCCCCCCTATGATCTGTTACCAAGTGCTTACCCGATTCCGGCACTTCTGCAAACTTGCAACCGATTGTCGACTTTTGTTATAACGTCCCTTAAAACAGAATTGATGCTTTTATCAAACTCCATACTGATGGAAGTTTGGGAAAAGTTTTTTGTAATCTAATTTTTTTTTTTTTTTTTTATGGTAGTCAAATCTCAGACATTGTCAAGAATATGTTAGGTCGGTCGCCATGTTTACTTCTCCAGGAAAAACATATAAGCTTCGCAGAAAATAAAAGAGCTATTGTGAATGGACAATAAGATGAATTCAAAGTGTCAAATTCTCATTGCAGAGGTATTCAGTATATTACAAAAATTATGAATAATTTTTTGAGTTTGTTATTTATATCGATAGTTATAATATTTTGATCCCTACCTTTTTTCTGTGAACTAACCGGAAATGATTGGCTAGTTTCATTTTCGGTATGTGGATTAGAGAGCTGACGGTTCTTCCTTTCAATCAGAAGACGATACTATTTTTGGTGCAAGGAAAGGGGAAAACGGTGAGCAGAAGGGATAATGGCTGAGCCTGATTAGAATTCCCGTTATGACCTCTAACCCCTGAAGTCAACTTTCATCTGGCTTACATCAAAGATGAATTCTATTTCGTTTTTCAGTTTTGTTCCACGTGTTTATAAATATTGATATATATATATATATATATATATATATATATATATATATATATATATATATATATGTAGGGCGAGGTGATTCTGCAAATTATATAAGCGTCCGTGTGATTGTTACGAAAGGCTGCCTGAATTTGCCTGTTTCTGGATGTTGACATTAGCATGGCTGAGGGGGTGGTGCACGTTCTGGAGTTCTCTCTCTCTCTCTCTCTCTCTCCTCTCTCTCTCTCCCACAACACACACACACACACACACACACACACACACACACACACACACACCACTCACACATGTCCGCTTTCTTTCTCACACTGACACATACATTGTCTATTTCTCTCTCTCTCTCTCTCTCTCTCTCTCTCTCTCTCTCTCACACACACACACACACACACACACACATTAGCGACTGCGCGTCATTGTGATCCATCTTGTGCTCTCTTCTCTCTCTCTCTCTCTCTCTCTCTCTCTCTCTCTCTCACACACACACACACACACACACACACACACACACACACACACCATACACACACATGTCCGCTCTCTTTCTCACACTGACACATACATTGTCTTCTTATCTCTCTTCTCTCTCTCTCTCTCTCTCCTCTCTCTCTCTCTCTCTCTCTCTCTCTCTCTCCTTCAAACGACCTACAAAAACTGAAACAATATTGCCAAGATAAAAACATCAAGTCTGAACTTGACATTCCACCAATAACAGTTTTCGAAGTTTATCACTACCTAACGCACCTAAAACAGTCAGGTACCTGCGGGGTGGATGGCCTAGACGGCAAAATCCTCAAACTATCAGCTCCAACAATTACAGACACGTTAACATACGTCTTCATTTATGCATCGACAAAAATCATTTTCCCGATAGTTTCAAAAAAGCGAAAGTCATACCTATCTACAAAGCAGGTGACATCTCAGACCCTGCAAACTACAGACCAATCTCAATCATTTCCACTATTTCCAAACCTTTGGAAAAACACATAAACAAGCACACAATACACCACCTTAACACATACCACTTGCTTCATCCAAGACAGTCCGGGTTTCGACACAACCATTCATGCCACTCAGCCCTAATCAACCTGGTTGATGACTGGCTAAATAGCATTAACAACAACAGATATTGTGGTGTCCTATTTATTGATTTCAAAAAAGCATTCTACTTAGAAAACTAAAATTGTATGGCTTATCCACAAAAACACTTACGCTTTTTCACTCATATCTCACAAATAGGCAACAATGTGTAAAAATTAATACAACTTTCTCTTCATTTCAAACACTTTCCTATGGCGTCCCACAAGGCTCTATCCTGGGTCCCTTACTGTTCACAATTTACATCAATGATTTACCTCTCCATATCACATCCACCTGTGAACTCTTTGCTGATGATACAACAATACATACAAATCAAATACATACATACAATTACAAGAAAGTGCGAATGACCTCGTCAAATGGACTGAACTAAATCACATGTCGCTTCACCCTCAAAAAACTAAATCCATGCTTATCACAACTAGGCAAAAAAGACAAAATCTCACTCTTAAGTTTCCTCCTGTACATCTTAAAAATGAACCCGTTGAACAGGTTACATGCCTCAAAGTGCTAGGAATAACAATTGATAACAATATGAGTTGGCAAGCTCACATAACCTCACTATGCAAAAAAGTTTCACAGAAAGTTTATCAACTCTCCAAAATCAAACGCTTCCTCGACCTGCATTCACACAAGTTCTTTTTCCAGTATCATATTCAATCATACATAGACTATGGATCTACACTATGGGACTGTGCTAGCGCTAACACACTCAAAC